>JARQOD010000002.1:185757864-185884048 GCA_033576555.1 Oophaga sylvatica | reverse complement strand
CCTTTTTCCCACCGCCTTACATTTTTGGGGGGCTTTCTATTATTTTTGGGGGTTCTGCCCGGGCAATAGCTTTCCTATTTTCTTTTTGGGTGTAGTTATTTTTCGGGCTGTGACGGGCGTCAAAGACCAACGGGGAACGCCCAAAGGTGCCTCTAGTTGCGGTGGTTAGTCGGGGTACGCAAATCTCATAGTTCCCAATGCTTGTGTATTTCCCTTTTTTTACCTGCACTCCCCAGCTACCGAAAATAAACAGTACCTATATTGCTTTTTGTATTACGGTCAACCCAAAATTTGGTGAGCGTCTGTGTGTGACCCCAAAATTTTTAAAGGGAGAGGGGAATTTCCCTCACCGTTACCCCGTCGCTCTGATACAGTTTTATATCTGCTCTTTTTTTTACGGCAAATCCATACTGGTGACACTGTGGGGACTCGAATATATCAGGAGTTTAAAAATTTTTCCCGTACACCAAACAGCTTTACGCCCCTCTACAGTACCAAATCTGCGGGTTTTTTGGTCATTTTCCCAAACATAGGAAATGTGGTGGAAAGGAAACGGACGGGGCGGGGGGGGCAGCGGTACTTGGTGGGGTTTGGGCATTTGCTGGATGCCAAAAGCCAATAGCACCTAAGGAGGAGGTTTGAGCGTGCATCTCTGGCCCCCGAAGGTGTAAGGGCCCCTTTCGGGGAGTGGGTAAACACTTTTAAACCCGGGAGCACAGAACGGGTTTTTACATTGCCAAAACAGCCCCCAGCTCAATCTCTCCCTTCTGAAATTGCAAAAATTTCAAGCACTGGTCCAAAAAGCGGCTCCCCGGGCAGGGAAAAAACCTTTCCCTTTTGGTTTTTCACCCCCCCCCAAAAGTGAGGAGCGGCGGCCCCCTTTAGATTACTCCCCGAAGCCTTTTCAATACCTGCCGGGTTATCAAATAAATCCTGAATTTTCCCCCGTCCAAAATAATATGAAAAGGATGCACTGATGCCAGCGTGCTTAATTTTTTGCTGGTCATTCACCCGAGCATGCATTTCCCCGCAGTCACTGGCCAGATTTTTTACCCGATAACCGGTGACACAGAGTAAAGGGTAGTAAATTGAAGGGGGGTGATGGAGCCCAGTTGTTGAGCCGGATTGGCATCCATTGGGGGATGAGGGTGCCGCTGGCAATAGCTCAGAGGAGGAGGAGGATCCGCAGCAGGCATCGACATCGCAGCTGTGGTTATCTGGCAGGCCCGCAGCAGTACAAAAATGTGTTAAAAAACAAAAAGGGTTGCAGGACAGCTTGGCCATATGGTCAAATTAGCACAGTGTGCAAGCCCTGAAAATTTATTCCATAGTAGGAAGAGTGCAGTGTGGCACTTTTTTGACCAAAATCCTATTGATGAGGCAAAGGTTATCTGTAAGAAGTGCGGCAGGACCTTTAGCCGAGGGAAAAATCTCTGAAAATTGAATACCAATTGCATGCTTAGACATATAAACACCATGCACTTGCAAGCGTGGAAGGACTACAAAACCTCACTGGCTTTGAACGCCTACATTGCCAAACTGATCTCATTAGAGATGATGCCCTTCCGTTTGGTTGAAAGCGCAGCCTTCCGAGAGCTCATGGCCTACGCTGTCCCACACTATGACCTACCCAGTCCACACTTCTTTTCTAGAAAAGCCATCCCTGCCCTCCACATGCATGTGAAAGACCGCATTGTCCATGCACTCAAACAATCAGTGAGTGGAAAGGTGCACCTCACAACAGATGCATGGGCCAGTAGGCATGGCCAGGGCCGTTACGTGTCCATCACTGCGCACAGGGTTAATGTGGTGGATGCAGGCTCCACAGGGGACAGCGGCGGTGGGACAGTGCTGCCTAGCCCACGGTATAAGCAATAGTTGGCTGTAGGCGTTTGACCCTCCTCCTCCTCCAGAAGCAAAAGCTCGTTGACAGAGCACAGTCACATGAGCACTCCATACGCAGCTGCCAGTGGTGTCCCACTATCAAGCAGCTAGTGGTAAGCATCGGCAGGCTGTTTTAAAGATGATGTCTTTGAGTGACAACAGACACACCGCGGAGGTACTGGCCGACTACTTGCAGCGAGAAACTGATTCATGGCTGGGCAGTCTACATCTCGAGCCAGGCAAGGTAGTCAGTGATAACGGCCATAATTTTGTGGTGGCCATAGCCCTGGCAAAACACAGACACATACCTTGCCTGGCACACACCTTGAACCTGGTGGTGCAGTGCTTCATAAATAATTATCCGGAGTTACCAGCCCTGATCCATAAGGTGCGAAGACTGTGCTCGCACATCCGTTGCTCGCCCGTAGACTCCATTCGTATGCAGAGACTGCAGCGATCGCTCCACCTCCCCAAGCACCGCCTAATCATAGACATTGCAACAAGGTGGAACTCCACCATGCACATGGTTGAGAGGCTGTGCGAACAGAAGCAGGCTGTAATGCATTTGTGGGAGGATACATGGGCAGGCAGTTTGAGGGCAGACATCGAGTTGTCGGGTGTGCAGTGGTCAAAGCTGAAAGAGCTCTGAAAAGTCCTTCAGTGTTTTGAGGAATGTACATGGCTGGTTAGTGCAGACGACGCCATCATAAGCATGAGCATCCCACCACTGACAGTGCATCATTGACACCTGGAACATTGGCCCACATGTGTGATTATGTCTTGCGGATCCTAAAATGGGACCCCCGCATTGCCAAAATTATGAAGGATGACGACTACTGGTTGGCCAGCATCCTCGATCCATTCTATAAAGGCAAATTACAGAACATCATGCCACAGGAGAACCTAGAGCTAATATTGGCAAACAAACAAGCAAATCTGGTAAACCGTTTGTTAGAGGCATTCCCAGCACACAGCAGAGGTGCAGGTTCTACCACGAGCCATACTGGGCCAAATGGAAGAGGTGTTCGTGGTGCACACAGCCGAAGTGGCGTTGGAGACAGGGGTTTCATGACCATGTTGTGGACTGATTTCTCGATTACTGCTCACACGACTGTTAATACTGAATCGATTGCAACAGACAGGAGACAGCAGTTGTCAACTATGTTTCAAAATTACCTCTTCTCCCCTATCGATGTTCTCCCTCACAGTTCATTCCCCTTTGACTACTGGGCCTGTAAACTGAACACCTGGCCTGAATTGGCACAATATGCCTTACAGGAGCTCGCTTGCCCTGCTGGTAGTGTGCTATCAGAAAGAGTCTTCAGTGCTGCTGGATCAATCCTGACAGAAAGAAGGACCCGGCTGTCGACCAAAATGTTGGTGATCTCACCTTCATTAAAATAAACCATGCCTGGGTTTCAAAGGATTTTGTACCACCTTCCCCTGATGACACATAGGTTGCCAGCAAAATGGATCGCTTTGTCCTCCTCTTCCTCCGACTTCTCCAATTCCTCCATTTGCAGCTGCTGAACGTCCAGCCTACACCTCAACATATGCCAGTTTTTCCACCTCCCTAATTGGGCTGTACCCCTCAGGGCCGGCGTCAGCACCTGGCGCACTCGGGCAAGTGCTGGGGCCTTGAGCAGGTGAGGGGGCCCACTCGCTGTCAGAGACACCAGCGTACTATGAGGGGCCCTGTGCCAGTGCCAGCGCCCACGAGGGGGCCCCCCCTGCTTGCTCAGGGCCAGAGCACTTGCAATACTTACTGTGACGTCTTCTGCGTTTCCTGACAGTGACATTCAGGTCAGAGAGCGCAATGACGTCACATCTGTGCGCCCTCTGCCTGAACAGTCACAGTGCAGAGAGCTGGAAGATGGCGATGCTGAGGAGTCCAGAGTAGGGAAGTGCCCATCGAGGAGAGGTATTTCATTTTTTTTAATGTTTGGAGCAATATATGGGGAGCATTATACACTGGAGAATTATATATGTGGCCCATCATACACTTGAGCATCATAGATAGGGCCCATTATACACTGGAGCATTATATATGGGGCCCATCATACACTTGAGCATCATAGATAGGACCCATTATACACTGGAGCATTATATATGGGGCCCATCATACACTTGAGCATCATATATAGGGCCCATTATACACTGGAGCATTATATATGGGGCCCATCATACAGTGGAGCATTATAAATGGGGCCCATCATACACTGGAGCATCATATACGGGGCCCATTATACACTGGAGCATCATATATGGGGCCCATTATATACTGGAACATCATATATGGGGCCCATTATATACTGGAGCATCAAATGGAGCCCATTATATATGGAGCATTATATATGGGGACCATTATATTTGGAGCGTTATATGGGGCTCATCATACACTGGAGCATCATATATGGGGCCCATCATATACTAGAGCATCATATGGGGTTCATTATTTATGGGGCATCATATAGGGCCCTTTATATATGGAGCACATATGGGGCCTATTCTGTATGGAGCATTATATGGAGCCCATTCTGTATGGCGCACTATGTGGTGCCCATAATACTGTATGGAGGACAATACTGTCCAGTTTTTGAGCTATTGTAGAAGTTACAATAGATATCACTCATGTAATGTAAGAAGTGAAGTATTTGGCATTGCACTATACCGGTGACCAGAAAAATGCCCAAAAGAAAAATGCCCACAGGAAAAATGCCCACAGAAAAACCCCACAGTCATGAATGCCCACAGGAAATTTGCCCACACGGAAATTTGCCCACACGGAAATTTGCCCACATGGAAGTTTGCCCACACGGAAATTTGCCCACATGGAAATTTGCCCACACAGAAAATTGCACACAGGAAAAATGCGCACACAGAAAATTGCACACAGGAAAAATGCCCACAGTTATGATTGCCCATAGGAAAATTGCCCACAAGGAAAAGAAAATTGCACACATGGCCAAAATAACAGTTTATTAAAAATGTATAATAACAATAACTCCATTTAATTAAACGTTCATTGCACACCTGCAAGGTTGACATTTTACTGCAAATTAGCCAATCCCATATGGAAAATTGCCCACATGGGAGATTGCCCACACTCTTCACTCTTGCTTTCTACATCCGAGGGGTGCACCTATAATGAGCCGAGGTGAATCGCTCGCCTCAGGCGGCACCATCTGGTGGAGAGGAGAATGGTCACAGCAGAGAGATACTGGGCCACATGTCTGCCTCAACATGCTGTTCTCTTCCCTGCACCAGGAGTTTCTGGGCACAGGTGAGAGCAGGCCTAGTGAAGGGGTGGTTGAAACAAGCAGGCATGAGAGGGGAGAGGCTTGCACTGCATCCAGCTGCTCAGTTCCCCAGGGCCCAGCATCCTGCTGCCATGACAGCCGGAGCGGAAACAGCTGTACAGCAACTGTGTCCCGGATGGCGTCAGGTTGCCAGGCCTGGGACTTGTGGGCAGTCAGCTGCAGCCTGCATGAAAACTGAGACTGCAGCCTTCAGCCTGTGCAGAGAGGACCCCGGCAGCGCTGGGAGCAGGAAAGTACGGGCTGAAGAGCTATTTGGCGATAATACCCCTTTAAAAATGCATAGTAACAACAATAACTCTATTTTATTATACAATCATTGCACACCTGCAAAGTAGCCATTTTACTGCAAATTAGCCAATCTCCTTAAGTACTTAAGTTTATCTTGAACCTGGGGGTAGTCCTCTACACAGGTCTGATACAGTGCCTCATACTTCCTCTTTTTTATCTCAAGGCGACCTGCCTGTGCATTAGCCAGTGTTAATTTGTGGCAAGCCAGGTCCCTCTGCAATCCATCAAAAAGAAACCACAAGCTGGGATGACTGCAGTGGAACAAGGAGTTAAGTGCATTGTGAAATCCCTCACAACAGTTTGTCGTTTTTGGTGACTGTTCCAGGGCTGCTTCATAATGATTCCATATTCATATAGGAAATTGTGGATCTCTACCAGCTGCACCCTCAATATATGTAGAAAAATAGTATGTGAGAACTTCATTATAGCAGTCTTCATCTGGGAATGTGGCAGAAAGCTGATCAAAAACACACCTCACATCTTCAATTGGCACAAAGGCCAGTGCAGCAAGAGACTTCAGTGTCATTTTTGAGTCGATAATACTTTCATATTCTGTCTTCAAACCAACATTTTTTATTTTTCTAATGAGGCTCTGACACAGATGGAAATAACAATCTTTGACCTCAGCATGTGGAAAGGCAACCCTGACTGAAGTCATACAAGCCTTCTCAAAATCAACTAAAACCTTTTGAGGTACCAGATTTGGAATCAACAGCTTCATTATTTCAAACATTCTCTTATACGTCCTCATATTCTTTGTTTGTAGTAAAATGTACAAACATGGGGGATATGAGTTACCCACCTTGGCATGCCAAGTGTACAGTTGGTAAAACATATTGGGCACTTTATCAACAGTGCCATCTCCATAGATGGCATCTTTGTTCAGTTCCAGCATAAGATCTCTATCGCCTAAAACCAGAATTCTATTTCTATCATACTTTCCGGAATCATGAAGGAGCAGTTGACTGTACTTTTCCGGAATATCAAACTTGATAGTTTTGGGGTTAGGCAAATTACCATCTGTTCTATGATGGAGAAGGCTTTTCGCAAGAGATGATTGTCTTGGCATATGAGCCAAGACATCATTACTCAACCCAGACAACACCTTTCCCATCACATTGCGAGGAGTAGCATTTACAGCTCTCATGTCTTCTCTCATTTTGCTTCTGGCAACATTTGCTACCGCTTTTTGAGGGCAGGAGTCCTGACAATGTTCTGTTGGTTCTTGAACTACGTTGCCATCTTTTGTTTTGATAATTAAATGGCATTTTATAGAGCGATGCAGCCTACATCTCCTAGTCACCACTGCATTGATAGTGCGAAATGCCAGATATTCAAACCCCAAGTAATTCAGAACTTTGTTGTTTCTCTGGCTACTTGAAAACTCCATTGTTTGCACTACAAGAAGAAATAGAATAGTTTAGATAAACTAAAAATATACTTTTAGGGTGAAAACAAACGGGTGTTTTGAAAATCGCATAATCTTTGAAAATGTATTATTTATTTTTTTATTTGCAAAGCAAAACACACATGCATATTTTTCATTGTGAATAAAAAGATAGGAAAAAAATGTAGGGATGAGTGATCTGATCATGTGAACATGTGAACATCGGCAATTTTACCGATTGTCACATCATGGTTATCGGCAGCTCCGATTCCGATGAAGGTGATCCGAACCAGAGCTGACAGGGAGGCTTAGCTTACCTGATCCGGCTACCTCTGGTCTTCTCCGAGTCTTCCTGCTGCAGGACCTGTGATGACGCATGTAATCACATGCGTCACATGATCGCGTACACCATGAAAGGTCTGCAGTAACCTGGAAGGGGGAATCTCTGGACTCCCCGTCCACGTTACTGCAGTTCTTCCTGCACTTTTTCTTTGCGCAATTCGCATGTGTGTTTTGTACATACTTTTTTTAAACTCACCCATCGACTTCAATAGGAAAATCAGTCCGCAATTTATGTGGACCGTGAAAAAGAACGGACATGTCATCAGTGCTATCTACCACCACAGATAATACAGTAATATGTCTCTGAGTGCAGATAATATATTAGATAGTGTTAAACGGATACCTGGATATCCGTTATCCGCTCCGTATAGGAACCGGATCCCATAGAAATCTATGGTACAACATTATATGCGGGCGGGGACATCCCTTCACCAGTAACACAGAGAGGACTCCTCGCCTGCCGGTGACATTCCCCCCTACGTCGGCAGTGACATGTGGGACACCCGCCCACCAGTGACATACCTGGGTCTGATCCTTGCTATGCCACCACGGCAGAGACTCATTGCCCACTGGGGGACATACCTGGGTGAGGACAACCCCTCAGCCAGACCCCTGCTCTCTGTCACTGCTAAAAAACAGCTCTACTGTCCGGGTTCTCATGAGCCACGCCAGCCGCGTCCTCCTGTTCCTGGTCACGTTAGTGCAGTGTCATCAAAGTCATGTGAGCTGTGACGGCGGCATCCTCCGGCATGTACCAGGAAGAGGAGGACGCGGCCAGCACAGCTCATCAACAACCCGGTGAGTAGTGCTTTTTGCTTTGCGGATCTCCCCTGCACACCCACAGTCAGCAATGTGACGGGTGTGCAATGAATGCGCCTTTTCATAATGCATAAAACATACATTATGGGAAGCCATGGATATATCTGCAGATACTGCAATAATCCCGATCCAGATGGATAGTATCTGTGGACCTCACTATCCAAGCGGATAACAGATCCGCCCAGATAGATCAGCTCAACCCTAGTAGTAGATGTTCCCTGCAGTCCTATGTAACACCATAGATAGCACAGCGATAACGGAGGACAGATAATATAGTCAAGTACATGTTTACTGTACTTGTCTATATTTGCCCCTCTTCACCTGTAAAGCGCCATGGTATAAATGGCGCTATAAAAATGTATAATAATAATAATAATAATGTCCCCTGCAGTCCTCTGTAACACCACATATAACACAGTGATAACTGAGTACAGATAATGCAGTAGATGTCCCCTGCAGTCCTATGTAACACCTCAGATAACACAGTGATAACTGAGTACAGATAATGCAGTACATGTCCCCTGCAGTCCTATGTAACACCACAGATAATAGTGATAACTGCGTACAGGTAATGTAGATGTTTCTGCAGTCCTATGTAACACCACAGATAACACAGTGATAACTGAGTACAGGTAATGTAGTAGATGTTACCTGCAGTCCTATGTAACACCACAGAAAACACAGTGATAACTGATGACAGATAATGTAGTATATGTCCTCTGCAGTCCTATGTAACACCACAGATAACAGTGGTACTCCAGAGTACAGGTAATGTAGTAGATGTTTCTGCAGTCCTATGTAACACCACAAATAAAACAGTGATACCTGTGAGTACAGATAGCAGTAATAGATATCCCCTGGATCACACGGCTTGCTGGTTTTTCCTGAGCTCAGTATGTGCTGAGCTGGGGGAGGTGTAAGGCAGAATCAGTGAGTGATGAGACACATTGTATCTATTGATGATCATAACAGACTGGTACAAATGTGTTTGCAAAGCACAGATCTGCAAAATTTTTGCACTAGGTCAACCCAAAATCACAAGATTATTGCATATCATGTGAACATCCTTGCACCTCAAATATCACAGATCCAAAACTTTGTGATGCTGCAATGGTGCAAAATTGTGTGGGCAAATTTCCTTGTGGGGAAAATTCTGCGTGGGCAAATGTCCATGTGGACAAATTTCCATGTGGGCAAAATTCTGCGTGGGCAAATTTCCATGTGGGCAAATTTCTATGTGGGCAAAATTCTGTGTGGGCAATTTTCCTGTGGGCATTCATGACTGTGGGTTTTTTTCTGTGGGCATTTTTCATGTGGGCATTTTTCATGGAACCCACTATACCTATATTTCTCTGCCGTATCGTAGCATCATGAATTGTGGTATGTGTTAAAGGGGCCCACTGAGACTCTTTCGCCCGGGGCACACGAAAACCTGGAGCCAGCCCTGCCCCCCCACAACTTTAGCCAAATAACCCCCAGTTTTCAATGCGTTACTATTATTATAAAGTTAATTAAGGTTGACAAGCTTAAGTAATAAGAATTTATGTCGTTGGCATTGAAATGGTACTGTAGGTTTGTTTACTGCCTTCCACTCACTACCGACTTTTATTCCCCATCGACTTGCATTGGGATCGGATTTTCGACTCCGACTCGACTTTTTCCGATAGTCTGCCGACTTCGTTTGACTCGACTTTTGGGAAAGTCAGATGGTCCGAAACCCGACTCGACCCTACCGGAGGCAAAGTCTCTGATCTCTAGAAATGACACCATTCCTTACCACCACACTATACAGAGTTGATTCTACACATCACCGCAATTATTTTGTCCATGCAAATTAAAGTGATGCCAACCAGTTCTATCGCTTTAAAGCATTATGGACAAAACCCATAACACGGATGAGTTTCTGCTGTGTATCAAGTAGCAAATCTCCCACTGATTGGCACCCCATCAGCTGCAGCTGAGAATTGTTGTGAGCAACAATGTCTGGAACATTCGAATTGCCCTACTTGTGCTCCCTACTTTTAATTGTTAAACTTTTGTCTATTAAATATACCTATTGAAGGAGGGTGGTGGTTATGGCCAGAAAATTGCTTATTTCAGCAATTCTTATGTGGCTAGACATGCCTTTCTGTCTTTTCAAAAACAGACTGGTCTGCCAGAGTGCCGCCTTATTTGTGACATTGCAACCCATTGGAATTTGATGCTGCATATGCTGGAGCATCTGTATCAAAGGTTTTAAGAAGTGAAGTAGGAATTTCGGGGCCCCATACTGGCAAAATTTATGGGGCCCCCCTTGAGACTCCGCCCAGGCTCCACCCTCAGTTCCGCATCCACCCTAGCTCCTCCTCCACCATGCAAACCTTCCAAAATCCCTCCGCCCTTTCATGGAAAAACTTCACTTCTGCACCATGTCCTCACCCATGACACATTCAGGCTATGTGCACACGTTCAGGATTATTTGCATTTTTCTCGCGTTTTTTCACGGGAAAAAGCGTGTCAAAAACGCATGAACTAAGCATCCTATCATTTAGAATGAGTTCTGCAATTTTTGTGCACATGGTGCGTTTTTTTCCGCGAAAAAAAAAAGCATCTCGGAAAAAGAACCAACATTTGTGGAATTCTAGCGTTTTTCCCGCTATATTATTGACCTAGAAAGTTTACCGCGGAAAAAGTCTGTTTTTGCTCAGGAAAATTCTGCAAACATTCCTGAACGTGTGCACTTAGCCTAACACCAATCACTCGATGAATATGCAGCATTTTGCTTGTTTAGTATAATACACCCCATAGTCCTCCATATATTATAATGTGCACCACAGTCCTCCATATTGTAAAGTGCACACCACATAGTCCTCCATATAATATAATGTATCCATAGTCCTCCATATAGTATAATACACTCCTAATAGCCCTCAATATATTAAAATACACTCAGTCATCCATATAGTATAATACACTCCTCATAGTGCTCCATATAGTATAATGCACCGCCATAGTCATCCATGTAGTACAATTCACTTCCCATAGTATAATGCACCCATAGTTCTTCATATGGTATAATGTATTCCCCATAGTCCTCGATACAGTATAATGCAGTCCACATATAGTATAATGCAGTCACCCTATAGAGCATAATGCAGCCACCCACAGAGCATAATGCAGCCACCCCACAGAGTATAATGCAACCACCCCACAGAGTATAATCTAAACCCCCATAGAATATAATTGAGCCCCCTTATATAGTATAATGTAGCCCTCCATAAAATACAATGTAGCCCTACTCATATAGTATAATGCAGCCCCCATAGAATATAATGTAGCCCCCTCATAAAGTATAATGAAGCCCCCATACAATATAATCTAGCCCCCCATAGAATACAATGTAGCCACCTCAGAGTATGATGCAATCACCCCTCATAGAATATAATAAATATAATACAGTCCCCCATAGAATATAATGTATCCCCGAATAGAATATCATACAGCCTGCCTCCCCAAAGGAATATAACGTAGTCCCCCATAGTATATAACACAGCCACAAAGTATATTACACAGCCACATATTATATAAACAGCCACCCTATAAAATATAATATATCCCCCCATAGTATATGACACAGCCCACATAGTGTACAGCGTGGCCCACATAGTATACAGCAGGGCCCACATAGTGTACAGCAGGGCCCACATAGTGTACAGCAGGGCCCACATAGTATATAGCAGGGCCCACATAGTATATAGCAGGGCCCACATAGTGTACAGCAGGGCCCACATAGTATATAGCAGGGCCCACATAGTGTACAGCAGGGCCCACATAGTATATAGCAGGGCCCACATAGTATATAGCAGGGCCCACATAGTGTACAGCAGGGCCCACATAGTATATAGCAGGGCCCACATAGTGTACAGCAGGGCCCACATAGTATATAGCAGGGCCCACATAGTATAGAGTGCTGCCCACATAGTATATAGCAGGGCCCACATTGTACAACAGGGCCCACATAGTATACAGCAGGGCCCACATAGTATACAGTAGGGCCCACATTGTATATAGCAGGGCCCCCATAGTATACAGCAGGGCCCACATTGTATATAGCAGTGCCCACATAGTGTACAGCAGGGCCCACATTGTATATAGCAGGGCCCCATAGTATACAGCAGGGCCCACATTGTATATAGCAGGGCCCACATAGTGTACAGTAGGGCCCACATTGTATATAGCAGGGCCCCCATAGTATACAGCAGGGCCCACATTGTATATAGCAGGGCCCACATAGTGTACATCAGGGCCCACATTGTATATGGCAGGGCCCCCATAGTATACAGCAGGGCCCACATAGTATATAGGAGGGCCCACATTGTATATAGCAGGGCCCCCATAGTATACAGCAGGGCCCACATAGTGTACAGCAGGGCCCCCATTGTATATGGCAGGGCCCCCATAGTACACAGCAGGGCCCACATAGTATATAGGAGGGCCCACATTGTATATAGCAGGGCCCCCATAGTATACAGCAGGGCCCACATAGTGTACAGCAGGGCCCACATTGTATATAGCAGGGCCCACATAGTGTACATCAGGGCCCACATTGTATATGGCAGGGCCCCCATAGTATACAGCAGGGCCCACATAGTATATAGGAGGGCCCACATTGTATATAGCAGGGCCCCCATAGTATACAGCAGGGCCCACATAGTGTACAGCAGGGCCCCCATTGTATATGGCAGGGCCCCCATAGTATACAGCAGGGCCCACATAGTATATAGCAGGGCCCACATTGTATATAGCAGGGCCCCCATAGTATACAGCAGGGCACCCATAGTATACAGCAGGGCCCACATAGTATATAGCAGGGCCCACATTGTATATAGCATGGCCCCCATAGTATACAGCAGGGCCCCACATTGTATATAGCAGGGCCCCCATAGTATACAGCAGGGCCCCCATAGTATACAGCAGGGCCCACATAGTATATAGCAGGGCCCACATTGTATATAGCAGGGCCCCCATAGTATACAGCAGGGCCCACATTGTATATAGCAGGGCCCCCATAGTATACAGCAGGGCCCCATAGTATACAGCAGGGCCCACATTGTATATAGCAGGGCCCTCATAGTGTACAGCAGGGCCCACATTGTATATAGTAGGGCCCCCATAGTATACAGCAGGGCCCACATTGTATATAGCAGTGCCCACATAGTATACAGTAGGGCCCACATTGTATATAGCAGGGCCCACATAGTATATAGCAGGGCCCACATAGTGTACAGCAGGGCCCACATAGTATATAGCAGGGCCCACATAGTGTACAGCAGGGCCCACATAGTATATAGCAGGGCCCACATAGTATAGAGTGCTGCCCACATAGTATATAGCAGGGCCCACATTGTACAACAGGGCCCACATAGTATACAGCAGGGCCCACATAGTATACAGTAGGGCCCACATTGTATATAGCAGGGCCCCCATAGTATACAGCAGGGCCCACATTGTATATAGCAGTGCCCACATAGTGTACAGCAGGGCCCACATTGTATATAGCAGGGCCCCCATAGTATACAGCAGGGCCCACATTGTATATAGCAGGGCCCACATAGTGTACAGTAGGGCCCACATTGTATATAGCAGGGCCCCCATAGTATACAGCAGGGCCCACATTGTATATAGCAGGGCCCACATAGTGTACATCAGGGCCCACATTGTATATGGCAGGGCCCCCATAGTATACAGCAGGGCCCACATAGTATATAGGAGGGCCCACATTGTATATAGCAGGGCCCCCATAGTATACAGCAGGGCCCACATAGTGTACAGCAGGGCCCCCATTGTATATGGCAGGGCCCCCATAGTACACAGCAGGGCCCACATAGTATATAGGAGGGCCCACATTGTATATAGCAGGGCCCCCATAGTATACAGCAGGGCCCACATAGTGTACAGCAGGGCCCACATTGTATATAGCAGGGCCCACATAGTGTACATCAGGGCCCACATTGTATATGGCAGGGCCCCCATAGTATACAGCAGGGCCCACATAGTATATAGGAGGGCCCACATTGTATATAGCAGGGCCCCCATAGTATACAGCAGGGCCCACATAGTGTACAGCAGGGCCCCCATTGTATATGGCAGGGCCCCCATAGTATACAGCAGGGCCCACATAGTATATAGCAGGGCCCACATTGTATATAGCAGGGCCCCCATAGTATACAGCAGGGCACCCATAGTATACAGCAGGGCCCACATAGTATATAGCAGGGCCCACATTGTATATAGCATGGCCCCCATAGTATACAGCAGGGCCCACATTGTATATAGCAGGGCCCCCATAGTATACAGCAGGGCCCCATAGTATACAGCAGGGCCCACATAGTATATAGCAGGGCCCACATTGTATATAGCAGGGCCCCCATAGTATACAGCAGGGCCCACATTGTATATAGCAGGGCCCCCATAGTATACAGCAGGGCCCCCATAGTATACAGCAGGGCCCACATTGTATATAGCAGGGCCCTCATAGTGTACAGCAGGGCCCACATTGTATATAGTAGGGCCCCCATAGTATACAGCAGGGCCCACATTGTATATAGCAGTGCCCACATAGTATACAGTAGGGCCCACATTGTATATAGCAGGGCCCCCATAGTATACAGCAGGGCCCACATAGTATATAGCAGGACCCACATTGTATATAGCAGGGCCCCCATAGTATATAGCAGGGCCCCCATTGTATATAGCAGGGCCCCCATAGTGTACAGCAGGGCCCACATAGTATATAGAAGGGCCCACATTGGATTTAGCAGGGCCCCCATAGTATACAGCAGGGCCCACATAGTATATAGCAGGGCCCACATTTTACAGCCCTCATCTCTCCTCCCCCCCCAGGAATGGCCCCACAGCAGGACAGATTTATAAAAAAAAGAAAAAACACTTCTCACCTTCTCCTCGTGCCCGCGCTTCTGACGGCTCCTGTCTCCTGCTCTGCCCAGCACACAGTGAACGCGCTGTGTCAGAGACAGAGCGGGGAATGATGGGAGAGGGAGAGTCAGCTGACGCTCTCTCCTCCATCATTGCTTTGAACTGTACCGGCGGACGCCGGTATAGTTCAATGCAGCGGCGGGAGGAGTCGGCGATGAGGGCAGGCGGGCCCCCCTGCCACACAGGGGCCCCCATAGCGGCTGCGTGATGTGCCGCTAGCTGGGGGCCCCTTGAGGTGCAGGGGGAGCCTCAAAATGTTGGGGGCCCCCGGGCCCGAGCGTGGACCTGCGTGCTCGGGCAGCGGGCCCCCCTAATCACCGGGCCCCATACATCGGTAAGGGTTGTCATGCCCTGATGGCGGCCCTGACCATTGGCAGCAGATGAGGACACGTCACCTTCAAAAGCCTTTAGAAGGGACAACACAATTTTTCTGTAGTACTAACTATGTCATCAATGTTGTCATCATATCTAGCTTGAAAAAAATACCAGACTGCAACAAGCAATGAAGGAAGAGCAGAATCTTGTACATGTTCATTGCTGCTATGTAACTGTTGTGGATCCTCAAGTTCCATGTCACGTGCACCAAGATGTGGTAGAGGAGAAGAAAAAGCAGCAGTAAATGGATGCAGTATGGGATATTGAGTTGGCACAGTCAGGGGATGAAGTTGACAGATTGAAAGTGACAATAAAAATGACGATGCTGGTCATGATGACCAACCATCACAGAGTGGTGTGAAAAGCAAACCAAAGGGGTCCTCAGTTATACTGGCAGGCATGGAAGATTGTATTTTGGAATTATATTGAGATGACACGAGTATTATTATTATTATTATATAAAAAAGTGGATAACTATTGCATAACCATGCCTTAATGCCCTTATTATAAAAGCAAACAGGGATTTTTTAACCGGCTTCCGAAAGGGAGTCAAAATCTGCTCAT
The DNA here is from genome assembly GCA_033576555.1 of Oophaga sylvatica. Taxonomy (NCBI): domain Eukaryota; kingdom Metazoa; phylum Chordata; class Amphibia; order Anura; family Dendrobatidae; genus Oophaga; species Oophaga sylvatica. The sequence goes on along the minus strand of JARQOD010000002.1, from coordinate 185,868,094 downwards.
TAACAGAATAACTTGTGCTCCTTGTTCGGCAAAAGCTTTCACAGAGTAGATGTCAGCTGAATGCATGGCTTATCAAGAGACCTCTCTCTGCTCCCCACAGAGCCAATACTCCCCCACATTTTCAAATATTAGGTCTACAAGTAGAAGCAGCAACAATTACAGTATATTTAACATTATGAAGATGATCCATTATGTGCCGCTGCACCAACCTGGCACACCTCAGCTTACAGAGATACACTGGCTGGCCAGTCAGGTTAAGTTGCAGCTACATTGTTTCCTTTCTTTTGTAGATACTCTAAGTTTTGATTCCAGGGACTTCTAGCTCAGCAAATGGGACCAGTCTCAAGAACTGGCCAAGTATATTTTGGGCGTACTATCATGTCCAGCTTCATGTCCTGTCAGAGAAAGTATTAAACATAGCCGGAGGCTTTATTACATCCAAGTGAACCAGGCTATATTCTGCAAGTGTGGAAAATATTACATTGACTCACAGCTTATGCCAATGATTTGATCTGCCACACCATTTGTCTGCCTATTAGTGTTGAGCGATACGATACCGCAAGTATCGGGTATCGGCCGATATTAGCTGTATCGGCCTTTCGATACTTTGTTCCGATATTTTCCATATATCGTATACCGGAATCGGAAGTTCCCATAATTCTTTGAGAGGCAATGTGATTTTAGTCAGCCAATGAGGAATCCTAAGAAGTGTGGGCACATCCTGTACTGCTGCGGTCATGTTAACTAATGGCATGGCTGTGATTGGATGCTGAAATGATGTCAGAATGCACTATAAAAGGCGCCGCCGCCATTTTAGCGTCACTGTGCTGTGAATTCAGTTAGGGACAGAACGCTGCTGTGCTGACTCTGAGGGACAGTTAGAGATTGCGATTTAGTGTAGTGTGCTTTAGGCAGGCTAGTTTACCAACCGCTGTGTAAAGCTTCCTTTTGCCTGCAGTGTTGTTTTAACAGCTCTGCAAGGTGTGTGTGAGTGCAGGTGACGCTGCAGTTTGCTCTGCATGCAACGCTGTCTGTAGGCATCTGCACGTGTCACTCACAGACTCTTTTTTTTTTCTTTAGTGTAATTCTTGCTGCTCCATGCAATTTAAATTTTAGTGTGACGCGCTTCCATCCGTATCCAATACATTGGTTGCAAACACTATAGAAGTAGACAAAGGAGTAGCCTTTCACAGATTGTGAACAGTTGTGTTTCAGTGTTCACTTCAGTCTGTGTTTTTTATTTTTTGAGTGCACATCACGCTCCAGTTACTTGTTCAAGCACTGCTGCTTGTACTCTGCTGAGCGTGTCTCAGTGCCTCATCCTTTTCATTTCTCTCCAATTGGTTCTGCACCATTCCATTTAAAATAAATATAATCTATTAGTGTGACGCGCTTCCATCCGTATCCAATACATTGGTTGCAAACACTATAGAAGTAGACAAAGGAGTAGCCTTTCACAGATTGTGAACAGTTGTGTTTCAGTGTTCACTTCAGTCTGTGTTTTTTATTTTTTGAGTGCACATCACGCTCCAGTTACTTGTTCAAGCACTGCTGCTTGTACTCTGCTGAGCGTGTCTCAGTGCCTCATCCTTTTCATTTCTCTCCAATTGGTTCTGCTCCATTCCATTTAAAATAAATATAATCTATTAGTGTGACGCGCTTCCATCCGTATCCAATACATTGGTTGCAAACACTATAGAAGTAGACAAAGGAGTAGCCTTTCACAGATTATGAACAGTTGTGTTTCAGTGTTCACTTCAGTCTGTGTTTTTTATTTTTTGAGTGCACATCACGCTCCAGTTACTTGTTCAAGCACTGCTGCTTGTACTCTGCTGAGCGTGTCTCAGTGCCTCATCCTTTTCATTTCTCCAATTGGTTCTGCTCCATTCCATTTAAAATAAATATAATCTATTAGTGTGACGCGCTTCCATCCGTATCCAATACATTGGTTGCAAACACTATAGAAGTAGACAAAGGAGTAGCCTTTCACAGATTGTGAACAGTTGTGTTTCAGTGTTCACTTCAGTCTGTGTTTTTTATTTTTTGAGTGCACATCACGCTCCAGTTACTTGTTCAAGCACTGCTGCTTGTACTCTGCTGAGCGTGTCTCAGTGCCTCATCCTTTTCATTTCTCTCCAATTGGTTCTGCTCCATTCCATTTAAAATAAATATAATCTATTAGTGTGACGCGCTTCCATCCGTATCCAATACATTGGTTGCAAACACTATAGAAGTAGACAAAGGAGTAGCCTTTCACAGATTGTGAACAGTTGTGTTTCAGTGTTCACTTCAGTCTGTGTTTTTTATTTTTTGAGTGCACATCACGCTCCAGTTACTTGTTCAAGCACTGCTGCTTGTACTCTGCTGAGCGTGTCCCAGTGCCTCATCCTTTTCATTTCTCTCCAATTGGTTCTGCTCCATTCCATTTAAAATAAATATAATCTATTAGTGTGACGCGCTTCCATCCGTATCCAATACATTGGTTGCAAACACTGTAGAAGTAGACAAAGGAGTAGCCTTTCACAGATTGTGAACAGTTGTGTTTCAGTGTTCACTTCAGTCTCTGCGTAATAACCACACTTAGGCCTTATAACTTTTCTGACTTTCTTTATCAATCTACCAAGATGAAGAAGGCAGGGAGTAAGGCACGTGGTCGTGGCCGTGGAGTTTCAGCAGGGAGAGGACGTGGGGATTCTGTGGCTGCTGCCGCCCTCAGTGACACAGCATCCACCAGTTTTACCCATGAGCGTTCCTTTATGCGCACTTTGGTAGGAGCTCGGCGTGCCCCCCTGCTGCGGGAAGAACAAATTGAAGCGTTGTTGGTTGGATGGCAGCCAATGCATCGACTTCAATTCCTTCCACCTCCTCTCAGGAACACAACACTGTTGAGCAACCATCTGTCTGTTCACCGCCTGTCAAATTGCCCAGGCAGTCAGAGAGTTCTGTACAGGAGCCAGCTGAGTCTCTGCTTCTGTTCTCAGAATCTGTTGGCTTGCAAACACGGGCACAGGCAAGCAGCATTCTGCAATTTGAAGAAGAGGGAGTATGCAGTGATGCGCAACAGCTGTGTCTCTCTCAATCTGAAGAGGCGGGTGAGCCAGTGCCGATGGACAGCACACCGCAGAACGCATCTCATGATGATGATGAGACTCAGTTGCCAGGTTTTGTGGAGCATGGTGCTGCCCAGACCATCCAACAGCAGCAGGTGTTGGAAGAGGGTAGTGGAGATGATGAAGTCCGAGACCCAACATGGCATGAGCAGCAGGAAGGTGGTGGGAGCAACTCTGAGGAAGAGATTGGCCCAACGGTACAAAGAGGAGGGAGAGGTAGGCTGCAGACTCGCTTGCCTGTAGCCTCCAGTTTGGCACCTGTTGGGAGCAGTTCTCTTAGAAATGTCAAAATTGGCACTCCCATGACTTGCACTGCGTGGTCCTTTTTTGACAGACTTGTAGATGATATTTGCTATGTTAAATGCAAGCTGTGTAACCAAAAAGTTAAAAGAGGTAAAAATATTAGTAACCTGAATACCACAAATATGTGGAAACATGTACGGACAAAGCACGTAGCTGAGTTACAAAGACACACTGGAGATGTAGGCCAACCTACAGCAGCACCTACATCTTCAGGTCGTGTTGGAGCCTCTACCTCCAGCTCACACACACCTGGTTCGGCTTCCTCACAGGATCTCCATGGAAGAACCTCGGTCACTGTTGTCCATAGACAAACTGTTATTCCACCCACAGCAGCAAGTTCACAGTCATCGTCACACTCCCAGGCCACAAAACAGCCATCGGTAGCACAGGCATGGGATAAAAGACGGCCATACTCGGCAAACCATCCACGAGCACAGGCTCTGAATGCTGGCATTGCAAAACTCCTGTCCCTTGAAATGCTGTCATTCAGGCTGGTGGAGACTGACAGTTTCAGGAACTTAATGGCATTGGCAGTCCCACAATATAATGTGCCAAGCCGATTTTATTTCAGCAGGCAAGCCGTCCCTGCTCTGCAAAACATGTCGAGGGAAACATTAAACATGCGCTACTAAACGCCGTCAGTAGCAGGGTCCACCTGACCACCGATGCGTGGACCAGTACCCATGGCCAGGGACGATACCTTTCCCTCACTGCCCATTGGGTCAATGTTGTGGAGCCGGGTACAGATCTTGCCAGTGGCGCTGTACGTGTTCTGCCAACTCCAAGGATTGCAGGAATCCAGTCTGTACACATTGATTCCTCCTCCTACTCCAGATCCTCAGAATCATCGCTGCACGAGCCGTCACGGTATACCTCCACATGGACCCATGAACGCTTACCTGTTGCGACCGATATGAGCACAGCCGTGGCCAAACGTCAACAGGCCGTCCTGAAAATGATTTCAATGGGGAATCTAAGCCACACAGCGCAGGAGGTATGGAATGCCATCAAGCAGGAGAGCGACGTGTGGTTTTTGCCTGCGAATCTCCAGCCAGGCTTGGTAGTGTGTGACAATGGCCGAAATCTGGTGGCAGCTCTGGGCCTTGGCAACCTTACTCACATACCATGTCTGGCACATGTGCTCAACTTGGTCGTGCAGAGTTTTTTGAGGGACTATCCGGATCTTGCTGGACTGCTGCAGAAGGTCCGCCTAGAGTGCGCTCACTTGCGACGTTCCAGCATAGCCAGATCGCGCATTGCTGCTCTGCAACGCCGATTTCGCCTTCCTGAACATCGCATCATATGTGACGTACCCACCAGGTGGAATTCCACGTTACATATGTTGGAGCGGTTTGTGTGAGCAGCAGACATCAGTAATGGAGTATCAGCTGCATCAGGCGCAATCAAGTCGCTCTTTGCGCCGTCCACACTTCACCACTACTGAGTGGGCCTCTATGAAGGACATCTGCGACGTTTTGCATGCGTTTGATGTCTCAACGCGGATGGCGAGTGCAGATGATGCACTAGTCAGCATGACTGTCCCCCTTATCTGCCTGCTTCAGAAATCACTGAAAGCACTAAAGGAAGAGGTTTTGGAAGAGGTGGAGGATGAGGAGTCACAAATTCTATTACCTTCAGGACAGTCAGCGCAACGTGGTTCCTCACAAAGGGCTGGGCAGGGCTCACTTTGTGAGGAGGAGGAGGAGTCAATGGAGGAGGAAGAAATCCCTACAGAGGGAGGTACACAACGCTCTAGTCAGTATGTAGAGCGAGGGTGGGGTGATGCAGAGGAGGCAGAGATGACGCCTCTTCCACAGGACAGCTTTTGTTGGCCAGTTGGGAGTCTGCAGCACATGGTTGATATTCATGCTTCAGTGCCTGAGAAACGACCGCCGCATCGCCCACATTCTCACCACGTCAGATTATTGGGTGTACACCCTCCTAGACCCTCGCTACCGGGACAACTTACAAACCCTCATCACACCGGGGAACCGGGACCGTAAAATGCGGGAGTACCAAGACACACTGGTGCAATCCATACTGTTGTACATTCCAGCCGAGAGAGATGCTGCTGCTACTGCTTTACAAAGCAGCTCTGTGCGTCGAGGCAGTGTAGACACCTCTACAACAAGAGGGAGCACAAGCAGCGCCTCTGCACAGGGCAAGAGCTGTATGTTACAAATGTGGCGAAGTTTTGTGACAGCGCCAGCAAGGTCTACACCATCCGAGACGGCTCCAGTCACCAGGAAGCAACGTTTCCGTAAGATGGTGACAGACTACTTGTCTTTCCCTCTAAGTGTTCTCCCAGATGTTTCTTCCCCTTTCAAATTTTGGGTCTCTAAGTTGGATACATGGCCAGAGCTTAGCCAGTATGCATTGGAGGTGCTGGCTTGCCCTGCTGCCAGTATATTATCTGAGCGCGTCTTTAGTGCTGCAGGTGGTGTACTAACAGACCGTCGCATGCGACTATCCTCAGAGAATGTAGACCGGCTTACTTTTCTGAAAATGAACAAGGCATGGATATCACCTGAATTTGCCTGTCCGTTTTAAGATTAAATAACTGTTTGGCAACGTTTTCCATGTCTCCTGTTATGTTCATCTTTCTACCACCTGAACTCTACTCCCTGGGCTACAACACCGCCATTTGTTGCTCGTAAGTAATTGGCAGGGGTACTGACTCCTGGCCAGCCTGGTTACAGCACGACAGCTGTTTCCTGGCAGTGTGAACGTCAATTATCCTCCAATAAGTTGTGCTGTCGTGTTGCATTCGGGTTAGCCGACTCTATGGTGCCTGTAGTTTAGGTGATTCCTATGTGTGCTGTGGGATATGTAAATAAAGGATGTTTCCATTGTGACAATAGGACAAGCACCCACTGTAGGACTGTGTGATTCGGTAACTGCGGACGGCTTGCGTCCTGTCAACTTACATTTTCATGGGTGCGTTCTGCTACCCGTCTGGGGTCCAGTACCGTCAACTGGTTCTCCCCAGTGCCTTTGGCCTAGGTGCCTCCATCTCCGTATACGAGTTCCAGCAACGTCTGCTGGTCCTTGGTAGTGCTTTGGAGCACAGGTACCTCCTGCTTAGTAACCGTGTCACAGTAACGTCAGCTGGTACTCGGTTGTGACATTGCCTCTTTTCCTTCTGCTACCCGTCCGGGGTCCAGTACCGTCAACTGGTTCTCCCCAATGCCTTTGGCCTAGGTGCCTCCATCTCCGTATATGAGTTCCAGCAACGTCTGCTGGTCCTTGGTAGTGCTTTGGAGCACAGGTACCTCCTGCTTAGTAACCGTGTCACAGTAACGTCAGCTGGTACTCGGTTGTGACATTGCCTCTTTTCCTTCTGCTACCCGTCCGGGGTCCAGTACCGTCAACTGGTTCTCCCCAGTGCCTTTGGCCTAGGTGCCTCCATCTCCGTATACGAGTTCCAGCAACGTCTGCTGGTCCTTGGTAGTGCTTTGGAGCACAGGTACCTCCTGCTTAGTAACCGTGTCACAGTAACGTCAGCTGGTACTCGGTTGTGACATTGTCTCTTTTCCTTCTGCTACCCGTCCGGGGTCCAGTACCGTCAACTGGTTCTCCCCAGTGCCTTTGGCCTAGGTGCCTCCATCTCCGTATACGAGTTCCAGCAACGTCTGCTGGTCCTTGGTAGTGCTTTGGAGCACAGGTACCTCCTGCTTAGTAACTGTGTCACAGTAACGTCAGCTGGTACTCGGTTGTGACATTGCCTCTTTTCCTTCTGCTACCCGTCCGGGGTCCAGTACCGTCAACTGGTTCTCCCCAGTGCCTTTGGCCTAGGTGCCTCCATCTCCGTATACGAGTTCCAGCAACGTCTGCTGGTCCTTGGTAGTGCTTTGGAGCACAGGTACCTCCTGCTTAGTAACCGTGTCACAGTAACGTCAGCTGGTACTCGGTTGTGACATTGCCTCTTTTCCTTCTGCTACCCGTCCGGGGTCCAGTACCGTCAACTGGTTCTCCCCAGTGCCTTTGGCCTAGGTGCCTCCATCTCCGTATACGAGTTCCAGCAACGTCTGCTGGTCCTTGGTAGTGCTTTGGAGCACAGGTACCTCCTGCTTAGTAACCGTGTCACAGTAACGTCAGCTGGTACTCGGTTGTGACATTGCCTCTTTTCCTTCTGCTGCCCCTCCGGGTTCCAGCACAGTCAGCTGGTCCTCGTTACTTCCATTGTCTCTTGTTCCATCTGATACCCGTCCGGGTTCCAGTAACGTCAGCTGGTTCTCTGAAATTAGACGACCTTAAAGACCACCCAGAAGAAGATGACGACAACAAGGACGACGAGCATGAAGCCAACCAGCCTGAACACCATCACAAAGAAAAAATAAAAGATTACCCTGAAGAAGATCACCAACAGGACAAAGAAGGTTAAGACAAACTACAAGATACAGAACAACAGACAGAAGAACAATAAGCAGAAGATCAAAAAGCAGAAGAACATGAAGTATAAGACCAAAATGAAGAGCAAAATATATGCTCTAAATTATAAGCAGAAGAAGACTAAGCAGTGTATGGGGGTGAGTCCGTTCCTCCTCGTGGTGCCCCTGGAAAATGCCTGCTGCTGCAGGCTAAACTGAACACGGACAAATACTGTTGTAATTTAAATCTTTTGTGACAGCAAGAACGGAAGAATGAAAAATTCATACTTTTACAGATTACAAGTACAGGAATCTCTGTCACAAATAAGAATATGATGAAGAAGATGAAGAGGAAGAAGATGAAGAATTTGAATATGAAGAAGATTAATAGTTTAATAATAACAATATGAGTAATGTAAACATGAATAGCAAGAAGTTTAAGAAGAAGATTAAGAAGGTGAAGATGAAGAATAATTTGATGAGAAAGATGATGCTGCTGAAGATTATGAAGGAGAAAGTGTGGCACTGGCAAAAGTTAAAAAGGTGAAGAGCATGGAAGTTGTGAAACATACATATTTGCCAAAATAGAAAAAAGGTTAACAACATTGTCAATTTGTTCGTCAATCCAAACGTATTTCCAAAAAAAATATATTAATGCTATTCCAATGCATTGGGTTAAACATCTATGCCTTTATTGTCTCCTCAACCTCCCCCAATACATTCTACATTACTCTTTGTTGTTTTCCTTCATGTACAATTAACCAACAAGGCAAGAATGGTTTTTTTTTAATGTCGATATTTGGTTCCCATAGACTTACATTGGACTTCCGGTATCGGTATCGGGTATCGCCGATATTTTAGTGATATCGGCGATACCATTCCGATCCGATATTTTTAAATATCGAGCAGTATCGCTCAACACTACTGCCTATATGTTGCCTATACTGTTCTGCTGCCTCCAGTGCTGATCACTCATACCCAGCAATGCATCTATGTCTTGTTCATCATTTCACTTAAATTTGTACTGCTGCCAGGGTTGCCTTTGCTGGCCTTACACTGCCAGACATCTTTTCCTCTTCCACTGTACAACCATGCTGGCTGCATACTTCCTGTTGTCCACTACATTTTATACTGCTATACTGTACTGCTGCTACTGGGGCTGCATCTACTTGCCTGCCCCATGCTATTCTACAGTGGGTGGATTTTGCTTCAAATGCTAGACACAGAAGCTAGATTTTAGTGTGTTGTATAGTCATAATGTAGAGTTGCTGGAAAGTGTACCCTCTTAAGGGGTGATATGTTTAAAAGTGATATGTTTTGGACTATTTCTATAGTTTAAGAAACCTATAATGATGTATGTTATTAAACAGACCAGTTACTATCCATTTTTTATATGGATTAGATAAATATATACAATATCACTGGACACCAGGCAGTATGTGTGCAGATAACTTTTGCTTTGTACTGTAAGGGGTTGAGAGTCTTGCCCCTTAATACCTCTATGTTGTAATTGTGCATGTATATATGTATTTATATATATTGAATGTAGTTGTATTATTTATATTTATGTTTCTACACAATGTAGATAATAGAGACAGTGCAGTGTACAATATATCCACTAGATGGGGGCACAGAGTTCATTAGTGTAAGGTTCTGTGTACATGTTCCTGAAACTCAGTTTGTTCGTCAGCCATTTTACTTTCTGTCTTGCTGCAGCTATCTTGCCCTCAGTCAAAATGGAGTTTCCAGCTTGCATGTTCCCGCCCTGATTCTCTCCTTTTGCTTCTTAAGCAGCCACAGCTGAGCAATCAGTGCTTCAGAATCTAGCCTGCAGTGAACCTGTGACCTGACTCCTAAAGCCTTGGACCTTGTACTCCAGCTATTCCTACTGAGGAACTCTGAAGCACTTGTGGACTCTGAACCCTGCTCTTTGAAAGACCCACGTTTGCATGGACTTACGGTAACAGAGAAGAAGATCCTGAACCTGTTATGGAGAGTGATTGCTGAGCTTAGATTACTCTGGCCTGCTGTGTCTCCTGCTTCTGTGTCTGCAAACTGTGTGACTATTTTTGCCAACTTGTATGAAGTAATACAAGACTTTCTATATCAAACCTGTGTCTCATGTATTTTCATCGCACCCAAGCACAAGACACTATATGAACTGTACTATACACATTACAAGATTCTGAAGCCAAAACGTTAGTGTCTGCTGGGTCTGGAAAGGCTGTGTCTGCTGTAACTGTGGATATCGGATGTCCGGTTGTACTTTCTGTGATGACAGTGGTTGTGACTTCTCACAACCATTCCAGGTGAGCAATTCCCTTAAGTGTTTTTTTTTCTGCAGTGTTACCACAGGTAAACACTATTGTTTTTTTTTTTCTTTTCTCTTTTTTGTCTGCTGTAACTGTGGATATCAGATGTCCGGGTGAACTTTCTGTGATGATAGTGGTTGTGACTTCTCACAACCATTCCAGGTGAGCAGTTCCCTTAATTTTTTTTTTCTCTCTGCAGTGTTACCACAGGTAAACACTATTGTTTTTTTTTTTCTCCTCTCCTCTTCTTCCAGTACTCCTGTCTTAAAAGATCTGGAAAATGGAGGCCCGCATAAAGGAACTTTGCGGAGTGACTGATAATATCCTTGCAGATTTGCAGAATATAAAGACCCGTTTTTCAAGCCTACAGGACCTCACTAATCACAATTTGCAAGTGTTTGGACAAACTGCCCAGGATTTGCGAGCCAGGATTGAGGTTCTAGAAGAGCGAGTCCAGGCTCCTGCCGTAGCCCGAGTTCTGGGATTCCCAAGTTGCCCCCTTTTCGTTTTGGCGGTGAACGTGAGAAATTCAGGGGATTTATTAATCAATGCAATCTTTTTTTTTCTGCACATGCTTCGCAATTTCCCACTGAACGATCTAAGGTGCTTACTATAATTATGTTGCTTACCAACAAGGCTTTGATGTGGGCAAACCCTCTGATTGAGACTGAGGATGATTGTTTGAATCACCTTGATGCTTTTATTTCAGCCATGGGGCAGGTGTTTGACGACCCCAATCGAGGTGCAACAGCTGAAGCAGCCATGTTAGCTTTGCACCAAGGTAAGCACTCGGTAGCTGAATATGCCTTGGATTTCAGGAGATGGGCCCTTGATACCACCTGGGACAGTTCCGCCAAAAAATCTATTTTTCGAAAGGGGTTATCTCCACTGATTAAGGATGAACTTCCTCGTGCCGACCCTCCCACTGCGTTAGGTGACTTTATTAACTACTGCATCCGTATTGATACTCGTCTGACTGAACGCAGGCAAGAGAGATGGTTCGAAAGCAATCGCACTAACCTTTTACTACCTTCCTCTCCAGCTAAGGAACCTTTGAGTAGGATCACACGGGAACCTGAACCTGAACCCATGCAGGTAGACTCTCTACAACGACGGGTTAATGATGCACGCAAGGAACATCGTTTTAAGGAGAATCTATGTTTCTATTGTGGTAAGTCAGGGCACTTCATTATAAACTGCCCCAGCCGTTCTCGTAAGACTACTGCAGCACTCATTCATTGTGAGTGTTGCGAGAGGGGATCTGTCAGGTCCGAGCCTCAGGCTCCAGAGAGATCTGCAGCAACAGATCTTGATTTCTCGGACTTAAACTCCGTTACCTCTGAGGACGTTGACTGTGTAAACGCTGCCATTTTTCAAGTTTCCTCAGCGGTGTCCCAGCTGAGTTGTAAGAAAAACAATTCTCATTGCTTTCTTTCCATCAAACTCTGGGTTGACTCAGCTTGGGTGTCTAGCTCTGCTATGATCGACTCAGGGGCAAGTGGAAATTTTATGGATGTCTCCTTTGCTCTGAAACAGGGGATACGTTCAGTGAAGAAGGCTACTCCAGTACAGATGGAAACTGTGGATGGCTCCCTGCTGACCTCTGGACCAGTGGATCAGGAAACAGAGCCTTTGAGGGTTCTTATGGGTAAAGATCATCAAGAGAAACTGTCCTTTATGCTTATCTCTTCTCCCCACTTTCCCATTATTCTAGGGCTACCATGGCTGCAGGCTCAGAATCCTACCATTAACTGGGAGACCAAGGAATTACACTTTCCAGAGAAACAGATGAGTCCAAAAGTTTCAACTTGCTCTGTTCCTAAAGGAACCATGTCAGTCCCTGAACTACCAGCTGTATACCAGGACTATGTGGATTTATGTGACAAAAAGAACGCTGACCAGCTTCCTCCTCACCGTCCATATGATTGTCCAATTGAATTATTGCCTGGAGCAGAGATACCTTTTGGTAAGATCTACCCCCTGGCGGGGCCCGAGCTAAAGGCTTTAAAGGATTACATAGACGAAAATCTAGCCAAGGGCTTCATACGCCCCTCTTCATCTCCTGCAGGTGCACCCATCTTCTTTGTAAAGAAGAAAGATGGATCTCTGAGACCCTGCGTAGACTATAGGGAACTCAATAAGGTTACTATTAGAAACCGTTATCCATTGCCTTTAATCCCTGAATTATTGGAGAGAGTGCGACATGCCAAAATTTTCTCTAAACTAGATCTTCGTGGGGCCTATAACTTAGTCCGTATTAGACCTGGGGATGAATGGAAGACTGCATTCAGGTCACGCTATGGACACTTTGAATATCTAGTTATGCCTTTTGGTCTGAGTACCGCCCCAGCCACTTTCCAACACTTGGTGAATGACATCTTCAGGGATCTCCTAGATACATTCGTGGTAATTTATTTGGATGATATTCTAATTTTTTCTAACTCCACAGAGGAACATCATGGACATGTGAGAATGGTCTTGGAACGTCTAAGACAAAATCATCTTTACATCAAACTTGAAAAGTGTGAATTCCATAGGACCGAAATTCAATTTCTGGGTATGTACTGTCTACACAAGGAATTAGTATGGATGGAAGCAAAACCCAAGCCATCAAGGATTGGCCAAGTCCTAGAAATGTGAAGGAGGTACAGCGCTTCATCGGGTTTGCCAACTTCTATAGACGTTTCATTAGAAATTTCTCTGAGGTAGTGTCACCTATCACCCAACTTACCCGGAAAGAGTCTAGGTTCTCCTGGACTCCCCAAGCCCAGGAAGCATTTTCCCGTCTAAAAGATAAATTTACCACTGCACCTATCCTAGTACATCCCAACCCCGAGCTTGCCTTCATAATAGAGGTGGATGCTTCAGACTGTGCCGTTGGAGCTATACTCTCTCAGAGAACAGGTGAGAAGAATGTCTTGCATCCCTGTGCCTTCTTTTCCCAGCAGTTGTCTTCAGCTGAGAGGAACTACGATGTGGGCAATAGAGAGTTGTTGGCCATTATTGCCGCCTTCAAAGAATGGAGACACCTTCTTCAGGAGCTGCACAGCAAATAGTCGTCCTGACAGACCATCGTAACCTTGAGTTTATCAGGTCGGCTAAGTGCCTGACTCCTCGCCAGGCTCGCTGGAATCTTTTCTTAAACCAATTTAATTTTATCATTTCTTATAGACCAGGATCGCGCAATGGAAAGGCTGATGCACTCTCTAGGATTTACTCAGCAGAGACACGTCCAATTACTCCTCCTACGACTATTCTTCCTGACTCTAGATTCCTAGGAGTAATTCATAATCAAGACCTACTTAAGGACATCAAGGAAGCATACCATGCGGATTCCTTTTTGGCACAACCCCCAAGGGACGTAAGTCTTGTCTTTAAGAATGGTGTGTGGATTCAGGGACAACGCCTGTATATTCCTGAAACAGTCAGATTGAGAGTATTGCAACTCATTCACGATTCCAAGATAGCTGGGCATACAGGAATTCTAAAGACACAGGAATTTCTCTCTCGTTTCTTTTGGTGGCCCACTTGCAGGAAGGATGTTTTAAACTATGTCACTTCATGTGAAGTCTGTGCAAGATGCAAAACACCTCGCTCCTCACCAACTGGTCTGTTACAGCCTCTTCCCACCCCGTCCCGCCCGTGGGATCCATTTCTATGGACTTCATTGTGGAGTTACCAACCTCTCAAGGGAAGAACACCATTCTAGTGGTGGTTGACCGTCTAACAAAGGCAGCTCATTTTATCCCTTGTGTCGGCTTACCCACTGCAAAACAGACATCAGATTTGATGATTAAAGATGTGTTTCGCTTACATGGAGTACCGGATGAGGTTATTTCGGATCGAGGGGTGCAATTCACTTCTAGGTTTTGGCAAAATTTCTGTGCAGCATTGGACATTAAAGTAAACTTTTCTTCTGCTTTTCATCCCCAGACTAATGGACAGACCGAACGAACCAATCAAACCCTGGAGCAGTATCTCCGCTGCTTTATCTCCACCTACAGGATGATTGGGTGGATCTACTTCCATTAGCTGAGTTCTCGTATAACAACTCTCAGAGTGCCTCCACTAAGCAGTCTCCTTTTTACTCTAATCTAGGTTATCATCCTAACATTCTACCACGATTTCCCATAGAAACGCCTTTACCAGCAGTGGCTGAAAGAATCACGTCTTTACAGAAGAATATGGATCTTCTAAAGGAGAATCTGGAATCGGCTCAGGAAAGGTACAAGAAAGCCGCAGATAAATTTCGTAAACCTGCACCAGCTTTCAAGGTAGGAGACTTGGTCTGGCTGTCAACCAGAAATCTTAAGTTAAGGATTCCATCGTCTAAGTTGGGACATAAGTACATTGGACCCTATAAAATCAGTAAAATTATAAGTGCCGTTGCTTGTCATCTTCAACTGCCCAGAACTATGAGAATTCACCGTCTTTCATGTATCCCTACTAAAGGCTGCGACACCCAATACGTTTCCTGGACGTTCTTCTCCTTGCCCTGACCCAGTGCTAGTCGATGGTCAGGAAGAATTTGTGGTGGAAAGGATTTTAGATTCCAGGTTGTATAGAAATCAGTTACAATATCTGATTAAATGGCAGGGCTACCCAGTGGAGGACAACTCATGGGAACCAGTCAATAACGTTAATGCTCCTCGCTTGCTCCGTCAGTTTCATCAGAGGTACCCACAGAAGCCTGGCCTGAGGTCATCCGGAGGTTGTCCCTAAGGGGGGAGTAATGTAAGGTTCTGTGTACATGTTCCTGAAACTCAGTTTGTTCGTCAGCCATTTTACTTTCTGTCTTGCTGCAGCTATCTTGCCCTCAGTCAAAATGGAGTTTCCAGCTTGCATGTTCCCGCCCTGATTCTCTCCTTTTGCTTCTTAAGCAGCCACAGCTGAGCAATCAGTGCTTCAGAATCTAGCCTGCAGTGAACCTGTGACCTGACTCCTAAAGCCTTGGACCTTGTACTCCAGCTATTCCTACTGAGGAACTCTGAAGCACTTGTGGACTCTGAACCCTGCTCTTTGAAAGACCCACGTTTGCATGGACTTACGGTAACAGAGAAGAAGATCCTGAACCTGTTATGGAGAGTGATTGCTGAGCTTAGATTACTCTGGCCTGCTGTGTCTCCTGCTTCTGTGTCTGCAAACTGTGTGACTATTTTTGCCAACTTGTATGAAGTAATACAAGACTTTCTATATCAAACCTGTGTCTCATGTATTTTCATCGCACCCAAGCACAAGACACTATATGAACTATACTATACACATTACAATTAGGCTAAGTCACACTGTAAATAATTAACTATAGGAGGGGTTAGGTGGGGAATAAGTCAGAGAGGTCTTCCTGTATCAGTCAGTCAGAGGCCTGTCCCGTTTGTGCTCGAGTGGGTCTATATGCCGGAGCTGTCTAACTACCCCGGAACGTTAAAGCGTATGCCCAGCCATCCAGGGGTACTGAGAGAAAAGCTAGGTACAGCAGAACCAGCAGTAGAGAGGAAGAGAAAGGAAGTAAGCAGAGGAAGATTTGAAGGTCATCGTAAAAGTGTACAGGTAGGTCGCTCCAGATTGTGGTGGATAGCTACATGGGCCGAATATCCAATGTCCGGGGCGAAATGGGCAGGAGAGCACTTCACCGTGGTGACACTTTACAGGGAGGACATTGAGGGGCCATCTGAGATGCTCCGTCTCACCGAAACACATAGTGATGTGTTGTGAATACTTTGGAGGCGACTTCTGAGCTGGGGCTCCCTCCGGTGGTTGCTGAGGGTAATGAACTAATTACTGAATGGCCTTCAGATGGCTCTGAATGGTATGATATAAGTGACCTGAGTTCCCATCAGCCTTGCCGGTAATCAATTGTTCCTCCTGGTCTTGCTTGGAGCACAGCTTGCTTTCCTGCTCTCATTCAGATAAGTGTTTTGTTGTTTTTTTTCCTCTTTTGGATTTTCACTGCTGGTTTGCTGCTTGCAGTGGACTACAGCCTGGTTCCCTTTTGGGGTCTGGCGCTGCAATTGTGCTCTTTTTGTGTTTGCACTTTTGCTTTGTTCCTTTGTCACTTTTTATTTGCTGAGTTGTTGTGAGTTACACCAGAGATCTGATTTAAGGGGTACAGATCGTGTGATCTCAGGTTTTTTTGTTAATCAGAAGTGTTGATATTTTTGTCAGGGTTTTTTTGGGTTGCAGTCAGAATTATTTCCTATACTTTTCTATCTAGACAGATTGGGCCCCAGCGTTTGCTCATTCTATTTTCTGTCTGTGTCCGTGTTTTCTTCTTGTCTAACCGCCATTACATGTTTGGGGGCTTCCTATTTCTTTCGGGATTCTGCTCCGGGGCAGATAGCTTTCATCTTTCTGCCTTTAGGTGTAGTTATCTCTCCAACTGTGACGAGTCATCTAGGATCACCGTAGGTACGCTCCACGGCTACTTCTAGTGTGGGGTTAGTTTAGTGTACTGCAATCCAATAGTTTCCAGCCTCTCTGGTGTATTACTACTTTGGCTATTTTTTGCAATTTCTCCTCAGCTACCGAAACATAACAGTGATGCAAGGAACAGTGAAGGGAAAGATGAAGTGATGTATCATCTTTAGTGTGATGGAAATGCTGGAAACTAAGTGGATGTGCTGTGTCCTGAAGTAAATAAATCTGTTCAGTTAAGAGTTGCCCTGGACTGTGTCGCTATTCGTTGGGATCCAGTAGCAGCGTCCTGCCAGCGCAGCAAAGGGGACGCTGACAGTACCGTGAGTACTGACCGTACCATGCAAGATAAGAGGTACCATTTTCCTGTAGAGGGAGGCCAAGGTATGCAATGCCTGCAATACTCAGCCATGACTACAGCCCTGGCCCACATTTACAGTACATCCTCATTAACAATAGGTGCTACTTCATAGGTGAAGATAATTGCCCCTAAGGGCAATACCCGAGTCCATACCGAAGACATCACATGACAATGGAAATACAATATTTACCTGCCATACATACTGTTTAAAACTCATTTGTTGATTTATTTGTTTTAGGGAACTATTTACTTCCATGGCTGCAAATGCAAGTTTTTCATTGGTGGCAAATCACAAAAATGCAATATCACCCCAAATAGTGAATATATCATAGTTAAACTTATGGAGGGAGATGAAGCTCTGAGTTGCCAAGTGACAGCCTCAAAATATTAATGATTTAGAGATGATCTGCAAAGAAGAATGGACCAAAATTCCTCCTGACATTTGCGCAAACCTCATCATCAACTACAAAAATGGTCTCACTGCTGTGCTTTCCAACAAGGGTTTTTGCCACCAAGTATTAAGTCCTGTTTGCCAGAGGGATCAAATACTTATTTCTCACTGCAAAATACAAATAAATTTGTATCATTTATACAATGTGATTTACTGGATTTTATTTCTAATATTCTATCTCTCAATGTTAAAATTAACCTACCCTTAAAATTATAAACTGTTCATGACTTTGTCAGTGGGCAAATTTACAAAATCAGCAAGGGATCAAATACTTATTTTCCCCACTTTGTGTGCTGAGAGGTTAATCAGCCATTATAAGAGTTTTTTTTTGTGAGTAGGTGTAAGGCTGTGGTTCCACGGTCCGGAACCACAGCGCTTTGGACGGAGCGGAAATTCCGCTCCGTCTAAGCCCCGCCCCCTTTATGACGCGCGATCTTTCCGGAGGTGTTCAGGACACCTCCGGAACACCTCCGGAAAGAACGCAGGGCTACATAGCCCTGTGTTAAATTCTGTTGCGGCGACGCACCGTCGCCGCAATACGCGAGGACATGCTGCGGTCTAAAAAGACGCGCCGCATGTCCGTTTACGCAGGTCTGCCACCTGCGTATTGTTACGCATAGTGGAGACGGGATTTCTTGAAATCCCCTCCACTATGCTGTAACATCTGGACGCTGCGTGTTTGGCGCTGCGCCAGCGCACAGCGCCAAACACGCAGCGTTTCCTGACCGTGGAAACTCACCCTAAGAGATGGGCGAGAAGCCTACTCACAATATCTCCATCTCAAAGGTGTGGTTGGGGAGTTAAAGTTTAAAGTTAAACTTTTGTTTATTTTTCTCTGCTATGTGTTTGGAGACAAAGAAGTTTCTAGGCTCGAGCTCCAGTGGCAGCTGATGTGCCAGAAGGAAGGCGATACAGTGGAAGGGACTTTTGTATGAACTTTTTATTTTCACTTGTGCCAGAAAAGGTTCATTTGTGTTATTATTTTGCTTTCTGGTTTATGAAGCAATAAACCAGCCACCGACTTTAATACCAAGCGCTCCTGTGTCTACCTCTGAGAGCTGCTCAATGAGTCAACCTCCCACAGACCCTATATAATACTTCATCAAGAAAAACTTATGGTCATGTACAAAGTAGACAAAGAGAATGCATCAATGGATTGAAAGTCTGTGCAGGGATGGCCACAAAGGGCAAAAATTGATTTTAAAAATTGGTACTCTTAATTTTCTTTAGGTTTCAGTTTCACCAGAATTTTAGGAGTATATAAGATTTTTTTGAGGGCATTTATTGTGGTGACTTACACCAGTTAGACCTTGTACAAGATCGGACCCCTGTGCAGGGAAGATTAGAATGGGAAAATTGTTGTAACTTAGTAAACAAAAATCTTGTTATTCCATTAAATGCACTATTTTTTTTACCAAAACGCTCAATTTATGTATAACCATTTAATGATTCTTTGGGTCCTGTGAAATTAGTTGGTAGAACACTTTGCAGTATTAGGCCTTTGCTGAGACCATCATAATCTATGCTACAGGGAGTAAGATATGGGGAAACTGGAGGAAGATGAGGAGCAGTAGTTAGGAGATGTTAAGCTGTTGAATTGGCACATGGAGGGGAGGAGGAGCTTGAGAGAGTGAAATGATGATAACAATGACGACGCTACTCATGATGACCAACCATTGCATCAGGGAGCAAAAAGTGAACCACTAGGCCCTCAATCATGTTGATGAGCATATCCGTGCTTTAAACTCTCACTTAAAAAGCAAAATGGGGGAATTGCTACAGCTTCCAAACGGGAGTCCATATTGGTGCATTACTCAGATAAGGTTTTCTTTGCCACTGCACTAAGCTGACTGTTGAAATACGTTTGGTGCAACAACTCCATTCCTGTCTATGAGTGTTTAGCTGCTAGATTTGTATGCTGTTTATAATGTTAGAACAAAAAAAACTCCCAGAGGCTCACACAGGGAGAGCATGTGACTGCATTTCCTGTTTTCCTGTGTCTGTGTATGAGAGAAGCAGCCTGCTGTAGATGATGCACAGATAGAGACACACAAATAATTTATTCCTGATCTGTTGAGCTTATCATATATTGTTTCTGGTTGTTCCTGAGTAGACAAGTTCTGTTGTCTCATGCTTGGAGAGTATCCTGAATAATCCGCAGCCAACATTCTTTCGCAAGCAGATACACACCTGCTTAACCAGTTGTTCCTACACTGTGTCCTTTCTCCAGCAGCTACTATGAGCCTTAATCCAATGACCTTCTGGCTCAACAGATATGAACAAAGGCAAGAACAGGCCCAGTTTGCTAAGAGCAAATGTCAATCCTCCAGTGTACTGTCAGAGATGGTATTTAGTATATCTGGTGGCTTTGTCACAACGAAACAAGACAGGTTATACTCCATAAGTCTTGAATTTGGCAAAATGAGTTAGACATGGATCACTGCCGTCTTTCATTCACCTATGGTTGATGCCAATGATAAGCTCGCCCGTACCATCTGTTTGCCTGCCATTCCACTGACTGTCTACTACACGGTTCTACTGCAAGTAGTGCCGATAGCCCACACATAGCCAGGCCTCTACTCTCTATCCATCATATCATCTATACTGTGTTTACTGTAGGGCTGCAGCTTTCATTGCTGGTCCTACACTGCCAGATATGTGTTTGTCTGCACTATCACATATTTATACTTTACGACTGCTGCTGCCAGTGTTACTGCTTAGGCATCCCAACCACACATCTCCTGGCTGCATACTGTGTTTTATAGTGTTGCACTGTACTGCTTCTGCGGCCCAGACTACCAGACATCTCCTTGCCTGACCCATAATATTTTATGCTGTGGAGCTTCTGCTGTTACCACTGCTGCTACTGCTAGATGCAAGCACATCTAGTGTGGTGTATATACTGTATATATATATATATATATATATACTGCCTCTGGGAATAGTACTCTCTTGAGGGTACACAAACATTAAACAGATTCCAAAATATAGATCATTTTTTTCACATCCTGTTGTGAAGCCATTGCTTGTTCACATTGAAAACAGCTAGCTTGTTCCTGAAAAAAGAGATAATTTGGATATCTTAATAAAAAATCTTTATAGTTGTTTGTGAAACAGCTATTGAATCTTCATTTAGCAAAGAACAAAGCTCTTAATACTCCCCAAACAAGGATAATTTTAGCACTACCCTGTGTGAGAAATCCACAACACAACCTGCGTATACACACCAGCAAAGCAGGCATCTGCTCCCAAAAATGGAACATTTTTCACCAGTTTTACAATTTATATAGCTAAAAAAACTTTGTTACTGCAGTGTACTTAAATGCGCTGTTTGTTGTCACTGGTTGCTATCCATTTTCTCCTAGCAAGATGTGTTTAGTTCACTTTGACATTAATAAGGCTGTGTTGCATTAAAGTGCTGAAAAGGGTTTCAATAAAGTTTTATGACATCTCAATATACACTCCTTTTTCAGGCAATTGTAAGCTTTGCAGTATTGAAACTTTTGGCAAATTTATTTGTTGAAAATCAATTTTTGGGCAAAAATTTGTCAAAATTGATAAATTCAAATTTTAAAAGATTTTCTAATCTCTAATGATCATTAGTGGGTAATGTATATTGCAGCTATTTAGTGCTCACATCTCATTCATTTTGAAAGGGTTTGTTTACCATTAGGACAACCCCTTCTCAATCTGAATGTTTGCCCCGCTATAGTAAAGACACCTATTCTCATCCCGATGTTCCAACAGTCTGGGCACTCATGCTCCTGGGGTTTATGTGAGGTTGTGATGTCACGTGATCCATGCGCCCAATCAGGCTGCTAATCCCCTCTTGATTACTTATACGCCCAAAGGAGGGGACAGTGAAGCCAGCACTGATTAGGTGCAGGGCTCATGTCACGTAACAACCTTGCATGAGTCCAGGGAACACACCGCTTTACCAGAGGGGGCACAGGAGGTGGCGATAGGTGTTTGCATTTTAACGGGGGCAAACATTCAGATTGAGAAGGGGTTGTCCTAGTATTGGACAACCCCTTTAAGTGACAGAAAATATATTACTATTCTACTGCTCTCAGAGTTTCCCTTTATACAAAACATGGGTAACATCGATCTCCTTTATTTACCCATAACCTTATTTGTTTATATTCTTTATAAAGTGCATTTTCTTGTGAATGCGACAATATTGTAGTCATTTATTTCCTGGAGATACGGACACGTTTTCAAATGCCTACATGTTAATGGATGAGGTCATAAAATATTGCTTTCTATTTGAACTAATGGATGACTGTGAACGTTTCTTTCCATATTTGTACTAATTCCTGCAGGAAATGAATACAGGGACACATTTTGGCTGCTCGGATGCTGCTTTACGCGAGTCATTTTGTATTAATTATTTAAGATTCACGCAGCATACGCTCTACAAAAGAGACAGGAGAGAGCCATCAATGAAGATGGTGGAATTCATGGTGGATGACACAGAGTTAATCGCTTATCTAGAGTACATACATGTTTTTAAAGATGTTTTATGACTTAGAAGTGGAACAGTCTGGAGAGACTCGATGTATAAACTGGCTCCAGCCATCTGTGGCTGTCATGCCAGATAGAATCCTGTTCAATTAGTGTTGGAGAATAAAATACTTTTTAAAGGAAATAAACACTGCACGAGCTAAGATTCATGCTTTCAAATAAATACAAGGTTTGCATTTTTAATTAGGACTGCTAATTACAGTCATCAGAAAGCAGAATAGATTTTACCTTGCATTTAGCAGACAAGCCTTCAACCCCAGTGTATTTTACAATTTCATTAATATTTTATGAAAATGGCCCTTGCAGCTTCAGCCTATTTCATGCCTTCAAGAAAACTGTCCTACATTATAGATTCCAATGCCTTTAAGCCATGTACATTAGGAAGATGACAAAATGCAAAACAGCGCCTTGTCAACCACCGCATCAATTGATTCTTTTACATAGTGTAAAAACAGTTGGGTGTGAGTTATAATCTTACTGACACTAATGATGAAACAAGACACTGGCTCGGAGCAGTCATTAGCTGTGTGCCAGAAATTAATGATTCTAATATTTTTGGACAAATTAACCTTAATGAACTGACCTAGCATATAATGCTGATCTAATACACTAAAGGATAGTGAATTATTGAGTCACTACATACAAGCAAGACCCATACGGAAACTATGGTCTCCACATTTAGACACTAAAGTGTGTGCTTATATTCTAGGTCCACCTTTGTAAGTATTTTCACTGTCTGAATAAATCTAAAAGAAAACTAAAGCAACTTTGCAATTGGTCCTAAGTAAAAACTTTGTACCACTTTGTTTCTTCAGCTCTTATGCAGATCAAGTATCTCTATAATAGCAGCAGAGAAATTCTGCAGTGTAATCCTGACATCTTGCATTGTCACACAACCCCTGGAACAAGTATGGAATAACAACATTTTTTTTTACTTTGTAGCAGGCACACCAATCACAGAAATCACACAAAATAATAATAATAATAATAATTTTATTTCTATAGCGTCAACATATTCCGCAGCACTTTACACTATAGAGGGGACTTGTACAGACAATAGACATTACAGCATAACAATAAACACAGATCAAAGTAGATACCAAGAGGAATGAGGGCCCTGCTCGCAAGCTTACAATCTATGAGGAAAAAGAGGAGACACGAAAGGTATATGGTAACATTTGCTTTCACTTTTCAGACCAGCCATAGTGTACGAATCGGGTGTTCCTGTAATTCTGCATGAACCAGTTAACAGCCAAAGTATGTAACAGTACAGACACAGAGGGCTATTAAATGCATAAAGCATATGAGAAAATGATGCAAAGAACCTGGTTATGATAAAAAATTCTTGAATGGGTCACACAGGGATAGTTAGGTTAATATGTTGAGGCGGTAGGCCAGTCTGAACAAATGCGTTTTTAGGGCATGCTTAAAACTGTGGGGAATGGGGATTAATCGTATTAACCTGGGTAGTGCATTCCAAAGAATTGGCGCAGCACGTGAAAAGTCTTGGAGACGGGAGTAGGAGATTCTGATTATTGAGGATGTTAACCTCAGGTCATTAGCAGAATGGAGGGCACCGGTAGGGTGGTAGGCTGAGACAAGGGAGGAAATGTACTGTAGGGTGGTGCTAAACCATGGAGTGCTTTGTGGGTGAGGAGCATACGTTTGTACTGGATTCTGGAGTGGATGGGTAACCAGTGTAAGGACTGGCACAAGGTAGAGGCATCGGTATAACGAATGGTGAGGAATATGATCCTAGCTGCAGCATTCAAGACAAATTGGAGAGGAGAGGGTTTGGAAGAGGGAGACCGATTAGTAGAGAGTTACAATAGTCCAGACGAGAATGAATAAGAGAAACAGTAAGAGTTTTTGCAGAGTCGAAAGTAAGAAAAGGTCGAATTCTAAGAAATGTTTTTGAGGTGGAGCTAACAAGAGCGAGCCAGTGATCGGATGCGGGGGTGATGAAAGCTTGGAATCAAGTATGACCCAAGACAGCAGGCATTTGCTGGGGAGTAATGGTGGAACCACACACGGAGATGGCAATGTCGGGCAAGGGTAGGTTAGTAGAGGGAGCAAACACAAGGAGTTCAGTTTTTGACAGGTTCAGTTTCAGATAGAGGGAGGACATGATGTTAGAGACAGCAGTAAGACAATCACTTTGTGTTTTCTAAAAAGGCAGGCATGATATCAGGAGAAGAAGTGTATAATTGGGTGTCATCAGCATAGAGATGGTACTGGAAAAAAAACCTACTGATTGTCCAATAGGGTCGGTATACAAAGAAAAAAAGAGGGGGCCTTGGACTGGTCCTTGAGTAACTCCAACAGAAAGAGGAAGATGAGAAAAGGAGGAACCAGTAAAAGATACAGTGATGGAACGGTCAGAGAGATAGGAGGAGAACCAGGAGAGAATGGTGTCCTTGAGGCCGATGGAGTGTAGCATAGTGAGGAGGAGCTGATAATCCACAGTGTCGAATGCTGCGGAGAGATCCAAGAGAATTAGCATGGAGTAGTGACCATTAGATTTAGCAGTTAGTAGATCATTAGAGACTTTAGTGAGGGCAGTTTCAGTAGAGTGTAAAGGGTGGAAACCAGATTGAAGAGGGTCGAGAAGAGAGTTATGTGAGAGATAGCAGATAACACGTGTTAGGAGTTTAGGGATGAAGAGAAGATTAGAGACAGGTCTATAGTTAGCGGCACAGTTTTGGTCGAGGGATGGTTTTTTAAGTAATGGATGTATGATGGCATGATTAAATGAGGAGGAAAAGATACCGGAAGATCAAGAGAGGTTGAATATTTTTGTTAGGTGAGAGGTGACAGCAGGGGAAAGGAAGTGGAGGAGATGTGATGGAATGGGGTCACTGGTGCAAGTGGTAGGACGAGAAGATGCAAGGAGCCTGATTTCATCTTCTTCTGTGACTGGTTCAAAATCAGAGAGTGAGCTAGATGAAGTGGGGGAGGGAGGACAATGCACGATATGAGGGGATTGGGAGATAATTTCCGGTCGGATATGTTCAATTTTTTCTTTGAAATAATTGGCCAGATCGTCAGCGTGGAGATCCGTGGTTGGAGCCTGCACTTTTGGGTTGAGTAGGGAATGAAAAGTGTCAAAGAGACGTTTAGGGTTATTGGATAGTGAGGTGATGAGGGTGTTGAAATAGGTTTGTTTGGAGAGGGGAAGGGCAGAGTTGTATGTTTAAGCATAAACTTATAATGGATGAAAACTTTGGGTTGATTAGATTTTCTCCACAGACGTCTGGCGCACCTGGAGCACCGCTGCAGGAAACATGTTTGCAGCGTGTGCCAAAATAATGTTTGTTAAGCCCCTTTATAACCAGGAAATTTTCAGTTTTTGCAGTTTTCATTCTTTACTCCCCTTCCCTAAGAGCCAATTTTTTTATTTTCTATCCACATAGTCACAGTAATTGTTTTTTGCTTTGAAATGAAATCCATTAGATGGTAAAAATTACCTGGAGTTATAAATCTTCAGGTCAGCCTGGTATGTCAATACCAAGATTATAACATTATTTTTTATTTCTAAGAGGCACAAAAAAATCTAAACATAGTACAAAAATTTGGTTTGTGTCCATAATGTTTTGATTTTTCCACCAATGAAGCTGTGTTAATGCTTGATTTTTTGCAAGCAGAGCTTAGATTTTGATTGATACCATTTTGGTGGACATATGTGGTTTTGATAACTTTTTATTCCATTTTTAGTAGGGAGTGTACTGACCGAAAAAAGATGTTCTTGTGTTTCTATGCTTTTTTTTCTATGTTTAACGTATAGCTAAATATATATTTTTTATCTTGATAGACAAGACTTTTACAAACTCAGCAATGCCAATTTTTTTTCTATTTGTAAATATTTTAAATAGATAAAGGGGGTGATTTAAAACTTTGTATATTTTTTATATTTCTTTAAAATATTTTTTTAGTTTTATTTTTGGGCCACCTACCTAGGGCACTTGAATTTGCAATTATTTGATTGCTTACACTATGTATTGCAAAACCATATTATTGCAGTTTATAGTGAAATCAAGGTTTCCTATGAAGCACTATCACTAAACTTCACAGAAAAGCTATAATGGCAATTACAGAGGCCTTCAGCAGGCCCTCGACGGCCATGATGACCCATTGTGCTGATGAGAGCCAGTGCATGCTCGCATTGGAGACCACGCTATTTATATGCCACTGTCAGAGTTTGACACAGGTAATTAAATAGTTAAAGGGAATCTATCAGCAGATTTTTGCTATGTAATCTGACAACAGCATGTTATAGGGGCAGATAGCCTAATTTCAGAGATTTGTCACTTAGTTTACTGGGTGCAGCAGTTGTGATAAAATCACAGTTTTCTCTTATACAGACCTAGCAGAAATCTGAATGTTATAATCCCTCCCACACTACTTTTAAGCAGCTTTCTGTGTTCACTGTATATTGACAGAAAGGTATTAGTTAGTGGTGCGGGCGTGGTTGGATTAGAACCCATGAGACAACTCTTTATGGTGCCACAAAGGGGACATTACACTCTATGTAGACACAGAGTGGAATATTTTTCTTTATGGGTGCCAGAATGGGGACATTATATCGTATCAGGACCACAGAATAGGACATTGTGCTATATGGGGTCCACAGAGGGGGATAATTATACTTTATTGGGGCCACAAATGGGTATATTTAATCATGTGACAGGCTCACAAAGGAGGTCATAAGGGATGAACGAACCTGAACTGTAAAGTTCAGGGTTTGTACCATCTGATAGAGAACTCAGAAAACTGACTTTTTCCTGGAACTATCAGTATCGGTGCCGAATAAAGTTTGTTGAAAGGCTGCAGCACAGCCAATCAACAAGTTTTTAGGTTGTGTGTACTTCCAGAACCATCACAGCCATACCATGTATTCACATCACTGTGATTGTCCAGCGCAACACGTGACCCGGCCTGTATAATTGCCGGATCACAGGTTGTGCCACCATTTTACTCTGAAACTGATATAGAGTGCCCTAATAGCCTGGTGAACCATGCCCTAACAGCCTGGTGCATTGTGCCAAAACAGCCTGGTGCACAGTGCCATAACAGCCTGGTGCAGAGTGCTATAATAGCCTGGAGCAACGTGCCATAACAACCTGGTGAAGAGTGCAATAACAGCCTGGTGCAGCGTGCCATAACAACCGGGTGCAGCATACGCCAACAGCCTGGTGGAGCATGCTCTAACAGCCTGGTGCACACTGCTTTAACAGCCTGGTGCACAGTGCCATAACAGCCTGGTGCAGAGTGCTATAATAGCCTGGTGCAACGTGCCATAACAGCCTGGTTCAGCATACCCCAACAGCCTGGTGCAGCATGCTCTAACAGCCTGGTCCACACTGCTTTAACAGCCTGGTGTAGCGTGCCATAACAGCCTTGTTCAGCATTCCCGAACAGCCTTGGTGCAGCATGCTCTAACAGCCTGGTCCACACTGCTTTAACAGCCTGGTGTAACGTGCCATAACAGCCTGGTTCAGCATACCCCAACAGTCTGGTGCAGCTTGCTCTAACAGCCTGGTCCATACTGCTTTAACAGCCTAGTGTACAGTGCCATAACTGGCTGGTGTAGACTGCTAAAAAAGTGGTACACAGTGCAATAACACCTGGTGCAGAATACACTAACAGGGTAATAATCTTCTGGGCACTTTCTTTTTCTACTGTGCACTTTTCTGTGGTGAAAAAAATTAGGAGAGCATCAAATAGGGGACATAGCCATGGTAGTAGTGGTGTAGGTGCTGTAAGGAGAGGATGTGGTTGCTCTGTGCCTGCTACATGCCCAAATGAAACACCTTTCTCTGTTGCGCGCAGACAAAAGGACAGTAGAGGAACCACAAAGGGAGACATTATACTGTATGGTAGCCACTATATTGTGGCCACAAAGGGGACATTACATTTTGTACGCCTGAATATTGCTGGACGAATGGTGAGGTCCGAACAAGTTTAGATTGGATGGCAGAGAGTGCCTCCAGTTCCTTCGCATTATCTTCCACCCGGTCCCTGCTGAGTTGGCACCTGCAGAACATGGTCATCTGACTTCCACCTTACCACTTTGCAAATCAGCCAAGCAGTCTGAGAGCCAAGACATACAGCAGTCACTTTTGCTTATTGTTGACTCTGCTCACCATCCACCTTTCCCTGCCCCACAAGTAGAAGGGATTGAGTGCACTGATGCCCAACCACTACTTCAGTTGAAGGATGATTACATGGGAGGGGTAATGCACATGGTCAACGGACCACTGCAGGATGTCTCTGATGATGACGAAACATGGGTGCCAACTGCCGCAGCTTTCTGCAGCTTGCAGACGGGCAAGGATGACATGTGGGTCGAAGATGATGTGGGGCAGGATGAGATCCTGTACCCAACATTGAGTGAAGGCCATCCTAGTTATGTGCACAGTTAGGAGGAAGAGAAAGTGGGCTTGTTACCCCAGCTGCACAGCAAAAGAAAGAGCAGGGTTCAAAAGCACAGTGGCCGGCCCCTAGCCGGTACATCATCTGCTACTAACCACCGTGCCAATGAACTGAGAACACCAAAGCCAGCTCAAAGAAGTTCCCTGGTGGGGCATTTTTTCAGGCAATGTGCTGATCACAAGAGATGGGTGGTTTTTACGCTCTGCAGTCGGAGCCTGAAGTGAGACATACATGTTCTGAACCTGAACATCATCTGCATGACGAGGAATCTGCATTCAAATCACACGAGCTGTAATGGAGTACACACCTGAAAAACCAGGGAAGATCTGAGGCTCCTCCTGCAGCCTCTTCTTCCTACTCTCAATCAACAATGCCACTGGGCGCACCACAAAGAGAAGATGTAAAAGCAGAACAACCACCAGCAGTGTCACTGAGCATCTCCACTCCGCCCCATGTAAGCTTTCAGCTGTCCAACACTAGAGAGAAAGCAAAAGTACCTCCCTATTCTTCCGAGTCCTGATCCTGAATGACAGCATTTCAAAATTCATGGCCATTGAAATGCTGTGATTACTGCTTTTGGAAACAGACAGTTTTAAAAATCTGATGGCTATCTTACAGTATGTGCTTTGCAATCACCACTACTTTTCAAGGTGGGCCATCCCTGCCCTGCAAACACATGTTGTAAACAAAATCAGGTGTGCAAAGTGCAACTGCATCAGTGGCAAGGTCCACATAATCACCAATACGTGGACCAGTAAACACAGGCAGGGATGTTATATCTCCCTAACTCCCCACTAGGTAAATGTAGTGACAGATGGGCCTGAAGCAGAAGGTGTCCTGGCACATGTCCTAGCGCCATCTAAGATTGCTGGACATTTCGCTGTCATGTTGCCTCCTCCTCTGCTTCCTACACTGCATCCTCATCCGGTCAGTGTAACACCTGCCCCACCAACTTCAGTACAGCCAGGAGGAAACAACAGTATGCTGTTTTGAAACTCATCTGTTTAACCCCTTAATGTCCCCTGACCTGCACAGTCTGTCATGGCAGTATGTCAGTTCCGGCACCAGGACTGACTGTGCACATCATGCCTTTGAACTACCACTGCGTGTAAGCACGCAGTGGTAGTTCAGTGCCGACAGCTGTCTATGACAGTCTGACAGGCACGGCAAGAGGTGCGGGGACCCTTGCAGTCGGTCCCCGCACCCACAGCGCTGTGATTGGTCAGTCAATCTGACTGACCAAACACAGCAGCGATCGGGCAGGAGAGGCTGAAATTTCAGCCTCTCCTGACCGATCAGTGCAGGAGCTCAGCGCTACAGTGGCCGAGCTTCCTGCATTGACAGCCAGGAGCGGCGTCCGCGCTGCACCTGCTGTTAACCCCTGACTGCTGCGATCGAGCGCGATCGCAGCGTTCAGGGGGGAAGCAGAGGGTCGGGAGCTCCCTCTGCCTCAGATCGGCATCCCCGCGATGTAATCGCAGGGACCGATCTCTGCCTTGATGACCCGGAGTTGTCATGACAACCTCCGGGTCATCCAGCTACGGAAAGCCGCTGAGACCATGCTCACAACATGGAGCATTGCAATGTATTATACCTGCAATCAAAACTGAAAAAGTGAAAGTCCCATAAAGGGACTAGGTAAAAGAACATTTTTAAAAAAAAAATTGTAAACAAAAAATGAAAAAATAATAATAAAAAAAATTCTCCTAAAAAATACACATTTTTATATAAAAAAAAATAATACGTGATCAAAACAATGGCTATAAATAAACATGGTACCGCTGAAAATGTCATCTTGTCCCGCAAAAAACAAGCCGCCTTACAGCGCCATCAGCGAAAAAATAAAAAAGTTATAGGTCGCAAGTGATGCAAAAATAATTATTTTTTCTGTAAAAGTTTTTATTGTGTAAAAAAGCCAAAACATAAAAAAAAGATATAAATGAGGTATCGCTGTAATCGTAGTGACCCGAAGAATAAAACTGCTTTATCAATTTTTGCTACGCACGGAACAGAGGAAAAGAAAAAAAAAACAATTCCTGAATTGCTGGGTTTTGTTCATTCTGCTTCCACAAAAATCGGAATAGGAAGCGATCAAAAAAGGTTATGTGCCCGAATATGGTACCAATAAAAATGTCCGCTCGACCCGCAAAAAATAAGCCCGCACATGACTCTGTTGGCCGAAATATGGAAAGATTATAGCTCTCAAAATACGGCGATACAAAAAATTCTTACAAAAAATTCTTCCAAAAAAAAGCGTCTTTTAGTGTGTGATAGAAGCTAAACATGAAAAAAGGATGTAAATCTGATATCGCTGTAATTGTACCGACCCGAAGAATAAAGTCGCCTAATCACTAATACCGCGTGAGGAACGGCGTAAAAAATAAAACCAGTTCTTCACCTTTTGTAGATTTGTTCATTCTGCCTCCCAAAGATCGCAGTAAGGCGATCACAGTGGTTCCCCCCCACATATGGGATATCAGCGTACTCAGGACAAATTTCACAACAACTTTGGGGGTCCTATTTCTCCTGTTACCCTTATAAAAATAAAAATTGGGGTGCAAAAAGATCATTTTTGTGGAAAAAAATATGATTTTTTGTTTCACGGCTCTACGTTATAAACTTCTG
The DNA here is from genome assembly GCA_033576555.1 of Oophaga sylvatica. Taxonomy (NCBI): domain Eukaryota; kingdom Metazoa; phylum Chordata; class Amphibia; order Anura; family Dendrobatidae; genus Oophaga; species Oophaga sylvatica. Next base: position 185,837,195 of record JARQOD010000002.1, on the reverse strand, counting down.
TGAAGCACTTGGGGTTCAAAGTGCTCACCACACACCTAGATAAGTTCCTTGGGGGGTCTAGTTTCCAAAATGGGGTCACTTGTGGGGGGTTTACACTGTTTAGGCACATCAGGGGCTCTCCAAACGTGACATGACACCCGCAGACCATTCCATTAAAGTCTGCATTCCAAAACGGCGCTCCTTCCCTTCCGAGCTCTGCCATGCGTCAAAATATTGGTTCCCCCCACATATGGGGTATCAGCGTACTCAGGACAAATTGCACAATAACTTTTGGGGTCCTGTTACCCTTTGAAAAATAAAAACTGGGGGTGAAAAGATCATTTTTGTGGAAAAAATATAATTTTTTAATTTTACAGCTCTACGTTATAACCTTCTGTGAAGCCCTTGGGGGTTCAAAGTGCTCACCACACACCTAGATAAGTTCCGTGGGGGGTCTAGTTTCCAAAATGGGGTCACTTGTGGGGGGTTTCCACTGTTTAGGCACATCAGGAACTCTCCAAATGCGACATGGCATCTAATCTCAATTCCAGCCAAAAATGTTAAATGGCGCTGCTTCCCTTCCGAGCTCTGCCATGAGCCCAAATAGTGGTTTACCCCCACATATGGGATATCTGCGTACTCAGAACAAATTGCACAATAACTTTTGGGGTTCTGTTATCCTTTGGAAAATAAAAATTGGGGTGAAAAGATCATTTTTGTGGAAAAAATATGATTTTTTAATTTTACAGCTCTACGTTATAACCTTCTGTGAAGCCCTTGGGGGTTCAAAGTGCTCACCACACATTTAGATAAGTTCCTTGGGGGTCTAGTTTCCAAAATGGGGTCACTTTGGGAGGTTTCCACTGTTTAGGTACATCAGGGCTCTCCAAACGGGACATGGTGTCCGCTCTCGATTCCAGCCAATTTGACATTCAAAATCTCAAATGATGCTTCCTTCCCTTCTGAGCACTGCCGTGCGCCTAAAGATTGGTCTTCCTCCACACATGGGGTATCGGTGTACTCAGGAGAAATTGTACAACAAATATTGTGGTTTATTTTCTCCTGATACCCTTGACAAATAAAAAAAATTGTATCGAAAGAAAAATTTTGGGGAAAAAAGTTAAATGTTCATTTTTTCCTTTCACATTGCTTTAATTCTTGTTAAGTACCTAAAGGTTAATAAACTTCTTGAATGTGGTTTTGAACACCTTGAGGGGTTCAGTTTTTAGAATGGTGTCACTTTTGGTATTTTCTGTCATATTGACCCCTCAAAGTGACTTCAAATGTGAGGTGGTTCCCCCAAAAAAATGGTTTTGTAAATTTTGTTGGAAAAATGGAAATTGCTGGTCAAATTTTAACACTTATAACTTCCTCACAAAAAAAATGTTGGTTCCAAAATTGTGCTGATGTAAAGTAGACATGTGGGAAATGTTATTTATTAACTATTTTTGTGACCTATCTCTCTGATTTAAGGGCATAAAAATTAAAAGTTTGAAAATTGCAAAATTTTAAAAATTTTCGCCATATTTCCTTTTTTTTCATAAATAAATGCAAGTTATATCGAATAAATTTTACCACTATCATGAAGTACATTATGTCATGAGAAAACATTCTCAGAATCGCCAAGATCCGTGGAAGCATTCCAGAGTTATTAGCACATAAAGAGACAGTGGTCAGAATTGTAAAAATTGGCCTGGTCATTAACCTACAAAATGGCTTGGTCCTTAAGGGGTTAAAGGAAAGATTCCACACCACGCAGGAGCTGTGGACAGAGATCAAATAACAGACTGATGAGTGATTTGTGCCACTGAACCTCATGCCCAGCCTGTTGATGTGCAATAATGGGCGAAATCTCGTAGCAGCTCTTAGTCTAGACAGTTTGACATTGCCTGGCGCATATGCTGAATTTGGTAGTGCAGAACTTCTTTAAAAATTACCTCAATATGTCAGAACTGCTGCCGAAAGTGCAACCCGTCTGTGCGTGCTTTTCGGAATTCTCACCCTGCTGCTGTTCGTCTGTCTACACTGCAGTGTCTCTTCTGCCTTCCCGCTCACCACCTCAAACGCGAAATACCCACAAAGGGGAACCCTAGCTTGCATATGTTGGAGAGACTGTGCCAACAGCAACAGTAATAGTGAAGTTTGAGCTGCAGCACTCATGTGTGAGTCGCTTTGCAGAACAACACCATTTCATGACCAACGAGCAGGCCTCCATGTGGGACATGTGTGCTGTTTTGCGCTGCTTCAAGTACTCTGCTAACATGGCCAGCGCTGATGATCCATCATCAGCATTACTATTGCACTTGTGTTCCTGCTTGAAAAAATGGTTCAGGCGATGATGGATGAGGTGGTGGCATAGAAGAAAGTTGAAGAAGAACGGGGACCATTTACACCATTATCAGGCCAGTCAACCACACATGGCTCAGAGGGTGGTTTCCCGTACCAACAGAGTCCAGGTACACAAACATACAGCCAGGTGACAGTTTTGGAGGATGAGGAGGAGGAGAATAAGGAACAACCATGTTCACAGCAGGGTGGCACGGAAAGCACTCACGGGCATCATATTAGAACGGCTGGGGGATACAGAGGACCCAGATAATGCACCTCCCACCAAGGACAGCTTGGCACATATGCGCCAATACATGCTGCTTTGCCTGTGCAATGAACGCCGAGTTGGAAGGATTGTTACCAGTGCTGATTACTGGGTGGTTATCCTTCTGGTTTCCACTTCCATGACAATGTACCATAACATACTTCCATTATAGCAAAACGCTTGTTCGCTGACCAGCTCTCTCTCCAGGCATATGCTGCTGGCCAGGGCGCAGCCTCAGTGAGAGCTCACACAGGACTTTACCTACAGACTACTGGACTCTGGTCTAACAGGTACTTACCTTATAGCAACAGCATATCAACTGGACATTACTACCAACCACCAGTTACATTTCTAGCACCGAATAGTACAGCTAGAAAATATATATGCTGACTATACCTGACATATACTGAACATTGGTTCAGTCTCATTTAACTATAGGAGGCAACTGGTCATATCAGTGATATCTGTTTGTTATGCATACTTGTTTGCATGTTCCAATACTGTATATACGAGAACTGGTCATATCTATTTGTTATACACAATTATTTGCATCTGCCAATCTATAGGGGAAATGGTCATAGCAGGTGTATCTGATTGTTGTAATTTTGTATCCTATTTTATACATGTGTTTTATCTACAATATGCACAGCATATGTTTAATAACCTGTTTATCTCAATTAGTGCAAGTATACACATTTGTTTTATTTTGTATATACCGAGCGATAAGTGGATTTGCCGCATTACTTGCTGCTTTTAGAGTAAGTAGTTTTAGTGCCATTGTGGACATTTTGTTTATTTTTTATTTATTAATTTCAGAAAAATGTTCCTCAAATTGCAGTTTCAAAGACCTTGAATATCTTACTATCTATATCTCACCATCCATAGTATAATGTGATCAAAAGATTCAAAGATTCTAGAGAAATCCATGTGCAAATGGGACAATATTTGATGCTTGTCATCTGCAGGTTGAGCAAATCCCTGCATGGGCTCAGGAATACTTCCAGGAAACATTGCCTGTGAACACAGTTTACCATGAAACAAATGAAAGTAAAAGCTTTAGCATGCAAAGAAAAAGCCACATACCAACACAATCCAGAAATTTAAAATGGACCGAGGACAAATTTGTGCTTGGTGGCTCTGCTGAATTTGATGGTACAAGTTGCTCAGAGCCCCTGAGCTCAGCTATTGACCGCCGTTAATAACAGACATCAGCGACAGCAGCGTAGGCTCAACACCGGACCAGGGAAAGTGTGAATAAGGCACAGTTGTTTTTTTTTGCAATAAACTGTAGCTGCTGAAGAGATTTTTGGAACACCCCTTCATCTATATAAGGATTTATTTGGATTTGATTAAGGTGTGTAGTATTTAACCGATATCCTAACGGAAACCAAATACACACAATTATAGTTAAAGGGATCTGTCTAAGGCTAGTTTCATACTAGCGTTTGACCAACCTGCGTTGGTCTGCGCACGGCCGCCGCTAAGCTCCGCCCCGCCCCTCCTCCCGATAGCTCCGTCTATGGGCGCATGAGCTGCATGCGACCTGCGCACCCTATCTTTAGCATTGGGTTCCCAGGCCGTACACAGGTCGTGCGCAGGTATGCGTTTGCTGGCGCCTGTGTCCTTTTGACAGTGCGCCGAGTGCACCAAAATGCAACACGGTGCATTGGCGTAAGTCGACGCACCGTCAAAAGGACGCAGGCGCCGGCAAACGCACACCTGCGCACGACCTGCGTACAGACTGCGAACCCAATGCTAAAGATAGGGTGCGCAGGTCGCATGCAGCGTCATGCGCCCATAGACGGAGCTATCGGGAGGAGGTGTGGCCGGGGCGGAACTTAGCGGCCGTGCGCGGACTGACGCAGGTCAGTCAAACACTAGCGTGAAACTAGCCTAACAGGTCTTGTGTTTAGCAATTTGAAATGGAGTTTACAAACTGAAGCTCAACTCACATGTGAATCTAGCCTAAGGCCACGTGCACGCATTGTAAATTTGGAAAATTTTTTTACCTCAGTATTTGTAAGCCAAAACCAGGAGTGGAATAATAGGAGGAAAAGTATAATAGAAACACGTCACCGCTTCTGTATTTATCACCCACTCCTGGTTTTGGCTTAAATGCTGAGGTAAAAACTCACCAAATACTGAATGTGTTCACATAGCCTAAGACTATCATTTGTGATACTATCTACTGAAACACTATATCTAAGCCTGTGCCTGCTCTCTAATAGAGAGAGCTGATAACAGATCAAAGTAATGCCTGCAATACCCATACATATTGGTTTTAATCTAATTAGTGATACTTCTCTCTGAATTCCAATATGCACATTGGACTAATGTTGGCCGAGCGTTTCTATGTATGGAGGAGTCCGGAGAGATAGCTGTCTGGCAGTCAGTCGAACCATCATTCAGCCAATAGCTATCTATTGTGTATGAGGTTTGGCTGGAGGTGACAGGTTTAAAGGGAACCTGTCACCAGGTTTGGCCAATACGAGTTACGGCCACAGCTTTTCAGGGCTTATCTACAGCATTCAATAATGCTGTAGAGAAGCCCCCAATCTGAACCTGCAAGAGAAGAAAAATACGGTCCGGTTCAATGGGTGTCGAAGGTCCTGGTCTGGCGCCTCCCATCTTCTTAGGATGCCTCCCTCCTGCTTGCTTCACAGGCACCCTGGTATCGCGCTCCTGCACAGGCGTACTTATAAGCCCTGTTGAGAGCAGAGCAAAGTACTGCTGTGCGCAGGCCTCTTTAACCTTTCCTGGCTCCTGAGCACTGCAGGACTTTGCTCTGCCCCACAACAGGGCAGATAAGTATGCCTGCGCAGGAACGCGATGACTGGGAGCCATGAAGCAAGCAGGAGGGCGGCACTGCAAGAAGATGGGAGGCACCAGATCAGGACCTGCGACATCCATCGGACCGGACCACCCCCAAGTGAGTATAATAAAACTTATTTTTCTTCTCTTGCAGGTCGGATCAGGTGCTTATCTACAGCATTACAGAATGCTGTAGATAAGCCCTGAAAGGCAGTGGCCATAACTTATAACGACCAACCTGGTGACAGGTTCACTATAAAGAAATAAGTAACCTGCAATCAGCCCTTCAACCCCGGAACGAGTCACCTCACAGCCCTTGCATAACAGTGCAATCATATTGAAACATTTGGGGAAAGGAAGTGAGATAATGAATGAGCGTAAGAGAAAAGAGAAAATTCACCCTCTCACCTCAACTACCTCTTCCAATTTCATGAGCTCTCTGTACAAGAAGAGAAAGTGCTTCGCCCCAGCACTTGTATATTTTGCTCAGTGCTCAATGTCAGTATAGCCTGTAAGCTTTGTTGCTGACTCACTGACACTGCTCACCATTGTGCATATGATCTGGTCATCACTAAGCTAAACACAGCAGACACTATTAATTATTAATAATACTACTATATTTTTTTATATTATCACCCCTTCCTATGTGGAGATATGAGGTTTCATCCTAGGTTGTTGCTCAAAGGAGACTACCCTTTGTCCTGGCCCTGCTATTTATAGCTAGTATGCATGTGTAAGGAAGGTAGACTGTGCTTCAGCGTTCCTACCCTGAAGACACCAATCGCGCTATGTATACATTACGTATTGTGTAGTGTGAACAATGCATTGCGTCTTTGTACATATCATGATTAGTGATGAGTGAGCACTAAAATTCTTGGGTGCTCGTTGCTCGGGTCGAACAAATTGGAATACTCGAGTACTCGGAAAGAACAACGAGCCCAATATAAGTCTATGGGAGACCTGAGCATTTTTACCACGATCCCACCGGGGGTCCATTTAAGGTCTAAAAAGGACTGAAAATGATGGAAACACTGCTCAAATGACACGAGAACATCATGGGGATTGCCCCTGGAAGCAATCCTGACTCCTAGTTCACAGCTTTAAACAATGTTATCAGAGTTTCACACCCTTTTTACAGGCACACCAAAAAACCTACAAAAATGAAACCAAAATGGATTTTGCTGGGAAATATGTTAAGGAACATCCTTTCCAGGTATAAGGCAAAATAATTAACCCCAAACCAAAATGTTCCTTCACCACTTGGGCTATGTTCACACACAGCATTTTTGAGGCATTTTGCAACTTAAGCATTGCTTTCAACCAATACAAGTGCATTCACTGGGAAATGTAATTGTAACATTTAACAACCCTAGCTGGCCAAGTGGTGTATGACACATAAGCAGACACATCTTGTTTTATTTATGAAGAAGGGACTCTTAAAGTCACAGAGCCTATTTTTACAGGGGCATCAGGCAGCGTTAATCTTCATAAAGGGCCATTATTAAACAGTGGGTCTCCTATGCTGTTCTTGCCTATGCAGTGAGTGGAGGGACTGCCAAGAATTACGACGCACCCCAATACCCCTTTCACGAGAGGTACAGGAGGGCTATCTGAAAAAATGTTGCACTGAATGCAAGGTCTGCCCTGCTACCAAGTCATGTGCACCCCAATAAGCCTTTGAACCAAGGTACTGGATGGGCACAGGAAAAGCCACTTCACATTATTCATTTTGCACTCCCATTCTGTTTTCTTATGCATTGACTGCAAGGCCTGCCTTGCTACCAAGTCATATGCACCTCAATAATCCCAATCTCCCCTTGGAAGAAACATGGAGGAGGGCCTCTTAACAAAAAATGTATCATTAAAAAGGAGCTGGTCTCCTAGACTTGTAATGCCCATACCCTAAGTGTGTTGGCTGGCAACCATTTTCCCCTGTGGGGTACACCACCCACCCTTGTTCGGAATTCGATACTGGCTGCACAGAACACGTTAACGCTGGTGATCTAGTGGCGGCGGATGATGAGACGTGGAGAAGGCCTGATTAAAAAATAGGCCCAGTTTCTAAGAGCAAGACTCCTTGACTTGGAATGCCTATACACTTTGTGTATGGGCTGGCAAACATTTCCCCTGTGGGGGTGTACATATTTTTTGTATTTTGGTGACGGGCATCATAACACCCTTGCCAAAACATAGAGTGGCCGGAGCATGACTGAATATGTTCACCATGGTGTTGAAGTGGTGGTGGACGGTAAGGATGAGGAGAATGAGGAGGAGGGAAGAAAGAGAAAAAACCAAACCAATAATGGTATGCACAACCATATATATGAAAATAGAAAAAACCTTTATTTCATAGTGGACAAAACAAGTTTAAAAACATTTAAAATTACAAGAGTAACTAACCCACCAAACCCAGGCTCAATGGTCTGAATAAGCCCTTACAGTGAATAAATAATGATCAAGTCACAATGGAAATAAATAACATGCATGTTAGACCATATAATGCGTCCATAGCTATTCAGATAGATATGAAAAATATAACAATGCAGGCGATTAGTCAGATGACTCAAAGCACCTATACAATCCTACATTTATCTAAAATGGGAATGCCAGAGTGGAGTAATAAACACAAAATGATAGAAACATGCAAGCAGTTAACCTATTATTTGGAAGCTTCTACACAATCCCAAAGGCATATGTGCCTATGATGGAAAATATCAGAGTGGAATAACAAGCACAAAATAATGCCAGAGAATGGCTAAAATGAGCCAGGAGAAAGGTGCTGAATACAATCAACATATAGTCACCAGAAGTAGGTCAACATGGTGTGAATAAAGGCAACAAGACCTCCAAAGAGCCCGGGAAAGGGAGGGGAAGAGATCCTACGTGCATCGCCGCTGCAGGAGCGGCTTCATCAGGGGTAGTGTGTCCAGCATGAAACCGAGTGGGTTTATAAGCACATATCGACAGTCCATAGTGGAAGGGAAATGCCTGAATGAGAGACACCTGTATGCAATAAACTCACCGATGCCTCAGCTGAGTATCTGAAGTAGTGAGAAAAAAAGAAGAAAAAAAAAAAAACATAGTGGCACTTGTTCATTCGAGCATAGCAGCGTGTGCAGTTGCTCTCCTCACTGAAGCATCCATTACGATAATAATGCAGCGTGCACGCCCGTTACCATAGAGACAGCAAACACGCGAGTATCTCAGCTCGGACACCGGAAGTAGAACAACAATAGTGCACGCACACTCCTCTGTACTGGGCGCATGGGAGTATCGATGTTATCTAGGCAACCATCATTATATGGCATATATACAGTACAGACCAAAAGTTTGGACACACCTTCTCATTCAAAGATTTTTCTGTATTTTCGTGGTTATGAAAATTGTAGAATCACACTGAAGGCATCAAAACTATGAAGTAACACATGTGGAATTATACATTACACTTTACAAAAAAGTGTGAAACAACTGAAAATATGTCTTATATTCTAGGTTCTTCAATGTAGCCACCTTTTGCTTTGATTACTGCTTTGCACGCAGAAAAGGTGAACGGCTGGACTCTACATGCCTAGTTCCCACCGTGAAGCATGGAGGAGGTGGTGTGATGATGTGGGGGTGCTTTGCTGGTGACACTGTTGGGGATTTATTCAAAATTGAAGGCATACTGAACCAGCATGGCTACTACAGCATCTTGCAGCGGCATGCTATTTCATACGGTTTGCGTTTAGCTGGACCATCATTTATTTTTCAACAGGACAATGACCCCAAACACACCTCCAGGCTGTGTAAGGGCTATTTGACCAAGAAGGAGAGTGTTGGGGTGCTACGCCAGATGACCTGGCCTCCACAGTCACCAGACCTGAACCCAATCGAGATGGTTTGGGGTGAGCTGGACCGCTCACCGCTTCAATTTTGAATAAATCCCCAACAGTGTCACTAGCAAAGCACCCCCTCACCATCACACCACCTCCTCCATGCTTCACGGTGGGAACTAGGCATGTAGAGTCCAGCCGTTCACCTTTTCTGCGTGCAAAGCAGTAATCAAAGCAAAAGGTGGCTACTTTAAAGAACCTAGAATATAAGACATATTTTCAGCTGTTTCACACTTTTTTGTAAAGTGTAATGTATAATTCCACATGTGTTAATTCATAGTTTTGATGCCTTCAGTGTGATTCTACAATTTTCATAGTCATGAAAATACAGAAAAATCTTTGAATGAGAAGGTGTGTCCAAACTTTTGGTCTGTACTGTACCTGTTGTCATAAAGGGCTAGAATGATCATCCCCAAGACAACAAATATACGGGCAACCAATAGAGTACCAGCCATTATCAAAGATAGTCACCATGACAATAATAGCATGTGCATGTTCATTACTATATAGATGGATGATAGACATCCATATATGCTAATTGCCAACCGTTGTAAATGACATAATAACCATGACTGAACATGATCCCATAACCAGCATATAAGGTTTTTATCACACTTGATAAATAGCGATAGCAATAATATATATGCATATATTAGCATTGGGGTATGTAATAGTGGCCCTCAAAAAATATATATAAGTGAGGATCCTTCACTTGCCGTGACAATCATGTATCACATCAGTCACTGCTCACAAAGGTATCTATATACACCAAATAATTAAAATGCAGGTAAGGATCCCTCCCTTACAGTGATAGTCATATATCATATCAGTCCCTGCTTACAAAAGTATATATATACAAGATATGAGGGCCCAAATTAAACTACATAAATAAACCCCTTTATTGCATATATACAATGTCAGTCACATGTCACAAAATAATCATTATCTATATAGATGAAAAATGCGCATGCGCTGGTACCAGCAAAAATCAAAAAAAAAAAATGGATTGATAGAGTATAAATATATACGGTTTCAGAATATCAAGATAAATATCAAAGAGAATCACAAGTAAGATAATAAATATCAAGGTGATTTATGGAAAAGACTGTTGTCACTATGCCTGTGAACTTCATTGTCACCGAACTCCCCCAAAAAAAACCAACATGTAATGGACGAACATACAGTCAAAATTGATATAACAGGATGCATAAACATCAAAAATAACCATTTATGTTACCGTCAAAAATGCCTCTATGCTATGTTTTAACATACCATATCAATTGTGTCACCTAGCTTGCATGGCACAAAAAAAAGGGGAGGAGGGAGGAAAAGGGGGCAATGTAGAAACATTATAGTCTGTACAGTAAGTTCAGTTTCTGAGCCAATCCATTTCTAAGAAAGGCGTATGTAGCCACATTGGTGAGCACATTGAAAACCGATAACCACAATGCCAATCCAATTGAAGTACAATAGAAATCAAGATATCCAAATGCTCATAGTGGATCCAGTACGAACCAAGTTCATGTCCAAATTCATCAGGCATATCCGTAGAGATGGCTAGATATATCAAATCAGTTGGAATCAAGGATGGAGAATGGAAAGTTCAAGTAGTAAGGACAATCGTCAGTTCCATGGTGGTTAAGTCAGAGACTGGTATATCCAAGGCGAAGTGCAGAGAACATAAAGGAAAAAAGGCAAGAAAGCAAAAGATTGTTAGAACAAAAAATCTAAAGACAAAAAAGCACCCAAGGCCAAATGCGTTCATCCCAAAAAGCCGGTGAAGAGTAATTCTTCATTTAGTCCCACCGGAGCCACCGAGTTTAATGCAAAGATCCACCGGGATTCAGTAAGTAATAATATTTTATGTAAACTACCTCCACTACCACCCGAAGGATTTTCTGAAGCCCAGCAATCCTTAGATTATTAGGAGAGCCTCTATGAACCTCTAGGAAGAGGGCAGCTATGGGTGTTAATTAGAGTTGAGCGATACTTTCCGATATCCAAAAGTATCGGAATCGGAATGGTATCGCCGATACACAAAAAATATCGGCGATACCCGATACCGATACCGGAAGTCCCATGTAAGTCTATGGGAACAAAATATCGAAATAAAAAAAACCCCATTCTTGCCTTGTAGGTTAATTGTACATGAAGGAAAACAACAAAGACTAATGTAGAATGTATTGGGGGGGTTGAGGAGACATTAAAGGCATAGATGTTTAACCCAATCCAATGGAATAGCATTAATTTTTTTTTTTTAGGAAATACGTTCGGATTGACGAAGAAATTCACAATGTTGTTAACCTTTTTTCTATTTTGTCAAATATGTCTGTTTCACAACTTCCATGGTCTTCACCTTTTTAACTTTTCACACACTTTCTCCTTCATAATCTTCAGCAGCATCATCTTTCTCATCAAATTATTCTTCATCTTCACCTTCTTAATCTTCTAAAACTTCTTGCTATTCATCTTTTTGTTAACATTACTTATATTGTTCTTATTAAACAGTTATTATTCTTCATATTCTACTTCTTCATCTTCTTCCTATTCATCCTTTTCATCATATTCTTATTTGTGACAGACATTCCTGTACTTGTAATCTGTAAAACTCTGAATTTTCATCCTTCCGTTCTTGCTGTCACGAAAGATTTTAATTACAACAGTATTTGTCCGCGTTCAGTTTAGCCTGCAGCAGCATCAGGCATTTTCCAGGGGCACCACGAGGAGGAACGGACTCACCCCCATACACTGCTTAGTCTTCTTCTGCTTAGAATTTAGAGCATATTTTGCTCTTCATTTTGGTCTTATACTTCATGTTCTTCTGCTTTTTGATCTTCTGCTTATTGTTCTTCTGTCTCTTGTTCTGTATCTTGTAGTTTGTCTTAACCTTCTTTGTCCTGTTGGTGATGGTACAAAAGCCAATGGAAGTAACGAGGACCAGCTGACTGTGCTGGAACCCGGAGGGTCAGCAGAAGGAAAAGAGCCAATGGCACAACCGAGGACCAGCTGACGTTACTGGGACACGGTTACTAAGCAGGAGGTACCTGTGCTCCAAAGCACTACCAAGGACCAGCAGACGTTGCTGGAACTCGGATACCGACATGGAGGCACCTAGGCCAAAGGCTCTGCGGAGAACCAGCTGACGGTACTGGAACCCGGATGGGTAGCAGAAGGTACCATAGCCAATGAAAGTAACGAGGACCAGCTGACTGTGCTGGAACCCGGAGGGTCAGCAGAAGGAAAAGAGCCAATGGCACAACCGAGGACCAGCTGACGTTACTGGGACACGGTTACTAAGCAGGAGGTACCTGTGCTCCAAAGCACTACCAAGGACCAGCAGACGTTGCTGGAACTCGGATACCGACATGGAGGCACCTAGGCCAAAGGCATTGCGGAGAACCAGCTGACGGTACTGGAACCCGGATGGGTAGCAGAAGGTACAAGAGCCAATGAAAGTAAACGAGGACCAGCTGACTGTGCTGGAACCCGGAGGGTCAGCAGAAGGAAAAGAGCCAATGGCACAACCGAGGACCAGCTGACGTTACTGGGACACGGTTACTAAGCAGGAGGTACCTGTGCTCCAAAGCACTACCAAGGACCAGCAGACGTGTGCTGGAACTCGGATACCGACATGGAGGCACCTAGGCCAAAGGCACTGCGGAGAACCAGCTGACGGTACTGGAACCCGGATGGGTAGCAGAAGGTACCCATGGAAATTAAAGTTGAGGCAGCAGGACTTTTTGCCGTTCACACAGCAGGGGAACAGCTGACATTACTGAACCCCAGTAACACAGGAGCAAGTGTAAACTGTGCTAACAGCACTTCCGAGAAACAACTGGCGGTGTTGTAACCCAGGGTCAAGGAGGGTGTAGGCAGAGGCCTAGTATGAGACGTTTGAAGTTGAAGTTGTAGTTAGCAGCAGTAATTTTTGCCAGACACACAGCAGGGAACAGCAGGCGTTACTGAACCCCACAAACACATTAGCGATTGTTTTCATCTGTGCATCTAACACTTCTGAGCAGCAACTGGCGCTGTTGAAGCCCAGGGTCAAGGAGGGTGTAGGCACAAAATATTGAGTTATTGCCTTGTTACGTGGCCATTGCAAATGTATGTACTTCAAACAAGAATAAATGAACTTTTACTACAACAATAAAATGATAAATTTCAATTACAAGAATAGAAAAATATTTATACTTGACAGTCCTCTGTGGTTGATAACGTTTAATGGCTAACTGAAAATATGGTAACAAATTCAAAGCTTTAGAGACTACTCAGGTGTCTTCATCAGGCTAAGAGTAAAGCCAAAAATGAAGAATCACATATTTCTACACACAACAGGACACAGGAATAGCTAAGACAAGTGAGGGAGGGACAAGTGAGGGGAGACCGGCAACAAAAAGGAGAACAAGGATGAATTATCAGCGCCACACAATCACAGATAAATTAATGAATTTACCTGTGGCAAAAGACTTTTGTATGCCCGGTCATAGCATCATGGATATGGAATTACTGGTATTAAAATATAACTTCAAATATGAGAAACGTACAAAGGCTTCAGAATATAAGCTCATCATGACCTTTGACACTGTTAGTGATGGAATGAATAGATCACATGGATTTATGTCATTCTATATCAATTAAGGAATCTGCGTCTATGCCCTTCCAGGGTCATGAAAACCCAAAAAAATACGCCAATGAGAGGGCAATCAAACTTTCTATCCTTATCTAGGAACTGTTCCAATATTTATGTTCATCCCTGTGAGATAATGACAGTTCTGATACACGTCACTTACTTGTCTTACCTATTGCACTATTCCTGTGTCCTGTTGTGTATAGAAATATGTGATGCTTAATTTTTTTAGTTAGTCTTTCCCTGATGAAGAGACGTGAGTAGCCTTGAAAGCTTGCAATTTGTTTCCATCTTTTCAGTTATCCATTAAAAGGTATCAACCACTACTGACTGTGAAGTCTAAATATTTTTCTATCTACTGGCTAACACGGTACAAAGATACACATGTTTTCTAATTTCAAGAAGGAAAAATAAAGAAAATACAAATATAAACGCATATATGCACATGCCAAAAATAAATGGAACAACACAACACCCAAAAAATTGTTAACAAAATATAGTGTTGTCAATTTAAGAATAAAAGTCCATTTTTTTTAATGAATAATGCTTAAGGAACGCTATGTTAAACCATAACATAGTGAAGACAATGGATTTTGGAATAGTCACTCATCATCATCATCGCAAATTTTATGTGACAGTCACAGACATTTCAATTATTTAAGTTCATAAAATCGTAACTTTCTATAGCATGTATGACATGTCCAGCATGGACTCATCAATGTGATTGATGACACAATAATGTACGATAAAAAATAACCATTTAAAAAAACATTAGGCATTGTTTGTCACAATTTAAGTGTGTGCCTGCAAGTGTAGGTGAAACAAAGGCTACGGATAGCAAAGGTATATTCTATGTCTGTATCAGACAGTGGACAGCCTCTGATGGGTAATGCCGATGTTATACTGTACGTCAATAAAGTCTGCGGCTGAAATCATGCCTTTTTTGCTTGTAGAGTGTTGAAGAGGGTAAAAGAATGTCTGGTTGCGCAAAGCTTTATCCGTCAACACTACCTTCCTACTGTCACGCGTAGGGTAGGGTAGCGTGTGGCAATTAGCTGACTATCAAATGTGAGGTTAGGCTGCGTTATTGCGCACTAGGGACGCAAAAAAAAATACAGCAGTAATAATTAAATGTGTAATACTCCACCTATGACAAACAAAAAATTTACGTTCCCTCTTTAACAATGTACAAGACTAACAAGCCTAATGGTTGACGCTGACTTAATTGAGATACAGTATTACATCAACATTGTCCATGAGTAACTATGCACTGTGATACCTATATACCAGTATTAATTTATATCTCTTGTGGTTGTTTCAACAGCACTTGCAGGTATAACTACCTATTGTCAGTATGCATGATGCACTTTCTAGATGTAATAATTTATTATTGGACATTATTACCATGTTTACATGCTGGCCATTTCATATATGGTGTTTGAAGTTACAGTTGGCATCAGTATGTGTATTTTATAATGTCTGTCATAAATAAAACTCGTGATGATGATGATGAGGATTTAATGATTCGTACATCCATTGACTGCATTATCTTACAGGTACAGATAAAGTTCCTTAAAAAGCATTAATTCATAAGTCTGAAATGTACTTTATGCATTAATTTCAAAATGTGAAGAGTAGACTATGTTTTATTTTTTGTTACCATTTCTAATAGACATGTGCATATATGCGCTGTGATGACAAATTATTATTTGTCCATATTTGTCATAAAAATTTATCATTCTAGGCGTGCAAAACTTCACAATTTCATGTTTTCAGCATAACAAGCAGGGTGACGGCTCTTCCCTATTTGGAGCATGTTGGTCATGTGTTTTTCTGTCCATGTGTCGGGAACAGGAGACTTCTTGCCGTTCACACAGCAGGGGAACAGCTGGCGTTACTGAACCCCACTAACAGTAGAGCTTGTGTTTTGTTCTGTGGACACGACACTTCTGAGCAGCAACTGGCAGTGTTGGAGCCCAGGGAGTAGAGTTCAGGTGGTAGAAAGATGAACATAACAGGAGACATGGATAACGTTGCGAACCAGTTATTTAATCTGAAAACGGACAGACAAATTCTGCCGAGATCCATGCCTTGTTCATTTTCAGAAAAGTAAGCCGGTCTACATTATCGGAGGATAGTCGCATGCGACGGTCTGTTAGTACACCACCTGCAGCACTAAAGACGCGCTCCGATAATACACTGGCAGCAGGGCAAGCCAGCACCTCCAATGCATACTGGCTAAGCTCTGGCCATGTATCCAGCTTAGAGACCCAAAACTTGAATGGGGAAGAGCCATCTGGGAGTACACTGAGAGGCAAAGCCAAGTAGTCTGTCACCATCTGACGGATACGTTGCCTCCCGCTGACTGGAGCCCTCTCGGATGGTGTAGACATTTGTGGCGCTGCCACAAAACTTTGCCACATTTTTAACATACTGGTCTTTCCCTGTGCAGAGGCACTGCGTGTGCTCCCTCTTGTTGCAGAGCTCTCTACACTGCCTCGACGCACAGAGCTGCTTTGTAAAGCAGTAGCAGCAGCAGTGCTCTCGGCAGTAAGGTAGAACATTAGGGATTGCACCAGTGTGTCTTGGTACTCCCGCATTTTACGCTCCCGGTTCAACGGTGTGATGAGGCTTTTGACGTTGTCCCGGTAGCGAGGGTCTAGGAGGGTGTACACCCAATAATCAGACGTCGTGAGAATGTGGGCGATGCGGCGGTCGTTTCTTAGGCACTGCAGCATGAAATCAACCATGTGCTGCAGACTCCCAACTGGCAAAGAAACGCTGTCCTCTGCAAGAGGCGTTATCTCTGCCTGCTCTGCATCACCCCACCCTCGCTCTACATACTGACTAGAGCGTTGTGTACCTCCCTCTGGAGCGATGTCTTCCTCCTCCATTGACTCCTCCTCCTCATCCTCCTCACAAAGTGAGCCCTGCCCAGCCCTTTGTGAGGAACCACGTTGCGCTGACTTTCCAGAAGGTGATGGAATTTGTGACTCCTCATCCTCCACCTCTTCCAAAACCTCATCCCTTATTGCTTGCAGTGTTTTTTGAAGCAGGCAGATAAGGGGGACAGTCAGGCTGACTAGTGCATCATCTGCACTCGCCATCCGCGTTGACTCATCAAACGCACGCAAAACGTGGCACATGTCCTTCATAGTGGCCCACTCATTAATGGTGAAGTGTGGACGGCGCAAATTGCGTGTTGATTGCGCCTGATGCAGCTGATACTCCATAACTGCTGGCTGCTGCTCACACAACCGCTCCAACATATGTAACGTTGAATTCCACCTGGTGGATACGTCACATATGATGCGATGTTCAGGAAGGCGCAATCTGCGTTGCAGAGCTGCAATGCGCGATCTGGCCATGCTGGAACGTCGCAAGTGAGCGCACTCTAGGCGGACCTTGTGCAGCAGTGCATCAAGATCCGGATAGTCCCTCAAAAAACTCTGCACGACCAAGTTGAGCACATGTGCCAGACATGGTATGTGAGTGAGGTTGCCAAGGCCCAGAGCTGCCACCAGATTTCGGCCATTGTCACACACTACCAAGCCTGGCTGGAGATTCGCTGGCAAAAACCACACGTCGCTCTCCTGTTTGATGGCATTCCAGACCTCCTGCGCTGTGTGGCTTCGATTCCCCATGGGAATTAATTTCAGAACGGCCTGTTGCCGTTTGGCCACGGCTGTGCTCATATCGGTCGCATCAGGTAAGCGTCCACGGGTCCATGTGGAGGTAGACCGTGACGGCTCCTGCAGCGATGATTCTGAGGAACTGGAGTAGGAGGAGGAGTCAATGTGGACACTCTTGATTCCGGCAATCCTTGGAGTTGGCAGAACACGTACAGCGCCACTCGCAAGATCTGTACCCGGCTCCACAACATTCACCCAATGGGCAGTGAGTGAAAGGTATCGTCCCTGGCCATGGGTACTGGTCCACGCATCGGTGGTCAGGTGGACCTTGCTACTGACGGCGTTTAGTAGCGCATGTTTAATTTTTGCCTCAACATGCTTTTGCAGACCAGGGACGGCTTGCCTGCTGAAATAAAATCGGCTGGGCACATTGTATTGTGGGACTGCCAATGCCATTAATTCACGGAAACTGTCAGTCTCCACCAGCCTGAATGACAGCATTTCAAGGGACAGGAGTTTTGCAATGCCAGCATTCAGAGCCTGTGCTCGTGGATGGTTTGCCGAGTATGGCCGTCTTTTATCCCATGCCTGTGCTACCGATGGCTGTTTTGTGGCCTGGGTGTGTGAGGATGACAGGGAACTTGCAGCTGTGGGTGGAATAACACTGTGTCTCTGGACAACAGTGACAGAGGTTCTTCCATGGCGATCCTTTGAGGAAGCCGAACCAGCTGTGTGTGAACTGGAGGAAGAGGCTCCAACACGAGCTGAAGATGTAGGTGCTGCTGTAGGTTGGCCTACATCTCCAGTGTGTCTTTGTAACTCAACAAAGTGCTTTGACCGCACATGTTTCCACATATTTGTTGTATTAAGGTTACTGACACTTTTACCTCTTTTAATTTTTTGATTACACAGCTTGCATTTGACATAGCAAATGTCATCTGCAACTGTATCAAAAAAGGACCACGCAGAGCAAGTCCTGGGAGCGCCCGGTTTGGCTGTTGGAAGAGAACTGCTCCGAACGGGTGCCAAACTGGAGGCTACAGGCAAGCGAGTCTGCAGCCTACCTCTCCCTACTGTTTGGACCGTTGGGGCAATCTCTTCCTCAGAGCTGCTCCCACCACCTTCCTGTTCCTCACGCCATGTTGGGTCTTGGACCTCATCATCTCCACCACTACCCTCTTCCAACACCTGCTGTTGTTGGGTGGTCTGGCCAGCACCATGCTCAACAGAAACTGGCAACTGAGTCTCATCATCATCAGATGCGTTCTGCGGTGTGCTGACCATCGGCACTGGCTCACCCGCCTCTTCAGATTCAGAGAGACACAACTGTTGCGCATCACTGCATACTGCCTCTTCTTCACATTCCAGAATGCTGCTTGGCTGGGCCCCTGTTTCCAAGCCAACAGATTCTGAGAACAGAAGCAGAGACTCAGCTGGCTCCTGTACAGAGCTCTCTGACTGCCTGGGCAATTTGGCAGGCGGTGAAGAGACTGATGGTTGTTCAAGAGTGCTGTGGTCCTGAGAGGAGGTGGAAGCTATTGAAGTCGATGCATTGGCTGCCATCCAACCAACAACGGCTTCAATTTGTTCTTCACGCAGCGGGGGGTACGCTGAGCTCCTACAAAAGTGCGCATAAAGGAACGCTCACGGGGAAAACTGGTGGATGCTGTGTCACTGGGTGCAGCAGCAGCCACAGATTCCCCACGTCCTCTCCCTGCTGCAAATCCACGGCCTCGACCACGACCACGTGCCTTACTCACTGACTTCTTCATCTTGGTAGATTGATAAAGAAAGTCAGAAAAGTTATAAGGCCTAAGTGTGGTTATTCCTCACAGACTACAGTGAACCCTGCAGACAACTGTTCAGTATCTGTGAAAGGCCCCTTTGTGTACTTCTATAGTGTTTGCAACCAATGTATTGTATACGGATGGAAGCGCGTCACACTAATAGATTAGATTTTTTTCCACTAAAATGGAGCAGCACCAATTAGAGAAAAATGTGAAGGATGAGGCAGTGACACACGCTCAGCAGACTACAACCAGCAGTAGTTGAAGAACAAACTGGAGCGTAATCTGCACTCACAAAATGAAAAGCTCACAGACTACAGTGAACACTGAAACACAACTATTCACTATCTGTGAAAAGCTCCTTTCTGTACTTCTATAGTGTTTGCAACCAATGTATTGTATACTGATGGAAGCGCGTCACACTAATAGATTAGATTTTTTTCCACTAAAATGGAGCAGCACCAATTAGAGAAAAATGTGAAGGATGAGGCAGTGACACACGCTCAGCAGACTACAACCGGCAGTGGTTGAAGAACTAACTGGAGCGTGATCTGCACTCAAAAAATCAAAACCTCACAGACTGCAGTGAACACTGAAACACAACTATTCACTATCTGTGAAAAGCTCCTTTGTGTACTTCTATAGTGTTTGCAACCAATGTATTGTATACGGATGGAAGCGCGTCACACTAATAGATTAGATTTTTTTCCACTAAAATGGAGCAGCACCAATTAGAGAAAAATGTGAAGGATGAGGCAGTGACACACGCTCAGCAGACTACAACCGGCAGTGGTTGAAGAACTAACTGGAGCGTGATCTGCACTCAAAAAATCAAAACCTCACAGACTGCAGTGAACACTGAAACACAACTATTCACTATCTGTGAAAAGCTCCTTTGTGTACTTCTATAGTGTTTGCAACCAATGTATTGTATACGGATGGAAGCGCGTCACACTAATAGATTAGATTTTTTTCCACTAAAATGGAGCAGCACCAATTAGAGAAAAATGTGAAGGATGAGGCAGTGACACACGCTCAGCAGACTACAACCAGCAGTGGTTGAAGAACAAACTGGAGCGTAATCTGCACTCACAAAATGAAAAGCTCACAGACTACAGTGAACACTGAAACACAACTATTCACTATCTGTGAAAAGCTCCTTTGTGTACTTCTATAGTGTTTGCAACCAATGTATTGTATACGGATGGAAGCGCGTCACACTAATAGATTAGATTTTTTTCCACTAAAATGGAGCAGCACCAATTAGAGAAAAATGTGAAGGATGAGGCAGTGACACACGCTCAGCAGACTACAACCAGCAGTGGTTGAAGAACAAACTGGAGCGTAATCTGCACTCACAAAATGAAAAGCTCACAGACTACAGTGAACACTGAAACACAACTATTCACTATCTGTGAAAAGCTCCTTTGTGTACTTCTATAGTGTTTGCAACCAATGTATTGTATACGGATGGAAGCGCGTCACACTAATAGATTAGATTTTTTCCACTAAAATGGAGCAGCACCAATTAGAGAAAAATTTGAAGGATGAGGCAGTGACACACGCTCAGCAGACTACAACCGGCAGTGGTTGAAGAACTAACTGGAGCGTGATCTGCACTCAAAAAATCAAAACCTCACAGACTGCAGTGAACACTGAAACACAACTATTCACTATCTGTGAAAAGCTCCTTTGTGTACTTCTATAGTGTTTGCAACCAATGTATTGTATACGGATGGAAGCACGTCACACTAATAGATTTGATTTTTTTTCTAATATAATGGAGCTGCACCAATTCCACTAAATAAAATAAAAAAAAAAAAGAGTCAGTGACACGTGCAGATGGCTACAAACAGCGGTGGATGCAGAGCAAACTGCAGCGTCACCTGCACTGTCACACACACACCTTGCACAGAGCTGTTAAAACAACACTGGCAAAATGAAGCTTTACACAGCGGTTGGTAAACTAGCCTGCCTCAAGCACAGTAGTACACAAAATCGCAATATCTAACTGTCCCTCAGAGTCAGCACAGCAGCGTTCTGTCCCTTACTGAGTTCACAGCACAGTGACGCTAAAATGGCTGCGGCGCCTTTTATAGTGCATTCTGACATCATTTCAGCAGCCAATCACAGCCATGCCATTAGTTAAGATGACCGCAGCATTACAGGATGTGCCCACACTTCGTAGGATTCCTCATTGGCTGACTAAAATCACATTGCCTCTCAAAGAATTATGGGAACTTCCGATTCCGGTATACGATATTGAAAAAGTATCGGAATTAAGTATCGGAATTCCGATAACGCGAATATCGGCCGATACCCGATACTTGCGGTATCGGAATGCTCAACACTAGTGTTAATGTTTTGCCCTTTTCCCGATCAAGTGCTGCTAGGTGTATAGTAGACAGATGTTTCTGGGCTCTTTTCTGAGTTCTTGAGATGTCTGTCCGACATAGATCTTGTCCAAGGACAGATGATGGCGTAAATCACATCTCTCGTCTTACAGTTAACATATGTCTTCAGTGAATGTCTTTGGGAGGTAGTTGGATCCACAAATGTGTTCCTTGTTGGTGACATAAGGGGGCAGATGTTGCAATCACCACAGGGGAATGATCCCTTGAGTGTGATACCCCTATTAAGTCTAACAGTGGGTATAGAAAAATGGCTTTGGGTGAGTATGTCACGTAGATTGGGAGCCCTTCTAGAGGTAAGTAAAGGGCGATCTGATGTGACTGCAGCCGTTTGTGCATCAGTCCTAAAGATGGGCCAATGTTTAGATAGAATAGATCTCACCTGATGCCAGCTGCTGTTAAAGTCGGTGACAAATCTGATCTGTTGGTCCTTGTTGCGTATCCTTGGGGAAAGTAATGAGCCTTGATTTCCATTTCTTGCATGTAAAAAAGCTTTGGATATAATTCTCTTAGGATAACCCCTCTGGCGGAATCTGTCGGTCAAGCTGCGAGCCAGTAACAAGAAGTCTTGATCGCGAGTGCAATTACGTCTTATACGTAAAAACTGACCGACGGGTACACCCAACATGGTATGCATTGGGTGGAAACTGTTGAACTCCAAAAGAGAGTTAGTGGCCGTTGGTTTTCTGAAAAGATTAGTGACCAGATGTTGGCCTTCGATTCCTATTGTCAGGTCCAGGAACGTCGCCAAGTTATTGGAGATATGATGAGTCAAAAAAATGTTATAAGGATTGGCATTGAGGTACTCCAAAAAACGTAAACTATCCTCTTCAGTACCCCTCCACTCTGATATTTTCCATCATAGGCACATATGCCTTTGGGATTGGGTAGAAGCTTCCAATTAATGGGTTAACTGCTTGCATAGTTCTATCATTTTGTGTTTATTACTCCACTCTGGCATTCCCATTTTAGGCATATGTAGGATTGTATAGGTGCTTTGAGTCATCTGGCTAATCGCCTGCATTGTTATATTTTTCATATCTATCTGAATAGCTATGGATGCATTAAATGGTCTAACATGCATGTTATTTATTTACATTGTGAATTGATCATTATTTATTCACTGTATGGGCTTATTCAGACCATTGAGCCTGGGTTGGTGAGTTAATTACTCTTTGTAATTTTAAATGTTATTAAACTTATTTTGTCCACTATGAAATAAAGTTTTTTTCTATTTTCATATATATGGTTGTACATACCATTATTGGTCTGGTCTTTACTCTTCCTTCCCTCAATGCTTAATTTTCAGACCAGGTTATGCACGCTATTTGTAAATAAGCATTCATTATTAGAGCGCCCACAGTACATGGGAATACACCTCCCAAAAAAACACTAAAATGGAGTTTATGCTTCGCTGTCATCATTTGGTGGTGTCGAGAAGTCAGGCCCAATCCATCCCTTTATCATTTTTATAAGAGTCAGCCTGTCTGCATTTTCCGTACAAAGGCAAATGATCTTATCTGTGATAATGCCACCAGCAGCACTAAAAACCCGCTCAGACAAAACGCTAGCGGCAGGGCAGGCCAGAACCTCCAAGGCGTAAAGAGCCAGCTCATGCTTCGTGTCCAGCTTGGATACCCAATAACTAAAAGGCACAGAGGAATCACAGAGGACGTTGGTACGGTCAGCAAGGTACTCCCTCAGCATCTTAGAGAAGATTGCAATCCTTGTGAAATTACCTCGCGCCTCAGTGCATGGGCGATAGGAGGGTCTTAGAAAACTGTCTTCAGAACTTTGCCAGTGTTCATCTGCCTCTGCTGGAGTGGACTTGTGTCTGTCTCGCCTGTCCTGCTTGGTTGGCCAATGAACTGTTATCTCTGCCGCCAGCGTTTTGAGATGGGAATTTTTTTTAATAATTGAGCAACAATGGCTCTATGGTACTGCACCATTTTGTTACACCTGTCTGCCTCTGGAACAAGAGATTGAAAGTCATCCTTGGACCGTGGGTCTAAAAGTGTCATCAGCCAGTAATGACTGGTACCCAATATTTTAACAATACTAGGGTCACGGAAAAGGCAGTGCAACATAAAGACAGCCATGCGTGCAAGACTAGTAACAGGCAAGCCTTCTGTGTCCTCACCAACAGGACGACGGACCAAGGTATCCTCCTCATCCTCCTCTTCTTCTTCTCCATCTTCTTTCCTGTCCTCAGGCCATCCATGCAGACGGCATGACAGTTGTGGTTGTAGTCCCGTCTATAGCGCATGAAAGTAGCTCCTGTTCTTCCTCCTCCTACTCTTCCTCATTGTCAACCAATCCACGTTGGGATGACACGAGACTGGGCTGTGTGTAATCACCCTGTATGGTTCCTTGATCTATGTCCTCGTGCTCTGCCTGCAATGCCTCCTCTTTCATTGCGAGCAGAGAGCTTTTCAGAATGCAGATGAGCAGGATGGTGATGCTAATTATGGCATCATCACCGCTCACCATCTTGGTGGACTCCTCAAAGTTTTGGCGGATGCTACATATGTCTGACATCCATGTCCACGGCTGTGGTCTTATGTGTGGAGTCAAAACCTGAAAAACGACGGCCTTGTTGATGCTGATATTCAGCAACTGCCCGCTTCTGCTCACATATCCTTTCTAACATATGCAGTGTAGAGTTCCAACACGTGGGGACATCACACATCAGTCTGTGAGCCGGAATCTGCAATCGCTGCTAAAGCACGACAAGGCTGAAGAGGAGGAGGAGGAGGTTCAGGAGCTGTACACAGTGGGGGCAACCCTGATTGACGTAGGGCCCGCAATCCTTGGCGTCGGGAGGACGTGTTCCATCACAAGTTCTGATTGGGACCCGGCTTCCACTATGTTACCTCAGTGTGTCGAAAACTAGATCTGAACTGAAAAAGTAAGTTAATGTGTATGCAAAATGTAAATGCATATTAACACATGACCATTACACAGAAAAACAGGCACAAAAAAACAAATATCCAAAAATGAAATAAAAAATCTTTTTGCAAAAATGCATGAAGGTAGTAATAATCATAAGGGTATTTAGTAAACATAATTTTGATCAAAATAATGTACAAGCCATCCCGCCACGTCAAGGCAACCCTCTGTGGGACAGTCCTACTCTAATATTGAAAACCTTTCCACTTGTCAAGTGACTTAAATGTGAACAAGGGCAGAGGGACTGAACCCCCCAGTTGAAGCTCTGGCCAGACAGGATGGATTTTCTCAACTCAGAAAACAGGGCGGTCACACCCTTATATGCACGGAATGCACTATGAACTACATAGAAAACTAGATCTGAACTGAAAAAGTAAGTTAATGTGTATGCAAAATGTAAATGCATATTAACACATGACCATTACACAGAAAAACAGGCACAAAAAAACAAATATCCAAAAATGAAATAAAAAATCTTTTTGCAAAAATGCATGAAGGTAGTAATAATCATAAGGGTATTTAGTAAACATAATTTAGATCAAAATAATGTACAAGCCATCCCGCCACGTCAAGGCAACCCTCTGTGGGACAGTCCTACTCTAATATTGAAAACCTTTCCACTTGTCAAGTGACTTAAATGTGAACAAGGGCAGAGGGACTGAACCCACCAGTTGAAGCTCTGGCCAGACAGGATGGATTTTCTCAACTCAGAAAACAGGGCGGTCACACCCTTATATGCACGGAATGCACTATGAACTACATAGAAAACTAGATCTGAACTGAAAAAGTAAGTTAATGTGTATGCAAAATGTAAATGCATATTAACACATGACCATTACACAGAAAAACAGGCACAAAGAAACAAATATCCAAAAATGAAATAAAAAATCTTTTTGCAAAAATGCATGAAGGTAGTAATAATCATAAGGGTATTTAGTAAACATAATTCCGTGCATATAAGGGTGTGACCGCCCTGTTTTCTGAGTTGAGAAAATCCATCCTGTCTGGCCAGAGCTTCAACTGGTGGGTTCAGTCCCTCTGCCCTTGTTCACATTTAAGTCACTTGACAAGTGGAAAGGTTTTCAATATTAGAGTAGGACTGTCCCACAGAGGGTTGCCTTGACGTGGCGGGATGGCTTGTACATTATTTTGATCAAAATTATGTTTACTAAATACCCTTATGATTATTACTACCTTCATGCATTTTTGCAAAAAGATTTTTTATTTCATTTTTGGATATTTGTTTTTTTGTGCCTGTTTTTCTGTGTAATGGTCATGTGTTAATATGCATTTACATTTTGCATACACATTAACTTACTTTTTCAGTTCAGATCTAGTTTTCTATGTAGTTCATAGTGCATTCCGTGCATATAAGGGTGTGACCGCCCTGTTTTCTGAGTTGAGAAAATCCATCCTGTCTGGCCAGAGCTTCAACTGGTGGGTTCAGTCCTCTGCCCTTGTTCACATTTAAGTCACTTGACAAGTGGAAAGGTTTTCAATATTAGAGTAGGACTGTCCCACAGAGGGTTGCCTTGACGTGGCGGGATGGCTTGTACATTATTTTGATCAAAATTATGTTTACTAAATACCCTTATGATTATTACTACCTTCATGCATTTTTGCAAAAAGATTTTTTATTTCATTTTTGGATATTTGTTTTTTTGTGCCTGTTTTTCTGTGTAATGGTCATGTGTTAATATGCATTTACATTTTGCATACACATTAACTTACTTTTTCAGTTCAGATCTAGTTTTCTATGTAGTTCATAGTGCATTCCGTGCATATAAGGGTGTGACCGCCCTGTTTTCTGAGTTGAGAAAATCCATCCTGTCTGGCCAGAGCTTCAACTGGTGGTTCAGTCCCTCTGCCCTTGTTCACATTTAAGTCACTTGACAAGTGGAAAGGTTTTCAATATTAGAGTAGGACTGTCCCACAGAGGGTTGCCTTGACGTGGCGGGATGGCTTGTACATTATTTTGATCATAATTATGTTTACTAAATACCCTTATGATTATTACTACCTTCATGCATTTTTGCAAAAAGATTTTTTATTTCATTTTTGGATATTTGTTTTTTTTGTGCCTGTTTTTCTGTGTAATGGTCATGTGTTAATATGCATTTACATTTTGCATACACATTAACTTACTTTTTCAGTTCAGATCTAGTTTTCTATGTAGTTCATAGTGCATTCCGTGCATATAAGGGTGTGACCGCCCTGTTTTCTGAGTTGAGAAAATCCATCCTGTCTGGCCAGAGCTTCAACTGGTGGGTTCAGTCCCTCTGCCCTTGTTCACATTTAAGTCACTTGACAAGTGGAAAGGTTTTCAATATTAGAGTAGGACTGTCCCACAGAGGGTTGCCTTGACGTGGCGGGATGGCTTGTACATTATTTTGATCAAAATTATGTTTACTAAATACCCTTATGATTATTACTACCTTCATGCATTTTTGCAAAAAGATTTTTTATTTCATTTTTGGATATTTGTTTTTTTGTGCCTGTTTTACCTCAGTGTGTCGTCAGCGAGATGTACCGTCCCTGGCCACAAGCACTTGTTCATGTGTCCGTGGTTAGTTACTTTCCCAGTAACTGCATTGTTGAGGGCACGGATAATGTTGTGGGACATGTGCTTGTGTAATGCCGGGATGGCACAGCGGGAGAAATAGTGGTGGCTGGGGACAGAGTACCTTGGGATGGCAGCCGCTATCAGGTTGCGGAAAGCTTCCGTCTCCATGAGCCTAAAAGGCAACATTTCGACCGCAAGCAGACGAGAAATATGAGAATTGAGTACTGTGGCCTGTGGGGCATTGGCTGCATATTTCAGCTTACGTTCCAATGACTGGGGTATGGACAACTGAAGGCTGCACTGGGACAAGGATGTGGACATGCTTGATGATGGTGCTATTTGACTGTGGGCAACGGCAGGTGCAGGGCAGGAGGCATCTTCGCATGCACCGTGGACAGGGGATTGGCTTGCATGCACAACAGTGGAAGAAGCAGTGGTGTCACCCGCAGACACTTTAACTTGAGCCTGTGGTTGGGCCCACAAAGTCGGGTGCTTTACTGCCATGTGCCCGATCATGCTGGTGGTGGTTCGACTGGTACTTTTGCTACCCCTGCTGATGCTGGCATGACAGGTGTTGCAAATGGCCTGTTTGGGGTTATCGGCAGAGTCTTTAAAAAATAACCAGACTTGGGAAGACCTAACAGTTGGACTGGCAACTTCCGTCAGGTTGGTGTTACGGGGAATGGTTGCACGCCTTCTGTCTGCAGCCACCATACTGCTTCTTCCTGCCTAAAGTGGTGCAACACCTACCTCCCCCTGTGTGCTGCTGTCCTCGCTCTGCATGTCCTCCTGCCAGGTTGGGTCTGTTACTCCATCATCCACCACCTCATCTTCCACTTCCCCAGCCTAGTCCTCCACCTGATTTTCCGGCAATTGTGTCTCATCATTGTCCACCTCTTGTGACCGTGGCTGCTCAAAGATTTGTGCATCGCTACATGGAATATCATCTTGCCCCACTTCAAGTGGACCGGGCAAGAGGCACGAATCTCCAAATGGAAAACTGAACAGCTCTTCGGAGTGTCCGAGTGTGGGATCAGTTGTCTCAGGGCACTCAGCATGGTGAGAGAGAGGAGGATCAGGGTAAGGAATATACGGTCCAGATTCTTGGCTACTGTGACTTGACCGTGTTGAAGACAGGGTGCTGGTGGTGGTGGATAAGTAACTGTAAGTATTATCTGCTATCCAACCAACAACCTTTACACACTGCTCGGGCTTCAATAGCGCTGTCTTGCCACGGTACCCTAGAACTTCTGACACTAAGGTCCAGCGAGAAGATGTGGGTGTTTTCGGTGGGCCAATTTCAGCTTGACCATCACCATCACGTCCACTTCCTCGTCCCTTGCCACGCGCCTTCCCATTATAAATGGACTAGAATATTATACACGTTCACTACAAAAAGCTAATTTGGGGGTCAGCTTGTATGTGATACGTGTGCTTGAAAACCACACTTTAATCTATTTGGACTTTAGGTAAAAATGCTTATGGCCTTATCAGATTTAATAATTACGTTAACAGACTGCAAAAAAAAATACAATGTTTTGGCCTAAACTGGCCAAACTTTGAGCATGCACAGATATCAGCTAGCACGGCAATACCACTACGACAAATGTGTGCCCTTTTTTTTTATTTTTGGGCTAACTAGTGCTGTATATCAGTACTGTGACACCCGGGACAAAAAAGGAAAACCTGCCTAAATTGGCCAAACTTTGAGCACACACAGATATGAGCTGCCACGGAGACACCACTATGACAAATGTGTTTTTTTGTTTTTTTTGGTTTGTTTTGGCTAAATAGTGGTGTATATAAGTACAGTTTCACCCAGGACCCAAAAAGAAAACTGGCCTAATCTGGGCAAACTTTGAGCATGCACAGATATGAGCTGCCATGGAGATACCATTACGAAAAATGTGTTTTTTTTTCTTTTTTAATAAATAGTGCTGTATATAACTACAGTTTCACCCAGGACAAATAAAGAAAAATGGCCTAAACTGGCCAAACTTTGAGCACGCACAGATATCAGCTGGCACGGCAATACCACTACGACAAATGTGTGCCCTGTTTTTTTTTATTTTTGGGCTAACTAGTGCTGTATATCAGTACTGTGACACACAAGACAAGAAAGGAAAACCGGCCTAAACTGGCCAAACTCTGAGCACGCACAGATATGAGCTGGCACGGAGATACCACTACGAAAAATGTTTTTTTTTGTTTTTTTTTGCTGGCTTAATATGTGGTGTATATAAGTATAGTTTTCACCCAGGACAAAAAAGGAAAACTGCCATAACTGGCCAACCTTTGAGCACACACAGATATGAGCTGCCACGGAGATACCACTACCACAAACTGTGTGGGCTGGATTTTTTTTTATTTTTGGCTAAATACTGCTGTATTTAAGTACAGTGACAGTCAGGACAAAAAGAAAACCACCGTAAACTCGGCCAACTTTGAGCACGCACAGATATGAGCTGGCACGGATACCACTACGACAAATGTGTGGGCTGGATTTTTTTTGTTTTTTTGGCTAAATAACTGCTGTATTTAGTGCAGTGACAGCCAGACAAAATAAGAAAACCGCCTAAACTGGCCAAAATTTGAGCACACAGATATGAGCTGGCACGGAGATACCACTATGACAAATGTTTTTTTGTTGGCTAAATAGTGGTGTATTTAAGTACAGTTACACCAGGACAAAAAAGAAAACTGCCGTAAATGGCCAAACCTTGAGCACCCACAGATATGAGCTGCCACGGAGACACCACTATGACAAATGTGTTTTTTTTTTTTTTTTGGTTTTTTTGGCTAAATAGTGGTGTATATAAGTACAGTTTCACCCAGGACCCAAAAAGAAAACTGGCCTAATCTGGGCAAACTTTGAGCATGCACAGATATGAGCTGCCATGGAGATACCATTACGAAAAATGTGTTTTTTTTTTCTTTTTTAATAAATAGTGCTGTATATAACTACAGTTTCACCCAGGACAAATAAAGAAAAATGGCCTAAACTGGCCAAACTTTGAGCACACACAGATATCAGCTGGCACGGCAATACCACTACGACAAATGTGTGCCCTGTTTTTTTTATTTTTGGGCTAACTAGTGCTGTATATCAGTACTGTGACACACAAGACAAGAAAGGAAAACCGGCCTAAACTGGCCAAACTCTGAGCACGCACAGATATGAGCTGGCACGGAGATACCACTACGAAAAATGTTTTTTTGTTTTTTTTTGCTGGCTTAATAGTGGTGTATATAAGTATAGTTTCACCCAGGACAAAAAAGGAAAACTGCCATAAACTGGCCAACCTTTGAGCACACACAGATATGAGCTGCCACGGAGATACCACTACCACAAATGTGTGGGCTGGATTTTTTTTTATTTTTTGGCTAAATACTGCTGTATTTAAGTACAGTGACAGTCAGGACAAAAAGAGAAAACCACCGTAAACTGGCCAAACTTTGAGCACGCACAGATATGAGCTGGCACGGAGATACCACTACGACAAATGTGTGGGCTGGATTTTTTTTGTTTTTTGGCTAAATACTGCTGTATTTAAGTGCAGTGACAGCCAGGACAAAATAAGAAAACCGCCGTAAACTGGCCAAAATTTGAGCACACACAGATATGAGCTGGCACGGAGATACCACTATGACAAATGTTTTTTTTGTTGGCTAAATAGTGGTGTATTTAAGTACAGTTTCACCCAGGACAAAAAAAGAAAACTGCCGTAAACTGGCCAAACCTTGAGCACCCACAGATATGAGCTGCCAGGAGATACCACTACGAAAAATGTGTGGGCTGTATTTTTTTGTTTTTTGGCTAAATACTGCTGTATTTAAGCACAGTGACAGCCAGGACAAGAAAAGAAAACTGCCGTAAACTGGCCAAACTTTGAGCATGCACAGATATGAGCTGGCATGGAAATACCACTACGACAAATGTTATTCGTTTTTTTATTTGTTGGCTAAATAGTGGTATTTATAAGTACAGTTTCACCCAGGACAAAACAAACTGCCGTAAACTGGCCAAACTTTGAGCACACACAGATATGAGCTGCCATGGAGATACCATTTCGACAAATGTGTGGGCTGTATTTTTTTTTTTTTTTTGGCTAAATACTGCTGTATTTAAGTACAGTGACAGCCAGGACAAAAAAAGAAAACCGCCGTAAACTGGCCAAACTTTGAGCATACACAAATATGAGCTGGCACAAAGATAACCACTACGACAAATGTTTTTTTTTTGGCTAAATAGTGGTGTATATAAGAACAGTTTCACCCAGGACAAAAAAAAAGAAAACTGCAGTAAACTTGCCAAACTTTGAGCACACACAGATATGAGCTGCCACGGAGATACCACTACGACAAATGTGTGGGCTGTATTCTTTTTTTTTTGCTAAAAACAGCTGTATTTAAGTACAGTGACAGCCAGGACACAAAAAAGAAAAACGCCGTAAACTGGCGAAACTTTGAGCACACACAGATATGAGCTGCCACAGAGATACCACACCAAAAAATGTGTGGCCTGTATTTTTTTGCTAAATACTGCTGTATATAAGTACAATGACAGCCAGGACAAAAAAAGAAAACCGCCGTAAACTGGCCAAACTTTTAGCACGCACAGATATGAGCTGGCACGAAGATACCACACCGAAAAATGTGTGGCCTGTATTCCAATTACACCTGGGGCTAGCTATATACGGCCAATATATCCTACAGGTAGCAGCAGCAGCACCAGAACACAGGAAGGGAATGGACCCTCTTGATGCATGAGATGATCTATATACACATACAGTGCCTGCAGGTCTTGCACTGATGTGTATAGAGCGACATACACAACCAAATGAAGTTCAACCATAACTCGAACCCCATTGAAAAAAATGGGGACACAGACTTCTGAGCTAGAAATTTTTTTCTCTCTCTGCAACCGACTTCTCCCGAAACTTCAAACATTGCAACGGTCTACCAGGAGAAGTCTGTGTTCAGCATTTAGCACCAGACACTAATTGTCCCATACGAACCCCGAACTTCTAATTTCAGTTTTGCTCATTTCTCTACCTTACCAATGTATAAAATAAGAAGGTTATTTTTGTGAGAACAAACACCGCAACTTAAACAAGCATGGTTTCTAGATGGAAGAAATGTCCATTTATTCACTGTGTATATTTCTAAGAACTCTTACTCAAATACCAGTAATGATTATTATGTCATTTATTGTACTCAGTCAAGCAAGTATTCTGTTATTGAGAAGTGAAACTTCATCAACTGCAGAAAAAGTAAAAGTGGGATTATCAACAAAACTGTCAGGGAAGTTTGATAAAAATAAATAAATAACATAAATTATTTAAGTGTAGTTGTAGCAAAAACTTGAAAGAATTTTATTTTTCTACATTTGATACATCATACTGCCAATGTAGAAGTCACTCTGAATTTCTAACTAGTATGTCTCTGTCATAAGTAAAGTTGACAGATCGCATTGAAAATTCAGTTTTATTGCGTTTGCATAAAAGCAAGTCAAAGTTAAACTAATAAACTATTACTAGAAACCATCCCATTATCTCAGTGTTTCTCTTTTTACCCTCTTTAATTGAGTGTGAGGTGTTAAATTTTTAAAGTGTATAGTATTTGTCTATTTGATGATGAGGTATGTGTGTGTAAAACCTCATTGATGTAACAGGCTGTGTATTGTGTTATGTTTTATAATGATGAAATTATTTATTTATATCATATTTCAACAAATATTCAGTTTTAACGCTCACAGTTAGCAAAATATGTCATTCTAATGGGTTACATTTAAAATTACACTGTTTATATAACAATTCATTGAAAAAGGGACATGAATCTATAAAAGGCAGAAAAAAGGCAGCTATACTTGTAATACCATGTCCAGACTCAAATGCACAACATGATGCAACAGGTCCCCATGATAAAGACAGGGGCATCACAGGTGCAAAATATTAATCAAACAACCACTTACTAATCCACCAAACATCCATGGGATGGCTGCCTAGTATTCTAAATGTACACCATCTTGCATAGGGTGTCATTCACTGCCCAGATAACAGTCTATTACCAACACCACTACTATTAGATCAGGTGAGCTGACCAGTACCAAACTTACACCCCATAGGACAGACACCCTTCAATGATGGCTGCATAATGTGGTGTATCTGTCCTGTGGGGTGTACATATGGTACTGGGCAGCTCGCCTCATCTAATAGTACTAGCGTTAAGGTAATAGGCTGTTATCAGGGACAGAGCCTAGGAAATAAAATGTAAAAAATTAAGACATTTAACTGTGCATATCTGTTTTTGTAGTCCTTCTTTCTAGTCCAATATAACAGCCATACACACTGAACTATATAACGGCCTGCAGCCGCATTTTTCTTTTTGTGCGTATACCTACTGACATTGAATTCCTTATTACATTTATAGCCTTTTGGCAAGAGTTGAATTATTGGGATTGAAAAAATTGACAGAAGTTAGTTAGAGTGTTGTACAAAATGTATGGAGAAGAAAACAGCAGAAAAAGCACAACCACCACCACTGGCACTTGACGTCCCGGCCCTAGTGTTACCAAATACAGGCCACAATTGACTTTCCTTGCCTACAAGTGTATTGGAGGGCGTTGTGGAATATATAACACATTACTTGTCTCAGTGACAAAATCTATCCACCAAAAAACGTGTCAATAGCAGTATATTGCTTGTATAATCATAAGACGCACACTCAAATCCCCTTGTGATAATCACTGGGATAAATCAAGCAATAATTTTTATCACAAAAAGTATCTTTTTGAACATTATTCAATTTTATTAGTAAAAAACATTAAGATTCTTAACAAATAGAAAAAGGATGCAAGGTAGAAAAAAGAGGGACAATACGGATCTCCCTTATTATAATACAAGCTGCATGGCCTATTATACAATGCTGAGATATGCATGTATCCTTAAATAACATAGCACAAAATACGAAAATGTCTCCGTTTTAACCATTGCACAATGAATCTGCCACCCAAATGGGAACCGATATATGTATCGGCTCTGACCTCTGATGCCCTAGATTCAGTGCTGTAAATCGTGGGGATATAACCAACCTGGCACTAAGTCTATACTGATTAATGGCTCTGTATTCAGATGCCCCAGATTTTCATGCCGACAGGAAAATAACCACACTATGGATAAAACATTGCGTTCGTGCTGGTCTCTACATATAAAGATCTACAAGTTGACCTAACATTATACGTCCATGTTAGCATGTATAATTTACCTGAGTATACGCAGCAGTGAATGAATGTTACGGAGTCCTGTCCCTCTGCCCCGACGCGCACGTTTCGCCCAGCTTCTTCGGGGGCGTGTCTGGGCAGAGGGTGTGCAGACTTTAAATATACCTGTTATCCAATAAAATGAGACTACCAATCAATATGCTCCGGTGAGGGGTGCATCACATGTCGGCGCGTGCGCTGTTGTCTGCCAGGCTCCTCTTTGCAGATGTATGTTTTCGGTCTCGGTGAGATCACCGCGCCGCACATGACTCATCATGTGACCTGCACAGCTGATCCCAGCGTGTTAGACCGCGTTCGTACCATCGCAAGCCTGCATCGAACTAGCGCATGCGCTCTGTGTACACCACCATGTCCTGAATGAATATTACTGACAGCTAGCGGTATGTATGTGTGGAAAACAAATATGGGTAAAACACTTAACTAAATTTAACCATTTCAAACCACCATAGAGAATAAATCTCTAAACAACAATTAATCTATACTTAAGCCTATAATAATTGAGATAAAGATTGAGTATCTATGAGTGGCCAAAAACCTAGCCAATCTCAGAATATAATTCTCCATTACGTGATTTAAGTCTCTCTTACACATGTCATAAGTTGAAAGAGATATCTATCTGACAGTTAATTAATTTCTATTTCCTTACATCAACAATAATAGTTGTCAGAGATATCTATCTAACAATTAATCAGTTGCTATTTCCGCATATTGACAACACACCAAAACCACAATAAACCCATTTTTATATATATCAGACCAAAAAGCTGTGTTAGTTATATGTTGAAGCCACGCAGTTGGTGATTCTTCCATGTGGATGCAACCAGTTCTTTTCACTTGATCATTCATCAGACTTCCACTATAATGGTGTAATTTTCAGTACTCCCGATACATTTCTGAAATCTTGACTGATACTTCTTCTTTGGCTAAATACATGGTTTCCATATAACATACTCCGGACATTCACCCAGCTCATCTCAAAAGAAACAAAAAGACAGGTAAGACAAACATCTAAAATGATAAAACAATAATTCACAATTTAAAAAATCACCCAATGCCCATGATGATATGACGGGTCTTGATAGTTTGCTATTTGAAGTCAATATTCTACAGAAATGCCCCAAACCCTGCACTTTCGTTGAGGCCCTGCGGATTCAAAGTGCCCAACCTGTAAATCCATTTACATTCCAATTTGGCTAGTTCGCGTCCCAAATCTCCCCCTCTAAATCCTAATGACAAAAGATCAATACCTCTTATTTTGAGCAAATATGCTTTGCACTCATGATATTTTTGAAATCCCTTGGGAGCGTTTTCAATAAAGTCTCATCTGTGATAGATTTGGCCTTTTCTATATCCAAACAGTGTTCTCTAGTGCGAATTTTTAGTTCCCGAGTCGTCATGCCTATATAGACTTTCTTACAAGGGCATGAAGCGTGATAAATCATCCCTTTAGAAGAACAAGTTATGTGTTTCCTGATTTCAAAAATTCTAGAACCATCGTGGTTCCTGAATTTTTTATCTTTCACCAAATTCGCACACGCCTTGCAAAGGCCACATGGATAAAAGCCATGATTATCTACTCTATTATCACTGTTGTTTTTATTAGGACAAAAGTGACTATGCACTAATCTATCTTTCAGGCTTTTGCATCGTCTTGCTACTATAGATGGTCTTGGGTCTAGGATTTTATTTAAAGTTGGATCTGTAAGTAATACCTTCCAGTGCTTACTCAGAATGTTCCTGAATTCTTTCCATTGATCATGAAATGTTGTTATAAATCTCACTTGATTTGTATTTGATTTTATTCTTTTGGATTCACATAATAGTTGATCCCTTGGCGTATTCTTTGCTCTCACATATCCCTTGCGAATGGTTCGCCGGCTATAGCCTCGTTCTTCGAATCTCTGTGTGAGATCCTTTCACTGATATTCGAATTGATGTTCACTAGAGCATATTCGTTTGATTCTTAAAAATTGTCCTATCGGAATGCCTTGAATTAGAGGATTCGGATGGAAAGAATTCGCATGAAGCAAAGCATTGGTAGCTGTCTCCTTACGAAAGACTGTTGTACAGATAGATCCATCTCCAGATACCAATATGGCCAAATCCAAAAATTCTATACTATGTCCCGATTTATATGTCAAATTAATGTTATAGGCATTCATGTTTAGAATTTTCATTGTTTTATCCAGATCTGTCATTGAGCCTTTGTATCGACCCGCCACCACAATTGTGGATTACCAGGGCAATGGGGTACTCAGAGCCGAGCCCATGGAAGTCTATGGGGTTTGTCACAGGTAGCGGTGGCTCGGTCTGTGGCCCTGGCGGTCTGGCGTATGTTGGGGGGAATATTTACAGGGGATAGATTTATATACAGTTCGTGACGCCACCTGTAGTCTTCTGGTAATTTGTACCAGCGCTGCTGTAGATCTCTGAGGGGGTGGTGAGGCAGCTAGATGTCGGGTCCCCTACAGGTGGGACTCTTCCCTCAGGTCGGTAGTTAAAGCAGGGTTGTGTAAGCATGCAATTAAAGAACTCAGTCTCACACGGTCAGCGTCTTTCCATACCTTTTACTTGTACGATGGTAAGGCAGGTCCCAGGGAGGCTGATCCAAGGAGAATGTGTTTCAAGATAGCAGCTGGACAAGTTAGGGGCCTCCTTTACTTTCACAACGATGAGTACAACCAGCATGAAGCGTAGTTCCCTCTATAAACTCCAGCTATTCCAAAGCTGTACTGCCCAGTCAGTTTTGTGGTCGGAGCCTTCCTGTGAGAGAGCTGAATTCCTATCTTGTCCTGCAGAGACTCAAGGTCCTCACTCCCCCTGACCCCAGTTACGTACCGACTATTCAGGGCTGCTTGCCGCGACCTAAGGTCCGATAAGCCTCTGGTTTTCCTACCACTATGCGTGAAGCTATAGTGATCCTTCGGTCCCCAGTGACCGGTAACAATGTGCAGGACTTCTCCAATCCAAAAGCACTTTTAAATATTCCTTCCACTGTGCCTTTCGCCTTGTCCGCGCTTGTAGCATAAACACTCACACTTGCAAAAAGTCATATAATCACTCCCTTCTTCTCTTCCTTCAGAGTTAGTTGCCAGACTCTCAGTAATCTTCTAGGCAGGAGCACGTCTCTGAACCTTCACTGTCCTTGAGACAGGAGACTGAAGTATTTCTGTACTAAACTCTTCTCTCTTTATCAATGTCTTCAAGTGAGGTACAGCTCTGACCAGGCTGAGGTGATCTATATCTCGCCCTTACTGGCCTCCACTTGCTGAACTGCTGATAGAACCAGGCTGGACTGCTTCCTCCCTCCAGGTCCCAGCTAGACTCCACACGTCTGCTCTGTCCGAAGACAGGAAACTGACTACTGAATCACTCAACGAATACACACTGAACACTCCCTGACAAGTGACTAAACTACCCTAAGGGTGTGTCTAGTGTATGTTGAGTGAATGGGTATAGAGCATTGAACTGCTATCTCTCCACACATTCTCCAGGGTACTGCGTGTGCCTTCACACCAGGGCTACACATTCCCCCATGGTAAAAGACAGCACTCCCGGGCTGTAAAATACAAAGAGACAATTTTGTTTATGCATTAAACATCAACAATAAACATTAACTCTTCCCATCCGGGAGGTAAGGATGTCTTGAACGTTGCAAACAAAACAGTAAATATAGAAAAGTACGAAATATCAAATATACATTTTCATATAAATAGACATTATGCTTGTGAAGGACCCGCACCAAACCTTCAACGTGGGTCCTGGGTGGGCTGCAGGACATCCGAATGCAGACCTCACTCAGTGCCACACCACACGGGTTTTGTATTCAGAGGTAGTTGTGCTGGTTTTATGTAAAACCAATATTAGGCACCGAAGCGCAACTATTTACAGGATACAGTTTTTGGGCTGGCTCAGTCCTCAGCCTCTGAGTCCATAATAAGAAAAAGACACTGATATAAATACATTTCTAATATGCATTAAATTTTCAACTCCTTTTTTTTTTTTTTTTTTTTCTTTTGGTACCCAGCCGGGCATTCTACTAAATATAGAAAAACATAGAAATTATCTCTGGCAATAAAGTGCAAGATTGGCAAACATTCTCAAACTTTTTACAACAGTACATATGGTAGACCCCTGTCTGGATCTTACCGGTTCTTTTACTATTTATTTATTTCAACTACATTTTCCACCCCGGGGGCTGGAACAATGCGATGATCCCTAGATCCCATTACTAACAAGTCGTGACCTGCTATTAGGGTTTGAGTTGCTACAGTTCTCGTGCGAACCTCTAGGGGCGCAACGGGTACTTTCTCCTTGCGAGACACCGATTGCGTTTCAATTTGGGTTACAGTTAACGATATCGATCGTGTCATAGATTGCGATGGAGACTGGGTCGCAAGTTGCGATGTGGAAGAATAACGAGTTAGTGGAGAATATACAGGCGTTGCTTCCATTTGCGAGGTGCCTGCAGGGGGCGATGCTGGGGCACGGCCTGGTGCTGTTTGAGCTGGAGACGGGGACGCTGCGGTAGTGGTGACGTTACCTGCGTCGGGGACGGGGTCACGGACGATTGTGACATTAAGGGCATACCATCCCTTCATACCCCAGTGCCGTGTATATGTGACAATATCTCCATTTATTAGGTCCCTCCCGGGATGGCCTTGCGGTAGGTGGGATTCCACGTCGCGTCGGCTGACGAAGACCCCTGGGTAGAGGCCCGGTTCACGGATGAAGCCCCAGCCCTTCCGGAGCTGGAACTCAGTCACACACCCCTGCCGCCGCGGTTCCCTCAGAGTACCTTTTTCTCTACGGACACTCTCCTTGTCCGCGATCAGCTCTGCATGCTGCCGCTGCCGGTTCCGCTGAGCTTCCCGCTCTTCCTCCTGCTGGCGTTTCTGTTTCTCCTCACGACTCTGCCACTCACGTTCCCACTGGGCGGTGTAGGCGACGTCATCCAGGCGCGCCATCTCGTCCCAGTCGACGTCTGGTAATGACGGACAGGACCCCTCCGGTGTCCCTGCCGGGGATCGATCATCTGCTGCGGCCTCCTGGCCGGGCGGGCGTTCCGGAACTGGCGGTACCTCCTCAACCTCCTTCGCCTCCACCGCTTCACCGGTGGGATCAGGATCGGTACTTTCGGGGGCAGCCTCCGGTTGCTCCTTTGCCTTGGGCAGCAGAAGTTTTGGTAACTCCAGACGTAGGGGGTCGTCGAGGGGAGAGAACACCGCGTCCCACAGCCGCCGCTGCTCCTGGGTACGCCGGCGTCTCTCGATCTCTTCAAATCCAGGTTGGTGCTGGACCATCTTTTTCAGACGGGTATTTTCTTCTGTAACTTCCAGCAATGCTTGCTGCAGGTGCAGGACCACGGATGGTTCCGGTGCTGGTGGCAGCTTGGCTGGGGAGCGGGGCCTGCCTTCCTCCGCTTCCCTGCTCGGCTGCACACGTCCTGCTTCCATGATGTTCCAGAGCGTTCTTTCTTCTTCTTTCAGAGACGTCCGGTCTCTTCCGTGGAGGCGGGTTTGCGTCTCCTCCTCCTCGCAGGGAAGGTGAAGAGGAGGCAGACCTCCTTTGCTGTAGGGCAGGATCGCATGTTGTAATAGCACTTTGGGAGGGCAGGCATTTTCTTCGCGCCACATGGGGTACACGCCCACAAAAGTACGCCCACCATCTTCTCCAG
This sequence comes from Oophaga sylvatica, assembly GCA_033576555.1. Classification (NCBI taxonomy): domain Eukaryota; kingdom Metazoa; phylum Chordata; class Amphibia; order Anura; family Dendrobatidae; genus Oophaga; species Oophaga sylvatica. Next base: position 185,797,009 of record JARQOD010000002.1, on the reverse strand, counting down.
CGCCTGAGGGCGCGAATATGGCGACAAAGATGGCGATTTTTGGCGCCAAAAGTGCAAACAGTCCTTTTTCACAAAAACAATTCCATAGGCACACAGGGCTCGCAATTTTGCGAGTTTCGCATCCTGTTCGTGACGCCAAGTTGTATCGACCCGCCACCACAATTGTGGATTACCAGGGCAATGGGGTACTCAGAGCCGAGCCCATGGAAGTCTATGGGGTTTGTCACAGGTAGCGGTGGCTCGGTCTGTGGCCCTGGCGGTCTGGCGTATGTTGGGGGGAATATTTACAGGGGATAGATTTATATACAGTTCGTGACGCCACCTGTAGTCTTCTGGTAATTTGTACCAGCGCTGCTGTAGATCTCTGAGGGGTGGTGAGGCAGCTAGATGTCGGGTCCCCTACAGGTGGGACTCTTCCCTCAGGTCGGTAGTTAAAGCAGGGTTGTGTAAGCATGCAATTAAAGAACTCAGTCTCACACGGTCAGCGTCTTTCCATACCTTTTACTTGTACGATGGTAAGGCAGGTCCCAGGGAGGCTGATCCAAGGAGAATGTGTTTCAAGATAGCAGCTGGACAAGTTAGGGGCCTCCTTTACTTTCACAACGATGAGTACAACCAGCATGAAGCGTAGTTCCCTCTATAAACTCCAGCTATTCCAAAGCTGTACTGCCCAGTCAGTTTTGTGGTCGGAGCCTTCCTGTGAGAGAGCTGAATTCCTATCTTGTCCTGCAGAGACTCAAGGTCCTCACTCCCCCTGACCCCAGTTACGTACCGACTATTCAGGGCTGCTTGCCGCGACCTAAGGTCCGATAAGCCTCTGGTTTTCCTACCACTATGCGTGAAGCTATAGTGATCCTTCGGTCCCCAGTGACCGGTAACAATGTGCAGGACTTCTCCAATCCAAAAGCACTTTTAAATATTCCTTCCACTGTGCCTTTCGCCTTGTCCGCGCTTGTAGCATAAACACTCACACTTGCAAAAAGTCATATAATCACTCCCTTCTTCTCTTCCTTCAGAGTTAGTTGCCAGACTCTCAGTAATCTTCTAGGCAGGAGCACGTCTCTGAACCTTCACTGTCCTTGAGACAGGAGACTGAAGTATTTCTGTACTAAACTCTTCTCTCTTTATCAATGTCTTCAAGTGAGGTACAGCTCTGACCAGGCTGAGGTGATCTATATCTCGCCCTTACTGGCCTCCACTTGCTGAACTGCTGATAGAACCAGGCTGGACTGCTTCCTCCCTCCAGGTCCCAGCTAGACTCCACACGTCTGCTCTGTCCGAAGACAGGAAACTGACTACTGAATCACTCAACGAATACACACTGAACACTCCCTGACAAGTGACTAAACTACCCTAAGGGTGTGTCTAGTGTATGTTGAGTGAATGGGTATAGAGCATTGAACTGCTATCTCTCCACACATTCTCCAGGGTACTGCGTGTGCCTTCACACCAGGGCTACACATTTTCCCATACAAAGAGCACATCATCTATAAATCTTATCCAATGATGAATTTGATTGATGCCTGGTATTGAGTCGCTCAAAAAAATCTCCCGTTCCCAATATCCCAAAAATAGATTTGCATAGGAGGAGGCACATGAGGCCCCCATTGCCGTTCCCTGTAATTGCAAAAAAACTTTTTGATTAAATGTAAAAACATTATGTTTTAGAACAAAATCCAATAACAAAATTAATAAGTCCACCATGGGACCTGGGATATTGCTTGATCTAAGGAACCATTGGACGGCTCTAATACCATCATCATGGCGGATTGATGAGTACAACGCCTCCACATCCACTGTAACTAGAATCATGTTATCCTCAAGATGTACATGATTCAGATGATTGAGTGCTGCGGTAGTATCTTTTATATGGGAAGGTAATTCTTCTACCAAAGGTTTCAAAAAGTGGTCTATAATATCACAGATTATTTCACATAAACTTTCTTTACCGGAGACTATTGGTCTTCCTGGAGGATCCATGACACTTTTATGAACCTTCGGTATGAGGTAAAATGTTGGTAATTTCGATTTTAAATTTTTGAAAATATCAACAAGTTTTTTGGGGATGATGTGGTTTTCAAAAGCCGCCTCCAGGATGCCAATTAGTTCCTGCTGGTATTTATTTGTTGGATTGAACGTTAGTTGTTTATAACACTCCTGTCTATCAAGCAACTTGGCCGCTTGCACGATATACATATGATTAGGCCAGATCACTATATTACCACCCTTATCGGCGACCTTGAAAACCACATCATCCCATTTTTCCATCTCCTGTAAGGCTTCCCTTTCCTCTTTAGTAATGTTGTTTCCACCATACCGTTTCTGAGCCAGCATTTTAATATCATCAGTGACAAGTTTTGTAAAAACCTCCACCGCTGGTACTATTGAAAGAGGTGGAAATTTTTTGATTTTCCCAACAAATGTGTTGGAAAATAACTCACCTCTGTGTTTTGTTCCTCCAATAAAGCTTGTAAATTAGATAACGCCTCTCTCTCTTCTCTTGTTGGGAAAACTTCAAATTGATCAGATTTAAAATGCATTTTCTGCAAGATTAGTTTTCTTGAAAATAATTGTAAATCCTTTGTAATTACGAATGGGTCTACATGAGATGAGAGTGAGAAAGTTAACCCCTTCTGTAATAATGAAATTTGTGTGGTCGTTAGTGCATGATCAGATAAATTAATTACCTTTAAGCGATCTTCACGTTGATTTTTATTGTAGGATTTTTGATGTTGGAATTTTTTATTAAATTGTCTTGTTCGTGGGCCTATATCCGGATCAGGGGCCTGGCTTCCACTTTCACTGATTGATGAAATGGATTGTATGGACGAGCTTCTAGAAAAGCCTCTTTTTGCAGGGTTTTTAAGTTGCCAACGGAAAATTTTTCCCGTCGAAAAGTCCTGGTTATCACGTTCAAATTTTTTCAATTTATCAGAGCTGATTGCCTTCTCCCATTTTTCAATATCTTTTTCCAGATCTAAAATCATCTCTTGAAAACTCACTGCTGTCATTTCTGACTGGAGTTTCCTTTGGAACTCCAAAATTTCCTCCTCAAGTTTAGCCAATGTTAAGCAGTTCTTATCAATGATGATTTGAATAAATTCCAGCGAACACGTGTTCGTCGCCTTTATCCATCTTTGTGTTAAAATTTCATCCTCTAATTCAAACGTCGGATACACTTGTATCCTGAGACCCCGTGGTATAATTTTTTGGTCAAAATAATTCTGTAAAGCTGTTTTTGTCCACCAGACCTTTGTCTTTTTATGTAGGGCATTTCTGTATTTCTTTAGAACTTCTTGATTGGTGATTGAAATTTGACCCATACTAGAACTTGCACCTTTTTTAAAAATATCTGTGGCCTTAGCTAACCACGAGAACTCTTTGGATTTGAAATCCATTTGTAGAAGTTAGGCACACTGTTGAAAAAACAGTATTTATCACAAAATCTATCCACCAAAAAACGTGCCAATAGCAGTATATTGCTTGTATAATCATAAGACGCACACTCAAATCCCCTTGTGATAATCACTGGGATAAATCAAGCAATAATTTTTATCACAAAAAGTATCTTTTTGAACATTATTCAATTTTATTAGTAAAAAACATTAAGATTGTTAAGAATCTTAATGTTTTTTACTAATAAAATGTGATAAATACTGTTTTTTCAACAGTGTGCCTAACTTCTACAAATGGATTTCAAATCCAAAGAGGTCTCGTGGTTAGCTAAGGCCACAGATATTTTTAAAAAGGTGCAAGTTCTAGTATGGGTCAAATTTCAATCACCAATCAAGAAGTTCTAAAGAAATACAGAAATGCCCTACATAAAAAGACAAAGGTCTGGTGGACAAAAACAGCTTTACAGAATTATTTTGACCAAAAAATTATACCACGGGGTCTCAGGATACAAGTGTATCCGACGTTTGAATTAGAGGATGAAATTTTAACACAAAGATGGATAAAGGCGGCGAACACGTGTTCGCTGGAATTTATTCAAATCATCATTGATAAGAACTGCTTAACATTGGCTAAACTTGAGGAGGAAATTTTGGAGTCCCAAAGGAAACTCCAGTCAGAAATGACAGCAGTGAGTTTTCAAGAGATGATTTTAGATCTGGAAAAAGATATTGAAAAATGGGAGAAGGCAATCAGCTCTGATAAATTGAAAAAATTTGAACGTGATAACCAGGACTTTTCGACGGGAAAAATTTTCCGTTGGCAACTTAAAAACCCTGCAAAAAGAGGCTTTTCTAGAAGCTCGTCCATACAATCCATTTCATCAATCAGGGAAAGTGGAAGCCAGGCCCCTGATCCGAATATAGGCCCACGAACAAGACAATTTAATAAAAAATTCCAACATCAAAAATCCTACAATAAAAATCAACGTGAAGATCGCTTAAAGGTAATTAATTTATCTGATCATGCACTAACGACCACACAAATTTCATTATTACAGAAGGGGTTAACTTTCTCACTCTCATCTCATGTAGACCCATTCGTAATTACAAAGGATTTACAATTATTTTCAAGAAAACTAATCTTGCAGAAAATGCATTTTAAATCTGATCAATTTGAAGTTTTCCCAACAAGAGAAGAGAGAGAGGCGTTATCTAATTTACAAGCTTTATTGGAGGAACAAAACACAGAGGTGAGTTATTTTCCAACACATTTGTTGGGAAAATCAAAAAAATTTCCACCTCTTTCAATAGTACCAGCGGTGGAGGTTTTTACAAAACTTGTCACTGATGATATTAAAATGCTGGCTCAGAAACGGTATGGTGGAAACAACATTACTAAAGAGGAAAGGGAAGCCTTACAGGAGATGGAAAAATGGGATGATGTGGTTTTCAAGGTCGCCGATAAGGGTGGTAATATAGTGATCTGGCCTAATCATATGTATATCGTGCAAGCGGCCAAGTTGCTTGATAGACAGGAGTGTTATAAACAACTAACGTTCAATCCAACAAATAAATACCAGCAGGAACTAATTGGCATCCTGGAGGCGGCTTTTGAAAACCACATCATCCCCAAAAAACTTGTTGATATTTTCAAAATTTTAAAACCGAAATTACCAACATTTTACCTCATACCGAAGGTTCATAAAAGTGTCATGGATCCTCCAGGAAGACCAATAGTCTCCGGTAAAGAAAGTTTATGTGAAATAATCTGTGATATTATAGACCACTTTTTGAAACCTTTGGTAGAAGAATTACCTTCCCATATAAAAGATACTACCGCAGCACTCAATCATCTGAATCATGTACATCTTGAGGATAACATGATTCTAGTTACAGCGGATGTGGAGGCGTTGTACTCATCAATTCGCCATGATGATGGTATTAGAGCCGTCCAATGGTTCCTTAGATCAAGCAATATCCCAGGTCCCATGGTGGACTTATTAATTTTGTTATCGGATTTTGTTCTAAAACATAATGTTTTTACATTTAATCAAAAAGTTTTTTTGCAATTACAGGGAACGGCAATGGGGGCCTCATGTGCCCCCTCCTATGCAAATCTATTTTTGGGATATTGGGAACGGGAGATTTTTTTGAGCGACTCAATACCAGGCATCAATCAAATTCATAATTGGATAAGATTTATAGATGATGTGCTCTTTATATGGGAAGGCTCAATGACAGATCTGGATAAAACAGTGAAAATTCTAAACATGAATGCCTATAACATTAATTTGACATATAAATCGGGACATAGTATAGAATTTTTGGATTTGGCCATATTGGTATCTGGAGATGGATCTATCTGTACAACAGTCTTTCGTAAGGAGACAGCTACCAATGCTTTGCTTCATGCGAATTCTTTCCATCCGAATCCTCTAATTCAAGGCATTCCGATAGGACAATTTTTAAGAATCAAACGAATATGCTCTAGTGAACATCAATTCGAATATCAGTGAAAGGATCTCACACAGAGATTCGAAGAACGAGGCTATAGCCGGCGAACCATTCGCAAGGGATATGTGAGAGCAAAGAATACGCCAAGGGATCAACTATTATGTGAATCCAAAAGAATAAAATCAAATACAAATCAAGTGAGATTTATAACAACATTTCATGATCAATGGAAAGAATTCAGGAACATTCTGAGTAAGCACTGGAAGGTATTACTTACAGATCCAACTTTAAATAAAATCCTAGACCCAAGACCATCTATAGTAGCAAGACGATGCAAAAGCCTGAAAGATAGATTAGTGCATAGTCACTTTTGTCCTAATAAAAACAACAGTGATAATAGAGTAGATAATCATGGCTTTTATCCATGTGGCCTTTGCAAGGCGTGTGCGAATTTGGTGAAAGATAAAAAATTCAGGAACCATGATGGTTCTAGAATTTTTGAAATCAGGAAACACATAACTTGTTCTTCTAAAGGGGTGATTTATCACGCTTCATGCCCTTGTAAGAAAGTCTATATAGGCATGACGACTCGGGAACTAAAAATTCGCACTAGAGAACACTGTTTGGATATAGAAAAGGCCAAATCTATCACAGATGAGACTTTATTGAAAACGCTCCCAAGGCATTTAAAAAAATATCATGAGTGCAAAGCATATTTGCTCAAAATAAGAGGTATTGATCTTTTGTCATTAGGATTTAGAGGGGGAGATTTGGGACGCGAACTAGCCAAATTGGAATGTAAATGGATTTACAGGTTGGGCACTTTGAATCCGCAGGGCCTCAACGAAAGTGCAGGGTTTGGGGCATTTCTGTAGAATATTGACTTCAAATAGCAAACTATCAAGACCCGTCATATCATCATGGGCATTGGGTGATTTTTTAAATTGTGAATTATTGTTTTATCATTTTAGATGTTTGTCTTACCTGTCTTTTTGTTTCTTTTGAAATGAGCTGGGTGAATGTCCGGAGTATGTTATATGGAAACCATGTATTTAGCCAAAGAAGAAGTATCAGTCAAGATTTCAGAAATGTATCGGGAGTACTGAAAATTACACCATTATAGTGGAAGTCTGATGAATGATCAAGTGAAAAGAACTGGTTGCATCCACATGGAAGAATCACCAACTGCGTGACTTCAACATACAACTAACACAGCTTTTTGGTCTGATATATATAAAAATGGGTTTATTGTGGTTTTGGTGTGTTGTCAATATGCGGAAATAGCAACTGATTAATTGTTAGATAGATATCTCTGACAACTATTATTGTTGATGTAAGGAAATAGAAATTAATTAACTGTCAGATAGATATCTCTTTCAACTGATAGTATTATTAAATATCGGGTTACGTGAGATATATATTAATTATGCTTTATGACATGTGTAAGAGAGACTTAAATCACGTAATGGAGAATTATATTCTGAGATTGGTTAGGTTTTTGGCCACTCATAGATACTCAATCTTTATCTCAATTATTATAGGCTTAAGTATAGATTAATTGTTGTTTAGAGATTTATTCTCTATGGTGGTTTGAAATGGTTAAATTTAGTTAAGTGTTTTACCCATATTTGTTTTCCACACATACATACCGCTAGCTGTCAGTAGTATTCATTCAGGACATGGTGGTGTACACAGAGCGCATGCGCTAGTTCGATGCAGGCTTGCGATGGTACGAACGCGGTCTAACACGCTGGGATCAGCTGTGCAGGTCACATGATGAGTCATGTGCGGCGCGGTGATCTCACCGAGACCGAAAACATACATCTGCAAAGAGGAGCCTGGCAGACAACAGCGCACGCGCCGACATGTGATGCACCCCTCACCGGAGCATATTGATTGGTAGTCTCATTTTATTGGATAACAGGTATATTTAAAGTCCGCACACCCTCTGCCCAGACACGCCCCCCGAAGAAGCTGGGCGAAACGTGCGCGTCGGGGCAGAGGGACAGGACTCCGTAACATTCATTCACTGCTGCGTATACTCAGGTAAATTATACATGCTAACATGGACGTATAATGTTATGTCAACTTGTAGATCTTTATATGTAGAGACCAGCACGAACGCAATGTTTTATCCATAGTGTGGTTATTTTCCTGTCGGCATGAAAATCCGGGGCATCTGAATACAGAGCCATTAATCAGTATAGACTTAGTGCCAGGTTGGTTATATCCCCACGATTTACAGCACTGAATCTAGGGCATCAGAGGTCAGAGCCGATACATATATCGGTTCCCATTTGGGTGGCAGATTCATTGTGCAATGGTTAAAACGGAGACATTTTCGTATTTTGTGCTATGTCATTTAAGGATACATGCATATTTCAGCATTGTATAATAGGCCATGCAGCTTGTATTATAATAAGGGAGATCCGTATTGTCCCTCTTTTTTCTACCTTGCATCCTTTTTCTATTTGTTAAGAATCTTAATGTTTTTTACTAATAAAATTGAATAATGTTCAAAAAGATACTTTTTGTGATAAAAATTATTGCTTGATTTGTCTCAGTGACAGCAGTATAATGTTACCAATCACAGTGACTGTTGGTTTAAGTCAGTACTTGGTATAGAACGTTCTGTTTGATCACAAATGACAAAGAGCAATCATTTTTTGACCTCTTCTTAATTTAAAAAAACATCAAAAGTTCGGGTACAGTTCTGGTTGGGTACCAGAATCCGAACTTTCACTGGTCCACTCATCCCTAGTAAGGCACTTTATACTTATACAGCGTAGGGTGAGCTGAGGCTGTTTTTCTATCTATTTTGTAAATCTGTCCAGTTATTCCCTGACTTTAGATGGCTTTTCAGCATCATATAAATAGAGGCTGCAAGCAGGAAGAAATCAGTGTGTGGATGATACTGCGCGTAGATTGTAAGCCACAGTAAGAAAGAATAAAAATAATTTAATTATACGAATTGCCAAGAAAAACAGCAGTGACAGCACCGTGTTGGAAGTTTGGAGACAGAGAGTAAATAAAACAATAAAAATGGCAGTGGCAGCCTCCCAACATCATTACAGTGTACTCAAATTAAGTAGAATAAGTCAGACTGGCACATCCGGATCAGGTCAGTTCAGTTTTCATCTATTGAAGCAGATCCACAGAGAGATATATTTACCCTTTTTCTGTTGGCAGCCAAATGGACCATCTACTATACATATATCAATAAAATAAAAAGTCTGGAGACACTTTGAGACTGTTAGTGTTAAAAATAATAATAATAATAATAATAATAATAATTTTATTTCTATAGCGCCAACATCTTCCGCAGCACTTTACATTTTAGAGGGGACTTTACAGACAAAAAAAGACATTACAGAATAACAATAAACACATAAATCAACAGATACCAAGAGAAGTGAGGGCCCTGCTCACAATCTTGCAATCTATGAGGAAATAGAGGAGACACGAAAGGTGGATGGTAATAATTGCTTTTATTGTACGGTCCAGCTATTAATATAATAAACAGGGGTTCACATAAAGCTGCATGAATCGGTCACCAACCAGTATGTGTATGGACACAGAGGGCTACTAAGTTCATGAAGGGTGTGAGGACAGATTATACGACGGTCCTGGTTTTGAAGAAAATTTTCTATAGGCAAAACAAGGATAGTTAGATAAGATTGTTGGGGCAATAGGCCAGTCTAAAGAAATGCATTTTTAGGGCATGCTTATAACTGTGGGTATTGGGGATTAATCAAAGTGTCCTGGGTAATGCATTCCAAAGAATTGGCACAGCTCACAAGAAGTTTTGGAGACAGGTGTGGGAGGTTCAGATTATTGAGGATGTTGATCTTATGTCATTAGCAGAACGAAGGGCACGGGTAAGGGTGGTAGTTTGAGACGAGGGAGGAAATGTAGGTTGGTGCTGAAGTGTGGAGCAATTTGTGGGTGAGAATGACGAGTTTATATTGAACTTATATCGGATAGGAAAACAGTGCAACGACCGGCACAAGGTAGAGGCGTCAGAGTAGCAGTTAGAGAGGAATAAGATCCTGGCTGCTGCTTTCATGACGAATTGGAGAGGGGAGAGTTTAGTAAGAGGGAGACCGATTAGTAAAGAGTTGTAATAGTCCAGATGAGAATGAATAAGAGCAACAGTAAACATTTTTTCAGAGTCAAAAGAAAGAAAATGTCAAATAATAGAATTATTTTCGAGGTGTAGATGACATGAGCGGGCAAGTGATTGGATATTAGAGTAAAGGAAAGAAATGATTCAAGTATGGCCCCAAGACAGCGAGCATGCTACTGTGGAGTAATGGTAAAACCACACATGGAAATGGCAATATAGGGCATAGGTAGGTTAGTGGAGGGAGGAAACACAAGGAGTTCAGTTTTTGACAGGCTTAGTTTAAGATAGAGGGAGGACATGATGTTAGACACAACGGAAAGACGATCACTGGTGTTTTGTAATAATGCAGGAGTGATGTCAGGAGTAGAGGTGTATAATTGGGGGTATAATTGGGTGTCATCGGCATAGAGATGGTACTGAAAATCAAATCTACTGATCATTTGTCCATGATAATTGCTAATAATAGTGAATGAAAGAATTCCCAAGCTGTGGGCCTGCAAGCTGTTATGAACAAATGATTGAAGATGTTTTCTCACTGTGACCCAATACACCCAAAGTGATTTCGAGACGAAGCAGAAAAGTGTCTAACACCAGACAACCAGAGCATTGGTGCTGTCTCAGAGATTAAATTGTATCAGGATGAGTCATTCTGTTTTTAGCTCACTTTGCAGTGCAGTCTTTTTATTGATAGGCAACAGATAGCCACCACAATGATTTGCAACATACACAACCAGAGAAAGGGCACCAAAATATTTATAAATCTATAAGTCGAATGTCATATACAGTATATTCTAGATGGTAAATGGATAAACATAGAACCACACTGTAAAATATGTAAAAAATGTATATTAATTCACAATAATATTTAAATACAACAATGAGAACCATTAAATACAACTTAAAACTTCATGCATTCACTAACTATGGAGATGCCAAAGGAAATAATAAAAAACCCCTATCAAGCCATAAAATATATGAAAATAACACTCTCTAAATAGAAAAAAATATTACAATACAAGTACAGGCATAACACTCTACCATCCTCTAGACCAGTGTTTCCCAAACTCCAGTCCTCGTGGCCCCCACGGGTCATGTTTTCAGGATTTCCTTTGTATTGCGCAGATGGTGGATATCATCAAGGCATCAGGAATTCTCTCACCTGTGCAACACTATGGAAATCCTGAAAACATGACTCGTGGGGTCCATGAGGACTGGAGTTTAGGAAACACTGCTCTAGACTCTAAACACTCAATTGCACCTGTTTCATGCTTATATGCTTTTCCAGATTGTTTGATGGCTGCTTTGCTACCAGTCAAAGCACAAAAATTGTGATAGATATGTCTAGATATGGACAGATTCTTATGGTAGAGATCCAAAAGTCTTAGCAAAGGCACCATGGTGACAAAACCCAATCAAAACTATCTTGTACTCAAGCCGCAGTAGCATTGCCTTTGACCTGAAGCTACTCGGTAACTAAAGATTTACAGTAACTGTCGAAATAAAGGATACAGCATAGGAAGACTTTGTACTCATGTTTTGCCATGATATAGTATTTTTTTAAAGAATTATGTATACGCCTGTAACTTTCTGTTACATCCCTGTCTGTGCTCGATCTCCCTGCTTCTATTTCTGTTACCAGATGGTCCTGCGCCTTTGTTTCAGATAATGTTGAATGATGGTGAAACAGCTCTGTTTGATATTCTTGGACTCGTGTTCATTCCTGAAAATTGTCATCTCATTAACTCACTTTTATAAGCCATGTGCAGGATTCACACCATATAAACTTATAGCTTCCTGCCTCCATTTGTAAATTATTGGTTACAGCTGATTCGGATTCTGTCCTTATACCGCTGCTGCCTGATCCTGTGTGTTATTCAGTTGTTGGCTCCAGATTATTTTGACCTTTGCTTTGACTAACAATTCTGACTTTGTTCTCTGACTTCTCTGGTTTTGACCTGACTTGAATGATTCTTCTCTGCCAGTCTGCTCCACCAGCCAGCAGCCACTCCGTGGTGCTGATAGGGAATCCAGAGACCCTGCTAAACCTTCACATACAGATCCCTTTAAGATGTTTTTCTCTCTTATTCAGAATGACACATAATGACACTGTTTGCTGATGAAGTGACATGCTGTCATATAGTCCTAAGGTTAGCATGACATTCCTCTATCAGCCATTTATAATCAGATAAAACTACTAATTGCAATGATTAGACTTACCAAATGGATCACGTGCTCACTTTCAAGACGTAATGGAAAATTCCCTTATAGATAACTAATAATGGACAAGCTGACATATGCATAACAAGATATTTTACTGTAATAAATGATTTACTAATAAGTTCTGAAAATGCACGTAACATAAAGATGATCTAATATGCATACCCCCTCCAGCAGGTTATATAAGCTTGGGACAGAGATCCATTAAAGTTATGCCAAGTGATTTGAATACAGACACTTGTCTTCTGGTTTCATTCCTTGCCTCACCTCGATCGATCGAAGCTCATTTAATCTGGAATGATCTGATATACTGAATGGTCTGAATTAAGACCAACCTAACAAATTTGGCGTCCCTAGGCGTGGGGCTGCGAGGAGGAGACTCAAGCAATATCTGAAGCCTGGCACCTGTGCAGAGTGAGGCAGTGGACACCCAGACAAATCCCAGGAAGGCAAGAACCTTTGTATTCTTACGCACAAATTCTCTGTGTCTCCTCCTGTTCCACAGCTGCTGGCTGGACCCCCGGTATGGTATAGTCAGGTCTTCCAACAAACCCAGCTCATATTGTTTGACAAAGAACAAATAGAATATCCTATGGGATACTTAACAGTATATTAGATCCGTTATTCTCTGTTGCTGCTATTATATGTTTGTTACATGTTGTTATATGTATAGTGTGTGATTGGAGCGTGAGTGTATGACCCAACCTCGAAGGTACGGGACTACTCTCTGCTAGGTCTGTCACTAAGTGTGTCTCTCCATGCTAACTGGCTTGCCAGGATTCATGTGAGGATACGTCTCTGACTGCAGATACACAGAGAGAGATGCTACGTACGTCCTCTTGGGGATGATATGAGGTACGGTGTCAAAACGCCGATCGTTTTGGGCCAGATTCCCTGCATTTCTCTTTGGTGACTACCAGTGTGGCACCTTGAGTCAGGGGATAAATCTGTCTGTCTTCTGTCCTATACGCACAAACTGCTCCCACATGGTTCTAAGAAACTTTGAGGTAGTTGGAGTCACACTAGCCTGCCTATTGCTGATTAGTCTTGTTTTCTGGTTGATACATAAGAACTCTGAATATACAAGGTCTAATAAGAAGCTTTTGCCTTTTCTCACTGAGAAGCCACAAGGATTGAGTGCCGTCACATAAGAGTAGTCACATGGCCAAAGCACTTAATCAATAATCCCTGAGATAAACAGCCATTCGCCGCTTGAACTGTAGGAAAGTCAGTTCAGGTTATTAGAAGTGAGGACAATAGAATAGATAGGGATAGAGATAGCAGATAAATGGTCCTCTGCCTCAGCTGTGAGAGTCATCTCAGGTCATAAGAAGTGAGGATAAACGGGCGCTATAGACAGCCAAAATGAGGCCAGGAGAATTGAGCACAAGTGGTATTTTACGCTGAAGAGCGTATTCAGACATCGTCCAGGAAAGACATAGGCAGGACTGAGCCAAGAGCACCAAGCAAAAGGGGGGAGTTACCAGCCAGGGAGATCACAAGGCAGTTGTGAAAGGTCTGTGATTGTGTGTGACAGAGATGACTGATATATGAGACTCCTTAAATGAATTGAATGAATTGTGCAAGTAATAATGATTTGAACATAAAAATCCACAGAAAGCAAAGCATCACAGAAGATAAGCATCATGTAAACGGCAGTTATCCATGGCAGTTAATCAGGGCTGGAATCAGGTACCCCACACTTTGCTTTCTTTTTAATTATGTACTTTATCTCTATCCTCCTGTGTTCCCTTGCCATCCACATTCACCGCCCCATCCCCCCTCCATCACGACTCATACACATCAGCCCCTCCATACTTCCCTCTCCCATGTACAGCTCCCATGCACTCCTCACCTTCCTGAGAAACCACAGCCCATCTTGCCCAAACACATCACAGAAAAAACCTACTTACAACTCCAACAACTACCTGCTCTTTATCTTCCTTCTCCTACTGATTTCAGGGGACATCTCCCCCAACCCTGGTCCACCATCCCCCAACCTCAATCCCTACCCTACCTCATATCGAAACCATAATAATCTTATTAATATTACTTGCACTCCCTCATCTCCTTTTAATTGTGCCCTCTGGAATCCACGGTCTGCATGCAACAAGCTATCCTTCCTGCACAACTACTTTCTGAACAACTCTCTTCATCTGTTGGCCCTCACAGAAACCTGGATTCAGGATTCTGACACTGTCTCCCCTGCTGCCATTTCCTATGGTGGCTTACAGTTCTCCCATTCCCCAAGACCCGCAAACAGACATGGTGGTGGAGTTGGCATACTTCTGTCCCCACAATGCACTTTCCAGGTCATCCCCCCAATTCCATCACTCTCATTCCCTTCTTTGGAGGTCCACACCATCAGGCTCTTCCATCCCCTCTCCCTCAGAGTAGCGGTCATGTATCAGCCCCCAGGCTCGCCCACCCGGTTCCTTGACCACTTCTCAGCCTGGCTGCCGCACTTCATGTCCTCAGAACTACCAACCCTTATCCTTGGAGACTTCAACATCCCCATTAACAGCCCTACTTCCACATCTGCATCTCAGCTTCTATCACTAACCACTTCTCTAAGCCTCTCACAGCTTTCAACCTCTGAGACACACAAGGATGGTAACACCCTTGACCTGGTCTTTGTCCGCCTCTGTTCAATCTCCCACCTAAATAATTCTCCGTTTCCACTCTCTGACCACAACATTCTCTCCTTCACCCTCACAAATCCTCGTCCACCCCAGCGCACTCCTACCTACCACACATTCAGAAATCTACAAGCCATTAACCCTCAGACACTTTCAGACTCCCTACACTCATCACTGTCCCCAATCTCCTCTTTTTCTTGTCCTAATCTGGCTGTTCAGCACTACAATGACACTCTTAGAAGCACCCTTGACCAAGTAGCACCGCTCACCCTCAGAACTTCCAAATACACAGTAAAACAGCCCTGGCTCACATTGCAAACTCGACTTCTTCAGCGATGCTCTAGGAGTGCTGAACGCCTCTGGAGACAAACCCGCACACCAGAAGACTTCATCCACTTTAAATTCATGTTAAGAACTTATAATGCTGCCCTTCACCTCGCCAAACAGACCTACTTCACCACCCTGATCTCCTCACTAGCCAACAACCCCAAGAAACTTTTTGACACTTTTCACTCCCTCCTCAGGCCAAAAGCACAAGCCCCTGTCACAGACATTTGTGCTGACTACCCGGCCTCCCACTTTATAGAAAAAATAGATACTATCCGTCAGGAAATCTACTCTCAACCACCAAGTGCTGTGACTCCCATCCCACCCTGCATTTCCCCTGGCTCACTTTCCACATTTGATCCCATCACAGAAGAAGAAGTCTCCAAACTCCTCTCTTCCTCTCGTCCGACTACATGCACTACCTACCCCATTCCCGCACATCGCCTCCAGTCTCTCTCTCCAGTTGTCACAACTCACCTAACTACAATCTTTAATCTCTCACTCTCCTCTGGCATTTTCCCATCTTCCATCAAACACTCCATCATTTCTCCACTACTAAAGAAACCCACTCTGGACCCTTCCTGCACAAACAACTACAGACCGGTCTCCAATCTCCCCTTCATCTCTAAACTTTTGGAGCGCCTAGTCTACTCCCACCTCACCCGTTACCTCTCCACTTACTCCCTTCTAGACCCTTCACAGTCCGGCTTCCGACCTCTACATTCGACTGAAACTGCACTCATCAAAGTGACCAATGACCTTCTGACAGCAAAATGTAACGGCGACCACTCTCTGCTCATTCTTCTCGACCTTTCTGCAGCTTTTGACACGGTTGACCACCGTCTCCTACTGTCTAGGCTCCAGTCACTAGGTATTAAGGACAATGTTCTCTCCTGGTTCTCCTCCTATCTTTCTGACCGCTCCTTCAGTGTTTTGTTCTCTGGCTCCACGTCATCTCTTCTACCCCTCACTGTCAGTGTACCCCAGGGCTCAGTCCTTGGCCCCCTTCTCTTCTCTCTCTACATGGCCCCAATTGGACAGACCATCAGCAGATTTGGCCTTCAGTACCATCTTTATGCTGATGACACACAACTATACACGTCATCCCCCGACCTTACCCCCGCTGTTCTACAGAACGCCACCGACTGTCTGTCCGCAGTCTCCAACATCATGTCCGCTCTCTATCTGAAACTTAACCTCTCCAAAACTGAATTCCTTCTGCTCCCGCCATCTACTAACCTCCCTAAATCTGACATTTCCCTCTCCGTGGGTGGCACCATACAGTCATGGCCAAAAGTTTTGAGAATGACACAAATATTAATTTTTACAAAGTCTACTGCTTCACTTTTTCTAATGGCAATTTGCATATACTCCAGAATGTTATAAAGAGTGATCAGCTTAACAGCAATTACTTGCAAAGTCAATATTTGGCTAGAAAATGAACTTTATTCCCCAAAACACATTTTAATATCATTGCAGCCCTGCCTTAAAAGGACCAGCTAACCTCTTTTCAGTGATTGCTCCATTAACACAGGTGTGGGTGTTGATGAGGACATGGCTGGAGATCAATCTGTCATGATTAAGTAAGAATGACACCACTGGACACTTTAAAAGGAGGCTGGTGCTTGGCATCATTGTTTCTCTTCTGTTAACCATGGTTATCTCTAAAGAAACACGTGCAGTCATCATTGCAATGCACAAAAATGGCCTAACAGGGAAGAGTATCGCAGCTAGAAAGATTGCACCTCAGTCAACAATCTATCGCATCATCAAGAACTTCAAGGAGAGAGGTTCCATTGTTGCCAAAAAGGCTCCAGGGCGCCCAAGAAAGACCAGCAAGCGCCAGGACCGTCTCTTAAAAGTGTTTCAGCTGCGGGATCGGGCTACCAGCAGTGCAGAGCTTGCTCAGGAATGGCAGCAGGCAGGTGTGAGTGCATCTGCACCACTGTGAGGCGGAGACTCTTGGAGCAAGGCCTGGTCTCAAGGAGGGCAGCAAAGAAGCCACTTCTCTCCAGAAAAAACATCATGGACAGACTGATATTCTGCAAAAGGTACAGGCAGTGGACTGCTGAGGACTGGGGTAAAGTTATTTTCTCTGATGAATCCCCTTTTCGATTGTTTGGGACATCAGGAAAATGCCTCATTCGGAGAAGACAAGGTGAGCGCTACCACCAGTCTTGTCTCATGCCAACTGTTAAGCATCCTGAAACCATTCATGTGTGGGGTTGCTTCTCAGCCAAGGGAATCGGCTCTCTCACAGTCTTGCCTAAAAACCAGCCATGAATAAAGAATGGTACCAGAATGTCCTCCAAGAGCAACTTCTCCCAATCCTCCAAGAGCAGTTTGGCGATCAACAATGCCTTTTCCAACATGATGGAGCACCTTGCCATAAAGCAAAGGTGATATGATAACTAAATGGCTCAGGGAACAAAACATAGAGATTTTGGGTCCATGGCTGAAACTCCCCAGATCTTAATCCCATTGAGAACTTGTGGTCAATCATCAAGAGACAGGTGGACAAACAAAAACCTAAAAATTCTGACAAAATGAAAGCATTGATTGTGCAAGAATGGACTGCTATCAGTCAGGATTTGGTCCAGAAGTTGATTGAGAGCATGCCAGGGAGAATTGCAGAGGTCCTGAAGAAGAAGGGTCATCACTGCAAATATTGACTTGCTGCATTACTCATTCTAACTGTCAATATAAGCTTTTGTTACTCATATGTTTGCAATTATATTTCTGTCTGTGATAAAAACATCTGTCAAACACACACATAAAAACCAGAGGGCAGCAGATCATGTGAAAATATAATATTTGTGTCATTCTCAAAACTTTTGGCTATGACTGTAATAACACCCCGGCAGCAGGCTCGCTGTCTGGGTGTTATGTTTGACACCAATCTCTCCTCCACCTCCCATATACAATCTCTTGCCCGCTCTTGCCGCCTACACCTAAAGAACATCTCTAGAATCTGCCCTTTTCTCACCATGGAAACAACAAAAACCCTCACTGTAGCATTGATCCACCCCCGCCTGGACTACTGCAATGCTCTATTACTTGGCCTCCCCATTACTCGACTATCCCCTCTCCAGTCCATCCTTAATGCAGCAGCCAGGATCATCATCTGGCTAATCGGTACCGGACGCGTCCGCTCTTCGCCAGTCCTTACACTGGCTGCCCATTCATTACAGGATCCAATTCAAAGTACTCGTTTTCACCCACAAAGCTCTCCACAGTGCAGCACCCCCCTACATCTCCTCCCTCATTTCTATCTATCGGCCTAACCGACTGCTGCGCTCTGCAAACGACTTTCGACTAACCTCTGCACTAATCCGTACCTCCCACTCCCGACTCCAAGACTTCTCCCGCGCTGTGCCAATCCTCTGGAATGCTCTACCCCAAGAAATTAGGACTATCCACAATTTTCATGGTTTCAGGCGCTCCCTCAAAACACATTTGTTCAGAGCGGCCTATCACATTCACTAATCAAAGTCATTCTATGTGTAAGTGTGTATGTGTAGCCCATTCACTATCTCCATCCATCCCTCACTCCCTCAAGATAACTGGACCATCATTGTAAATGCACCATTGTATATATACACACCTGTACTTTGTATTTCCCCCACCTCATTGTAGATTGTAAGCTCTCACGAGCAGGGGCGGCTTATTTTGCTTTAATTATTATATTGTAAACGTTGTTACTTATGACTTGTGTTTTGAAACTGTTAAACTGTAAAGCGCTGCGGAATATGTTAGCGCTATATAAAGATTATTATATTATTATTATAAGGGAGTCCAGCTAAGATAATGTGTGATCTTTGGTCAGCTGGCATCAAGGATGTAGTAGATGTATACTAATTAAGTGTGTAAAGCACATAGTAACACGTGCGAGTGAAGACGCCTGTGCCAGATGCGCTGCAGGTTCTGTGTAGGTTGTGCATGCTTCAAGAAAAGAGCAGATGAGAATTGTGTCTTTTATGGTAGTTGGTCCTTAATTAAGATATTTTCAGAACCCCAAAAGCCAAGACTAAAATTTGTAAAACGAGGGAATTCTCACTGGGTTTTCTTTTATCTGAACACCCATGTCCGTATAAGTGATTCTCACATATTTCACACAGTAACGTACGTAAGGAACAACCAACTGTATATAAGTCAAAGTCCAGATGGACAAGTCTTTCATACCAAGCGTATATGTGTTAGAAATAGAGCTAATTAGGTTAAGTGTGTACATCTGTAAATTTGTATGAATACGTGAAAGACAATCCTGATCATTTAGAAATGTTAATTTGCATTGTAGGTAGTAGTTAAAGTCACTTTTGCAATTAGAAATATCTTTTACATGTCTTGCCTTGACTGTAAAGGTACTGTCACACTAAGCGATCGCACAAGCGATCACGACAACGACACGACCTGGCAGAGATCGTTGGTGTGATCGCTATATGGTCGCTAGTAGCTTCCAAACAGGAAGATCTCATAAACGACACATCAGCGATCAGCGATCTGTATAACGACATTGGCGGTCGTTGGGACCTGTCACACAGCATGTATTGTTAAAGATTGAGCGCAACCTTTTCCACGCCCCTCAGCATAGATTGGTGGTCACTGTATGTCAAAAGTCACAGCTCTCGCTTAGTGACTGGACGTCCGCGTCATAAAAAACGACACAAGTGGTTCATACGAATTTCCAGCATCGTTCCATACTGCGTCCTGCCAGCCTTCTGCTTTGCAGCTACTGCGATCCAGTCTGTGCCGCTATTGCGTTTGCCCCGGATTCATTTTTTCAGGATCCCAAAAACGTCTTGTATAAATGGCAAAGATGAAGCGCTGTAGCGACTCTGACAGGATCGCAAAACCCCACACACGATAGTATCCTCGCAACAACGCACAAAGGACTAGATGTTGTGGCCACCAATCGGAGCTGAGGGGCGTTAAAACCTAGTCCCGCCTGCGCCGCTGACATGAGTCGCCAACGAGGTCGCTCGTCTTTCATAAAGGGTGTCAAACTCAGCGATTCAGGCTCACCAGCGGGACGCCAACCATAAAAAAACGGTCCAGAATGTTCGTGCACGATGAGCGACATCGCAGCAGGGGCCACATCGCTGCTACATGTCACACACAGCGAGAGCGCTAACTATGTCGCTGCTGCATGATAAAATCGGTGTCGCTTAAGCGATATCGCTAGCGATCTCGCTTAGTGTGACAGTACCTTAAGTTTGGCTAATGTGAGCCATATCCGATGAGGGGTGGAGAATTGTTAAAATTATCCCTGAGGGTTATAATAAAGAGGATTCTGGGTTTGGACCTCTGTCAGAAAGATTTCCAGAGTGTAAAGTATTTCGCCTGAATGTTCATGGGTCACCTACTGATCAATGGACCCATGGAATACTGTTGAGTAGTGTAGAGGAGCAAAATCTCTGGCATCCTAAAGTCACACCTTTCAGGTGCCCCTGAACAGGGGATTATACTCATGCAGCAAAGATATTTGTGCTGCTTAGTGGATTCACGCTGTGATGAGTCAGTGTCAGTGTAAAACTGTACTGTGTTTTTAGAAGGAAATGTTAAGTTGATTTGAGAATGTATACCGCAAGTAGATAAGAGGGACAGACTAAAGGGTATGCACACTAAACAGCGTCGCTAACGAGATCGCTAAAAAACGTCACTATTTAGCGATCTCGTTAGTGACGCCGGTGTGTGTGGCATGTACTAGCGACGTGGCCCCTGCTGTGATCTCGTTCATCGTTCACATCGTTCTGGACCGTATTTTTATCATTGGCGTCCCGCTGGTGAGCATATATCGCTGAGTGTGGCATCTTTTTGTTAGCGATGTGCGGAGTTTTTGTACTGCCAAAGTCGTTAAGAATCGCTAACCGCGATAGCGTCCTTAACGACATCGCTAAATTAGGCAGCTACTAGCGATATTATAACAATCACGCTAGCGATCTCATTAGTATGCGACGTTAACGAGATCGCTAGCGGGATTGTTTAGTGTGGCAGTACCTTTATGCTTTCAAAGTAAATCATTAGTCTGAGCTAGAGTGATCTCTGTGAAGGTAATAGCATGTAACTGTAAAGTAATAAAATAAGGAAAAGAATGTTGCTAGTTTTGTTTGTACATCAGGGAATTCTGAGCAGAATACATTGCAAATGAGTATTGGCATTATGCACAATTGTCCGTGAAAAGTTGGCACTTTGCCAAGGGTCGAAAATTAGCATATAAATTCAATGTCATAATTGTACCTTACCCTTTAAACAAAATTGTCTGTATTCATTTAGTTAAAAAGTTATTGCAGGTTTAAAGTTTTGGCTTCGTTTTTTTCTCTTTCTCTGTTATCTGAATCAGTCAGTGTACTTTGCACCCGCAGTAGTTTGAATCCAGCTACTCTAATAATTCTGTGGATTCAAAAAGGGGGAAGGGAAAAGAGAAATAGCAAAGGAAAAAAAAATGTTTTCTCACTGAGTGTAAATCAATGTTTTCTTTCAAAATCTGTATAGCCCTTATGGCTCATGAAACAAGTTTCTCACATGTTTCTTGTGTACCTCTCACTAATCCAGATGTTGAGCTTTTTGTAGTTGGTTCAAGAAGCATCGGTAAGGACGGACGATTCTACACTGGGTATGCAGTGGTCACACAGCATGAGGTAGTAAAAGCAGAACCATCCCTCCTCATATGTCCACAAAAGAGGTAGAGTTGACGGCACTCATTGAAGCGCTTAAGGGGCAGAAGGTAAGAAATACACAGCATACACAAGGTCCAGATTTGTTTGGGAGTAGCCCATGACTACGGCCCCATATGGGGGGCAAGGAACTTTCTTACATCAGCAGGCACTCCTGTCAAGTATGGACACCTCATTAAACAGTTCATGGATGCCTTGCTACTCCTAAGGAAGGACTTAATAGTGCAGGTAAGGGCACACACAGATTCCAGGACCAGCGAATCCAGAGCGATGGCGAAAGCAGACCGTGTGGCTAAGGAAGCAGCGAAGAAGAAAAGACAAAATGAGTCCTTTGAGGCACCTCCACTGGTCATGGTAAGCATCAAGTGTAGCCAGTTAGACTTAAGTATCTTGCAGACTGACTCGGCAAGTCACCGGGGAAGAGAGAGAGATCTGGTCAAAAGCTGGAGCACGAGACCATGAAGGTTTGTGGATGGTGGGGCGGCGAATATGCCTGCCAAGATCCTTGTATCTTACAGTGGCTGTAAAGGCTCATGGTCAAACGCACATGTCCGAGGATGACATGACGGCTCTGATTGACACACAATGGTTCGCTCTTGGTTTCACAATGTTTGCTACTCAGTTCACCAAGCATGTTTCACATGTGCATGACACAGGTAGAATAGGAGACACCATACACACACACACTTAAGCCCTCTAACCGTTTCAATGACTGCAGACTGACTTCATACAACTACCCTCAGGTAGGAATGTAATGCGTGCTCATGTGTGTTGATCTCTTCCAGGTGGTCAGAAGCCTTCTGGATGCAAAGAGCCACTACAGATGAGTGACCCTTTCTACTGGAGAGGTAATACAGAGTGTTATGTACATGTTGGAGTCATGTAGGCAATGCAGTGAGGGAGGGTTTTTTGGTCAACATCAAGGTTGGGCCTGTAGCTCCACAAGACTCCACACTTCCAGTGCAACAGCCTCGCCAGCTGTGTTCAGAGCCTCCAAACAGGAACTCGCATCTGTGCATGAACAAGTTTTGATTCTGCTTCAGGAGACTGATGGTCCTTTACAAGCTCCTCACTACAGCCACATCACTGAAGGTTTGGGAAAGCTGTCTGAGTCATGCAAACTACTACAAGGTCCTGGAGCGTAGAATGACCTTCTGCTTCTGATGGTGCTGACAGACCTACCACGGACGGGCAGATGGCTGAGACAACCCAAAAGGGAACAGAAATAACTATGTGGTTTGCTACTCCAAGAACTCCGCTACTTTTAGATTTGATTTATGCCACATAGTGAAATGTCAATGGAAAGTTTGGTAGAAAAAGCAATGATCCTAAGTATAAATCTCACAGAGATCGATGAAGCTGCAGTATTTATTTGTGTAACCATACCTGGAATGAAATGTCACTCTTGTCAGGTGCAGCCTGGAATACTGGGGCTCATGGAGACATGAGCCAAAGAAGCATGACTCATGTTAGTTCATCAGGAAGGCCTCTTCTGGAAAATGAGAGTTGTTATAGCCCCTCCAATATGGATTGTGATCCAAATATTGTAATCTGGGGATTGTAACCTCTCATCATAGCCAAGAAGGCCCTCTCCTGGGGACTAAGGACTTATGTACTAGGGTATAAAAAAGAAATACAGCAGGAAACATTTGTTTAAAGGCTATACTCGACAGGACAGTGAAGGTGTGAGTAAAGCATGGAAAATCAAGGTCCAAAGTCTCTGAGGAGATGAGCTACGAGGAGAAGTTAGCCATAGAAACAGGTAACACAGAAAGATATGAGTGTCTTATGTGGATGAAATATACAGCAGAGCAGAATAATAAGTCCAACTTTATTGCATGTGCAACTGCCAGACCCCATTTAGGAACAAAACCCCTTAAGGCCCCTTCACACAAAGCGACGCACCAGCAATCACGATAATGATCTGACCAGGCAAAGATCGCTGGTGCATCGTTACATGATCGTTAATTAGCTTTCAAACAGTCCGATCTCCTCAACGACACAGACAGATCAACGATTTGCATAACGACCTCGTCAGTCGTTGAGTACTTGTCACACTACTTTATTGTAACCGATTCCGACCTCGTTGGGCGTGCTTCAGCGTTTCCCTTTCAACGCCCCCCAGCACTGATTGGTGGTCACTGCTGCGCTGAAAAAGGAGGAGTCTGTAAAATGTTTGGAACTTATTGTTGCACGTATATTTCCAATAATACAGGACCGGATGGAAGCATAACGAAAGCTTTAGAGGGTTTTACATCATTGTTTAATGAATTGGCAGAAAATTCTGATATCAACAACCCATTTAATGATTGGCTGGACTCATGGTTCGGAAGATGGAAGCATCTTGTATCCAGTCATCTCACCTCCCTGGCAGTCGTGTCAGCCATACTCGTCACCTGTGGTTGTTGTTGCATTCCATGCATCAGAGGACTACTCCAGAGACTGCTAGATGCCTACATTACAAAGACTATGTACATTGGACTGAAACTTCATAATAATGACTATGAAAATATACTGTAGTTGGAATAGGATGTGATCTCCCCACTGTATGGGGAATTCGCAGAAGAAAATGGTTAGGAAGTCCGACACTGGCATTAGGCCTTTGAATGTACTCATAGGTTCAGGGTAAAATCATATCTGTTCTCAAAAGGGGGAACTGATAAGGAATCCAGAGACCCTTCTAAACCCTCACATACAGATCCCTTTAAGATGTTTTTCTCTCTTATTCAGAATGACACATAATGACATTATTTGCTGATGAAGTGACATGCTGTCATATAGTCCTAAGGTTAGCATGAAATACCTCTATCAGCCATTTATAATCAGATAAAGCTACTAATTGCAATGATTAGACTTACCAAATGGATCACGTGCTCACTTTCAAGACGCAATGGAAAATTCCCTTATAGATAACTAATAATGGACAAGCTGACATATGCATAACAAGATATTTTACTGTAATAAATGATTTACTAATAAGTTCTGAAAATGCATGTGACATAAAGATGATCTAATATGCACGCCCCCTCCAGCAGGGTATATAAGCTGGGACAGAGATCCATTAAAGTTATGCCAAGTGATTTGAATACAGACACTTGTCTTCTGGTTTCATTCCTTGCATCACCTCGATCGATCGAACCTCATTTAATCTGGAACGATTTGATATACTGAAGGGTCTGAATTGAGACCAACCTAACAGTGCCAACCCATGAGACCTTGTGAAAGTGCAGATCACTGTACAGAGGTTAAAGGGTGAAGGCCCGAGTTTCTCTGGGAAATGTTAGATGGAGTGGCGTGGGCACAGCCTGTCCATTGAAGCCCTATTAAGCTTCCAGGTTACCACAAACAGTGCTACTTTACAATTTCCATTTGCTAGCAGTTCATCACCGACAACAGAGGTTCAAGCATTTAGGACTCGACCAATCAGTTTTCTTTTTTCGAGCTGCCACGGGAAAGAATGAAGTCGTAATTTGACAATGTCTATAAAGGAAATCTGTCACCCCATTTTTCGACCATCAGCTGTGGCTACCACCATCAGGGGCTTATCTACAGCATTCTGTAATGCTGTAGATAAGCCCCCGATGTCACCTGAAAGATAAGAAAAACAAGTTATATTATACTCACCCAGGGGCGGTCCGCCGTCCGGTCCGGTCCCATGGGCGTCGCGGTCTGGTCCTGCGCCCCCATCTTGTAGCGAAGCCCTCCTCTTCTTAGCTTCACGCCGCGGCTCCGGCGCAGGCGCACTGCTCTGCCTTGTTGAGGGCAGAGCAGAGTAGTGCAGTGCGCAGGCGCCGGGAAAGGTCAGAGAGGTCCTGCGCCTGCGCACTGCAGTACTCTGCTCGGCCCTCAACAGGAGCCGCGACGTGAAGCTTAGAGGATGGCTTCGCTACAAGATGGGAGGCACGGGACCGGTCCACGACGCCCATAGGACCGGACCGGACGGCGGACCGCCCCTGGGTGCATATAATATAACTTGTTTTTCTTATCTGTCAGGTGACATCGGGGTCTTATCTACAGCATTGCAGAATGCTGTAGATAAGCCCCTGATGGCGGTGGCCACAGCTGATGGTCAAAAAATGGGGTGACAGATTCCCTTTAAGTAATATGTTGGCCAGCTCTCCTTATCAAAGGATATTGGCTGTCAGTTGGCACCACCATTACATTGTACATCTATGGTTGTGTGAGAAGTACCATTGTGCCAAGAATATGCAGCATTGTTTTAGAATAGATTAAAGGGCTATTTCATCCAGTCAGCAAAGTGATGAAAATGTATTTTCCATGTGACATGTTAAATTGTGTTCAACTTGCTAGACATGTTGAAAGCACTTCTCACACATCCTCATAATTACTGTACAAACATCCCACTATTATGCAGAAAAAAATGTATTTTATTTAATCAGACAATTTTAAAGATAGTATATAAAAGGTATAAAAGAAGTGGTGGACATTTTAGTGGTGCAACCCGTGCAGGTGCATAGGAACCCAGGGGTAAGGGGTCCCATTTCCACCTCCAAAACATGTGGAATTGTGTATTATAACAAGCTTTTGGACTTCAATTGGCCTGTATATTGTTGTTGCACAGGGGCCCTATTCTATGTCCACCAGTGAATAAAAGTGTCTAAAACGCATAAAAAATATGGCTCCATTTTTAGGTTTTTAGACATGACTCGTATGTAAATTCCCCATCATTCATAAATAAATATGAAACCCATCATATAATCTAATATTAAAAAATAACACTTTTATTATTTATCTATTGTAAAATGTCACTCTCTGTTATATTTCAGCGTAGCATTTTTAGTTTTGTAATGACTTACTGTATTCCTCTTACTATATTTTACTACAGTCTGCCAGCTGTGACAAGATAAAGTACACTGTCATGATATGAAGGTGAAAGTAAAGCAATGAATGTTGGCTTGCCATACAACTTGACAGCATAAGAAGTTCTTCATCCTTAAGCACATACATTGCTGTCACCATTAGTAAATTTTGAAGTTTCATAAAGCAGATATTGAGAATGGATAAACACTTTTGGTTTTATTTAAATTGCAATGGTATGAATTGGTTATATGCAAACATTATCAGTATTTTTGGCTAATACAGTTATTTTATAATGTGCCCTTTATTAGCAATAAATAAGTAACAAATACTTGTGTGAAAAAAGATAAAAATATTAACATAAATATAAAAATTTAAGGCATTTAGTACATCTTGGTTGGCAAAACCCAAGAATCATTAGATATCCTTACTTTATTAAGTGAAAATCCACTTTGGAAATATATTAAAGCTTATTTTATTGAATTGCTTGGTTAGTAGTCTCCTATTAAATCTATTGCCCTAAATACCCCATTGCAAGTATTACATTTTACATATTAAGACAGATACTTGGAAAGCATATTTCTCATATTTTATTTCTAGTTGACTGAAAAACAAATCAATCCAGCTAAAAATATAACAATAATTAAGAATCTCCAGATAAAATTTAAATATTTAATTTAAAAAATGAAAAAAGATGAGCAGAAAACCAACTATTTTCTCTCTGTCCAATGAATAGCCCATATTAACTAATACAATAGATAACCTCCAATAATCAATATATTTTGGCCAGACAATATATGATTTTAGTTTTTCAGCTGCTTTCTAGACCTACCTAATTATTTTGTTAGGGCATGTAGTTTGGCAGAGTTATAATAATAATAATAATTTTATTTCTATAGCGCCAACATATTCCGCAGCACTTTACATTATAGAGGGGACTTGTACAGACAATAGACATTACAGCAGAACAATAAACACAGATCAAAGTAGATACCAAGAGGAATGAGGGCCCTGCTCGCAAGCTTACAATCTGAGGAAAAAGGGGAGACACGAAGGGTAGATGATAACAATTGCTTTCATTGTTTGGACCAGCCATAGTTTAAGAATCGGGTGTTCCTTTAATGCTGCATGAACCAGTTAACAGCCAAAGTATGTAACAGTACAGACACAGAGGGCTATTAAATGCATAAAGCCGGTGAGAACATAATACGAGGTACCTGATTATGGTAAAAAAGTTTGAATGGGCCAACAGGGATTTTTTAGGTTAATGTGTTGAGGCGGTAGGCCAGTCTGAACAAATGCGTTTTTAGGACACGCTTAAAACTTTGGGGATTGGGTATTAATTGTATTAACCTGGGTAGTGCATTCCAAAGAATTGGTGCAGCACGTGAAAAGTCTTGGAGACAGGAGTGGTAGGTTCTGATTATTGAGAATGCTAACCTCAGGTCATTAGCAGAACGGAGGGAACGGGTAGGATAGTAGGCTGAGACAAGGGAGGAGATATAGGGTGGTGCTGAGCCATGGAGTGTTTGTGGGTGAGGGTAATAAGCTTGTACTGGATTCTGTAGTGGATGGGTAACCAGTGTAAGGACTGGCACAAGGTAGAGGCATCGGTATAACGATTGGTGAGGAATATGATCCTGGCTGCAGCATTCAAGACAGATTGGAGAGGGGAGAGTTTGGTAAGAGGGAGACCGATTAGTAGAGAGTTACAATAGTCCAGACGAGAATGAATAAGAGAAACAATAAGAGTTTTTGCAGAGTTGAAAGTAAGAAAAGGTCGAATTCTAGAGATGTTTTTGAGGTGGAGATAACAAAAGCGAGCCAGTGATCGGATATGGGGGGTGAATGAAAGCTTGGAATCAAGTATGACCCCAAGACAGCGGGCATGTTGCTGGAGAGTAATGGTGAAACCACACACAGAGATTGCAATTTCGGGCAAAGGTAGGTCAGTAGAGGGAGGAAACACAAGGAGCTCCGTTTTTGACAGGTTCAGTTTGAGATAGAGGGATGACATGATGTTAGAGACAGCAGTAAGACAATCACTGGTGTTTTCTAAAAGGCAGGCGTGATAACGGGTGAAGAAGTGTATAATTTGGTGTCAGCATAGAGATGGTACTGGAAATCAAATCTACTTATTGTTTGTCCAATGGGGCGGTATACAAAGAGAAGAGCAGGGGGCCTAGGACTGATCCTTGAGGAACCCCAACAGTAAGGGGAAGATGAGAGGAGGAGGAACCAGCAAAAGTTACAGTGAAGGAACGGTCAGAGAGATAGGAGGAGAACCAGGAGAGAATGGTGTCCTTGAGGCCGATGGAGTGTAGCATAGTGAGAAGGAGGTGATGGTCCGCAGTGTCGAATGCTGCGGAGATGTTGTGTTATGTTGCAGTTTGGTATTTTTTTCTTGTGCATAAATATACAGACATCTTTTGAGTTTTCATTAATATAATTCCTCAATATATTAACCAAAATATTATTGTGTCACCCTGCTGCAGTCCCTGCCATAACCAATTCTTTTTTCCCTTTTTGTTTTTATAATTCCTAAATACAAACAGTGGAAAACTAAATAGTATGTACAGGAACTGGTCTTTACCAAATCTGACAAATGGGTGGTCTAATGTGGTTCCAGCTGTACCCGAGGCATTATACTCCAATAATGCAGCAAAATTGGCATTAGCACAATTGTCTCGAAATAACTCAGACCATGTGATTTTATTGAGTCTAATAAAAAATGGATCTGTTTAATTGTTAACTTGCCTTTCAGGCTATACTTGACAACTTTTAGACAGCATTCACCTGCAGTGGCAGCAGTGCGCTTCTCCATTGAGGTTTTCTAACAGCTTCTAATATCATGGCAAAAATGTATAGTTTTTGTCGCAATGTTCCAAATCCCAGGAAAACCACAGTGTTTTTGTTGCAATTCCAGTGAAATTATGTTCAAGAGTATCAGCCACATGGCTTTTGTCAGCATAATGAATGAGCAGAAACGGTGATTCCAGTGATGTATCACTTATTGGGCTGCTTGCTGTAGTTTTGATAAAAGTGATTTTATTTGCAGGACATTATCACTACTGGACTAGTAAACTTTCTGCCATGTAGTCCTCTATATTTCTGAGCTCTGTATAACTCTGCCCAAACCAATGATTGACATTAAGGATATACAGAGCATAGCAGCCAGAGAGCTGATAGATATGCAGCAGATAGAACAGTGATTTTATCAAAATTGCAGCAGGCAGTAAAGTAAGCTCATATATTGCTGGAATCAATGACTCTGTCTCATCCAAGTTTAAATTATATTTTTCCAGGATCCCTTTAATTACAATGTTGTCATACCCATTACCGTACAGGAATGAAAGCTGATAAGGGTCACAGTACCCAAATAACAGCCTCCATATCTTATAATCGCCACAGTGCCTCCATTATAGTCACGGTGCTCTCTTAAAAATAGGTAATTTTAATTATTCATACTCTAGTCCTATGCCAATTGCTTGCCTCCTACAAGTAGCAACCTGGTAAGTCACTGCTTATGACTAGGGATTTTAATTAAACCAGATGCTGATCTGCAAATAGCTATTTGGAGGTAATTGCCCCTTATTAATACTGAGCAGGGTACTGGTTGGCTGAGTGAGACGTTCTAAAGGGTTCTGCTTGCTGAGATTCAGCTGGTATAGGGTCAAACAGGTAGGTGACATACCCAGTTATGTAGCGTTAGCTTGAGAAGGGTGCTAGTTCCTTTGGAGCCAACCACTGGGCTCCCATAGACCAATAGACAGAGCGAAGGAGCTGCACACCTAAAAACACTTGGAAATGCTTCAAAAAGGATGTATTGTCAGTAGAGTTGAGCGAAACAGGTCGGTCAGATTCAAAAACACCGACTTTCGCAAAAGTCGGGTTTCGCCGAGCAACACCTGACCATAGTTTGAGGTCGGCCATGCGTTCGATGATTCGAGCGCCAAAGTCGGTTTTCCCATAATGCTTGAAGGGCCTTTTCCAAGCCAATGAGCAAGGATGCACACTGTGGGCAACGCGATGACATGGGCAGCGGCCACCACCATCTTAGAGAAGGACATTGCAGTGATTGGCTTGCTTTGTGTGGCGTCACATTGCCTACTAAAAGCCCTCACCGCCGACCGCCATTTTACTTCTGCCAATCTTGCGTAGGGAGAGGTTGCTGCCGCTGGTTCTCAGTAGGGAGAGCGTTAGACAGGAAAAAAAAAACTAATTCTGTGATTGTGCTGATAGCGATTAGCTGTACAGTAAGTGCGCAGTGACAGGGGAGGATTTTGTTGTGTGCAGCAGCGCTGGTTCTTAGACTGCCTGCCAGTGACAGGGGAGGAATTGCTTGTGTGCAGCAGCAGAGCTGATTATTTGGCTGCCTGCCAGTGACAGGGGAGGAATTAATTGTGTGCAGCAGCAGAGTTGATTATTAGGCTGCCTGCCAGTAACAGGGGAGGAATTTCTTGTGTGCAGCAGCAGAGCTGATTATTAGGCTGCCTGCTATCTGTATTGCTGTGTGTATACTGCTGTGCAGAGTGATTTTTAACACAGGACGTACACAGCACTATTACTTTTATTCTTTTTTTCTGCACAGTTACCGAGCGTTCATTTTTTCCCACACCGTATAGAGCTGTACGCTTCTCACACTACCGTGTACCGGCTGGTATCACGGACAAATACATGCTGACTATCTGTGTGTGACTCCATAAATATATACGGAGATTTCAATTTTCCCCAAAACCGTACACAGCTGGTATCTTCTGATACAGTACCGTTTTTCTCACTTCTGTGTTACGGTCAAATCCATACTGAGAGAGCGTCAGTGTGTTGCTCCTCAAATATATACACAGATTAAAAATTACCCCAACACTGTATACAGCTGTACGCTACTGATACAGTACACTTTTTCAGCTCTTCATATTCTGGTGTAATCCATACTGAGCCTGTGAGCGTGTGTGTTACTCCTGAAATGTATACGGAGATTTAAAATTACCCCGACACTGTATACAGCTGTACGCTACTGATACAGTACACTTTTTATGATTTTCATATTCTGGTGTAATCCATACTGAGCTTGTGACATGTGTGTTACTCCTGAAATATATACGGAGATTTAAAATTACCCCAACACTGTATACAGCTGTACGCTACTGATACAGTACACTTTTTCAGCTCTTCATATTCTGGTGTAATCCATACTGAGCCTGTGAGCGTGTGTGTTACTCCTGAAATATATACGGAGATTTTAAATTACCCCAACACTGTATACAGCTGTACGCTACTGATACAGTACACTTTCTCTGCTTTTCATATTCTGGTCTACTCCATACTGAGCCTGTGAGCATCTGTGTGTTACTCCTGAAATACATACGGAGATTTAAAATTACCCCAACACTGTATACAGCTGTACGCTACTGATACAGTACACTTTTTCAGCTTTTTATATTCTGGTGTAATCCATACCGAGCCTGTGAGCGTGTGTGTTACTCCTGAAATATATACGGAGATTTAAAATTACCCCAACACTGTATACAGCTGAACGCTACTGATACAGTACACTTTTTATGCTTTTCATATTCTGGTCTACTCCATACTGAGCCTGTGAGCATCTGTGTGTTACTCCTGAAATAAGTACGGAGATTTAAAATTACCCCAACATTGTATACAGCTGTACGCTACTGATACAGTACACTTTTTTAGCTCTTCATATTCTGATGTAATCCATACTGAGCCTGTGAGCGTGTGTGTTATTCCTGAAATGTATACGGAGATTTAAAATTACCCCGACACTGTATACAGCTGTACGCTACTGATACAGTACACTTTTTATGATTTTCATATTCTGGTGTAATCCATACTGAGCCTGTGACGTGTGTGTTACTCCTGAAATATTTACGGAGATTTAAAATTACCCCAACACTGTATACAGCTGTACGCTACTGATACAGTACAATTTTTCAGCTCTTCATATTCTGGTGTAATCCATACTGAGCCTGTGAGCGTGTGTGTTACTCCTGAAATGTATACGGAGATTTAAAATTACCCCGACACTATATACAGCTGTACGCTACTGATACAGTACACTTTTTATGATTTTCATATTCTGGTGTAATCCATACTGAGCCTGTGACGTGTGTGTTACTCCTGAAATATATACGGAGATTTAAAATTACCCCAACACTGTATACAGCTGTACGCTACTGATACAGTACACTTTTTCAGCTTTTCATATTCTGGTGTAATTCATACTGAGCCTGTGAGCGTGTGTGTTACTCCTGAAATATATACGGAGATTTAAAATTACCCCAACATTGTATAAAGCTGTACGCTACTGATACAGTACACTTTTTCTGCTTTTCATATTCTGGTCTACTCCATACTGAGCCTGTGAGCGTCTGTGTGTTACTCCTGAAATATAAGCGGAGCTATAAAATTACCCCAACATTGTATACAGCTGTACGCTACTGATACCGTACACTTTTTCAGCTTTTTATATTCTGGTGTAATCCATACCGAGCCTGTGAGCGTGTGTGTTACTCCTGAAATATATATGGAGATTTTAAATTACCCCAACACTGTATACAGCTGAACGCTACTGATACAGTACACTTTTTATGCTTTTCATATTCTGGTCTACTCCATACCGAGCCTGTGAGCATCTGTGTGTTACTCCTGAAATAAGTACGGAGATTTAAAATTACCCCAACACTGTATACAGCTGTACGCTACTGATACAGTCCATTTTTTCTGCTCTTCATATTCTGGTGTAATCCATACTAAGCCTGTGAGCGTGTGTGTTACTCCTGAAATATATACGGAGATTTGAAAAAAAAACAACACTGTATACAGCTGTACGCTACTGATACAGTACACTTTTTCTGCTTTTCATATTCTGGTCTACTCCTTACTGAGCCTGTGAGCGTCTGTGTGTTACTCCTGTAATATATACGGAGATTTAAAATTACCCCAGCACTGTATACGGCTGTACGCTTCTGATACAGGACACTTTTTGGTTTTTATATTCTAGTGTAATCCATACTGAGCCTGTGAGAGTCTGTGTCTGTTACTCCGCAAATATATACGAGATTAAAATTTTTCACCTTCACCGTATACAGCTGTACGCTTCTGATACAGTACCATATATCTGCTGGTATTTTGGGTACATTTTCACAAACATGAGGAAGTTGAGCCTGCGTCATCGTCTGGCTCCAGAAGGCCTGGAAGGCTCCCTTTTCTGGGAGTACGTAAACCGCATTTAAAGCCGGAGCATCAGGAACAGGTTTTGGCTTACATTGCCGAAACACCGTCCAGCTCTATCGCCTCCTCTTCTGAAGTTTTAAAAACTTCTGGTCAGGAACAACACCTTTCCTTGTGTGCTTCACCCCCAACAAAAGTAAAGGATGCGGCAGCCCACACTTCAGATTACCCATGGAGCTCTTTTCACATACCATGCCTGGGTTATCAAGTCAAATCCTGAATTCCCCAGTCCAACATAAATCAGAGATGGAGTGCACTGATGCACAGCCACTGCTAGATGATTCTGCTGGTACATTCACCCAGAGCACAACATTGCCCTCGCAGTCTACTGAGCCAGAATCTAACCCTGATGAAACTCAGGTGCCCCTTCCCGCATGGTATACCACCTTACACGGTGACACAAAGGAAGGTGCAGTTGAAATTGAAGAGGAGGTGATGGATGACCCAGTTGTTGACCCAGATTGGCATCCAGTGGGGGAAGAGGGTGCCGCTGGCATTAGCTCAGAAAAGGAGGAGGATCCGCAGCAGGCATCGACATCGCAACAGCGGTTATCTGGCAGGCCCGTAGCAGTCCAAAAACGTCTTAAAAAAACAAAAAGAGTTGCAGGACAGCTTGGCCAGATGGTCAAATTAGCACAGCGTGAAAGCACTGAAAATTTATACCATAGTAGGAAGAGTCCAGTGTGACACTTTTTTGACCAAAATCCTATTGATGAGGCAAAGGTTATCTGAAAGAAGTGCGGAAGGACCTTTAGCAGAGGGAAAAATCTCAGAAATTTGAATACCATTTGCATGCTTAGACATTTAATGAACATGCACTTGCAAGCCTGGACGGACTGCAAAACCTACAAATCCCCCCCCAGGCCCGGCGTCAGCACCTGGCGCACCCGGGCAAGTGCCGGTTCCCTGAGCAGGTGGGGGTGCCGACTCGTGGGCAACGGCATTGGCACAAGGCCCCTCATAGTACAAAAAAGTGTCTCTGACAGTGGGGGGCCCACTCGCCATCAGACACAGCGGTGTACTATGAGTGGCCCTGTGTCAGTGCCGTCGCCCACGAGTCGGCCCCCCCTGCTTGCTCAGGGCCCCATCACTTGCAATCCTTACCTCTTCCTGCTCCACCGCTGTGACGTCTTCCGCGTTTCCTAACAGTGACATTCATGTTAGAGAGCGCGATGACGTCACGTCTGTACACCCTCTGCCTAAACAGTCCAAGTGCAGAGAGCTGTAAGATGGTGACGCTGAGGAGGCCACAGTAGAGCAGTGCACAGCGAGGAGAGGTATTTCATTTTTTTAATGTTTGTAGCACTATATGGGAAGCATTATACACTGGAGAATTATAAATGGGGCCCAGCATGCACTTGAGCATCATAGATAGGACCCATCATACACTGGAGCATTCTAAATGGGGCACATCAGACACTGGAGCAGCATCTACAGGGCCCATCATACACTGGAGCATTCTAAATGGGGACATTAGACACTGGAGCAGCATCTACGGGGCCCATTATACACTGGAGCATTATAAATGGGGCCTATTATATATGGAGCATTATTTTGGCCCATAAGACACTGGAGCATCATCCATGGGGCCCATCATACACTGGAGCATTCTAAATGGGGCAGATCAGACATTGAAGCATCATCCATGGGGCCCATCATATACTGGAGCATTCTAAAAGGGGGAAAACAGACACTGAGCAGCATTTACGGGGACCATTATACAATGGAGCATTATAAATGGAGCCCATTATATATGGAGCATTATTTTGGCCCATAAGACACTGGAGCATCATCCATGGGACCCATCATATACTGGAGAATCATATGGGGTTCATTATTTATGGGGCATCATATAGGGTATGGAGCATCATATGGGGCACATATGGGACCTGTTCTGTATGGAGCATTATATGGAGCCAATTCTGTATGGAGCAATATATGGGGCCCATCATATACTCATTATACTGTATGGAGCAATATGTGGGGCTCATTTTACTCTATGGGGACCGTCCTATACTTTATGGCACATTATATGGGGACTATCATATACTGGAGCAGTATGTGGAGCTCATCATATACTGTATGGAACATTATATGGGACCAATTATGTATGGAGCAATATATGGGGCTCATTATTCTGTATGGCGCACTATGTGGTGGCAATAATACTGTATGGAGGAATATACTGTCCGGTTTTTGAGCTATTGTATATTTTAACATAGATATCAGTCATGTCATGTAAGAAGTGAAGTATTTTTCATTGTACTATACCTATATTTCTGTGCCGTATCGGAGCATCATGAATTGTGGTATGTGTTAAAGGGGCCCACTGACACTCTTTGGCCCTGGGCACACGAAAACCGGGAGCCAGCCCTACCCCCCCCACCGTTTAGCCAAATAACCCCCAGTTTTCAATGAGTAACTATTATTATAAAGTTAATTAAGGTTGCCAAGCTTAAGTAATAAGAATTGAAGTAATTGCCATTCAAATGGCCACTGTAGATGTGTTTACTGTCTTCCACTCCCTGCCGACTTTGCTTCCCCATTGACTTGCATTGGGTTTCGTGTTTCTGTCGGACTTTTCCCGATAGTCGGCCGATTTCGTTCGACTCGACTTTTGAGAAAGTCGGGTTTCATGAAACCCGACTCGACCCTAAAAAAGGCAAAGTTGCTCATCTCTAATTGTCAGTATTTCATATCCATTGGTTACACCGCAGTAAGTTCAGCACTTTGCAATGAAAACCCTTCATCAAACATATAGGCTATGTTCAATGCATATAGGTCAAAGAGGTCTAGGCTGTGGGGTGGGATACTCCCAAACAGGGATAACCAGGATCCAGTTATATCAAGGCCTTTGCGGACATTGTTTTCCCCAGATTAATCTGCACATTGCCAGGAAGGCAGAGATATGCAAAGATCTGGCAATGATGCTGCTCAGGGGTGTAATAAAATTAGGAAGGTTATTCCAGGGAAAACAACCCCCCACAACTAGTCACCCACTAATTTGCATATTGCAACAATATATATCAAAAAGGAATTTTGCAACAATATAAATCAAAAATGAATCAAAAGTCTATAAAAGAACAATGTGGGATTGTTTAGAAAATATATAAATGGGGTCAATAAATACATGGTGACAGTTTGGGCATTGGTGGGTATCGAAAAATTAACAGGCTCTCTATTAATTTTTGTCTGCACAATGATGTGATGTTTACACTTGTCTTTTTCAGGCCTTTTATTTAGTAAAATAATGGCCTCATGGCCCTTCAACTTGGTCAAGCAGGGGCAATATGAGTAGAGATGAGCTGTGTTCGACTCGAACTGTTCGCCAATCTCAAATTCGAGCTGTTTTGGGCGGTGTTCAAGCCGTTCGACGAACCCAAACGATTTGGAAAAAATCTGGCTGTTCGAGGTTATGTTCGATAACTGTTCGTGCACCAAAATCGTAACTGGATTTTTTCACAGTAATGCTGATAATCAATGTTAATACACAGTTTGAGTGTACAGCGGGGTGGGGGGAGGGGTATGGGATGGATCTCTGCAGAAATAATGAAGATCTCCATTTTTTTTCTCTTTCCCGCATTTCCAGTGGGCAGTGCAGTCTATCAGCCTATCAGCAGCGCAGACACGGAGCGAAGTGCTTTTTTTTCACACAAGCAAGGGCATGTGTCATTGGCTGTGTATGTCACATGTCCTTGCCCTATAAGACCCAGTCATTTTCCCATCGCCACCATTTTCTCACTGCTGCAGCTGAGTGTTAGACGGCACTGCTGCTGCTGCTGTTAGTGCTATATTTTAACTGTAAATTGCAAGCGAATTTTCTCTTAAATAGACAGAGAGGTTTAGGGAGTAGGGACTAGTTTGTAATTGCAGCCCTTTTGAGGGCTAGGTTACAGCAGTTCCTAGCACTTTTTGACAGGCAGGTCTGTTTTAGTGCTGTGCAAGTGTTTTTCACAGCATTTGGCTAAATCTAGCTAAGCAAATCGTTTTGGGCCTCTTGCAGTGTGTGTTAGTCAGTGGAGTAGCCTATCTGTGTTGCAAGCTACACCACCTGTGTATGTAATACAAATTTTTTACTGCACCTAGCCAAGTAAAACCTTTTGGGCATAGTAGCACTGTGTGGTACCCATTCTATTAGGCCATCTATACTAAGCTGCACCAGAGTTGAAATTACTAATAATTTTTTGCTGCATCTTGCCTGGACAATAATTGTGGGCATAGTAGCAGTGTGTGGTACTCATTCTTTAGGCCATCTACACAAAGCTCCATCAGCGTTCAAATTACTAATAACTTTTAGCTGCATCTTGCCTGGAAAATAATTTTGGGCCTGTACCAGTGTTTGGTACTCATTCTATTAGGCCATCTACACTAAGCTCCATCAGCATTGAAATTACTAATAATTCTTTGCTGCATCTTGCCTGGAAAATAATTTTGGGCATAGCAGCAGTGTGTGGTACTCATTCTATTAGGCCATCTACACTAAGCTCCACCAGCGTTCAAATTACTAATAATTTTTAGCTGCATCTTGCCTGGACAATAATTTTGGTCATAGTAGCAGTGTGTGGTACTCATTCTATTAGGCCATCTACACAAAGCTCCACCAGCGTTCAAATTACTAATAATTTTTAGCTGCATCTTGCCTGGACAATAATTTTGGGCCTGTAGCAGTGTTTGGTACTCATTCTATTAGGCCATCTATACTAAGATCCACCAGCGTTCAAATTACTACAATTTTTTAGCTACATCTTGCCTGGACAATATTTTTGGGCATAGTAGCAGTGTGTGGTACTCATTCTATTAGGCCATCTATACTAAGCTCCACCAGCGTTCAAATTACTAATAATTTTTAGCTGCATCTTACCTGGAAAATAATTTTAGGCCTGTAGCAGTGTTTGGTACTCATTCTATTAGGCCATCTATACTAAGCTCCACCAGCGTTCAAATTACTATGAATTTTTAGCTGCATCTTGCCTGGAAAATAATTTTGGGCCTGTAGCAGTGTTTGGTACTCATTCTATTAAGGCCATCTATACTAAGCTCCACCAGCGTTCAAATTACTACAAATTTTTAGCTGCATCTTGCCTGGAAAATAATTTTGGGCATAGTAGCAGTGTGTGGTACTCATTCTATTAGGCCATCTATACAAAGCCCCACCAGCGTTCAAATTACTAATAATTTTTAGCTGCATCTTGCCTGCACAATAATTTTGGGCATAGTAGCAGTGTGTGGTACTCATTCTAT
>JARQOD010000002.1:185714318-185757764 GCA_033576555.1 Oophaga sylvatica | reverse complement strand
GCTTTCAGACAGGAGACAGCATTGTCAACTATGGTTCAAAATTACCTCTCCTCCCCTATCGATGTTCTCCCTCACAGTTCATTCCCCTTTGACTACTGGGCCTGTAAACTAGGACACCTGGCCTAAATTTGGCACAATATACCTTACAGGTGCTCGCTTGCCCAGCTGGTAGTGTGCTATCAAAAAGAGTCTACAGTGCTGCTGGACCCAATCCTGACAGAAAGAAGGACTGGCTGTCAACCCAAAATGTTGGTCATCTCACCTTCTTTAAAAATGAACCATGCCTGGGTTTCAAGGATTTTGTACCCCCTTCCCCTGATGACACATAGGTTTGCCAGCAAAATGGCTCACTTTGTCCTCCTCTTCTCCGATTTCTACAATTCGTCCATTTGCAGCTGCTGAATGTCCAGCCTACACCTCAACGAATGCCAGTGTTTCCACCTCCCTAACTGGGTTGTATCCCCCGGGGCTGGCGTCAGCACATGGCGCACCGGGGCAAGTCCCGGGGCCCCTGAGCAGGTGGGGGGGGCCCACTCACCATCAGAGACCGACGTACTATGGGGGGCCCGTCCCATACCAGCGCCCTCGAGTGAGCCCCCCTGCTTGCTCAGGGCCCCACACTTGCAAACTTACCTCTTCCTGCTCCACTGCTGTGACGTCTTCCGCTTCCTGACAGTGACATTCAGGTCAGAGAGCGCGATGACGTCACGGCTGTGCGCCCTCTGCCTGAACAGTCACAGTGCAGAGAGCTGGAAGATGGTGACGCTGAGGATTCCAGAGTAGAGCAGTGCCCAGCGAGGATAGGTATTTCATTTTTTTTAATGTTTGGAGCAATATATGGGGAGCATTATACACTGGAGAATTATATATGGGGCCCATCATACACTTGAGCATCATAGATAGGGCTTATTATAGACTGGAGCTTATATTGGGGCCCATCATACACTGGAGCATTATAAATGGGGCCCATCATAAACTGGGGCATCTATAACAGGGCCCATTATAACTGGAGCTCATATCCTGTAGACTGTGAGCCCTCGCGGGCAGGGTCCTCTCTCCTTCTGTACTTGTGTGTCCCTTGTCTAGCACACGTTTATTGTACCTGTCTATATTTTCCCTTTTCATATGTAAAGCGCCATGGAATAAATGGCGCTATATAAATGTGTAATAATAATAATAATAATATGGGGCCCATTATATATGGAGCATTTTATAGGCCCATCATACACTGGAGCATCATCCTGGGGGCCGATCATATACTGCAGCATCATATGGGGCCCATTATATATGGCGCATCATATGGGGTACATTATATATGGAGCATCACATGGAGCCCATTATATATGGAGCATTATATATGGGAACCATTATATTTGGAGCCTTATATGGGGCTCATCATACACTGGAGCATCATATATGGGGCCCATCATATACTAGAGCATCATATGGGGTTCATTATTTATGGGGCATCATATAGGGCCCTTTATATATGGAGCATCATATGGGGCCTATTCTGTGTGGAGCATTATATGGAGCCCATTCTGTATGGAGCAATATATGGGGCCCATCATATACTGTATGGAGCTTTATATGCGACTCATTATACCGTATGGAGCAATATGTGGGGCTCTTTATACTCTATGGGGACCGTCCTATACTGTATGGCACATTATATGGGGACCATCATACACCGGAGCATTATGTGGAACTCATCATTTACTGTATGGAAAATTATATGGGACCAATTATGTATGGAGCAATATATGGGGCTCATTATTCTGTATAGCGCACTATGTGGTGCCCATAATACTGTATGGAGGACTATACTGTCCGGTTTTTGAGCTATTGTAGAATTTACAATAGATATCACTCATCTAATTTAAGAAGTGAAGTATTAGGCATTGTGCTATGCCTATATTTCTCTGCCGTATTGGAGAATCATGATTTGTGGTATGTGTTAAAGGGGCCCACTGAGACGCTTTGGCCCAGGGCCCACGAAAACCTGGAGCCAGCCCTGCCCCCCCACAACTTTAGCCAAATAACCCCGAGTTTTCAATGCGTTACTATTATTATAAAGTAAATTAAGGTTGACAAGCTTAAGTAATAAGAATTTATGTCGTTGGCATTGAAATGGGCACTGTAGGTGTGTTTACTGTCCTCCACTCTCTGGCGACTTTTATTCCCCATTGACTTGCATTGGGGTCGGGTTTAGTTTTTTATCGAAACACTGACTTTTGCCATTAGTTAGTTGGCCGATTTCGTTCGACTCGACTTTTGGTAAAGTCGGGTGGTCCGAAACCCGACTCGACCCTCCCGGAGGCAACGTCGCTCATCTCTAATTGTGATAGTAGACAAGGATCAGTAGACAGCAGTGATAATAGACATGGCAGTGCCAAGTGACAGCAACATCAGAAGAAAGGAATATGAGAAGCTGGAGAAATATCAAGACCTCAAAGGAGAACTGAAGAAGATGTTGAAGGTGAAGGCAGCATTGATTCCAGTGGTGATAGGAGCACTTGGAACAGTGACCCCAAGTTGGAAAAATGGCTACAACAGATCCCAGGAGCAACATCTGAACTCTCTGTCCAGAAAAGTACAATGCTGGGAACAACTAAGATCCTGCGCAGAACCCTCAAACTCCCAGGCCTCTGGTAGAGGACCTGAGAATAAGAAAAGACAAAAAAAAGACCACCCCCATTGGGGTGTGAGAAGGAAGTTTATGTTATATATACACACTATGATAAACATACGATATACAAACAGTTTATCAATACAAATCTATATACAGTATACTAATACATGTATATATTCACACACATACAGTGGGTAAGAAAAGAATTCAGACCCCTTTAAATTTTTCACTCTTTGTTTCATTGCAGCCATTTCGTACATTCAAAAAATTATTTTT
The DNA here is from genome assembly GCA_033576555.1 of Oophaga sylvatica. NCBI lineage: Eukaryota > Metazoa > Chordata > Amphibia > Anura > Dendrobatidae > Oophaga > Oophaga sylvatica. The sequence goes on along the minus strand of JARQOD010000002.1, from coordinate 185,754,856 downwards.
TTTTCTCATTAATTTACACTCTGCACCCCATCTTGACTGAAAAAAAACAAAAATGTAGACATTTTTGCAAATTAATCAATAAAGAAAAACTGAAATATCACATGGTCATACATATTGAGACCCTTTGCTCAGTGTTGAGTAGAAGCACCCTTTGAGCTAGTACAGCCATGAGTCTTCTTGGGAATGAAGCAACAAGTTTTTTACACCTGGATTTGGGGATCCTCTGCTGTTCTTCCTTGCAGATCCTCTCCAGTTCCGTCAGGTTGGATGGTGAACTTTGGTGGACAGCCAATTCCAGGTCTCTCCAGAGATGCTTAATTGGGTTTAGGTCAGGGCTCTGGCTGGGTCAGTCAAGAATGGTCACAGAGTTGTTCTGAACCCACTCCTTTGTTATTTCAGCTGTGTGCTTAGGGTTATTGTCTTGTTGGAAGGTAAACCTTTGGCCAAGTCTAAGGTCCAGAGCATTCTGGAAGAGATTTTCATCCAGGATACCTCTGTACTTGGCCGCATTCATTTTTCCTTCATTTGCAACCAGTCATCCTGTCCCTGCAGCTGAAAACACCCCCATAGCATAATGCTGCCACCACCATGTTTCACTGTTGGGATTGTATTGGGCAGGTGATGAGCAGTGCCTGTTTTTCTCCACACATACCACTTAGAATTATCACCAAAAATTTCTATCTTCGTCTCATCAGACCAGAGAATCTTATTTCTCATAGTCTGGGAGTCCTTTATGTGTTTTTTTAGCAAATTTTATGAGGGCTTTCATATGTCTGGCACTGAGGAGAGGATTCCGTCGGGCCACTCTGCCATAAAGGCCCGACTGGTGGAGGGGTGCAGTGATAGTTGACTTTGTGGAACTTTCTCCCATCTCCCTACTGCATCAGTGGAGCTCAGCCACAGTGATCTTGGGGTTCTTTACCTCTCTCACCCAGGCTCTTCTCCCACGATTGCTCAGTTTGGCTGGAGCGCCAGTCTAGGAAGACTTTTGGTGGTCCCAAACTTCTTCCATTTAAGGATTATGGAGGCCACTGTGTTCTTAGGAACCTTGAGTACTGCAGAAATTATTTTTTAACCTTGGCCAGATCTGTGCCTTGCCACAATTCTGTCTTTGAGCCCCTTGGCCAGTTCATTTGACCTCATGAATCTCATTTGGTCTGACATGCACTGTGAGCTGTGAGGTCTTATGTAGACAGGTGTGTGCCTTTACAAATCAAGTCCTATCAGTTTAATTAAACACAGCTGGACTCCAATGAAGGAGTAGAACCATCTCAAGGAGGATCACAAGGAAATGGACAGAATGTGACTTAAATATGAGTGTCTGAGCAAAGGGTCTGAATACTTATGACCATGTGATATTTCAGTTTTTCTTTTTTAATACATTTGCAAAAAAATCCACATTTCTGTTTTTTTCAGTCAAGATGGGGTGCAGAGTGTACATTAATGAGAAAAATATGAACTCACAAAGAGTGAAAAATTGTAAGAGGTCTGAATACTTTCTGTACCCACTGTATGTACCCACTTTGACACTCATTAACCCCTTAACCCCCAAGAGTGGTTTGCACGTTAATGACCGTGCCAATTTTTACAATTCTGACCACTGTCTCTTTATGAGGTTATAACTCTGGAATGCTTCAATGGATCTTCACGATTCAGAGACTGTTTTCTCGTGACATATTGTACTTCCTGATAGTGGTAAAATTTCTTTGATATAATTTGCGGTTATTTATGAAAAAAATGGAAATATGGCGAAAATTTTGAAAATTTTGCAATATTCAAACTTTTAATTTTTATTCCCTTAACCCCTTAACCCCCAAGGGTGGTTTGCACGTTAATGACCGGGCCAATTTTTACAATTCTGACCACTGTCTCTTTATGAGGTTATAACTCTGGAATGCTTCAACGGATCTTCGCGATTCTGAGAATGTTTTCTCGTGACATATTGTACTTCATGATAGTGGTAAAATTTCTTCGATATACAGTACCTTGCGTTTATTTTTGAAAAAAAAACGCAAATATGGTGAAAAGTTTGCAATTTTCAAATTTTGAATTTTTTTTCCCTTAAAACAGAGAAATATGTCACACAAAATAGTTAAGAAATAACATTTTCCACATGTCTACTTTACATCAGCACAATTTTGGAACCAAAATTTTTTTTTTTTAGGAAATTATAAGGGTTAAAAGTTGACCAGTGATTTCTCATTTTTACAACAAAATTTACAAAGCCATTTTTTTAGGGACCACCTCACATTTGAAGTCACTTTGACAGGTCTATATAGCAGAAAATACCAAAAAGTGACACCATTCTAAAAACTGCACCCCTCAAGGTACTCAAAACCACATTCAAGAAGTTTAATAACCCTTCAGGTGCTTCACAGGAGCTGAAGCAACGTGGAAGGAAAAAATTAATATTTAACTTTTTAGCCACAAAAATTATCTTTTACAAACTTTTTTTTATTTTGACAAGGGTAAAAGGAGAAAATGGGCAGATAAAGTTGTTGGCCAATTTCTCCTGAGTACGCCAATACCCTATATGTGGGGGAAAACCACTGTTTGGGCACACGGCAGAGCTCGTAAGGGAAGGAGCGCCGTTTGACTTTTTCAAACTAAAATTGGCTGGAGTTGAGATTGGACGCCATGTCGTGTTTGGAGAGCCCCTGATGCGCCTAAACAGTGGAAAACTCCCATAAGTGACCCCATTTTGGAAGCTAGACCCCCTAAGGAACTTATCTAGATCTTTGGTGAGCACTTTGAACCCCCAAGTGCTTCACACAAGTTTATAATGCCCGGGTATGAAAATAAAAAATCCTAATTTTTTATTTTCCCATAGGTAACAGGAGAAATTGGACCTCAAAAGTTGTTGTCCAATTTGTCCTGAGTTACCCTGATACCCCATATGTGGGGGGAACCACTGTTTGGGCGCATGGCAGAGCTCGGAATGGAAGGAGCACCATTTGACTTTTTCCAACCAAAATTGGCTGGAATTGAGATTGGACGCCATGTTGCATTTGGAGAGTCCCTGATGTGCCTAAACAGTGGAAACCCCCCACAAGTGACCCCATTTGGGAAACTAGACCCCCTAAGTAACTTATCTAGATCTTTGGTGAGCAATTTGAACCCCCCAAGTGCTTCACACAAGTTTATAACGTAGAGCCGTAAAATTAAAAAAATCATATTTTTTCCACAAAATTGACCTTTTCACCCAATTTTTATTTTCCCAAGGGTAACAAGACTCCAAAAGTTATTGTGCAATTTGTCCTGAGTACGCTGATACCCCATATGTGGGGGTAAACCACTGTTTGGGTGCATGGCAGAGTTTGGAAGGGAAGGAGCGCCGTTTGACTTTTTCAACGCAGAATTGGCTGGATACCATGTCGTGTTTGGAGAGCTCCTGATCTGCCTAAACAGTGGAAACCCCCCACAAACGACAACATTTTGGAAACTAGACCCCTCAAGGAACTTATCTAGATTTGTAGTGAGCACTTTGAACCCCAAAGTGCTTCACAGAAGTTTATAACGTACAGCCGTAAAATAAAAAATCTTTTTTTTTTTACAAAAATGATTTTTTTTCGCCCCCAATATTTTATTTTCACAAGGGTAACAGGAGAAATTGGACCCCAAAAGTTGTTGTCCAATTTGTCCTGAGTACGCTGATATCCAATATGTGGGAGAAAACTACTGCATGGGCACACGTCTGGGCTCGGAAGGGAAGTAGTGACGTTTTGGATTGCAGACTTTGATGGAATGGTCTGGGGGCGTCATGTCGCATTTGGAGAGCCCCTGATGCGCCTAAACAGTGGAAACCCCCACAAGTGACCCCATTTTGGAAAATAGACCCCACAAGGAACTTATCTAGAAGTATTTTGAGCACTTTGAACCCCGAAGTGCTTCACAGAAGTTTATAACGTACAGCTGTAAAAATAAAAAATCTCTTTTTTTTTACAAAAATGATTTTTTCGCCCCCAATATTTTATTTTCACAAGGGTAACAGGAGAAAATGGACCCCATAAGTTGTTGTCCAATTTGTCCTGAGTACGCTGATACCCAATATGTGGGAGAAAACTACTGCATGGGCACACGTCTGGGCTCGGAAGGGAAGTAGTGACGTTTTGGATTGCAGACTTTGATGGAATGGTCTGGGGGCGTCATGTCGCATTTGGAGAGCCCCTGATGCGCCTAAACAGTGGAAATCCCCCACAAGTGACCCCATTTTGGAAAATAGATCCCACAAGGAACTTATCTAGAAGTGTGGTGAGCACTATGAAGCCCCAAGTGCTTCACAGAAAATTTATAACATACAGCCGTAAAAACAAAAAAAATCATTTTTTTTTTTACAAAAATGATTTTGTCGCCCCCAGTTTTTTATTTTCCCAAGGGTAACAGAAGAAATAGGACAAATTGCACAATAACTCTTGTGGTCCAGAGTACGCTGATACCCATATGCGGGGGTAAACTACTGTTTGGGCGCAAGGCAGAGCTCAGAAGTGAAGGAGCACCGTTTGACTTTTTCAACGCAGAATTGGCTGGAATTGAGATCAGACGCCATGTCACATTTGTAGAGCCCCTGATGTGCCTATACAGCAGAAACCCCCCAATTCTAACTCCAACCCTAACCCCAACACACCCCTAACCCTAGTCCCAACCCTAACCACAAACCTAACACACCCCTAACCCTAATCCCAACCCTAATCCTAACGTTAGCGCCAACTCTAACCCTAACTTTAGCCGCAACCCTAACCCTAATGGGAAAATGGAAATAAATACATTTTTTTAATTTTATTATTTTTCCCTAACTAAGGAGGTGATAAAGGGGGGTTTGATTTACTATTTATAGCTGTTTTTTGTGATTGGCAGCTGTCACGCTAAAAGACGCTTTTTATTGCAAAAAGTAGTTTTTTGCATCACCATATTTTGAGAGCTATAATTTTTGCATATTTTGGCCCACAGAGTCATGTGAGGTCTTATTTTTTGCGGGACGAGGTGACATTTTTATTGGTACCATTTTTGAGCACGTGACATTTTTTGATCGCTTTTTTATTTCGATTTTTTGGAGGTTAGAATGAACAAAAATCAGCAATTCATGAATTTCTTTTGGGGAGGCGTTTATACCGTTCCGCGTGTGGTAAAATTGATAAAGCAGTTTTATTCTTCGGGTTAGTACGATTATGGCGATACCTCATTTATATCATTTTTTTTATGTTTTGGCGCTTTTATAGAATAAAAACAATTTTATATAAAAAATCATTATTTTTGCATCGCTTTATTTTGCGAGCTATAACTTTTTTATTTTTTCGCTGATAATGCTGTATGATGGCTCGTTTTTTGCGCGACAAGATTACGTTTTCAGCGGTACCATGTTTATTTATATCGTCTTTTTGATAGCGTGTTATTCCACTTTTTGTTCGGGGGTATGATGATAAAGCATTGATTTTTTGCTTAGTTTTTTTTATTTTTTTAAGGGGTTCACTAAAGGGGTTAACTAGTGGGACAGTTTTATAGGGGGGGTCGTTACGGATGCGGTGATACCAAATATGTGTACTTTTATTGTTTTGTTTTTTTTATTTACAGGAAGAAATGAATTTATTGGGGAATATTATTTTTTTTTTTATGATTTTTTTTTACCACTTTTATTTTTATTTTTTTTACTTTTTTACTTTGTCCCAGGGTGGGACATCACTGTATTTTATCAGATCGCTGGTGAGACAGTGTGCACAGCACTCTGTCACACCAGTGATCGCTCTGGCATCGCTGCAGGCTTCCTCAGGGCCTGCTCTCAGCAGGCCCTGAGGAAGCCGCCTCCCTGCAGGACCCCGGCGCCATACTGGATCCGGGGACCTGGAGGGAGGACGGACCCTCAGAACAGCGCGACACATCGCGCTGCTCTGAGGGTCACAGGGGGCGCGCAGGGAGATCCCACCCTGCGCGATCCTCCCCTGTGCCCCGGGTACACCGCGATCATGTTTGATTGCGGTGTGCCAGGGGTTAATGTGCCGGGAGCGGTCCGTGACCGCTCCTGACACATAGTGCTGGGTGTCAGCTGTGATATACAGCTGACACCCAGCTGCGATCAGCTACGTTCCCCCGGGAGCGCAGCTGATCGCCCTGGACGTAATATTCCGTCCATGGGAATTAAGTATCAGGTCTCATGGACGGAATATACGTCCAGTGGGATTAAGGGGTTAAAACAGAGAAATATGTCACACAAAATAGTTACTAAATAACATTTCCCACATGTCTACTTTACATCAGCACAATTTTGAAACCAATTTTTTTTTTGCTACGAAGTTATAAGGGTTAAAAGTTGACCAGCAATTTCTCATTTTTACAACAAATTGTACAAAACCATTTTTTTTAGGAACCACCTCACATTTGAAGTCACTTTGAGGGGTTTATATGGCAGAAAATACCCAAAAGTGACACCTTTCTAAAAACTGCACCCCTCAAGGTACTCAAAGCCACATTCAAGAAGTTTATTAACCCTTCAGGTGCTTCACAGGAGCTGAAGCAACTTGGAAGGAAAAAATGAACATTTAACTTTTTAGTCACAAAAATGATCTTTTACGAACAATTTTTTTATTTTCACAAGGGTAAAAGGAGAAAATGGACAGAAAAAGTTGTGCAATTTCTACTGAGTACGCCGATACCCCATATGTGGGGGAAAACCACTGTCTGGGCGCACGGCAGGGCTTAGAAGGGAAGGAGTGCCGTTTGACTTTTTCAAACAAAATTGGCGGAATTGAGATTGGACGCCATGTCGCGTTTCGAGAGCCCCTAATGTGCCTAAACAGTGGAAACCCCCCACATGTGACACCATTTTGGAAACTAGACCCCCCAAGGAACTTATCTAGATTCTGTTGTGAGCACTTTGAACCCCCAAGTGTTTCACTAAAGTTTATAATGCCTGGGTGTGAAAAAAAAAAATTCCACAAAAATTATTTTTTTGTCCCCAATTTTTGATTTTTCCCAAGGAAATTGGACCCCAAAAGATATTGTCCAATTTGTCCTGAGTTCGCTGATACCCCATATGTGGGGGAGAAATACTGTTTGGACGCACCGCAGGGCTCGGAAAGGAAGTAATGACGTTTTGGAATGCAGACTTTGATGGGTGTCATGTTCAGTTTGCAGAGTCCCTGATGTGCCTAAACAGTGGAAACCCCCCACAAATGACCCCATTTTGGAAATTAGACCCCCTAAGGAAATTATCTAGATCTGTGGTGAGCACTTTGAACCCCAAGTGCTTCACGCAATTTTATAATGCTCGGGCATGAAAATAAAAAATCCAATTTTTTTCCCACAAAAGTAATATTTAAGTCACCAATTTTTTATTTTCCCTAGGGTAACATGAGAAATTGGACCATAAAAGTTGTTGTTCAATTTGTCCTGAGTACGCTGATACCCCATATGTGGGGGGGAACCACTGTTTGGTCGCACGGCAGAGCTCAGAAGGGAAGGAGCGCCATTTGACTTTTTCAAACCAAAATTGGCTGGAATCGAGATTGGACGCCATGTCGCATTTGGATAACCCCTGATGTGCCTAAACAGTGGGAATCCCCCACAAGTGACCCCATTTTAGAAACTAGACCCCCTAAGGAACTTATCTAGATCTGTGATGAGCACTTTGAACCCCCAAGTGCTTCACACAAGTTTATAACGTAGAGCCGTAAAATTAAAAAATCATATTTTTTCCACAAAAATTATCTTTTCACCCCAATTTTTATTTTCCCAAGGGTAACAAGACCTCAAAAATTATTGTGCAATTTATCCTGAGTACTCTGATACCCAATATTTGGGGTAAACCACTGTTTGGGTGCATGGCAGAGCTCGGAAGGGAAGGAGCGCAGTTTGACTTTTTCAACGCAGAATTGGCTGTATGCCATGTCGCGTTTGGAGAGCCCCTGATGTGCCTAAACAGTGGAAACCCCCCACAAGTGACACCATTTTGGAAACTAGACCCCTTAAGGAACTTACCTAGATCTGTTGGGAGCACATTCAACCCCAAAATGTTTCACTAAAGTTTATAATGCCTGGGTTTAAAAGCAAAAAAAAAAAAATTTTCCACAAAAAATGATTTTTTAGTCACCAATTTTCCAATTTTTGATTTTTCACATGGAAATTGGACCCCAAAATTTGTTGTCCAATTTGTCCTGAGTACATTGATACCCCATATGTGGGGGGAAATACTGTTTGGGTGCACGGCAGGGCTCGGAAAGGAAGTAATGACATTTTGGAATGCAGACTTTGATGGGTGTCATGTTCAGTTTGCAGAGTCCCTGATGTACCTAAACAGTGGAAACCCCCAAAAGTGACCCCATTTTGGAAACTATACCCCCTAAGGAACTTATCTAGATCTGTGGTGAGCACTTTGAACCCCCAAGTGCTTCACACAAGTTTATAATGCCCGGGCATGAAAATAAAAAATCCTATTTTTTCCCACAAAAATGATCTTTTAGTCACCAATTTTTTATTTTCCCAAGGGTAAGGGGAGAAATTGGACCCTAAAAGTTGTTGTCCAATTTTTATCGAGTATGTTGATACCCTATATGTGGGAGAAAACTGCTGTGTGGGGGCACGTTGGGGCTCGGAATAGAAGTAGTGACGTTTAGTAATGCCGACTTTGATGGAATGGTCTGCGGGTGTCATGTCGCATTTGGAGAGCCCCTGATGTGCCTAAACAGTGGAAACCCCCCACAAGTGACCCTATTTTGTAAACTAGACTCACAAAGGAACTTATCTAGATGTGTGGTGAGCGCTTTGAACCCCAAGTGCTTCACAGAAGTATATAATGCCTGGACTTGAAAATAAAAAAAATCATATTTTTTCCACAAACATGATCTTTTAGTCCCCAGTTTTTTATGTTCCCAAGGGTAACAGGAGAATTTGGACCCAAAAAGTTGTTTTCCAATTTGTCCTGAGTACGCTGATACCCTATATGTGGGAGAAAACTACTGTATTGGCACACGTCGGGGCTCGGAAGTGAAGTAGTGACGTTTTGCATTGCAGACTTTGATGGAATGGTCTGTGGGTGTCATGTCGCGTTTGGAGAGCCCCTGATGTGCCTAAACAGTGGAAACCCCCCACAAGTGACCCCATTTTGGAAACTAGACCCCAAAAGGAACTTATTTAGATGTGTGGTGAGAACTTTCAACCCCCAAGTGCTTCACAGAAGTTTATAACGTAGAGCCATAAAAATAATAAATCATATTTTTTTCTACAAAAACGATATTTTCGCCCCCAATTTTTTATTTTTCCAAGGGTAACAGAAGAAATTGGACCCCAAGAGTTATTGTGCAATTTGTCCTAAGTATGCTGATACCCCATATGTGGGGTAAACTACTGTTTGGGCGCATGGCAGAGCTCAGAAGGGAAGGAGCACCGTTTGACTTTTTCAACGCTGAATTGGCTGGAATTGAAATCAGACGCCATGTCACATTTGGAGAGCCCCTGATGTGCCTAAACAGTGGAAACTCCCCAATTCTAACTCCAACACTAACCCCAACACACCCCTAACACTAATCCCAACCCTAATCATAACCCTAACCACAAACCTAACCCTAACACACCTGTAACCCTAGTCCCAACCCTAACCCTAACTATAGCCCCAACCCTAACCCTAACTTTAGCCCCAACCCTAACCCTAACCCTAATGGGAAAATGGAAATAAATACATTTTTTTAATTTTATTATTTTTCCCTAACTAAGGGGATGATAAAGGGGGGTTTGATTTACTATTTATAGCGGGTTTTTATGATTGGCAGCTGTCATGCTAAAAGACGCTTTTTATTGCAAAAAGTAGTTTTTGCATCATCACATTTTGGGAGCTATAATTTTTCTATATTTTGGCCCACAGAGTCATGTGAGGTCTTATTTTTTGCGGGACGAGGTGACGTTTTTATTTGTACCATTTTTGGGCACATGACATTTTTTGATCGCTTTTTATTACAATGTTTGGGAGGCAGAACGAACAAAAACCAGCAATTCATGACTTTCTTTTTGGGGAGGGGCGTTTATAGCGTTCCGCATGTGGTAAAATTTATAATGGAGTTTTATTCTTCGGGTCAGTACGATTACGGCGATACCTCATTTATATCATTTTTTTATGTTTTGGCGCTTTCATACAATAAAAACGATTATATATAAAAAATAATTATTTTTGCATCGCTTTATTCTGCGAGCTATAACTTTTTTATTTTTTCGCTGATGATGCTGTGTGGCGGCTTTTTTTTTCGGGACAAGATGACGTTTTCAGCGGTACCATGCTTGTTTGTATCCGTCTTTTTGATCGCGTGTTATTCCACTTTTTGTTCGGCACTATGATGATAAATCATTGTTTTTTAGACTTTTTTTTTTTTTGAAGGGGTTCACTAAATGGGTTAATTAGTGGGACAGTTTTATAGGGTGGGTCGTTATGGATGCGGCAATACTAAATATGTGTACTTTTATTGTTTTTTTTTTACATTAAAGAAGTGAATTTATTGGGGAATATTTTTTTTTTTTCATTATTTAGGATTTTTTTTTTTACACATGTTTATTTTTAATTTTTTAACATTTTAACTTTGTCCCAGGGTGGGACATCACAGTATGGGGTCAGATCACTGGTGCGACAGTGTGCATAGCACTCTGTCACACCAGCGATCGCACAGGCAGTGCTGGAGGCTTCTCAGTGCCTTCTCTCAGCAGGCACTGAGGAAGCTGCCTCTCTGCAGGACCCGGCGGCCATCTTGGATCCGGGGTCCTGCAGTGAGGAGAGTCCCTCGGAACAGCGCGACACATCGCGCTGTTCTGAGGGTCTCAGGGGAGCGCGCAGGGAACCCCCTCCCTGCGCGATGCTCCCCTGTGCCCCTGGTACACCGCGATCATGTTTGATCGCGGTGTGCCAGGGGTTAATGTGCCGGGAGCGGTCCGTGACCGCTCCTGACACATAGTGCCTGGTGTCAGCTGTGATAATCAGCTGACACCCGGCGGCGATCAGCTGCGCTCACCACGGGAGCGCAGCTGATCGCCCTGGACGTACTATTCCGTCCATGGGAATTAAGTACCAGGTCACATGGACGGAATATTACGTCCAATGGGATTAAGGGGTTAATGGACATACATCTACACTGTGACGTACACTCCTATAGATAGTACAATCACACACATACACACACATGCACACTATGACATACATACACTGTAAAATATGTCCATCTCACCTGTAGTTTTATTCCTAGAAGAGAGAGGACCACTCCATATAGTAGGAATATGTATTGGCTAGAGATGTAAAACAATCTCTTTCTTCCTCCTCCTTCCTTTTTTTGCCAAATCTATAGCTGACTGTAAGTTATGTTGTAGTGAAAGATAAATATCTTCCATATATTCTGTGAAATATATGCTTTCCATCTATCCTGTAGTTTTCTCCCAGGAGTCGGTGACCTGCCTTAGAGGACCACTTAATCTGCTAGGAGTATGTATTGGCTGGAGATGCAAAAAATCTCTTCCTTCTTCCTTCTCCCTTTCTTGCCAACTTTACAGGTGTCTGTAGGTTATGTTGTAGTGAAAGACAAATATCTTCCATTTAACCTGTGCCTTCACCACTCAGTGGTAAACAGCATTACATAAAGACTGTCATCAACAAGTGACCTTATTGTCTGAGCAACATTTTTCATATATTTTAATTATTCACTTAACAGAAAATTTGTGGAAATCTGAGTAACAGTGGAAAAAAATAAGTATTTGATACACTGTCAATTTTGCAAGTTTTCCCACCTACAAAGAATGGAGAGGTCTGTAATTTTTATTGTAGGTACCCTTCAATTGAGAGAGACAGAATCTTAAAAAAATCCAGAAAATCACATTGTATGAATCTTGCATAATCAATTTGCATTTTATTTCATGAAATAAGTTTTTGATACAATAAAAAAACAGAACTTAATATTTGGTACAGAAACCTTTGTTTGCAATTACAGAGGTCAGACATTTACTGTAGTTCTTTGCACATACTGCAACAGAGATATTAGCTCACTCTTCCATACAGATCTTTTCCAGATTTTTCAGGTTTCGGAGCTGTCACTGGGCAACAACGAGTTACAGCTCCCTTGAAAGATTTTGTACTTGGTTCAGGTCTGGAGACTGACAAGGCCACTCCAGGACCTTGAAATGCTTCCTATAGAGCCACTCCTAAGTTGCTCTGGCTGTTTGGTTAATGACATTGTCATGCTGGAAGACCCAGACACATACCATCTTCAATGCTCTTACTGAGCGAAGAAGATTGTTGGCCAAAATTTCAGAATACATGACTCCATTCATCCTCTCTTCAATACGGTGCAGTCATCAAGTTCCCTTTGCAGAAATACACCCCAAAGGCTGATGTTTCCCTCACTATGCTGGACAGTTGGGATGGTGTTCTTGGGTTGTACTCATCCTTAGAGATGGGTGAACCCAAACAGTAGCTGTCATTGAAAACAGCTAGAGCAGGCACCGCTGATGGGAGTATTCATCAGCCAGCACCTGTGCTGTAAAAATAAATAAATAAAAAAGTATGTGGGGTCTCTTCTATTTTTGATAACCAGCACTGGAAAAGCTGACAGCTGTGGGCTGCAACTCTCAGCTGTCAGTTTTATCATGGCTGTTTGTCAAAAATCCACCCATGAGTCATGCTCCTTAATTACAACATTTTCAAATTACTGTACTTTGGAATGCTTCCTTTCCAACTGAGTGAGAGTGGAGACGGATAGTTTCAAAGATCTAATGGCAGCAGCTGTCCCACAGTACATGGTTCCCAGCCGCTATTACTTCTCCAGGTGGACCATCCCTGCCCTGCACACACATGTGAAGGACAAAATCAGGTGTGCACTGCGCAATGCCATCAGTGGCAAAGTCCACATAATGACAGATACGCAGTCCAGTAAACATGGCCAGGGAAGGTACATTTCCCTAACTGCCCACTGAGTCAATGTAGTGTTGGCTGGGCCAGAGGCAGAAGGCATTCTAGCGGATGTGCTACCACCTCAAAGGATTGCTGCATGTTCCTGTAGCCAGGTTGCTACTTCCTCCTTCCTTCCTGCACCACCAACTTGAGCTCAGTCAAGGGGAAATGACAGCAGGCAGTTCTGAAGCTGATCTGCTTGGTGTAAAGATCCCACACCAAACAGGAGCCTTGAACTGCGATAAAGGTGCAGACAGATGAGTTGTTGCCGCTGCACTTCAAACCTGGCAGAGGTGTGATGACAGCCAAAATCTGGTAACAGCTCTGGGCTTGACCAGACTCACACACATTCCTTGTTTGTACCATGTTCTAAATTTGGTAGTGCAGAGTTTTCTCAAGCATTACCCTGATATGTCCGATCTGCTGGGGAAAGTGCGGGCAGTGTGTGCGCACTTTCAGTTTTCTTACCCAGCTGCTGCTCAACTGTCTGCACTGTAGCAACGCTACTCTTTTTCCACTCGCCAGCTGATATGTGAAATTCTAAGAAGGTGGAACTCTACTCTGCAAATGTTGAAGAGGGTGTGTAAGCATCAGCAGGCAATTGTAGACTTTCAGCTGCATGTGACTGATCTCCAAATCATCTGAATCGCTGTGGGACAGCATGTATTATCTGTACTGCAGACAGGTGAGGGATATGGTTGTTTATTATTTATCTTTCTTTTTGCAGGGGACATGGTCATCAGTGGATTAGGTGTAAGGGAAAAAATTTTGTTATTTATTATTTTCTGCTTTTTTTACAGGTGAAGGGCTTCAATGGAATAGGTGTAAAGTGAGTATAACTGTGCTTTTTTATTTTTATTTAAAATAAAGAAGTCTGTGTCATTCTTTCAAATAAAGGACTTTATTCATGCTGTATCTTTTCTACTATCTAACTATGGGGTTAGTAATGGAGAGGTGTCTTTTAGACACCTCTCCATTACTAATCCCTGGGCTAGATGTCAACAGCATAAAACAGCTCACATCAAACCCACAACCATTACCCCACTTGCCGCCACACCAGGTGTGGGAAGAGCCAGACAAAGCACCAGAATTGGCACATATAATATATGTCTTTTCTAGGGCAGCTGCAGGCTGCTATTTTTAGATTGGGAAGGTCAATATCTATGACCCCTTACCAGCCTTAAAATACCAGACCCCAGATGTCTGCTTTAGCTTGGCTGGATGTCAAAAAATGATGGGGGGCTCTACTTTTTTTTTTTAAATTATTTATTTAAATAATTTTAAAAAAGTGTCATGGCGACATATTCATTCTTGATAACCAGTCAAAATAAATTTTTACCAGCGCTGGTTATCAAAAATAGAAGAGACCCCACATAATTTTTTATTATTTATTTATAGTGCACAGCAACAGCAGGTGTAGGCTGATGGGAATAGTACTCTCTCATATGCCTACTCCTGTGACCCACGGTGAAGGGTTCGCCCATCACTACTCATCCTTCTTCATCCAAACACATCGAGTGGAGTTGATAATAAAAAGTTCTATTTTGGTTTCATCTAACCAAATGACTTTCTACCATGCAGTTTGGATAATCCAGATGGTCATTGGTGAACTTCAAACAGGCCTGAACATGTGCTGGCATGAGCAGTTGGACCTTGCATGCCTGTGACGATAGTCACAGATGTGGCGCTAGTCACAACCCATGGACAAGCGTTGAGTCAGCGAAGTCAGACAATCCAGGATCAATACCAAAAGAGCACGTAATAAAGCAAGGGAAATTAAGAAGTCGTAGGTCAGGTCACATGCCAGGGTCAGAATACCAGAGAAATAGCAGATAAGCAAAGGGGAAATAACAAACTGGTAGTCAGAACAGGGTCCGAAGGTCAGCAGCAGAATATCATATGCAAAGAGGTAATAACAAATGGGTAGTCTAAACATGGTCCAAAGGTCAGCAGCAGAAGATCAGAATTTACAGCACAGGGATCAGGCAAACACACACCAGAGAGCACAGGCTTTGAACAAGCTTTTGACTGGCAGTTGTCTGGGCCAGACAGGTCACCTAAATAGCAGGGCAATTACCAAGAACAGGGAGCACCTGTGGAAATCTCTGCACCTTCCATTCTCAGATAGGTCAACTGAGCTGTCAATCAAAGCACCGACAGCTCAGCATGCCCCAGCACAGGATAGGCTGACAGAGATGACCATCACTGAGTCCCAGACACTCTGAGCAGAGGAATCATGACAATGCCATGCAGGATTTTAATCCATAACGGTGTAGTGTGTTACTAACGGTAATGTTTGAGACTATGGTGCCATCTTTCTTCAGGTAATGGACAAGGTCCTCCCGTGCAGTTCTCGGCTGATTCCTGACCTTTCTCAGAATCATCCTTCCGCACCAGTCGAGAACTTCCATGGAGCCCCAGACCGAGGAAGGTTGACAATCATCTTGTGTTTCTTCCATTTTCTAATAATTGTGCCAACAGTTGTTAGTGTTACCTTTTCACCAAGCTGTTTGCCAATTGTCATGCAGGCGATCCTAGCCTTGTACAGGTCTACAATTTTGTCCCTGACAGCTCTTTGATCTTGGCCATGATAGAGAGGTTAAAGTATGATTGAGTGTGTGGACAGGTGTCTTTTATATACTGTAGGTAACGAGTTAAAACAGGTTCAACTAATACAGGTAGTGAGTGCAGAGTAGAAGTGCTTCTTAAAGAAAAACTAACAGGTCTGTGAGAGCCAGAATTCTTGCTGGTTGGTAGGTGATCAAATACTTATTTCATGCAATAAAATGCAATTTAATTGTTTCAAAATTGTACAATGCAATTTTCTGGCATTTATTTTTAGATTTTGTCTCTCACAGTTGGTGCTCCTACGATAAATTTTACAGACCTCTCCATTCATTGCAGGTGGGAAAACTTGCAAAAACAGCAGTGTATCAAATACTTATGTTTCCACTGTATGTGAACATGTACATGGTTTTATTAACAACTACAGCTAGACTCGTATCTGCACTGATTGACACCAAACAACTTTGTAACAAATTATATTATATTTAGCCAGGAAAATATCAATGACTGCAGCATTTTTTTAATTCTGTCAAAGCGACAGACGCCTGAGGTTCACGGGGTACTGATATCCATTGTGCAATAGATCTGACTTGGTTGTTTCCATTACATAGGGAAATCACTGCACATGCAAGCAGAGTGTAAGGATGTTACTATTAACATTTCCTTTGAATCATTTTAAAATTCTCTCTTTAACAATGAGAATGGTTTTATATAACAGAGCAAATTATCTGCATTTATTTTCCTGCCCAAATGGTATTTATGTAGTCATACCAAACTGCATTGTACTGTATAATGATAGCATTTGGCTACCAAAAGCATGCTTGTCAGTCAATGTTTTATGCTATGGAGATTAAAAAGAAGAATGCCGTTTTGTATTTGCGCATTTCAAAAAAGCCTCTATAGAAAGGAAAAGTTGCCTCATAAACGGGTATGCACATCTGCTAAAATGTACATACAAAATTGTAAATGAGCAATTATGACACATAAGGGCACATCATGAAATTGGAGCACAGGGAGTTATGCTCACAGTTATTGTTAATGTGCATTATGCTCTGAAATCCCTATGCAATACTTTAAAAATTTCATCCAATAACAGTATCATTGAATCTCTAATAGTGGATATTTATATTTAATGTGAATTAGTAACATTCAGTAAAAATAACCTTGTACTAAACATTATAAACTTGTTGTGTGTGTATAGCGATAAATGGATTCCATAAATTCCTTACTAATTGGTATTTAAACATAACATGGAATGGAAACAATTCAAAATACACTATCTAAACAACACGCAACTTTTTAAGAGTATTGCAAACCCGAAACAAACATACAGTAGAAGGGTATAGGGATGAGAGAGAATTAAAATGTTCGGATGCTCGTTACTCGAAATAAGCAATTCCTAATGATCTGATGCTTGTTTCGAGTGATGAGTATAATAAGGGTCAATGGGAAATCTGAGCATTTTTCCAGCAGACCCTACAAGAAGGTCTGGGAGGGCAGTGAAAATGTTGAAATGGCTGGAAAAGTGCTCCCAGATCGCTGCTGAGAATAATGGTATCACACTTTTACTGTACTTTAAGGACTGACAATAAAATATTCAAAATCGACAAGAGATTGGAGTTTACAGGAAAAAAAATGTTAAGAAACATTTTTTCCTGTATAATGACCTGTATATAAGACACACTCATAAAAGGTCTGCACACAGTGCAAAGTCTGCCAAAAATTACAAGCAGGGTCATCCATACACCCATCAAGGCACCAACTGTAGTATCTCATTCAAATATTGTGAACAAAGTGTAGTTGTGGTACTCCAAGACACATAAAAGGTCTGCACACAGTTCAAAGCCTGCCAAAAATTACAAGCAGGATGTTTCATACAACCTTGAAGGCACCAACTGGAGTACCTCATTAAAAAATTAAGAAAATGAAGTTGTAACACTTCTGTACTCATAAAGGCTTTGCACAAGGTGTAAAGCCAGGAAAAAAATATAAGGAGGGTAATCCAGACATCCATAGACAATTGAAGGCAACAATTGATGGGCCTCATTCAAATATTTTGAAAGCGTAGTTGATGCACTCCTACAGTCATAAAGGCTTGGCACAAAGTGGAAAGCCAGGAAAAAAAGATAAAGGGGTTAAACAGACATCCAAAGAACCTTGAAGGCAACAAATTGTAGGCCACATAAAAAAAATTAAGAAAGTGTAGTTGTGGCACTTTGACATTCAAAAAGTATCACTCTCAGACACAGGCAAGTACAGTGGACGACGCAGCATGCAACTATGATACGATGGAAAAAGGGAGAGGAAAGCCCTAAAATGTAGGGAGCATGGGGTTGGCCACCACCAGACACCAACCTGTGCCTGTTCCTAAACTCCCCTAAAACCCTATATCAGTCCTTCCCCCCACCACCATCACGTGCATAGTCCTTGATTGTCTCCTCAATGTACCCAGGCTAGTGCACTGGCTGGCAAGGACACTAGCCTCATCACTGTAGATGGTAAAACACAGGGGAAGAGACAAACACAGGACAGACAAAGAAAAATGGACATTATACTCAGCTTCAGGCTCTGCTGCCAAACTCCACAGCAGCATAGAAAACAGCACCCGATTTCTGAACTCCCACGGCTGCTGCAAAACCACTGATACAGGAGAAATCCTTACTCCAAACAGGTCTACATAGAATAACTCTATTACGATGATCAGCTGATGGGTCATGTGACTATTTAAAGGATAGTGGGAGTGGTTACCAACCAACATCATCTGACCATTTCACTAAGTTTCAGTGATGCCTATGACATTATAATCTCACTTCTTGTGTTAGCAGCTTCAATTTTCCTTGTTTGTTTCCCATGCTCTGTGCATTTGCATATACACATTTTAGTTAGTTGTTGGTTTCTCTTGCTTCTCTATTTTGATATAGAATTTGTTGTTTTTGTTCTTTATTTCCATATTTCTTATCCCATATTGCTTAAGATTAAAGCTCTCCTGATGAGTTTAGCTAGGCATCTGCCAAATAGGTGTTTTCCTGTTTTTGTAAGATGCAACCCATATCTAGCAAGGAGTCAACGATACAGGAAATTCACTCCATGGTGAAGAAACCCAAAACGGTGCTCACGGCACCATCGACGTAGCCAGTTGTTCACCTATAGAATCCTGTTCAATCTCCTTAGTCCATGTCCAACCACTGTGAGGATGGATGAGAAGAAAACCTGGGCTTCCAGTTCCTTCACTTTCCGGCCTATGTCTTCATAGTCTATGCATATCCAAGTCCTTTTTTACTGTATCATTTGTTCCTAGGTGTATTAATAGACTTGGGTAGTCATCTGTAGCACTGAAGAGTCTTGATACCCTATCAGACACATCTTTGATTTGGGCACCTGGAAGACAGCACACTTCTCATGAGGTTATATCCGATTGACAGATATCTGCTTCTGTTCCTCTCAGTAAGGAATCCCCCACAACCACCACTCTCCTTTTCTTCTTCACCCCTGTGCTTCTTTTTCTCCCTTCAATAGGCTTCTGTTTTCTTACTGGAATGTTCTTTGTGGGCAAATCACTTTTTTGATGTACATCTTTATAGAACCATAGAATGCTAGAGTTGGAAGAAACCTCAAGGGTTGCCATATCTAACCCCTGTTCAATGCAGGGTACACTAAACCATCTCAGACAGAAGTCTGTCCAGCCTCTGCTTGAAGACTTCCATTGAAGGAGAACTCACCACCTCAGGTGGCAGCCTGTTCCACTCATTGATCACCCTCACTGTCAAAAAGTTTTTTTCCAACATCTAATCTGTATCTTCTCCCTTTCAGTTTCATTCCATTGCTTCTCATGTTTCCATGTGCAAATGAGAATAAGGATGATCCTGCTACACTGTGAAATCCCTTCAGATATTTGTAGACAGCTATTAAGTCTCCCCTTAACTTTCTTTTTTGCTAGCCAAACATTCCCAGATCCTTTAACCGTTCCTCGTAGGATATACTTTGCAGTCCTCTTACCATTCTGGTAGCTCTTCTCTGAATTTGCTCCAGTTTTTCAATGTATTTTTTTAAATGTGGTGCCCAGAACTGGACACAATATTCCAGATGAGGCATGACCAAGGAGGAGAAGAGGGAGATAATTACTTCACATAATCTAGACTCTATTCTTCTTTTAATACATCCTAAAACTGTATTTGCCTTTTTTTGCTGCTGCATCAAACTGTTGACTCATTTGCAGTCTGTGATCTATTAGTATACCCGTCTTTTTCACACGTTCTGTTGCCTAGTTCTATTCCTCCCATTCTATAGATCTAATTTTTGGTTTTCTTGCCCAGATGTAGAATCATTTCTCCCTGTTAAATCCATTCAATTAGTCACTGCCCATTATTCAATTTTATCTAAATCCTTCAGAATCCTTTCTTTTTATTCACTAGTGTTAGCTATCACTCCTAGCTTTGCATCGTCTGCAAATTTGATTAGCTTACTTTCATTTCCCTTATATAGAGCATTTATAAAAATGTTGACCAACACTGGGGCCAGGACAGAGCCTTGTTGTTCCCTACTTGAAACACTTTTCCAATTGGAAGTGCAACCATTTATTACCACTCTTTGAGTATGATCACTGAGCCAGTTATTAATCTACCTAACCGTAGGCTTGTCAATCCCATACTTGGTAATTTTTTCAATAAGGGTAGTATGAGATACTTTATCAAATGCTTTGCTGAAGTCGAGATATACTATATCTACAGAATTTCCATGATCCGCCCAGTCAGTGATTCCATCATAGAAGGAAATTAGTCTGGCATGACTTGTTTGCTACAATCCAATGCTGTCTCTGGTTATTTACTGTATTCTTTTCCAAGTACTGACATACATGATGTTTAATAATTTGTACAAATATCTTTCTTGGTATAGAATTAAGGCTCACTGGCCTATAATTTCCTGGCTCCATCTTCTTTTCTTGTTTGAAGATAGGGACAACATTTTCACTTCTTCAATCTTCTGGGACTTCTCCTGCTTTCCAGGATTTTTGAAAGATCATAGAATATCATAGTTGTGCTGTGTGAGAGCCTGTTAACAGTTCGGGTACTGACTGCCTTCTCATCTCACTGCTTCTTTGGGACACATGCTTCCATTTTTCTTCTTCTACAGGTACATTGAAAGGTGCTTCTCTTTGAACATTCTGAATAGTAATTTCTACTCTGTCATTAGCTTCTGCAGGAACACTGAAAAGTTCTTTTCTTGCAACATTCTGAAGAGTTTCTTCTGCTCGCTCAAGGAAATCCTCATCTTCTTTGAGGAGTTTGAGTGTTGCTATTCTCTCCTGAAGATTTGCTCCTTTTGCTCTAGTACAGTCACAAGGGGAGAAGTTGACTCAATCTTTGCATTGTATGTCTGTGTGTCACACTAAGCATGGAGAACAGAAAGAGAAGAGAACTGTCTGAGGATTCGAGAACTCAAATTGTTAAAAAATATCGAAAAAAATATTTAGACTTGAGAGTCCTCAGTGGTTGATACCTTTTAATGGCTAACTGAAAAGATGGTAACAAATGGTATAAAAAATATCAACAATCTCAAGGTTAGAAGTCCATTTCCAGAGATCATGATGTTCCTTTGTTCACGATGCTCAACATAATAAAGAAGTTTACAACCCATGGCATTGTAGCTAATTTCCCTGGACATAGACAACAGACAAAATATGATGAAAAACTGCAGTGAAGTATAGTCCGATTTATGAATAAGGCGTCCCAATCAAGTTCCAAAAATAATCAAGTTGTACTGCAGGCTCTGGAAGCACCAGTGTCAGTGCAAACTATCCATTAAAATTTGAATTAAATTAAATTATATGGCAGGAGACCCAGGAGACTCCAACTGCTGACACAGAGACACAATAAGCAAGACTGCAGTTTGCCAAAATGTATGTGAGTAATCCAAAATCCTTCTGGACAGGGTCTTCTGGACACATGGTGGAAAAGCACACCATTCTGCTGTTTACCAAAAAAGGAATGGGCTACAAATAAAAGAGCACAGTATCCACAGTCAAATATGATGGAGGTTGAAATATATTTTGCTGCCACTGGCACTGTCTGTGTGCAAGGCATCATGAAATTTGAAGATTACTTAAGGATTTTGGGTCACAAAGTAGTGTCTAGTGTCAGAAAGCTGGGTTTGCATCCAAGATCACAGGTCTTTCAGCAGTACAATATTCCCAAACACACTTCAAGAAACACCTAGAAATGGATAGAAACAAAGCGCTGGAGAGTTCTGAAGTGGACAGCAATGAATCCAGATCTAAATCCCATTGAACACCTATGGAGAGATCTTAACACATCTGTTGGGAGAAGGCACTCTTCAAATATGAGGGACCTGGAGCAGTTTGTAAAAGAAGAGTGGTCCAAAATTCCAGTTGAGAGAAGTAAGAAGCTTTGTTGGAGGAAGAAGTTGATGGTTATAGGAAGCGATTGATTACAGTTATTTATTCCAAAGTATGTGCAACAAATTATTAAGTTGAGAGTGCCAACAGTTTTGTCCAGCCCAGTTTTGTGGTTTTGTGTGAAATTCTGTCCAATTTGCCTTTATTTCTCTATTTTTATATGTTGTTCCAATATGCACAAAGCAAATAAACATGTGCATAGCAAAACGTGTAATTGCAATAATGTTCTGGGAAAAATACTTCCTTTTCTGGAACAATTTCAAGTGTGTGGACACTTTCGGCCATGACTGTGTATACAGTATATGTTTATTGAGTTATATATTTGTATAATAATTAATTTTGTATGTAGTCCTTTTTCACACAATTATCGATCATAGTAAGTCTGATCACTGTGTTGTTCGATTTGTTGCAATTATAGGGATACCAAATATGTCTGTAATTTGTTGATTTGTCATGTTTAAAAAAGTGAATTAAAAATTACATTTTGCAATTGTTTTTTATTATTTTTTACTAATTTTATAGGAAATAAAAATGTGACTTAATTCTCTGCTATAGAAATATATCTGTATGTATTAGTACAATTTGCCAGTAATTTCAGAACCTTCAGTGGATGTTGGGGATTCAAATCCAGGAGAGACTCAAGAAAAGAGAATTGTTTATTTAACCACTTAAGGACCAAGTCACTTTGTAGGTTAATGACCAGGCCTTAATTTTGAAATCACTGTCAATTTCTGAGGTTATGAGGTTATGAGGTTATAACTTTTGAACACTTAAACAAATCCCACTGACTCTGAGAATGTTTTTGATGATATATTGTACTTTATGGTAGTGGTAAAATTTCTTCAAAATTTCTTGTGTTTATTTGTGAAAAAAAATTAAATTTGGCAAAAAAATTAAAAATGTCACAATTTTCAACCTTTTAATTTTTATCCCCCTAAATCAGAGCATTATGTACCACAAAATAGTTAATAAATAACATTTCCCACATGTCTGCTTTACATCAGCACTATTTTTGAAACATTTTTTTTTTGTTAGGAAGTTATAAGGGTTAAAACTTGACCAGCGACTTCTCATTATTCCAACAAAATTTACAAAAACATATTTTAGGGACCATCTCACATTTGAAGTCACTTTGAGGGCCTATATGACAGAAAATACCCAAAAGTGACACCATTCTAAAGACTGCACCATTCAAAAAGTATATTAACCCTTTAACTGTCTCACAAGAATTGAAGCAATATGGAAGGAAAAAATGAACATTTAACTTATTTTCACAAACATTTTACTTCGGACACAATTTTTTTTATTTTGTCAAGGGTATCAGGAAAAAATGAACCACAATATTTGTTGCGCAATTTATCCTGAGTACATGATACCCCATGTGTGGAGGAAGACCACTCTTTAGGCGAGTGGCAGGGCTCGGAAGGGAAGGAGCACCATTTGAGGTTTTGAATGTAAAATTGGCTGGAATCGAGAGCGGACACCATGTTGCATTTGGAGAACCCCTGATGTACCTAAACAGTGGAAACCCCTCTGCTTCCTTCATTGATAAAATACTGACTCTTTATTCTAAACCCTCTGCTTGGCTGAAGATCAATAATGAGTTATCTCCTAGCTTTGGTATACAAAATGGGACAAAGCAGGGGTGCCCTCTCTCCCCACTCTTGTTGGTCCTGGTCATGGAAACTGCAGGGGTGCCCTCTCTCCCCACTCTTGTTGGTCCTGGTCATGGAAACTTTTATAGAAAAAAATATAAGACAGAATCCCATGATCCAGGATGTAAAATGTGGTGAGAGAGAGCATAAAAATGCTGCATTCTCAGATGATGTTCTCTTCTACCTTACAGACTCTTGGCAATCTATTATTCCACTACTCAAAGAAATTCATGTATTTGGCCTTGTATCAAATTTTAAAATAAGCCTCTCTAAGTCTGAAATGTTAAATATTAATGTAAAATGGGAAAACTGGACCCTGCTATTCAAAACTTCTCCATTCAAAAATAATTGTTAACACATTATGTACTTAAGGAACAAGATTAGTAACTCCATTTCTGCTTTATATAATATAAATTATATATCTTTAATCCATAATCTAGAGCGCGATATTTCCTCATGGAAGGATGCACCTATTTCCTGGTTTGGTAGAATCAACCTGATAAAGATGATTACTTTACCCAAAATACTATACTTTCTTCAAGTCCTACCTATTGACGTCCCACAATCTTTCTTTCAAAAAAGCAAAGCTCTGATTTCTAAATTTATATGGCAAAATAAAGGTTGCAGAATTAAATATTCCACAGTAATAAAAAGGAAAAATAAAGGGGGACTTGGACTTCCGACACTGAAAAATATAGCCCTGCTACACACTTGGCTAGAAACAGGGAATGGAGAATACTCCCACCTAGTAAGCTATGGGTTGACATAGAATTCAGTTCTCTTAATAGAAATAGCAATTATTATCTTTGGCTAACAAAATATAATACATTTAAAATATTGCAAAATTACAAATTATCAAATTATCCATAAGCCTCTGGAACAAAACTAACAAAAAACGCAATCTGATTCATAATATTTGCACATATACTCCGTTATTGTACCTGATACCAAATAGATATAAATCTGTTAAAACAAAATTAAATCGTCAAAAATATTTCTTGTGTGCAAATCGGCCAACTAACTCAGAAAAATAACAATCTTTCCAATAGCAAACTTGAAACTTTATTAATGGCATCAAATTGACAGATTCTGAATTTGAAATCATAAAAGAAACAGAATTCACCTACCAGATATATTTAGCAATACAGTTGACAATTTAATACAAAATGTATTTTTTGGAATAAATATAAACAAAAAAATGATTTCTAAAATATATAAAATCATTAGCAACCAAGGAGAAATCCCTCATTTTATTGGCAAATGGGAGAAAGAGTTAAATATGACTTTGAAAACAGAAGAGGTCTCAAAACTTCTTAAAGAGATACACTCTATCTCTCCTTTAAATACCAAGAACTGAATTACAAAATACCGTATTTTTCGGACTACAAGACACACCGGACTGTTGTGAACACGTTGGAGGCGACTTCGGAGCTGGGGATCCCTCTGGTGGTTGCTGAGGGTAATAAACCAATTGCTGAATGGCTCTCAGCTGGGTCTGAATGGTCTGATATAAGTGACCTGAACTCCCATCAGCCTTGCCAGTAATCAATTGTTCTTCCAGGTCTTGCTTGGAGCTCAGCTTGCATTCCTGCTTTCATTCAGATAAGTGATTTGCTGTTTTTTTTTCCTCTGGTTGGATTTTCCTTGCTGGTTTGCTGCCATGCAGTAGACTTCAGCCTGGTCCCCTTTTGGGGCCTGGCTCTGCATTTGTGCTCAGTTTTTGTTTGCAATTTTGCTCTGTTCCTGTGTCACTTTTTATTTGCTGAATTGCTGTGTGTTACACCAGAGATCTGATTTAGGTGGTAGAGATCGTGTGATCTCAGGTTTTTTTGTTAATCAGAAGTGTTGGTATTTTTGTCAGAGTTTTTTGGGTTGCAGTCAGAATTCTTTCCTATACTTTTCTATCTAGACAGAACTGGGCCCCAGCGTTTGCTCATTCTAATTTCTGTCTGTGTTCGTATTTTCTTCTTGTCTAACCGCCATTACATGTTTGGGGGCTTCCTATTTCTTTGAGGGTTCTGCTACAGGGCAGTTAGCTTTCATCTTTCTGCCTTTAGGTGTAGCTATCTCTCCGGCTGTGACGAGGCGTCCAGGATCACCGTAGGTACGCTCCATGGCTACTTCTAGTGTTGCGGTTAGTTTAGGGTCCTGCAACCCAATAGTTTCCAGCGTCTCTGGTGTATTGCTACTTTGGCTATTTTTGCTATTTCTACTCAGCTACCGAAACATAACAGTATTACCAGTCAAACTGAAAATTTTACGGTACTCAACAGAAGGGAAAAATAGTAAAAAAGGAAAAAGAAAAAAGGGAGTTGTCAGAAATGGAATGATGATGCTTTGGCAGCCCTTTTTCGGAAGGGCCTGTCAGAAAATGTAAAGGACGTTATGGTGGGATTCCCTGTTCCCTCTGGTTTCAATGATTCTATGTCTTTGGCTATTCAAATTGACAGACGTTTGCGTGAGCGCAGAGGTATGCGTGAAATAGTGTTGCCTTGTGAGCCAGCTACTGAGCCCATGCAGTGTGATGGAGTGACATCTGGGGCTCAGCGTCATGAGTTTCGAAAGCGCAATGGGTTATGTTTCTACTGTGGTGACGCTTCTCATGCCTTCTTTCAAAATAACAGCAGGATCAGATAACTCAGGAGAGTCCGCAAGGAAACTCCTCGAGAGAGCATCAGCCTTAACATTCTTAGTGCCAGGAAGAAAGGAAACCACAAAATTAAAACGTGTGAAAAACAAGGCCCACCTGGCCTGTCTAGGATTAAGTCGCTTGGCTGATCCCAGATAAACCAGATTCTTATGGTCCGTGAGGACCACCACCTGATGTTTGGCTCCCTCCAGCCAATGTCTCCACTCTTCAAAAGCCCACTTCATGGCCAATAACTCCCGATTACCCATGTCATAATTACGTTCAGTTGGAGAAAATTTTCGAGAGAAAAAGGCACAAGGGTTACTTTTAAAGGTCTCAGGATCTCTTTGGGACAAAACGGCACCTGCCCCAATTTCAGAGGCATCAACCTCCACCTGAAATGGCAGAGAAACATCAGGCTGCCGTAGAACAGGAGCAGAAGTGAATCTCTGCTTAAGTTCCTGAATCGCAGAGACTGCCTCAGGAGGCCAATTCACTACATCAGAACCCTTTTTGGTCAAATCAGTCAATGGTTTAACAATAACAGAGAAATTACCAATAAATTTACGATAAAAATTGGCAAAACCCAAGAATCTCTGAAGAGCCTTTAATGAAGTAGGTTGGACCCAATCACAGATGGCCTGAACCTTGACCGGGTCCATTTCAATAACAGATGGAGACAAAATGAATCCCAGAAAGGAGATCCTCTGTACGCCAAAAAGACACTTTGATCCCTTTACATACAGAGCATTCTCTCTCAAAATCTGGAACACAGTCCGAACATGTTTCACATGAGAGTCCCAGTCATTGGAAAAAAATCAAGATATCATCCAAATAAACAATCAGAAATTTATCCACAAAATCCCTGAAAATGTCATTCATGAAGGACTGGAAGTGATGCTTGATCCCCAAAGGGCATCACTAGGTACTCAAAATGCCCCTCTGGGGTATTAAACGCCATCTTCCATTCATCCCCGTGCTTAATGCGAATAAGGTTATACGCCCCCCTGAGGTCAAGCTTGGTAAACCAAGTAGCACTTTTCACCCTGGAAAATAGGTCAGAAATCAAGGGTAACGGGTATTGATATTTCACAGTGATCTTGTTCAAGAGACGATAATCAATACACGGCCTTAATGAACCATCCTTTTTGGCCACAAAGAAAAACCGGCACCCAAGGGTGAAGAGGATGGTCTGATATGACCCTTCTCCAATGACTCCTTGATATAAGACCGCATAGCGTCATGTTCAGGTACAGACAAGTTAAAAATGCGACCTTTAGGGAATTTACTACCAGGCACTAATTTATTCAATAGCGCAGTTATAGCTCCTATGGGGGGGGCAAGGATGCAGATTTACTTTCGCTAAATACATCAGAAAAATCAGTCAAAAAGTCAGGAACATCCTGAGACTGGGGAGAGGCAGAAAAAACAGGAGTGTTGGCATTAACACATTGGCAGCCCCAACTGGTTACAGACACAGATTTCCAATCCAAAACAGGATTATGAGACTGTAACCAACGGAAACCTAGTACAATAATGTCATGCAGATTATACAGTCCCAAAAATTTGCAACTCTCCTGATGATCAGGTTCAACCCTCATTATCACCTGAGTAGAAAACTGGGGTTTATTCTCAGCAAAAGGTGTAGAATCAATCCCCAGTAGGGGAATAGACTTCCGTAGGGGTATCAAGGGAAACCCACAACGTTTGGCAAAATCAAAATCCATCAGGTTAATAGCTGCTCCCGAATCAACAAAAGCCTGAGCAGAAAATGTGGAAAGGGAGCAAATCAGGGTAACAGTCAACAGAAATTTAGTCTGAAAACTACCGAAGACAACTGAGCGTGCAAAACGTCTTCCCCGCTTAGGGCAGACAGAAATAGCATGAGAGGCGTCACCACAATAGAAACATAACCCATTGCGTTTTCGAAACTCATGACGCTGTGCCCCAGAAGCCACTCTATCACACTGCATGGGTTCAGAAACTGGCTCACAAGGCAACACTATTCCACGCATACTTCTGCGCTCACGCAAACGTCTGTCAATTTGAATCGCTAATCACATAGAATCATTGAGACCAGAGGGAGCAGGGAAACCCACCATAACATCTTTTACATTCTCGACAGCCCCTTCCGAAAAAGGGCTGCCAAAGCATCATCATTCCATTTTGTTAGGACTGCCCATTTTCGGAATTTCTCACAGTACAACTCAGCGTCCTCAAGCCCCTGATTTAATGCCAACAAGGTTCTTTCAGCTTGATCAGTGACATTAGGCTCATCGTACAATAACCCCAGAGCCAGAAAAAATGCATCAACATCACTCAAAACAGGGTCCCCAGGTTTCAGGGAAAAAGCCCAATCCTGAGTATCGCCGCGCAGGAGAGAGATGACAATTTGAACCTGTTGTGCTGCTTTCCCTGAGAACTTAGGTTTTAAGGCAAAAAACAACTTACAGTTATTTTTGAAATTCAGAAATTTGGCCCGATCTCCCAAAAACAAATCTGGCATGGGAATCCTAGGTTCCACAACCGGCAATCCAGCAAGATAGACAGCAATACTCCGAACCTCAGTGGCAAGCTGATCCACACGGCCAGACAGCTGTGCAAGCACCATTGAGAGAAAAAAAAAATCCTTCTCAGCACCCAGAGAATAAGAGGGAAAAAATGCAAGAAACAGAAAAAGAAAAAAAAATCTCTGACAACTCTGACAACTTTTTTCTTTCCACACTATTTTTCCCTTCTGTGAGCACCATACAACTTTCAGTTTGGCCGGTGATACTGTTATGTTTCGGTAGCTGAGGAGAACAGGCAAAAACGGCAATACACCAGAGAGGTTGGAATCTATTGGATTGCAGTACCCTGACTAACCACCACAACTAAAGGCAGCCGTGGAGCGTTCCTACGTTGGTCCTAGACGCCTCTTCACAGCCTGAGAGATTAACTACACCTAAAGATAGAAAGAGGAAAGCTATCTGCCCGGAGCAGATCCCCAAAGAACATAGGAAGCCCCCAAACATGTAATGGCGGTTAGACAAGAGGAAATACAGACACAGACAGAAAATAGTATGAGCAAACGCTGGGGCCCAATCTGCCTAGACAGAAAAGGATAGAAAGGATACTCACTGCAATCCAAAAAAAACCCTAAAAAATGCCAACGCTACTGATTGCAAAAACACCTGAAATCACACGACCTCTACCACCTAAATCAGTTCTCTGGTGTAACAAAACTAAGCCACAGCCACTGAAAAAACTGGAAAAGGCAAATGAGCAAATACCAGTGGCTCCAGCGGAACTGAGAGGAGCCCAAGCCCCCGGGGGGGGGGGCCTGGCTAACCTCACAGAAATGCAGAAAAATATGCAAAAGGTAAGCACAAAAACAAAAACAGAAAATATCTTATCTGAAAGCAGAAGAAGAGGCAAGACTCAGCAAGCTTCCAAGTGAACCAGGAACCACAGTTGAGACAAGAACAATTGATCACCGGCAACCATGATGGGAGGGAACCTCCCTTATATCAAGCCAGTCTGTGAATCCTGATTGCCAATCCTCATTGAATGGTTCAGTACTGTTTGTAACCACCAGAGGGAGCTTCTGCTCAGAATTAATTTCCAAAACATTCACAACAAGACGCCTCGTTACAGCCTGAGAGATAACTACACCTAAAGGCAGAAAGATGACAGCTATCTGCCCCGGAGCAGATCCCCAAGGAAAATAGGAAGCCCCCAAACATGTAGTGGCGGTTAGACAAGAAGAAAGCATGGACACAGACAGAATATAGAATGAGCAAACGCTGGGGCCCAATCTGTCTAGACAGAAAAGTACAGGAAAGAATTCTGACTGCAATCCAACAAAACCCTAACAAAAATACCAACACTTCTGATTTAAAAAAACCTGAGATCACACGATCTCATCCACCTAAATCAGATCTCTGGTGTAACAAAACGCTATTCAGCAAATAAAAAGTAACAAAGGAACAAAGCAAAAGTGCAGACACAAACGGAGCACAGTTTCAGCGCCAGACCCCCAAAGGGGACAGGCTGCAGTCCACTGCAAGCAGCAAACCAGCAGCGAAAATCAAACAGAGGAAAAAAAAACAGCAAACACTTATCTGAAGGAGAGCAGGAAACTAGCAGTGCTTCAAGCAAGACCAGAAGGAACAATTGATAACCGGCAAGGCTGCTGCGAACTCAGGCCACTTATATCCTACCATTCAGCGTCAGCTGAAGGCCATTCAGTAATCAGTTCATTACCCTCAGCAACCACCGGAGGGAGCCCCAGCTCAGAAGCCGCCTCCAGCATATTCACAACAGCACCCTCCCTTGAGGAGGGGTCACCGAACCTTCACCTGTGCAACCAGGCTGATCAGGATGGTCTCGATGATAGGCACGGATAAGTCTCCCAGCATGAATGTCCGAAGCAATCACCCAAGAATTGTCCTCCTGACCATAACCTCTCCACTTAACCAAATACTGGAGTTTCCGTCTAGCAAAACGAGAATCCAATATCTTCTTATCCACATACTTCAAATTGCCCTCAACCAAAACAGGGTCGGGAGGCGCAGCCATAGGAACCACTGGTTCGACAAACCTCTTCAATAAGGACTTGTGGAACACGTTATGGATCTTAAATGTCCCTGAAAGAAGCAAACGGAAGGAAACCGGATTAAGAATTTCCATGATCTTATAAGGTCCAATGAACCTTGATTTTGGAGATGCAACCTTCATAGGAATATTCCTTGAGGACAACCAAACCAAGTCCCCACTTTAAAACGAGGACCATCAGTCCTATGCCGGTTGGAACACCGCTGAGCCTTCTCCTGAGAGAGAGACAACCTCTCCACCACCTGGTCCCAAATTTGCTGCATACGCTGCACAATAGAGTCAACCCCCGGACAGACAGAAGCCTCCGCCTGTCCTGAAGAAAATTGAGGGTGAAACCCGGAATTGCAGAAAAATGGAGACATCAAGGTGGCAGAGCTAGCTCTATTATTAAGAGCAAACTCAGCCAAAGGCAAAAAAGAGACCCAGTCATCTTGATCAGCAGACACAAAACATCTCAAATAAGTCTCCAAGGTCTGGTTTGCTCTCTCGGTTTGTCCATTGGTCTGAGGGTGAAATGCAGAGGAGAAAGACAACTGAACACCAAGTTTAGAACAAAATGTCCTCCAAAATCTGGAAACAAACTGGACTCCTCTGTCAGACACAATGTTCTCCGGAATGCCATGTAACCGAACCACATGGTGAAAGAACAAAGGCACCAACTCAGAGGAGGAAGGCAACTTAGGTAATGGCACAAGATGTATCATCTTGGAAATCCTATCACAGATTACCCAGATAACGGTCATTCTCTGAGAGACAGGAAGGTCAGAAATAAAATCCATAGAAATATGGGTCCATGGCCTCTTGGTACAGGTAATGGCATTAACAAACCACTAGAACGAGAGCAAGGCTTGGAACAGAGCAAGTCCCACAGGACTGCACAAAGTCCCTGACATCACGAGACAAAGTAGGCCACCAAAAGGAGCGACTCACCAAGTCTCTGGTACCAAAAATCCCGGGATGACCAGCCAACGCGGAACAATGAATCTCAGACATCACACTTTTTTTCCACTGGTCTGGAACAAACAACTTCCCAACAGGGCAGCGCTCAGGTTTATCCTCCTGACACCCCTCCAGAGCCAGTCTCAAGTTGGGTGAAATGGCGGAAAGAACCACACCCTCTTTCAAAATAACAGCAGGATCAGATAACTCAGGAGAATCTGCAAAGAAACTCCTCGAGAGGGCATCCGTCTTGACATTCTTAGTGCCAGGAAGAAAAGAAATCACAAAATTAAAACGTGTAAAAAACAAGGCCCACCTGGCCTGTCTAGGATTAAGTCGCTTGGCTGATTCGAGATAAACCAGGTTCTTATGGTCCGTGAGGACCACCACCTGATGTTTGGCTCCTTCCAGCCAATGTCTCCACTCTTCAAAGGTCCACTTCATGGCCAATAACTCCCGATTACCCACGTCATAATTACGTTCAGTTGGAGAAAATTTTCGAGAGAAAAAGGCACAATTGTTACTCTTAGAGGTCTTTGGATCCCTTTGGGACAAAACAGCACCTGCCCCAATCTCAGAGGCATCAACCTCCACCTGAAATGGCAGAGAAACATCAGGGTGCCGTAGAGCAGGAGCAGAAATTAATCTCTGCTTAAGTTCCTGAAACGCAGAAACTGCCTCAGGAGGCCAATTCACCACATCGGAACCCTTTTTTGTCAAATCAGTCAATGGTTTAACCATAACAGAGAAATTACCAATAAATTTACGATAAAAATTGGCAAAACCCAAAAATCTCTGAAGAGCCTTCAATGAAGTAGGTTGAGCCCAATCACAGATGGCCTGAACCTTGACCGGGTCCATTTCAATAACAGACGGAGACAAAATGAATCCCAGAAATGAGATCTTCTGTACGTCAAAAAGACACTTTGATCCCTTCACATACAGTGCTTTCTCTCTGAAAATCTGTAACTCAGTCCAAACATGTTTCACATGAGAGTCCCAGTCATTGGAAAAAATCAAGATATCATCCAAATAAACAATCAGAACAATCAGAAATTTATCCACAAAATCCCTGAAAATATCATTCATGAAGGATTGGAAGACGGAAGGGGCATTAGTAAGCTCAAAAGGCATCACTAGGTACTCAAAATGCCCCTCTGGGGTATTAAACGCCGTCTTCCATTCATCCCCGTGCTTAATGCGAATAAGGTTATACGCCCCCCTGAGGTCAAGCTTGGTAAATCAACTAGCACTTTTCACTCTGGAAAATAGGTCAGAAATCAAAGGTAACGGATATTGATATTTAACAGTGATCTTATTCAGGAGGCGATAATCAATACACAGCCTCAATGAACCATCCTTTTTGGCCACAAAGAAAAAACCGGCTCCCAAGGGTGAAGAGGATGGTCTGATATGACCCTTCTCCAATGACTCCTTGATATAAGATCGCATAGATAAATTAAAAAGGCGAACTTTAGGAAATTTACCACCAGGCACTAATTCAATAGCGCAATCATAGCTCCTGTGAAGGGGCAAGGATGTAGATTTACTTTCACTAAACACATCAGAAAAATCAGTCAAAAGGTCAGGGACATCCTGAGACTGGGGAGAGGCAGAAAAAAACAGGAATGTCAGTATTAACACATTGGCAGCCCCAACTGGTCACAGACACAGATTTCCAATCCAAAACAGGATTATGAGACAGTAACCAAGGAAACCTAGTACAATAATGTCATGCAGATTATGCAGCACCAGAAATTTGCAACTCTCCTGATGATCAGGTTCAACCCTCATTATCACCTGAGTAGAAAACTGGGGTTTATTCTCTGCCAAAGGGGTAGAATCAATGCCCAGTAGGGGGATAGACTTCCACAGGGGTATCATGGAAAACCTACAACGTTTGGCAAAGTCAAAATCCATCAGGTTAATAGCTGCTCCTGAATCAACAAAAGCCTGAGCAGAAAATGTGGACAGGGAGCAAATCAGGGTAACAGTCAACAGAAATTTAGTCTGAACACTACCCAAGACAACTGAGCGTGCAAAACGTCTTCCCTGCTTAGGGCAGACAGAAATAGCATGGGAAGCGTCACCAAAGTAGAAACATAACCCATTGCGCTTACGAAACTCATGACGCTGAGCCCCAGAAGTCACTTCATCACACTGCATGGGCTCAGGAGCTGGCTCACAAGGCAACACTATCTCACGCATACCTCTGTGCTCACGCAAACGTCTGTCAATTTGAATAGCCAAAGACATAGAATCATTGAGACCAGAGGGAACAGGGAATCCCACCATAACATCCTTTACTGTTTCTGACAGACCCTTTCGAAAAAGGGCTGCCAAAGCATCATCATTCCATTTGGTCAGGACTGCCCACTTTCGAAATTTCTGAAGTACAGCTCAGCGTCTTCAAGACCCTGATTTAATGCCAACAAGATCTTTTCAGCTTGATCAGTGACATTAGGTTCTTCGTACAATAACCCCAGAGCCTGAAAAAATACATCAATATCATTCAAAACAGGATCCCCAGGTGTCAGGGAGAAAGCCCAATCCTGAGGGTCGCCACGCAGCAGGGAGATGACAATTTGAACCTGCTGTGCCGCGTTCCCTGAGGACTTAGGCTTTAAGGCAAAAAACAACTTACAGTTATTTTTGAAATTCAGAAATTTAGATCGATCCCCCAAAAACAAATCTGGCATGGGGATCCTAGGTTCCACAACCGGCAACCCAGCAAGATAGGTAGCAATACTCCGAACCTCGGTGGCAAGCTGATCCACACGACCAGACAACTGTGCAAATTCCATTGAGGAAAAAAAAAATTCCTCCTAAGCACCTAGAGAAAAGAGGGGAAAAAAAATGCAACAAACAGAGTTTCCTTATTACTATTTTCCCCTTCTGTGAGTACCATACAATTTTCAGTTTTTGGGCCGGTTATACTGTTATGTTTCGGTAACTGATGAGAAATAGCAAAAAATAGCAAAAGCGGTAATACACCAGAGAGGCTGGAACCTACTGGATTGCAGTAATCTGAACTAACCACACAACTAGAAGTAGCCGTGGAGTGTTCCTACGGTGATCCTAGACGCCTCGTCACAGCCTGAGAGATAACTACACCTAAAGGCAGAAAGATGAAAGCTATCTGCCCCGGAGCAGATCCCCAAAGAAAATAGGAAGCCCCCAAACATGTAATGGCGGTTAGACAAGAAGAAAGCACGGACACACAGAAAATAGAACAAAACCCTAACAAAAATACCAACACTTCTGATTTCAAAAAAACCTGAGATCACACAATCTCATCCACCTAAATCAGATCTCTGGTGTAACAAAACGCTATTCAGCAAATAAAAAGTAACAAAGGAACAAAGCAAAAGTGCAGACACAAACGGAGCACAATTGCAGCGCCAGACCCCCAAAGGGGACAGGCTGCAGTCCACTGCAAGCAGCAAACCAGCAGAGAAAATCAAACAGAGGAAAAAAAAACAGCAAACACTTATCTGAAGGAGAGCAGGAAACTAGCAGTGCTTCAAGCAAGACCAGAAGGAACAATTGATAACCGGCAAGGCTGCTGGGAACTCAGGCCACTTATATCCTACCATTCAGCGCCAGCTGAAGGCCACTCAGTAATCAGTTCCTTACCCTCAGCAACCACCGGAGGGAGCCCCAGCTCAGAAGCCGCCTCCAGCATATTCACAACAGAATGCACTGTATGTGAAGGGATCAAAGTGTCTTTTTGGCGTACAGAAGGTCTCATTTCTGGGATTCATTTTGTCTCCGTCTGTTATTGAAATGGACCTGGTCAAGGTTCAGGCCATCTGTGATTGGGTTCAACCTACTACATTGAAGGCTCTTCAGAGATTTTTGGGTTTTGCCAATTTTTATAGTAAATTTATTGGTAATTTCTCCGGTATTGTTAAACCATTGACTGATTTGACCAAAAAGGGTTCCGATGTGGTGAATTGGCCTCCTGAGGCAGTTTCTGCGTTTCAGGAACTTAAGCAGAGATTCATTTCTGCTCCTGATCTACGGCAGCCTGATGTTTCTCTGCCGTTTCAGGTGGAGGTTGATGCTTCTGAGATTGGGGCAGGTGCCGTTTTGTCCCAAAGGGATCCAGAGACCTCTAAGAGTAACCCTTGTGCCTTCTTCTCTTGAAAATTTTCTCCAACTGAACGTAATTATGACGTGGGTAATCGGGAGTTATTGGCCATGAAGTGGGCCTTTGAATAGTGGAGACATTGGCTGGAAGGAGCCAAACATCAGGTGGTGGTCCTCACAGACCATAAGAACCTGGTTTATCTCAAATCAGCCAAGCGACTTAATCCTAGACAGGCCAGGTGGGCCTTGTTTTTCACACGTTTTAATTTTGTGGTTTCTTTTCTTCCGGGCACTAAGAATGTTAAGGCGGATGCCCTCTCGAGGAGTTTCTTTGCAGATTCTCCTGAGTTATCTGATCCTGCTGTTATTTTGAAAAAGGGTGTAGTTCTTTCCGCCTTCTCGCCCAATTTGAGACTGGCTCTGGAGGGGTGTCAGGAGGATAAACCTGAACACTGCCCTGTTGGGAAATTGTTTGTCCCAGACCAGTGGAAGAAGAGTGTGATGTCTGAGATGCATTGTTCCGCGTTGGCTGGTCATCCCGGTATTTTTTGCCCCAGAGACTTGGTGAGTTGGTCCTTTTGGTGGCCTTCTTTGTCTTGTGACGTCAGGGACTTTATGCAGTCTGTGGGACTTGCTCTCTTTCCAAGCCTTGCTCTCGCTCTAGTGGTTTGTTAATGCCATTACCTGTACCCAAGAG
Source organism: Oophaga sylvatica (assembly GCA_033576555.1). Classification (NCBI taxonomy): domain Eukaryota; kingdom Metazoa; phylum Chordata; class Amphibia; order Anura; family Dendrobatidae; genus Oophaga; species Oophaga sylvatica. The sequence continues at coordinate 185,718,367 of JARQOD010000002.1, read as the reverse complement.
GCCAAGGACCCATATTTCTATGGATTTTATTTCCGACCTCCCTGTCTCTCAGAGAATGACCGTTATCTGGGTAATCTGTGATAGGTTTTCCAAGATGATACATCTTGTGCCATTACCTAAGTTGCCTTCATCCTCCGAATTGGTGCCTTTGTTCTTTCAGCACGTGGTTCGGTTACATGGCATTTCGGAGAACATTGTGTCTGACAGAGGAGTCCAGTTTATTTCCAGATTTTGGAGGACATTTTGTTCTAAACTTGGTGTTCAGCTATCTTTCTCCTCTGCATTTCACCCTCAGACCAATGGACAAACCGAGAGAACAAACCAGACCTTGGAGACATATTTGAGATGCTTTGTGTCTGCTGATCAAAATGACTGGGTCTCTTTTTTGCCTTTGGCTGAGTTTGCTCTTAATAATAGGGCTAGCTCGGCCACCTTGATGTCTCCATTTTTCTGCAATTCTGGGTTTCACCCTCTATTTTCTTTAGGACAGGTGGAGGCTTCTGTCTATCCGGGGGTTGACTCTATTGTGGAGCGAATGCAGCAGATTTGGGACCAGGTAGTGGAGAGGTTGTCTTTCTCTCAAGAGAAGGCCCAGCGGTTTGCCAACCGGCATAGGACTGATGGTCCTCGTTTTAAAGTAGGGGACTTGGTTTGTTGTCCTCAAGAAATATCCCTATGGAGGTTGCATCTCCAAAATTTAAGCCAAGGTTCATTGGACCTTATAAGATCATGGAAATTCTTAATCCGGTTGCCTTCCGTTTGCTTCTTCCAGGGACATTTAAGATCCATAACATGTTCCACAAGTCCTTATTGAAGAGCTTTGTCGAGCCAGTGGTTTCTATGGCTGCGCCTCCCGACCCGGTTTTGGTTGAGCGCAATTTGGAGTATGTGGTTGAGAAAATATTGGATTCTCATTTTGCTAGACGGAAACTCCAGTATTTGGTTAAGTGGAGAGGTTATGGTCAGGAGGACAATTCTTGGGTGCTTGCTTCGGACATCCATGCTAGGAGACTGATCCGTGCCTATCATCAAGCTCATCCTGATCGGCCTGGTTGCGCAGGTGAGGGTTCGGTGACCCCTCCTCAAGGGGGAGTACTGTTTTGAACACGTTGGAGGCGACTTCGGAGCTGGGGCTCCCTCCGGTGGTTGCTGAGGGTAATGAACCAATTGCTGAATGGCTCTCAGCTGAGTCTGAATGGTCTGATATAAGTGACCTGAACTCCCATCAGCCTTGCCGGTAATCAATTGTTCTTCCAGGTCTTGCTTGGAGTACAGCTTGCATTCCTGCTTTCATTCAGATAAGTGATTTGCTGTTTTTTTTTCCTCTGGTTGGATTTTCCTTGCTGGTTTGCTGCGTTGCAGTAGACTTCAGCCTGGTCCCCTTTTGGGGCCTGGCTCTGCATTTGTGCTCAGTTTTTGTTTGCAATTTTGCTCTGTTCCTGTGTCACTTTTTATTTGCTGAATTGCTGTGTGTTACACCAGAGATCTGATTTAGGTGGTAGAGATCGTGTGATCTCAGGTTTTTTTTGTTAATCAGAAGTATTGGTATTTTTGTCAGGGTTTTTTGGGTTGCAGTCAGAATTCTTTCCTATACTTTTCTATCTAGACAGAACTGGGCCCCAGCGTTTGCTCATTCTAATTTCTGTCTGTGTTCGTATTTTCTTCTTGTCTAACCGCCATTACATGTTTGGGGGCTTCCTATTTCTTTGGGGGTTCTGCTACAGGGCAGTTAGCTTTCATCTTTCTGCCTTTAGGTTTAGCTATCTCTCCGGCTGTGGCGAGGCATCTAGGATCACCGTAGGTACGCTCCACGACTACTTCTAGTGTTGCGGTTAGTTTAGGGTCCTGCAACCCAATAGTTTCCAGCCTCTCTAGTGTATTGCTACTTTGGCTATTTTTGCTATTTCTCCTCAGCTACCGAAACATAACACCGGACCATAGACGCATCTAGGTTTTAGAGGAGGCTTGACGGATTGCATAGGAGAAGGGTGTGTCGCTTTCACTCACCTCTAGGCAGGGGAGGGAAGGACCTGGCAGGGATCGGCTCTATGGTGCCACCACTTGCCCCAGGTCAGTCAGGGAACAGCACCGAGGGCAAATAGTCGCCGGAAAGGCTTCCCTTATAGGTACGAGTTATTGAGGAGCTCCCAGTGAGGGGGATATATATCATCTGTCCAGGCTTGGGATATATATATAAACCTCCCGGCCATCACTGCCAGAGTTCCTTAATAACACAGTAAGGTATGCTACCACCAGTTCCTCATTCGACCTAAGCCCCATCCGACAACAGGCTTATATCAGGTCAGAAACCAACCCGGGTAGCGTATAATAACCAACAGAGCATGTGGACGTGGGAATTTGTGTATCGAGATAAAAGAGCAGCCCAAGATTAATTTTATATTTAATCGCCGAAAAGACGCACTAGAAAAAACAGATATATATACAAGAGCAAATATATGCAGTCAGGAGTATAGTACAAGGGTAGGGTACAGATAGATTACAATTACCGTGTTATGTAGGGAGGAACTGATGGATCACAGGTCCAAATCTTAGTTATGGGATTTCCTTGTCCATGTCAGCTAATGGTCCTCCTGGCAGTAGAAAAACTAAGTCCAAAATGAGGGGCTGCCTTATATCTCGTAGGCTGCTCCCTCCTACACTCTGTGCCCACCCCTGGTATGGGCTGCCTACTTCCTCCCATATCTGAGAGTATGATTTTCTAGCCAGAACCGAGGATGGCCCATAACTTTCTGCCCATAGCTCCAAATGGGTCCGCGGCGCCGCCACTGGGTTCCGCTGGATTTTAGCTGTGCAGGGAGACCAAATAAGGCTACTGTATTTAATTCCTGGTAGCTATGATTCATAACTCAACAACTCAGAGTGCTAGGGGTGGCTGGATGTATGGGCTCATGGGGAAAGGAATGCAAATTCCGATAATGTGCTCAGCTAGGCTCAGAGATATTGCATTCTGTTATTAAAGGTCATTTTCTAGATTCCATATCTCAGAGCCTTGAACTGGTTAGCCTGAGATCTGTTGCACCATGATGTCTCCATGTGCTTGAATGAACAAAGGGAGCCAGTTGGCTGTAGCTGCACAAGAGTTCACACCCTTATAATAATGACTGGGACACATTGTCTATGTCTTTTGTTTGGGCCCCCTAGAGAGAGGCTTCAAAAGACTTCTTGCTGGAGTTAATTAAAGAAAAACGTTGTTCCTGGAGAATCCCTAGGGTGGGGGGCTGAGTTTGTGAGCAAGTATTTTGGGGCCACAGCATCTGATAAAGAAATTAGATAGAAAAATGATATCAAGTAGATATCATTTACCCATATCTCACAGGAGGAAAATAGAAAAAAAAATTGAAGCAAAAAATGTGGTCAATTCTGCACTAATATCCCACATCCTGGAATATATATGTCCCCAATCCTGGAACGCATGGCCATCTCATCCCCTTCCTGGTATACATGATCCCCTAATCCCTATCCTAGTATGCATGGCCCTCTTATCCCTATACTGGTATGCATGGACCCCATCAGAAAAACATTAAATTAAAAAAATTAAACCATTATGTTTACCTTCCTGCGCTCTCTCGCAGCATCCTGTTCTGATGCCAGTAGCTGATTTATGCTTGGAAGCAGCGCATGGCAGTGACATCATGTGCTGCTTTCAAGCAGAGGACAGCTGCCGGAGTATTCATTGATCTTTAATAGCGGAAACAGTAACCTCAGCCGCCGACTTCCTGCAACTGGGCTCTGAAGTGTATACACTACTTAAGGGAATGAATATTCACTGCTCTCCACTCCCAAGGGCAAGGAGAGCATTGAATATTTATTCTCTTTAATAGCGGGCACACGTGATCACCCCACAACTGCCGGAAGCCGGCGGCTACTACTATGCCCACTATTAAAGATCAATGAATATTCACTGCTCTCTACTTCCATTGGAGTAGAGAGCAATGAATATTTATTTCCTTAAGTAGTGGGCACACTTTGGAGCCCCACAGCTGCAGGAAGCAGATGGCTGCGGCTAACAGCATGTCCACTATTAAAGA
>JARQOD010000002.1:185639325-185714218 GCA_033576555.1 Oophaga sylvatica | reverse complement strand
TTGTTCTTTCAGCACGTGGTTCGGTTACATGGCATTTCGGAGAACATTGTGTCTGACAGAGGAGTCCAGTTTATTTCCAGATTTTGGAGGACATTTTGTTCTAAACTTGGTGTTCAGCTATCTTTCTCCTCTGCATTTCACCCTCAGACCAAGGACAAACCGAGAGAACAAACCAGACCTTGGAGACATATTTGAGATGCTTTGTGTCTGCTGATCAAAATGACTGGGTCTCTTTTTGCCTTTGGCTGAGTTTGCTCTTAATAATAGGGCTAGCTCGGCCACCTTGATGTCTCCATTTTTCTGCAATTCTGGGTTTCACCCTCTATTTTCTTTAGGACAGGTGGAGGCTTCTGTCTATCCGGGGGTTGACTCTATTGTGGAGCGAATGCAGCAGATTTGGGACCAGGTAGTGGAGAGGTTGTCTTTCTCTCAAGAGAAGGCCCAGCGGTTTGCCAACCGGCATAGGACTGATGGTCCTCGTTTTAAAGTAGGGGACTTGGTTTGTTGTCCTCAAGAAATATCCCTATGGAGGTTGCATCTCCAAAATTTAAGCCAAGGTTCATTGGACCTTATAAGATCATGGAAATTCTTAATCCGGTTGCCTTCCGTTTGCTTCTTCCAGGGACATTTAAGATCCATAACATGTTCCACAAGTCCTTATTGAAGAGCTTTGTCGAGCCAGTGGTTTCTATGGCTGCGCCTCCCGACCCGATTTTGGTTGAGCGCAATTTGGAGTATGTGGTTGAGAAAATATTGGATTCTCATTTTGCTAGACGGAAACTCCAGTATTTGGTTAAGTGGAGAGGTTATGGTCAGGAGGACAATTCTTGGGTGCTTGCTTCGGACATCCATGCTAGGAGACTGATCCGTGCCTATCATCAAGCTCATCCTGATCGGCCTGGTTGCGCAGGTGAGGGTTCGGTGACCCCTCCTCAAGGGGGAGTACTGTTTTGAACACGTTGGAGGCGACTTCGGAGCTGGGGCTCCCTCCGGTGGTTGCTGAGGGTAATGAACCAATTGCTGAATGGCTCTCAGCTGAGTCTGAATGGTCTGATATAAGTGACCTGAACTCCCATCAGCCTTGCCGGTAATCAATTGTTCTTCCAGGTCTTGCTTGGAGTACAGCTTGCATTCCTGCTTTCATTCAGATAAGTGATTTGCTGTTTTTTTTTCCTCTGGTTGGATTTTCCTTGCTGGTTTGCTGCGTTGCAGTAGACTTCAGCCTGGTCCCCTTTTGGGGCCTGGCTCTGCATTTGTGCTCAGTTTTTGTTTGCAATTTTGCTCTGTTCCTGTGTCACTTTTTATTTGCTGAATTGCTGTGTGTTACACCAGAGATCTGATTTAGGTGGTAGAGATCGTGTGATCTCAGGTTTTTTTTGTTAATCAGAAGTATTGGTATTTTTGTCAGGGTTTTTTGGGTTGCAGTCAGAATTCTTTCCTATACTTTTCTATCTAGACAGAACTGGGCCCCAGCGTTTGCTCATTCTAATTTCTGTCTGTGTTCGTATTTTCTTCTTGTCTAACCGCCATTACATGTTTGGGGGCTTCCTATTTCTTTGGGGGTTCTGCTACAGGGCAGTTAGCTTTCATCTTTCTGCCTTTAGGTTTAGCTATCTCTCCGGCTGTGGCGAGGCATCTAGGATCACCGTAGGTACGCTCCACGACTACTTCTAGTGTTGCGGTTAGTTTAGGGTCCTGCAACCCAATAGTTTCCAGCCTCTCTAGTGTATTGCTACTTTGGCTATTTTTGCTATTTCTCCTCAGCTACCGAAACATAACACCGGACCATAGACGCATCTAGGTTTTAGAGGAGGCTTGACGGATTGCACAGGAGAAGGGTGTGTCGCTTTCACTCACCTCTAGGCAGGGGAGGGAAGGACCTGGCAGGGATCGGCTCTATGGTGCCACCACTTGCCCCAGGTCAGTCAGGGAACAGCACCGAGGGCAAATAGTCGCCGGAAAGGCTTCCCTTATAGGTACGAGTTATTGAGGAGCTCCCAGTGAGGGGGATATATATCATCTGTCCAGGCTTGGGATATATATATAAACCTCCCGGCCATCACTGCCAGAGTTCCTTAATAACACAGTAAGGTATGCTACCACCAGTTCCTCATTCGACCTAAGCCCCATCCGACAACAGGCTTATATCAGGTCAGAAACCAACCCGGGTAGCGTATAATAACCAACAGAGCATGTGGACGTGGGAATTTGTGTATCGAGATAAAAGAGCAGCCCAAGATTAATTTTATATTTAATCGCCGAAAAGACGCACTAGAAAAAACAGATATATATACAAGAGCAAATATATGCAGTCAGGAGTATAGTACAAGGGTAGGGTACAGATAGATTACAATTACCGTGTTATGTAGGGAGGAACTGATGGATCACAGGTCCAAATCTTAGTTATGGGATTTCCTTGTCCATGTCAGCTAATGGTCCTCCTGGCAGTAGAAAAACTAAGTCCAAAATGAGGGGCTGCCTTATATCTCGTAGGCTGCTCCCTCCTACACTCTGTGCCCACCCCTGGTATGGGCTGCCTACTTCCTCCCATATCTGAGAGTATGATTTTCTAGCCAGAACCGAGGATGGCCCATAACTTTCTGCCCATAGCTCCAAATGGGTCCGCGGCGCCGCCACTGGGTTCCGCTGGATTTTAGCTGTGCAGGGAGACCAAATAAGGCTACTGTATTTAATTCCTGGTAGCTATGATTCATAACTCAACAACTCAGAGTGCTAGGGGTGGCTGGATGTATGGGCTCATGGGGAAAGGAATGCAAATTCCGATAATGTGCTCAGCTAGGCTCAGAGATATTGCATTCTGTTATTAAAGGTCATTTTCTAGATTCCATATCTCAGAGCCTTGAACTGGTTAGCCTGAGATCTGTTGCACCATGATGTCTCCATGTGCTTGAATGAACAAAGGGAGCCAGTTGGCTGTAGCTGCACAAGAGTTCACACCCTTATAATAATGACTGGGGACACATTGTCTATGTCTTTTGTTTGGGCCCCCTAGAGAGAGGCTTCAAAAGACTTCTTGCTGGAGTTAATTAAAGAAAAACGTTGTTCCTGGAGAATCCCTAGGGTGGGGGGCTGAGTTTGTGAGCAAGTATTTTGGGGCCACAGCATCTGATAAAGAAATTAGATAGAAAAATGATATCAAGTAGATATCATTTACCCATATCTCACAGGAGGAAAATAGAAAAAAAAATTGAAGCAAAAAATGTGGTCAATTCTGCACTAATATCCCACATCCTGGAATATATATGTCCCCAATCCTGGAACGCATGGCCATCTCATCCCCTTCCTGGTATACATGATCCCCTAATCCCTATCCTAGTATGCATGGCCCTCTTATCCCTATACTGGTATGCATGGACCCCATCAGAAAAACATTAAATTAAAAAAATTAAACCATTATGTTTACCTTCCTGCGCTCTCTCGCAGCATCCTGTTCTGATGCCAGTAGCTGATTTATGCTTGGAAGCAGCGCATGGCAGTGACATCATGTGCTGCTTTCAAGCAGAGGACAGCTGCCGGAGTATTCATTGATCTTTAATAGCGGAAACAGTAACCTCAGCCGCCGACTTCCTGCAACTGGGCTCTGAAGTGTATACACTACTTAAGGGAATGAATATTCACTGCTCTCCACTCCCAAGGGCAAGGAGAGCATTGAATATTTATTCTCTTTAATAGCGGGCACACGTGATCACCCCACAACTGCCGGAAGCCGGCGGCTACTACTATGCCCACTATTAAAGATCAATGAATATTCACTGCTCTCTACTTCCATTGGAGTAGAGAGCAATGAATATTTATTTCCTTAAGTAGTGGGCACACTTTGGAGCCCCACAGCTGCAGGAAGCAGATGGCTGCGGCTAACAGCATGTCCACTATTAAAGAGAAATAAATATTAACTGCTCTCCAGTCCCATGGGCATGGAGAGCAGTGAATATTTATTTCTCTTTAGCAGAGGGCACAGGTGTTAAATGTAGCAGCCAGCTTCTGCCTTCTGTGACCCACTGCTCCACTGCTGCCGCTCCTCCACCTCCCCACCCACAGTAGGTACATCCGGACTATAAGAAGCACCCTCTATTTTCCTCCAAATTTTTGGAGGAAAAAAGTGCATCTTATAGTCCGAAAAATATGGTAATATCGCGATGGTATAAAACTCCAGTTATTCTTAATAAAATTGATAATTCTTATTTGCCTAGTTACTGGAGGTGCAATTTGTTACCTGGAACACCCTCCCATATATGGTATGAGTGTGCTAAGATTATACCCTTCTGGGAAGCAATACATAGCCATATAGGAAAAGCTCTCAATATATCGGCTCCTTTAACACCCCGACTAATCCTCCTTAATGTCCATCCTCAATACCAGCATTTTAGTGCGTAAATTACAATATCCCATCACTTTAATGCGACTAAAATCCTCATTGAGAGACACTGGAAGGATACAGACCCCCTTCTCTTTCAGAATGGATTAACCCCTTCACCCCCAAGGGCGGTTTGCACGTTAATGACCGGGCCAATTTTTACAATTCTGACCACTGTCTCTTTATGAGGTTATAACTCTGGAACGCTTCAACGGATCTTCGCGATTCTGAGATTGTTTTCTCGTGACATATTGTACTTCACGTTAGAAGTAAAATCTCTTCGATATAACTTGCGTTTATTTTTGAAAAAAACGCAAATATGGCGAAAATTTTTAAAATTTTGCAATTTTCAAACTTTGAATTTTTATTCCCTTAAAACAGAGAAATATGTCACATAAAATAGTTAAGAAATAACATTTTCCACATGTCTACTTTACATCAGCACAATTTTGGAACTAACATTTTTTTTTGTTAGGAAGTTATAAGGGTTAAAAGTTGACCAGCGATTTCTCATTTTTACAACAAAATTTACAAAGCCATTTTTTTTAGGGACCACCTCTCATTTGAAGTCACTTTGAGGGGTCTATATGGCAGAAAATACCCAAAAGTGACACTATTCTAAAAACTGCACCCCTCAAGGTACTCAAAACCACATTCAAAAAGATTATTAACCCTTCAGGTGCTTCACAGGAACTAAAGCAACGTGGAAGTAAAAAATGAATATTTAACTTTTTAGCCACAAAAATGATCTTTTACAAACTTTTTTTTTTATTTTCACAAGGGTAAAAGGAGAAAATGGACAGATAAGGTTGTTATGCAATTTCTCCTGAGTACGCCAATACCCAATATGTGGGGGAAAACCACTGTTTGGGCACACGGCAGAGCTCGTAAGGGAAGGAGCGCCGTTTGACTTTTTCAAACTAAAATTGGCTGGAATTGAGATTGGACGCCATGTCGTGTTTGGAGAGCCCCTGATGCACCTAAACAGTGGAAACCCCCACAAGTGACACCATTTTGGAAACTAGACCCCCTAAGGTACTTATCTAGATCTGTTGTGAGCACTTTGAACTCCCAAGTGTTTCACAAAAGCTTATAATGCCTGGGTGTGAAAAAAAAAAAAAACAATTTTCCACAAAAATGATTTTTTAGTCCCAAATTTTTGAATTTTCCCAAGGAAATTGGACCCCAAAAGTTGTTGTCCAATTTGTCCTGAGTACGCTGATACCCCATATGTGAGGGGGGGAACTGTTTGGGTGCACGGCAGGGCTTGGAAAGGAAGTAGTAACGTTTTGGAATGCAGACGTTGATGGGGGTCATGTTCCGTTTGCAGTGCCCCAGATGAGCCTAAACAGTGGAAACCCCCACAAGTGACCCCATTTTGGAAACTATACCCCCTAAGGAACTTATCTAGATCTTTGGTGAGCACTTTGAACCCCCAAGTGCTTCACACAAGTTTATAATGCCCGGGCATGAAAATAAAAAATCCTATTTTTTTCCCACAAAAATTATATTTTAGTCACTAATTTTTTATTTTCTCAAGGGTAACAGGAGAAATTGGACCACATAAGTTGTTGTCCAATTTGTCCTGAGTACGCTGATACCCCATATGTGGGTGGGAACCACTGTTTGGGCGCACGGCAGAGCTCGGAATGGAAGGAGCACCATTTGACTTTTTTCAACCAAAATTGGCTGGAATTGAGATTGGATGCCATGTTGCATTTGGAGAGCCCCTGATGTGCCTAAACAGTGGAAACCCCCCACAAATGACCCCATTTTGGAAACTAGACCCCCTAAGGAACTTATCTAGATCTTTGGTGAGCAATTTGAACCCCCAAGTGCTTCACACAAGTTTATAACGTAGAGCCGTAAAATTTAAAAATCATATTTTTTCCACAAAAATGATCTTTTCACCCCAATTTTTATTTTTCCAAGGGTAACAAGACTCCAAAAGTTATTGTGCAATTTGTCCTGAGTGCGCTGATACCCCATATGTGGGGGTAAACCACTGTTTGGGTGCATGGCAGAGTTTGGAAGGGAAGGAGCGCCGTCTGACTTTTTCAACGCAGAATTGGCTGGACGCCATGTCGTGTTTGGAGAGCTCCTGATCTGCCTAAACAGTGGAAACCCCCATAAATGACGCCATTTTGGAAACTAGACCCCTCAAGGAACTTATCTAGATGTGTGGTGAGAACTTTTAACCCCCAGGTGTTTCACTAAAGTTTATAACGTACAGCCATAAAAATAAAAAATCTTTTTTTTTTTTACAAAAATGATTTTTTCGTCCCCAATATTTTATTTTCACAAGGGTAACAGAAGAAATTGGAACCCAAAAGTTGTTGTCCAATTTGTCCTGAGTACGCTGATACCCAATATGTGGGAGAAAACTACTGTATGGGCGCACGTCAGGGCTCGGAAGGGAAGTAGTGACGTTTTGGATTGCAGACTTTGATGGAATGGTCTGGGGGCGTCATGTCGCATTTGGAGAGCCCCTGATGCGCCTAAACAGTGGAAACCCCCACAAGTGACCCCATTTTGGAAAATAGACCCCACAAGGAACTTGTCTAGATGTGTGGTGAGCACTTTGAACCCCGAAGTGCTTCACAGAAGTTTATAAGGCACAGCCGTAAAAATAAAAAATCCTTTTTTTTTTGCAAAAATGATTTTTTTGATCCAATATTTTATTTTTACAAGGGTAACAGGAGAAATTGGACCCCAAAAGTTGTTGTCCAATTTGTCCTGAGTACGCTGATATCCAATATGTGGGAGAAAACTACTGTATGGGTACACGTTGGGGCTCGGAAGGGAAGTAGTGACGTTTTGGATTGCAGACTTTGATGGAATGGTCTGGGGGCGTCATGTCGCATTTGGAGAGCCCCTGATGCGCCTAAACAGTGGAAATCCCCAACAAGTGACCCCATTTTGGAAAATAGACCCCACAAGGAACTTATCTAGATGTGTGGTGAGCGCTATGAAGCCCCAAGTGCTTCACAGAAGTTTATAATGTACAGCCGTAAAAACAAAAAAATATTTTTTTTTTTGTACAAAAATGATATTTTCGCCCCCAGTTTTTTATTTTCCCAAGGGTAGCAGAAGAAATAGGACAAATTGCACAATAACTCTTGGGGTCCAGAGTACGCTGATACCCCATATGTGGGGATAAACTACTGTTTGGACGCATGGCAGAGCTGAGAAGTGAAGGAGCACCGTTTGACTTTTTCAACGCAGAATTGGCTGGAATTGAGATCAGACGCCATGTCACATTTGGAGAGCCCCTGATGTGCCTAAACAGCTGAAACCCCCCAATTCTAACTCCAACCCTAACCCCAACACACCCCTAACCCTAGTCCCAACCCTATCCACAAACCTAACCCTAACACACCCCTAATCCCAACCCTAACCCTAATCCTAACTTTAGCGCCAACCCTAACCCTAACTTTAGCCGCAACCCTAACCCTAACCCTAATGGGAAAATGGAAATAAATACTTTTTTTTAATTTTATTATTTTTCCCTTACTAAGGGGGTGATAAAGAGGGGTTTGATTTACTATTTATAGCGGGTTTTTATGATTGGCAGCTGTCACGCTAAAAGACGCTTTTTATTGCAAAAATAGTTTTTGCATCATCACATTTGAGAGCTATAATTTTTGCATATTTTGGCCCACAGAGTCATGTGAGGTCTTATTTTTTGCGGGACGAGTTGATGTTTTTATTGGTACCATTTTTGAGCACGTGACGTTTTTTGATCGCTTTTTATTTCGATTTTTGGGAGGTTAGAATGAACAAAAATCAGCAATTCATGAATTTCTTTTGGGGGAGGCGTTTATACCGTTCCGCGTGTGGTAAAATTGATAAAGCAGTTTTATTCTTCGGGTCAGTACGATTATGGCGATACCTCAGTTATATCATTTTTTCATGTTTTGGCGCTTTTATAGAATAAAAACAATTTTATATAAAAAATAATTATTTTTGCATCGCTTTATTCTGCGAGCTATAACTTTTTTATTTTTTTGCTGATGATGCTTTTTGATGGCTCGTTTTTTGCGGGACAAGATGACGTTTTCAGCGGTACCATGTTTTTTTATATCGGTCTTTTTGATCGCGTGTTATTCCACTTTTTGTTCGGCGGTATGATGATAAAGCATTGATTTTTTGCTTCGTTTTTTTTTTTTTTTTTTAAGGGGTTCACTAAAGGGGTTAACTAGTGGGACAATTTTATAGGGGGGTCGTTACGGACGTGGCGATACCAAATATGTGTACTTTTATTGTTTTTTTTTTTTTATTTACAGGAAGAAGTGAATTTATTGGGGAATATTTTTTTTTTTTTTTTTTTTATTTTGGATTTTTTTTTTTTACACATGTTTATTTTTACTTTTTTAACTTTTTTACTTTGTCCCAGGGTGGGACATCACAGTATTTTATCAGATCGCTGGTGTGACAGTGTGCACAGCACTCTGTCACACCAGCGATCGCACAGGCATAGATGCAGGCTTCTCAGTGCCTGCTCTCGGCAGGCACTGAGGTAGCCGCCTCCCTCCAGGACCCCGGCGCCATCTTGGATCCGGGTCCTGGGAGGGAGGAAGCCCTCAGAACAGCGCGATCACATCGCGCTGCTCTGAGGGTCTCAGGGGGGCGCGAAGGGAGCCCCCACCCTGCGCGATCCTCCCCTGTGCCCCCAGTACACCGCGATCATGTTTGATCGCGGTGTGCAAGGGGTTAATGTTCCGGGAGCGGTCCGTGACTGCTCCTGACACACAGTCATGGGTGTCAGCTGTGATAATCAGCTGACACCCGGCAGCGATTAGCTGCGCTCCCCTCAGGAGCGCAGCTGATCGCCTATGACGTACTATCCCGTCCCCGGTCATACGGGCCCAGGTACCATGGACGGGATAGTACGTCCGATGGCAGTAAGGGGTTAACGAATCCAATAGCATATATTCATTTGAAAAAATCCGCCTAATTCATCCCAATCAAGACAAACTTCGAGAAAGATGGCAACAATGACATGAATGCCAAAACACGATCAGGCTTTAAATCTTGGAATTAATCACCAAGTTTGTTTGTGCTATATATAACTTTACATGTCTTAGTTTCTTTACAAAAGAACAGGAAATAAAGGGTTAATTCTCAACAGGACTACATTTCTACCCTCCCCTCTCATTCCTCTTGCCCACGTTTGTTTCCCACTCCCCCTTCCTTTCCCTTTCTTCTTTTTCCTACCCCCAGTTCCCTAAAACGTTTTACCCCTTATAGAAAATGAATGTTGAATTTTCTTGGTATTTCTGCTGTTATATTGCTTGTACCAACATTATTAAATAAAGAATTTCTAAAAAAAAGACATTCCATCAGGGCCAAGGTTTAAACATTCGGTACGGTCCTAACCTCTAGTATTAAAATCTTACCATGTGTCAAATATTACGTCAATGTGAATAAGGGTATAGTAGATTTTGTTTCTATCTTAAGTTTTGTCTGTTTATGGCCAGTGTGAACATTCTTCTACACTATTATTATTTATTTATTCATATAGCACCATTGATTCCATGGTGCTGTACATGCGAAGGGGTTACATACAGATTACAGATATCACTTACAGTAAACAAACTAACAATAACAGACTGATACAGAGGGGAGAGGACCCTGCTTTTTAGGGCTTAAATTCTACAGGATGGTGGGGACGGAGACAGTAGGTTGGGGGGTTGCAGCAGTTCCGGTGTTGGTTGAAGTGATATCTCCGGTAGTGGTGAGGCTGTGTAGGCATCATCAGAGTTTATCCTGATGAATAGTAGAATCTCTCCTGATGTTGTGTCCACCTGTCAAAGGAAAGCGCTCTGGAGAAAGATAGCAATGACAGGTTTCCTTGCACTTCTGCCAGGAGATTGCATTTGAAAGGGCATGCTTGAAACAACGGGTTCTGAATTCTAATAAAGGGCTAGTAAGTCATTACTTTCCTGTGGTAAGGTGGCTGTACCAATTGTAGGTTTAATAGTGATGGAAATGGTAGTCTCCCTGTGAGACATTCAAAATTACTTTAAAGGCAACCTTATAAATTACTTAATATTGCATATAAGGTTTGCAAGTAAAAATAAAAGATATTTGTCCCAATCTGCTTTTAACTTGCTGATTAGAATTAAAATACTACATTATAATTGCTAGATAAAAAATATCAAGTGGCAAGAGTCATCAAACATTGAATACACACAATCTATATACATTGAATACATACTATCTACATACCATGTTGCATAGATTACTTATTGCACATGGACTCTATGGATTATTAGAGAATATGTGAAACATAACCACATCATTATTTTATCCATATTGCCATAATTAACTGTAAACAATTGTATCAAAAGTTCCATGGGAAAACTTCAAGAAGTGTCTCTAAATTTCAAGATCTTTCCAATTTTTTAAGCAGTAATTGCTTTACTTTAATCTATGAAACATCAATGTCAATTTGATAGTTTAATAGGTTTGAAATTTTAATCAAAAGAAGATTTCAACCAGCGGCACGATCATCATAAACAACCGTCAGCGCCTCATAGCTTGGTAAATAAAAGCAGTGCATGTAACACAGCAGTACTCAGAGAGAAATCAATCAATGAATAATGTCTAAAATGGAATAGGAAATGATATTAGTACTTCATACAGCTCTTCATATGGTCTACATGAGCAGAATATCTTTTCTATTTATCTGTTATTTATTTATGGATCCCTTTTATGCAGCACTCCCAAGAAATGTAAAGCACCTTCATAAGCAAATGTAATATACTAAATGCAAACTATCCACTATACTGTAACTCCTGAAATCTCAAAACATGGAGATATAAATATGGGAGCTATGATTTGGTGTATTGGATCTATTGAACTACTAGACAATTATACACCAAACAGTTTAAATTAACCATTTTACAGCCAGTGATAAATATTAATACATGCACTTTATTGGTCATTCAGATTTTTATCATATTCACATTATGCATGCTATCACTATTTGTAGCTCTTTAATTGTATTCTGCATGTGTGGTGTCACTCCAATGGTGGGTCCAGAATGTACATTTTAAACAACACTTTTCTATTGATAGATATCATTGCCTTTTGAATTAAAACTGCAATTTTGAAAACCATCTTGCCTCTTAGGCCTCATGCACATGTCCATACCAGGACTTTTTACGCATTATGGTGTCCATAGATACAGATTAGCCCATTCTGTATGCATGTTTTTTTATCACATGGTATGTTCCACACAGTAATTTAAGGAGAGATAATTGCCATAATACTGTGCTTTACAGAGGTGCCATACTGATTTGCCCAAACTTCATGGATGTTGCTGGTGCGAACGCTATGTGATCACTAGTTAGATTCCAAACACAACTCATCAGCGATCTGTATAACGACCTCTGCGGTCGTTGGGAAAACCTAGTCCCACCTGCGACGCTGGTGAAGTCGTTCATAAAGGGTGTCACACTCAGCGATTCAGGCTCACCAGCGGGACACCAACGACCAAAAAACGGCTCAGAACGCTCATAAGCGATCAGCGACATCTCAGCAGGGGCCACATCGCTGCTACATGTCACACACAGCGACGTCGCTAACGAGATTGCTACTGCATCATAAAATCGGTGACTCATTAGCGATCTCGTTTAGTGTGACAGTACCTTAAGAAACATGCTGCAACTTTAAGAGATAGCACCCCCTTGTCTGGTGTGATGGAATGATCTGCTCCCCCTGTAAAGGACTGTGTTAATGAACTGCCCGAGGCTGAGGAGAGGAGCAGTTGAAACCGCTGAGAGCGTGTGAGCTGGGAGCTGTTGCCGTGCATTTAGCTGTGTAAAAAGGTCGCACAGCCGGAGACTTAGTGGACTTGTGTGATTGAACAGACTCTTCGGTTGTAGCAAAGGTGGCTGTACTGTGCTATTTTGAGAAGCCACGAAGAGACCGAGAAAGGGATTTACATTTTCCAGGAGCACCTCCAGGACCCTGAATCAAGGAGAAAACTGCGTTTCACAGATCTGCCAGACAGACGTGCGCACCACCGTTCAAGACTGTTGGGGGCCCCTGGGCCTGGAACTGAGTCCCCAACATCACCGTGAGTTTGTTTAGTAGAGGCCAGGGAGGTTATACGTAAAGTAGCCTCATTCTTTGTTTATTGTTTGGTTTTGCCTGTGTGATATATATTGATCCTGTAATAGTTGGAGCACCATGCAATTTGACGGCCCAGCTAAAGAATACAAACTCTTGTAAACTATCTTTTGCCATTGCATACCCCTGTTTGCACCTTCCTTATCTACTTCATTTCTTGTCTTCCAATAAATTTACCCTTTGTTGTTTGCACCTCATCTTGTGTACCGTAGTCTCCCGGCCATCGCTTCACCACCTTGGTTAAGGAGCTGACCCATCTCAGATATTTATGGCATATTCACTGGTAAGACTCACATATATCTTGAGAACAAGTTCCTGTTATGCACTATCCAAAATCGATAGGTGACCACACGTGTGGCTCCTTTTATTCATCAAGCAAGCACTCTGGCTTATTGTTGATATGACCAAACTCCATATCTGTCTATTACAGCTTCTTTGATATGAAGAAACTGGAGAAATGTACACTCGTATGAAATCAACACTGAAACCTGTTAATCATATTTTAGTTACATATACAGTACCAGTTCATGGGGTATAGTATGCCCCAAAGAATGTTTCTTCCACATAGCTATGCAATGCAAGTATTAAAGGGAACCTGTCACCTCGTTTTGCCTCTATAAGATATGGCCACTTGCTTTTGGGGCTTATCTACAGCATTCTGTAATGCTGTAGATAAGCCCCCGGTCCGACCTGAAAGATAAGAAAAAGAAGTTTAGTTATACTCACCCCGGTAAGCGGTCTGATGCGGTCCGGTCAGATGGGTGTCGAAGGTCCGGGTCCGGCGCCTCACATCTTCATGCGATGTCGTCATCCTGCTTGCTTCTTGTCGCGCTCCTGTGCAGGCGTACTGATCTGTCCTGTTGAGGACAGAGCAAAGTACTGCAGGCATCGGGAAAGGTCAGAGAGGCCCAGCGCCTGCACACTGCAATACTTTTCTCTGCCCTCAACAGGACAGATCAGTATGCCTGCATAGGAGCGCGATACTATATAGCACAAAATTATAACACCACAACACACTTAAAGGATAAGACTTCAACTAAATTCTCACAAGGAACTAGCATTGTGCTATACAGCATGCGCATGCACAACAGATATGAAGGCAACGTGGAGTTTTCCAGACCCTATTAACAGGTTCCAGGGTTAATTTATACTTAATTTATATTTGTATGAATCAAATAGTAAATTGCAGGAGGTTGCCTCTACATCAAACCTCTAGTTTAGACTGTGCCAACCTTACTGTAAAGCAAAGCACCCACAAAGAGTTGGCACATAATGTCTCACATCTCTGAAATAGAAACTATTGTTCTATTTAGACTACAGCTTTTTTTTAAAAAATTTTTTAATGACATAGCAACTTAGGAGTAATTACAAAAGATCTTTAGCAAATGAGCTAACTCCATTTGCAAAAAATGACCAATGTGGGGAAAAGACGTATGAACTTTGGATGTATCCATTTAAATATTTATTTGTATAGACTGATTAATTTCTTTAGAGACCCTTTTTTATGTTTCAGCATGAGCAAAATGTGTCTTTGTATATGTTATTACTGTGCTGTAATGCTTGGGGTTGCCAGCGAGATATGCATAGTGATGTGATTCTGAGATGCTGGAAAGAGCAATCAATGAGGTGTACATAAAAGGGAGGTTTGGAAGTCAAGGTAGTAGATTGTAGATGGACTATGTGTGGTGTCTGTTGGAGCTGCAGGTAACTTGTGATATAGTAAGTAGAGATGAGTTTGAGGTTTGTACTGTCCAGTGCTGAACTCCAAACAAGGATTTCTCATGGAGGTACATTTTATAGTTCAGGGAAGAGATAGAGAGATCCGCATTGATTTATATGGGTTTTGGGTTTAGGTTCAAGTTCTGGTACAGTTCTGGTACCTTAACCGAACTTTTCGTCAAACAAACCAGAATTTCCAGGGGTCCGCTTATCCCTAATAGTTAGACTTAAGACAGGATTATAATGAAGGCAATCTGGGCTACCGCTGGGGCCAAAGGCTTCCAGGGCCGGAGCGGGCTTATGATCTGATTGCCCCATTATAATAGTTTTGCGCCACCACCAGTAGCACTTATTGCAGGGAAGGAAGCATTCCTGAAACTCCACTGCCAGCAAAAGAGAATAGAAGCACAATTACAGGAATTTCCTATCATCTTCTCTGTGACTCAGTCGGTGTCAGAGAGATGACATCATCGCACCATGATGCATGTGCAAATCACAAGAGGATTGGAAGCCACAGGGAATCGCATGGGAAAGAAAATATAATTTTTTTTGCTTTTCTATAAACTGAATAAAATTGGGGTGGGAAAAAGGACATTGAATTATAATGAATTGAAGGTGGGATGTGGGAGAGAAGACATATAATGAACTGGGAGCATTTAATTATAATGGAATAGTGGGTGGAAAGAGTATAGTGGCTAATTAATTAATATTTTTATTAGGCAGGGAAAAGTGACTAACTATAGTTAATGGTTGCCTAAAGAAACTCAGTGTTGGTGAAATGTGCATTGTGGTGCTAGTGCGCTGTGCACCTTATCCTCTTTTATTATTTTCTTTCCTGTCCTGGCAATCATGTCTCAAGGTGAACATACAGTATATATTTTCTGATGTAGTTGGTTATTAGGCACAAGTGGGTCCGCTACTTTTCTGAGCTCCCCTTAGATGTATACTACTGGTTAACTAGTCTGATTTTTGGACTGCTTATTGCCAGTGTCATTCTACATTGGTTCATTATGTATGTTTCTTAGTCGATTTATATTACTTATTTATATTCAGGGCAGCACGGTGGTTCAGTGGTTAGCACTGCAGCCTTGCAGTGCTGGAGTCCTGGGTTCAAATCCCACCAAGGACAACATCTGCAAAGAGTTTGTATGTTCTCCCCATGTTTGGTGGGGGTTCTCTGGTTTCCTCACACATTCCAAAGACATACTGATAGTGAATTTAGATTGTGAGCCCCATCGGGGACAGTGATGATAATGTGTGTAAAGTGCTGCAGAATATGTTAGCGCTATATAAAAATAAAGATTATTATTATAACTTCAATATAATAAAGGGGGAAGAAGCTTTCTTGCCTTCTACGTCAGGGATATTTTTGGTCATTTTATGGACTATTATATTATCTACATTTTTCTGATGTTTTTAGCCTGATGTTTCCCATACCATCTACTCATATTTTGTATACATTTATTAATAAACTTAATTTTATACCTCATTACTTGTTTGCCCCTAGTTTTTTCTTTTGGGTACATTTTTTCAATTGTTATCATTTGTCCCATTTGAATTCCTTTTGAATATATTAATTTATCTTCTAGGGGTTTATTACATTAAATTTTGGAGACCATGTGTAAGTTGGCCTGATAGCCTCAGTTCCTGAGGTGTGCAATGGGTAGTTAAGTTATGCGATGCAATGTCCCTGACTATGGTGTCTGATAAGTACAGGTGGGGCTCTGAAGAATATGAACTGGGATAGGAGGATTGACCACCCTGAATTCAATAGAAAGGTCTATGTGCTGTTAGCTAATCTTTTGCAAGACTTTCAATCATTGTAGGACATTATCTGATATATATGTTTTAATTCTGTCTATTGTATTTGTGAACTTTGCTGCCATCTACTGCCCGTTGTTATATTATGTTGTTCATGTAATATTACTGTTCTTTACCCATAATACCTTTCTTTCTCCAATGCCTCCTATCTTCATCTCACTTCCTTCTTCTTGGTCAGTGCCATCTTGGACAACACATGGTTCAGGATTGGGGAAAGGATTCTCTTGTCACCTCTAACTTCGTGCTTCTAACTTACAGTACTAACTCCTACCTCATCTTCATCCCTTCATCTTCCCTGATATCTCACGTCATCTCATCAAGGTACTGTGAATAAAACCTGTTGAATTCATCACTTCATCAACATTCTAGACTAATCACGTGCAGCTCATCAGGAATAGTAGCACAAGTTACCAAGTTAACGCTATCTGCTATTGCTTATATAGAGAACAGTGTTCACATCCCTCAGACACATCTCACCCATGTACATCAGTGGCAGAATAGTTGTTAGAATCTATTTAGTTTGACCATCCGCCATCTTGTTGTGGTTTTCTGGCTGCTGGTCTTTTTCACCTGGTGCTGGGTTTGTTGTTGGTCAGGTGATTGTATCACCCTTTATTACCCTGCACCTGCCTCCCAGTCCTTGCTGGACATCAGTGTTAATCTGCTAGAGTTCTGGCTAGGTGCTTTGATAGCTTTTTGTGTTTAACTTTGTGCAGTTCTGGGAACTCTAGCTCTGCTAGCTTAGTCTTTTGTTTTTCCTTTTTGTTTCTGCAGCTTCCTTTATTTCCCTGCTAGGAGGTTACCTGTGTTTTGTTCCCAGTCCCTAGATCTTTCAGGGATATCCTTCCACCCACCTTTAGGTCTTCGCTCGAGTCTAGACTAGGAAACGTCTGTGGGTCTATTCACAAGGAATAGGTTGCCCGCCCCATCGTAGGGATCGAGTCTAGTCCTAGTGCAGGGTCAGCTTCTTCCCCTCCTGTCCTGAGTTGCAGATCCGTAACAATAGTATTTGTTGAGGCATTTGCAAAGTAGCACATTCCTGAGTTGTGGCTACTGTGCATTGAACACTAATCTGGAATAGAGTGTTGCACAATTACACTGCCCTAGTTATTAAGGTTCAGTAACATTGTGCCACGGTTCCGCCCCTCAGTGTGTCTGGGATGCAGCTACTGACAGCTCGGACATTCTGGTTTAGAGGTGTGCTGAAGCTGTCAGTACTTTGATTGACAGCTTGGCCTTCCAATCTGGTACAGGGGCATGCTGAGCTGTCAGTGTGTTGATTGACAGCTCAACTATCCAATCTGAGATTGTGAGGTGTCGGCTGTCTCCATGTGTTCATTATTCCAGTTAACTGCCATGCTTCTGAGCTGTGTCTCCCAGAACTCTGCCAGACATATATTCAACTTGTGAGGTTTGTGCTTTCCTGTGCATTGAGTTCTGTATGCTTGATCTGTTACAAAAGAAAATAAAATTTCAGCTCACCCTAATGGACACATTGTGCTGGGTCCACATGCTTCTGAGCACAGGTTCACGTCTCCGCCAGACATCTTGTACATTCACGAATTGAACACTGTATTGTTCGAAACGCATTGAGTCAGTAGAGACAGGCACTCTTTTACCGATATAACCGTTTTTTGTATGTCCTTGCAGCCTATGCTTATTTTTATTGGATATCATTAAAGACTTTTGATTTTATATCTTGGAGTTGGATTCATCCTTTCAATTCATTAATGCTTGATCTGTTGCCTGACCTTGGACTTCGTTCTGACCATCCACCTGTTTAACCCCTTCAGCTCTGATCTGTTATCCTCCCGGTACTCTGACTTCGGAACGTTACCTGACTACACTTTTGTCTCTTCCTTCTGTTTATGATGTACACTCCTGGATTCTGACAGTGGACTCTTTGAACACTCTGACTCACAGCTTGGCCGTGAGAAGTGACAAGCATCACACATTGTAAATATGTTGTGTGTTGTGCCTCCAGGAAGGTTTGTTTTTTTGTGGAATTAGTGAGATCTTTCAATGGTCTAATCATTTCAACATTCAATGTATTCAAAAAAGGATAGATATTCCAAGCGTGGTAACATTGCAGAAAAAAATACCGCAAAGTTTTTAGGGTTTTGTTTTTAATGTATTCATTGTGTAGTTAAAGTGACCTGAAAAGTTGTTTATCCAGGTCAATATAATTACTGTAACACAAAACATATGTTTTTTTCTACTTAAGTGGTGAAAAAAATAAGGCATCTTCATAAAAAAAGATCGCCAACCAAGTCAGGAGAACTTGCTGTGCTGCATTGTTATGGATTGGTACCAAAACATATGAATTAAGCATGGCAGCTCCCTCTTTTCGACAAAACACCTGTATGTAATGTGCATTAGTATATTTACATTATCATTTAAAGAAGAAAAAATTGTTTAAATTTCTAAACTAAATTTTAACTTTCTGTTCTTCAAATGACATAATTTTATGTCATTAATTCACTTTGAAATACACATGAATATATATACTGCACATATCTATTTTAACAAATAAGACCATCTCCCTCTTGTTAAGGTCATAAAATATACCATGTGTCCATCCCTTGCAGTTTACTCTTTTTAAAGAAGTCCCTTGACTCTTCACTGACAGATCTTCCTAACCAAGAGGGAGTCTACTCAGAGGATTAAAGCCGAGAACCTCAATTAGACTCTCTCTGATTTCTTCAGATGTTGTTTCTAATCTTTTAATATGGGATTACAGTAAACTATATTTTATGGTTTTTACATAACTGATTTTTTTTTTCATGTATTAAAGCATGCTCATTAGATGTTTTTAATAATTTTAACAGGTCATGCATCCTTAATCTTATTTATAGTTTTGGTATTTTCCATAATAACATGTTGACATTTTACGCTGCCGCCAAAATAGGTTGATAAAAGAATTGAAGAACACTTCAGACTCTCTTCTCCATGATCTGCAGGGTAACTCCCTAAGAGACTGATTAGACCATGCTTGTCACAAATAGGATAGATAATTATAAGGGCTTATAGGGGCTTAGCTGACTCTGTTTAAGATGTTTGGAAAGAAAGAAATAGGAAAGTACTTTAAAGGTTTTATTCCAAATTAGTCAATATTTTGAAATCTATCTCTCTCTATCTATCAATAATTATTCATCCATCTAATTTTATCTCACTAGTTGGTTTGTGTGAACCACGATATGGCATTTTTGCATGATCTCTTTAAATAAATTTGCTTATCATATGTCATAAATAATCTTAACTAGTTAATAGTGATTGTAAAGGAAAATGGCACCTTTTGTTATGGTGTCCACTTTTTGCCATAATTTTCAATACTTTAAATATCACAATAGCATACAAACTCCTAAAAATCCAGCATCTTAGCAAGTCCTATTAAAATCCTTCAATGTTTACAGACTACTGTACCCCTATACTTAGACTACAGTCATGGCCAAAAGTTTTGAGAATGACACAAATATTATATTTTCACATGATCTGCTGCCCTCTGGTTTTTATGTGTGTTTGACAGATGTTTTTATCACAGACAGAAATATAATAATTGCAAACATATGAGTAACAAAAGCTTATATTGACAGTTAGAATGAGTTAATGCAGCAAGTCAATATTTGCAGTGTTGACCCTTCTTCTTCAGGACCTCTGCAATTCTCCCTGACATGCTCTCAATCAACTTCTGGACCAAATCCTGACTGATAGCAGTCCATTCTTGCAAAATCAATGCTTTCATTTTGTCAGAATTTTTAGGTTTTTTTTTGTCCACCCGTCTCTTGATGATTGACCACAAGTTCTCAATGGGATTAAGATCTGGGGAGTTTCCAGGCCAAGGACCCAAAATCTCTATGTTTTGTTCCCTGAGCCATTTAGTTATCACCTTTGCTTTATGGCAAGGTGCTCCATCATGCTGGAAAAGGCATTGTTGATCGCCAAACTGCTCTTGGAGGGTTGGGAGAAGTTGCTCTTGGAGGACATTCTGGTACCATTCTTTATTCATGGCTGTGTTTTTAGGCAAGACTGTGAGAGAGCCGATTCCCTTGGCTGAGAAGCAACCCCACACATGAATGGTTTCAGGATGCTTAACAGTTGGCATGAGACAAGACTGGTGGTAGCGCTCACCTTGTCTTCTCCGAATGAGGCGTTTTCCTGATGTCCCAAACAATCGAAAAGGGGATTCATCAGAGAAAATAACTTTACCCCAGTCCTCAGCAGTCCACTGCCTGTACCTTTTTCAGAATATCAGTCTGTCCATGATGTTTTTTTCTGGAGAGAAGTGGCTTCTTTGCTGCCCTCCTTGAGACCAAGCTTTGCTCCAAGAGTCTCCGCCTCACAGTGCGTGCAGATGCACTCACACCTGCCTGCTGCCATTTCTGAGCAAGCTCTGCACTGCTAGTAGCCCGATCCCGCAACTGAAACACTTTTAAGAGACGGTCCTGGCGCTTGCTGGTCTTTCTTGGGTGCCCTGAAGCCTTTTTGGCAACAATGGAACCTCTCTCCTTGAAGTTCTTGATGATGCGATAGATTGTTGACTGAGGTGCAATCTTTCTAGCTGCGATACTCTTCCCTGTTAGGCCATTTTTGTGCATTGCAATGATGACTGCATGTGTTTCTTTAGAGATAACCATGGTTAACAGAAGAGAAACAATGATGCCAAGCACCAGCCTCCTTTTAAAGTGTCCAGTGGTGTCATTCTTACTTAATCATGACAGATTGATCTCCAGCCATGTCCTCATCAACACCAACACCTGTGTTAATGGAGCAATCACTGAAAAGAGGTTAGCTGGTCCTTTTAAGGCAGGGCTGCAATGATGTTGAAATGTGTTTTGGGGGATAAAGTTCATTTTCTAGCCAAATATTGACTTTGCAAGTAATTGGTGTTAAGCTGATCACTCTTTATAACATTCTGGAGTATATGCAAATTACCATTAGAAAAAGTGAAGCAGTAGACTTTGTAAAAATTAATATTTGTGTCATTCTCAAAACTTTTGGCCATGACTGTAGTATTGCCATTCAATAACTGCACCATATAACAATGTGTAAACTTCAGGGTAATAGGATTAATTTCTGATAGTTCTTAGCCACCACTGCAACCTGTCTAAAGTTACAGATCATACAGAACACCTCTCTGACAGTATATCATCAGGGATTGTGGGGTAATGAACAACCATGCGAAGACATAATCATCAATCAAAAAAAACTATCAACTTTAAATATAACAGCCTTTTTTCTCTGCTGCAGATCTAGCAGTGCTCAGAATGTCGAGCCCTGTATAGCCCCACCCACAACAGTGATTGGCAGCTTTATATATACACTGTACATTGGCAGAAAGCTGCTAATCAATAGTGGGGGCGGAATTATACGGCATAGTTGACTAGAAGGCATGAGACACCTAGTCCTGTAGTTATAATCTTCTGTAGATAAAACATTGATTTTATTGAAAAGGTTTTCAAGCAGCCCAGTAAGTGACATCACTGGAATCAGAGTCTCAGCCCCCTACATGCTGTCAGATTACATAGTAAAAGCCTGCTGAGAGATCCAATTCTCTTTAAGATGATTAATAAATATGGAATATGTTGCTACAGCGCAGTTTTGATTAATACTGTTTAAAGTAAATGTCTGACATAGAGGATTTAACATGGATTTGTTCCCAAAATGTGAACAAAGTCCATAAACAAATGCTATTTAATCCTTCCTCTACCACCTAGAGGATTATTAGCTTTATGAGGATGAATCTAATCCGATTATCCATATTATGAATTGTACAAAACATTTACTCTGATATATTGTCAAAAGTTTATAAAAATTGAAAACTGGTGAAATACTGTAGGAGATATTTTCTAGTTTTATTAAAAATATCTATAAAACATGGCTGTTGCTTTGTGGCAGTTGCAATATGTGGATGTTGCTAAGTATGGCCTTATGCTCATAGGTTAAAGGTCGGAGATGTTTCCTCAATATTATATTCTTATGTGAGCCATGTGAAAAGGTTTATAAATAAGTAATCTAGCATGTGTTTTCATATTTCTCTTCAGGGTTATGCCATGACTTCCACAGAAAAATACCCTTGACCTGTACTTTGTAGACATTGATAAAATAACGCTTTATACATTTCCCTCAGCAATGAAACAGAGCCCATCTTTAAGATCACAATGATTACAATATGATGGTCATTTAGAAAAATAAGTTTAGACATTCTTTTCTTTACATACGTTTCTCTCTTTCTGTTTGGTTTTGTTTTTTGGTTTTAGGAAACTTTCCTATGCAATTTCCAAAAACAGATGATTACAAAAATATTATAGATTTTCATGCAAAGAAAAAAACGCTGCTGTAATGAGATTCAATGCCATATAATAGTGCACAAATCATAGTAAGCCAGTCACCCCATCACATTTTGCAAGCCATTTAATATTGATTTATGGTTGTATTGCAATTGATCCCTTCTCTATTAGCTACAGTTGCAAACTGCCTACCAGCTTCAATCCTTTTAAGCTGCATTCAATGCCCTGGAATAAAAGCGAATATCCACCACATTGCTAAACCTCAAAAATTATCTGTATCATATGTTAACAGAAAACTTAATTTCTTTTTAGGCACAGAGGAAATAAAATATAATGCAGAGTACAATATTGAGCTCAACCTGATTGAAGTGCATGTAGAGATGAGCACATATCATAGAATCATAGAATCATAGAATGGTAAAGTTGGAAGGGACCTCCTGGGCCATCTGTTCTAACCCTCTGCTCAAAGCAGGATTCACTAAATCATCCCAGACAGATGTCTGTCCAGCCTCTGTTTGAAGACTTCTATTGAAGGAGAACTCACCACCTCTCGTGGCAGCCTGTTCCACTCATTGATCACAATAACTGTCAAAACGTTTTTCTAATATCTAATCTGTGTCTTCTCCCATTTAGTTTCATCCCATTGCTTCTAGTTAGTGATGAGCGAGAAGCATTGTTGCTCGAGTCACCCCGAACATGCTCTGGTGATCTCTGAGTATTTTGGCGTGCTCGGAGATTTAGTTTTCGTCGCCTCAGCTGCATGATTTGCGACTTGTAGACAGGCTTAATACATGTGGGAATTCCCTAACAAACAGGCATTCCACACATGTATTCAAGCTGTCTAGCAGTCGCAAATCATGCAGCTGTGTCGACAGAAACTAAAACTTCGAGCACGCCAAAATACTCGGAGATCACCCAAGCATGCTCGGAGAAACCCGAGCAATGAGTATACTCGCTCATCATTTCTTCTAGTCTTTCCTTGTGCAAATGAGAATAAAGATGATCCTTCTACAATGTGACAGCCTTTGATATATTTGTATACAGCTATTAAGTCTCCTCTCAGTCTTCTCTTTTGCAAGCTAAACATTCCCAAATCCTGCAACCGTTCCTCATAGGACATGGTTTGCAGACGGGTCACCATTCTGGTTGCTCGTCTCTGAACTAGCTTCAGTTTGTTGATGTCTTTTTTTAAATGTGGTGACCAAAACTGGACACAGTATTAAAGATGAGGTCTGACCAAAGAGGAGTAGAGAGCAATAATGACTTCACGTGATCTAGACTGTATGCTTCTGTTAATACATCCTAGAATTGTATTTACCTTTCTGGCTGCTGCATCACACTGTTGACTCATGTTCAGTTTGTGATTTATTAGTATACACAAGTGTTTTTTACATGTGCTGTTGCTTAGCCCTATTCCTCCCATTCTGTATATGATCTCCAAGGCATATCAATTTTAAGACTGTCTGATTGTGGTGAGCCCTGGCTGTGCAGTACGGAGATGGTGGGAGTTTGCTCTGCACTCTTGGAACGTGTGTCTTGTTAAGGTAGAGGTTGAGGGTGCAGGTGGAGGCCCTAGAGGAGAAAGAGGAAACAGAAGCAGTGAAGGAAGTGTTAAATGTAGATGTTTGTCTTGCAAATCTTGGGGATTCCAAGACTTGTGGAGCAGCGCCTGTCCCCATAGCCACCAGAGTCACCAAGTGCCCAGTCAGTGAGATATAATGTCTTTGGCCATGCTTACTCGTCCAAGTGTTGTGGTGAAATGCACCTTGGCAGACAGAGATTTTGTCAAGGAATGAGTGATGTTGTCTGCGACATGCTGTCTCCTGACAGCGGGCGCTGGGTACTGACATCATCGCACCCGCTGTCAGTGTCTACGTCAGATGCTGACAGGGGGATGATGGAAGAAGGAGCGCTCGCTCCTTCTCACATCAATGCGGTCAGCTGTATCGGCACACAGCCGATACAGATGACCCTGCGATGATGGGCAGGGGGCCCACTGCTGGCACTGGGCTCCCCACCTGCTCAGGAGCCCCATAGCAGCTGGGTGGCAGTGCAGGGATGATTCTCCCTGCTCTGTCGAAAAATGTAATTGTAACGGCGTGCTGTGCACACTGATACAGTTACAGTAGCGTAGCTCCAGGTGGGCCCCCTCAGAGCGCGGGGCCCGGGGCCACGACCCCTTCTACCCCCCGGTAGCTAATTTCCATTCCACCACACTCTTGCTTTTTCCAAGTCATGTTGCTCAGATAGTGTGGCAGGAGCACAGTATTAGCAACCAAAAATGTAATTTTAAAATCTGCACCACCTCTGCAAACAGCTGAATTTCAGCGACAGTAAATTACAAGGTGAAATATGGCATGCTGTATCATGTTAGTCACAAAAGAATGAATTGTTTGAGTGTGGATGAGGCCTGTATGACAAAGAAGATATGCTACAAACAATTTGAAAATCAGATGTCCCCTTCTGTATTAAGTTAGGAACACAATAATTTTTTGGTTGCCTCTGGATAAGGCTTCTAGAACACACTAGATGCTGCAAACTATTTCAAAGTCAGGTCCCCTATTGTATGGCACTAGGAACAGAAGAATTTTGG
This sequence comes from Oophaga sylvatica, assembly GCA_033576555.1. NCBI lineage: Eukaryota > Metazoa > Chordata > Amphibia > Anura > Dendrobatidae > Oophaga > Oophaga sylvatica. Next base: position 185,689,284 of record JARQOD010000002.1, on the reverse strand, counting down.
TTGGCCTATGGATGAGGCCTCTATAACACACTAGATGCTACAAACTGTTTTAAAGTCAGGTTCCCTACTGTATGACACTAGGAACAGAAGAATTTTTTTGTGACCTATGGATCAGGCCTGTATAACACACTAGATTATACAAACTAGTTTAAAGTATTGTATTGTATGTATTGTATGATGTAAAGAACAGAAGAATTTTTTAGTCCTGTGGATAAGGCCTGTATAACATTGACTAGATGCTCCAAACAATTTAAAAGTGACATGTCCCCTACTGTATGATGCTAGTAACAGAAGAATTTTTTTGAGCCTGTTGATAAAGCCTGTATAACATATAGTAGATCCTCCAAACACTGTAAAAGTAACATGTCCCCTACTGTATGACGTTAGTAACAAAATAATTTTTTTTGGTGGGAATGAAAGCGTACAACAGGATCAATAACGGAGGCTATGGGAAGTACGAGATTCAGCCTACAACTATTGCACATCTACCCAGCACCAATTGCCAGAGAGTGCTTGATGCTTGTCAGAAGATAGGTGTAACAGATGTGTGACTCAGGCTAGTTATAAAAGATGCCCATGAGAAAATGGATGCCAAAGATGCACATAATCTAGAAAATAGGCTCCAAAAAATTTCAAAGTGAGATGTCACCTACTGTATGACGTTAGTAACAGAAGAATATTTTTGAGTGGAAATGGGAGCATACTATAGGATCAATAACAGGGCGGCTATGGTAAGTATGAGATCCAGGATCGAGCCTACAGCTATTATTTGTCTAGCCAACACCAATTACCAGAAAGCGTTTGATGCTCGTCAGAAGATAGGTGTAATAGATGTGTGTCTCAAGCTAGGTATAAAAGATGCCCATGAGAAAATGGATGCCAAAGATGCACATAATCTAGAAGATATGCTCCAAAAAATTTCAAAGAGAGATGTCAACTACTGTATGACGTTAGTAACAGAATAATTTTTTGGGACGGGAATGGTAACATACAACAGGATCAATAACAGAGCGAAATTGAATGCCAAAGATGCACTTAATCTAGAAGATAGGCTCAAAACAATTTCAAATGCAGATCTTGGCTGCTGTATTATGTTTGCAAAAAAATCAAATAAATTAATTTTAATGTGCAACAGCTCTGCACACAGAACAAATTCAACGCCACATTATGAAAAGGTTGGCTCACATTTATCAACAGAAAAAAAAAATATTTTAATTTGCTTCAGGTCTGCAGACAGCTTTATATCACTGCCACAAAATGACAATTTGGGATACGGCAGACAGTATTACATTCAGCAACAGAAAAAAATTAGATTTTTTTTATGCGCGTTAGGTATGCAGACAGGTTCATGATAGAAGTTATATCGTAGCACTACTGTGGTGGTACACAAGTAGGTTCACAGGCCCAATGTGAAGGAAAGAAAAACTTGGCACTCAACTTAATGTAGGAATCCAGAAATATTTTTAATGCAGCCTGTTCAATGTAACAAAAAGACGTTTTGGTCCCACATTGACCTTTGTCAGTCCGACTACTGCAGAGGAGAAGATAAGGAGATAAGGACATAGTTACTTGTGCAAGACACCTGTATAGCTGGAAGGTTAGTATTGGCCAAAAATGCCCTATTATGGTCAATATTGACGCAGAAGAGTAGGGGGATCCTTCCTACACCAACGCGGTATCCACATGGGACTAAAACGTCTTTTTATTACATTGAACAGACTGCATTAAAAATGTTTCTGGATTCCTACACTAAGTTGAGTGCCAAGTTTTACTGCACAGGTTCATAACACCACCACAACATGACAATGTGGGATACGGCGGGCTGTATCTCATTCAGCAAAAAAAAAAAATTATAATTTTTTTTAATGTGCCTTAGGTCTGCAGACAGTTTCATATCACCACAGCACTAAATGACAAGGTGGGATGCAGCAGGATATTTCACATTTAGCTAGTGAAAAAATATTAATTAGAATGCTATACTCGTGTATGCAACACAATAGAAGCAGTGCACAACACGTGTCCTTCTGGCCTTCTTTGTGGACCTCAGTATGGCAAAAAAAAGAAAAAAAAGTGCTGGAAGGTAAATTTAACAGCCACACTGACACTTTATAAACATTATAAATTTAAGGTCAAATTCACACTCCATAGACTTTTTGTGGATTTACAATGCAAATTCTGCACTGCAAATCTGCAGCAATTTTCAAAATGCAAGTCACACGTTGCTAAAAAAATGAATGCATAGTAGTGCATATTTCAATTTTTCAACATGCTTGCTATTTTGTGCATATTTCACCCTTTTCCATGCTTAGTAAATACCTGAGGCCAGTAGCAAAGCTACTGGGGGGCATAGGGGACTGTTGCCCCCAGCCCCGTCAAATGATGGGGCCCACCGGTAGTGACTGGCACTTCAGTGATGAGGTAGAACTCAGCACAGGAGAAGAGCAACAAAATGCCGGCTCCCCTGCCTGATGGAGATTGTGCACGCCGGCTAGCACGGTGGCCAGTTGCAGAGTCTCTCTCCTGCACTGTACAATGCAGGCTGACTGACCTGTCACCTGAGGAGCTTCTGCTAGGCTGCAGTTTTCTTCACCCCATGCTAGTTCAGATTGGCTCAAATTACGCACTCTTGGTCCTAGTGCCCAGCCACCTAGCATTTCACTCAGATACTTCCTGGTCCTGCTGCAAACTTCATCGGTAAGTGGGGATGGAATTTATTAGATTGCTTAAATGAAGGCATGTCATGGTCACTGGGGTGTGAATATAAAAGGATGCGGGAATTGAGGGGGCTGGGGTGGGGGTACAGGGCCCTGGGAGTGAATGTGACAGGATGAGAGTATTGTGGAGGCTGAGGTGGGGGTACAGGGCTCTGGGGGAATGTGAGAGGATGAGAGTATTGTGGAGTTCTAGTGGAGGTGGGGGACAGGGCACTCGGTGGTGAAGTGAAGGTGGAGGAGGGGGCCAGGCACTGGGGAGAATATGAGAGCATGAGGGTATTGTGTGATCTGAAATGGAGGAGGGGACAGAGCACTGGGGCGGATGAATGTGAGAGGATAGGGGTATTGTGAGGGCTGAGATGGGGAGGGATTACAGGGCTCTGGAGGGCTGATTATTATTCTGTTTTGTTATGAGATAAGATGCACTCCATCACATGTAATAGTTGCTGTCTGGGGAGGCTGAAGATTGGGAGGTTGGGGGCTTTTTATACTTACCAGCTGGGTCTTTTATTTTATTATTAGTATAGGAAGCCCCCATATAGTATCCTTGAGCTGTATCACATTTAATGCACCACTCCAGCATTTATTTTAATTTCACCGCTGGAGTGACGCTTAAAATCCAAGAACTCTACCGACTGTTTGATACGCACCTTCCAGTGATTTCATCTGTTTTTGCCGCCGCTCGGCTCCATATCTTGCAGTTTGTCACCTGTCCACTGCTCCAGAGTTTCTTCATGGAACGGCGCAGAGGTCTCTAATCAATGTCATTCTGGCTATCATAGACTTACATTGAATGTTTGTGACGTAGCTTCTAACTTCTGGCAAATCAGTAGCTGCACTTACAAGTTTGAGACGCGGGACTGGAGCCATGTCAAAAAATGGTGAATATACCGGAGGATATCACCGAGGGAGGGCTAGAGTGGTGCTTCAATAACTTAATAATAAGTAGACTACCAAATCATGACAGGAGCGCCTGCTGCAAGGGCCCCCAATATCACTGGCGTTATGAGGCGGTCATGGACCCCATGTTTGCTATGTGCTTGTGTCGACTAGAAAGGTTTTAGCTTCTCTCAATAGAAGAGAATTGAGAGAAGCCATAGTCACATGACCGCCTGCTGACATCAGCGATGCTGGGGCCATAGTTAGTCACACTGGCGAGTTTGATGCGAGTAAGTCGCACGACTTTCTCGCATCAACACCCGGCACGGCCGCCCGCTCTCGGAGCAGAGTGTGCGGCTGCATGTATTTCTATGCTGCCGCACACTTGGGTCCGAGAGCGGGCGGCCGTGCCGGGTGTTGATGTGAGAAAGTCGTGCGACTTACTCGCATCAAACATGCCAGTGTAACGCCGGCCTTACAGTACAAGTGGGGACATTATTAAATGTTAAGTGGGCACTTAAGAAGCATTATTGTTTAAAGGGGTACCAGTAGCAGAGCTACCAGGTGGTAGAGGGTGCTGAGCTAGCTGTCAATCAGGGTCAGAGGGCCCAGTTACAGCTGCCATTCTCTATACACAGAGGGGTGACTGAAACTGTGTCGGCGCCATTTCTGAGACTTGAAGAGTGAGGCTGCTGGGAGGAATAAAGTTAATTTCACCCCGGAAGTGGAACTCTCAGTGCGGGCGCCGCACGGTGTCAGAACACTATTAACCATTATACTGTGTTTTGGGTGAGCAGTGGGGACATCATTCTATGTATTGGAGAACTCTGGGGGACATCATACTGTATTATATGGGAGCTGTGGGGGCCCCATACTGTGTATAGGGGAGCTGTGAAGGCATTATACTGTGCATAGGTGAGCTGTTGGCCCATTATACTGTTTACGGAGGAGCTCTAAAGGGCATTATACTTTCTATAGTGGAGTTCTGTTGGCATAAGACTGTGTATAGGGGAGCTGTGAGCTCATCATATTGTGTATAGGGGAGCAGTGGGAACATCATTCTGTTTAGAGGGGAGCTGTGGGCTCATGATACTGTATAGAGCAGTGGGATCATCATACTATGTGTAGGGGAGCTGTGGGGACATTATATTGTGTATAGGGAAGCTGTACATGGGGAGAACTTAGGGGACATTATTAAATGTTAAGTGGGCACATAAGCATTATTGTTATACAGGCACTCAGAGTATTGTGACCATCAAAGTTGCATATGGGGTATTATTACTTTTTAGGGACAAATGTGGAGGGCTGTCATGTATAGTGTACAGTTCCTATAGCGTCTTGTGCTTGGGTGCGAGGAAAACACAGGAGACATAGGTTGAAATGAAATGACTTGTATTACTTCATACAAGCATGCTGAAAAGTTCACACAGTTTGCAGGAACAGCGACAGGAGACACAGCAGGCCAGAGTAACTTCAAGCACTACAATAAATCTCCAAAGCAGGTTCAGGATCTCTTCTCTGTACCGTAATTCCTCTGCAAACATGGATTCACCAAACAGCAGGTTTCCAGAGTCCAAAAGTGTTCCAAGGTTCCTCAGTAGGGAATAGCTGGAGTACAAGTCCAAGGCTTCCAGGAGTCAGGTCACAGACTGACTGAGGCTTGATTCAGGAGCACTGATTGTTCAGCTGAGGGAAGAATCAGGGCGGGAACATGAAAACTGGAAACTCCATATTAACTGAGGGCAAGAGCTGCAGAAAGACAGAAAGCAAAATGGCCGACGGAAAACTGAGTTTCAAGGCACATGTCAACTGAGACAAAGAACCTTACATTACTTCCCCCTTAGGGACAACCTCCGGATGACCTCAGACCAGGCTTGTCAGGGTACCTCTGATGAAACTGGCGGAGCAGGCGAGGAGCATTTACATTATTGACTGGTTCCCATGAGTTGTCCTCCACTGGGTAGCCCTGCCATTTAATCAAATATTGCAACTGATTTCTGTACAACCTGGAATCTAGAATCCTTTCCACCATAAATTCTTCCTGACCAACGACCAGCACTGGGTCAGGGCAAGGAGAAGAACGTCCAGGAAACGTATTGGGTGTTGCAGCCTTTAGTAGGGATACATGAAAGACAGGGTGGATTCTCATAGTTCTGGGCAGTTGAAGACGACAAGCAACAGCACTTATAATCTTATTGATCTTATAAGGTCCAATGTACTTATGTCCCAATTTAGACGATGGAATCTTTAATTTAAGATTTCTGGTTGACAGCCAGACCAAATCTCCTACCTTGAAAGCTGGTACAGGCATTACGAAATTTATCTGCTGCTTTCTTGTACCTTTCCTGAGCCAATTCTAGATTTTCCTTTAGAAGATCCATATCCTTTTGTAAAGAAGTGATTCTTTCAGCCACTGCCGGCAAGGGCGTATCTATGGGAAATCGAGGAAGAATGTTAGGATGATAACCTAGATTGGAGTAAAAAGGAGACTGCTTAGTGGAGGCGCTCTGAGAGTTGTTATAAGAGAACTCAGCCAGTGGAAGTAGATCCACCCAATCATCCTATAGGTGGCAGATAAAACAGCGGAGATACTGCTTCAGGGTCTGATTGGTTTGTTCTGTCTGTCCATTAGTCTGGGGATGAAAAGCAGAAGAAAGGTTTACTTTAATGTCCAATGCTGCACAGAAATTTTGCCAAAACCTTGAAGTGAATTGCACCCCTCGATCCGAAATGACCTCATCCGGTACTCCATGTAAGCGAAACACATTCTTAATCATCAAGTCTGATGTCTGTTTTGCAGTGGGTAAGCCGACACAAGGGATAAAATGAGCTGCCTTTGTTAGACGGTCAACCACCACTAGAATGGTGTTCTTCCCTTGAGAGGTTGGTAACTCCACAATGAAGTCCATAGAAATGGATCCCCACGGGCGGGACGGGGTGGGAAGAGGTTGCAACAGACCAGTTGGTGAGGAGCGAGGTGTTTTGCATCTTGCACAGACTTCACATGAAGTGACATAGTTTAAGACATCTTTCCTGTAAGTGGGCCACCAAAAGAAACGAGAAAGAAATTCTTGTGTCTTTAGAATTCCCCTATGCCCGGCTATCTTGGAATCGTGGATGAGTTGCAATACTCTCAATATGACTGTTTCAGGTATATACAGACGTTGTCCCTGAATCCACACACCATTCTTAAAGACAAGACTTACGTCCCTTGGGGGTTGAGCCAACAAAGAATCCGCATGGTATGCTTCCTTGATGTCCTTAAGTAGGTCTTGATTATGAATCACTCCCAGGAATCTAGAGTCAGGAAGAATAGTCTTAGGAGGAGTAAGTGGACGTGTCTCTGCTGAATGAATCCTAGAGAGTGCATCAGCCTTTCCATTGCGCGATCCTGGTCTATAAGAAATGACAAAATTAAATTGGTTTAGGAAAAGATTCCAGCGAGCCTGGTGAGGAGTCAGGCACTTAGCTGACCTGATAAATTCAAGGTTACGATGGTCTGTCAGGACGACTATTTGCTGTGCAGCTCCCTGAAGAAGGTGTCTCCATTCCTTGAAGGCGGCAATAATGGCCAACAATTCTCTATTGCCCACATCGTAGTTCCTCTCAGCCGGAAGACAACTGCTGGGAAAAGAAGGCACAGGGATGCAAGACATTCTTCTCACCTGTTCTCTGAGAGAGTATAGCTCCAACGGCACAGTCTGAAGCATCCACCTCTATTATGAAGGCAAGCTCGGGGTTGGGATGTACTAAGATAGGTGCGGTGGTAAATTTATCCTTTAAACAGGAAAATGCTTCCTGAGCTTGCGGGGTCCAGGAGAACCTAGACTGTTTCCGGGTAAGTTGGGTGATAGGTGACACTACCTCAGAAAAATTCTTAATGAAACGTCTATAGAAGTTGGCAAACCCGATGAAACGCTGCACCTCCTTCACATTTCTAGGAATTGGCCAATCCTTGATGGCTTGGGTCTTGCTTCCATCCATACTAATCCCTTGCGTAGATAGTACATACCCCAGAAATTGAATTTTGGTCCTATGGAATTCACATTTTTCAAGCTTGATGTAGAGATGGTTTTGTCTTAGGCGTTCTAAGACCATTCTCACATGTCCATGATGTTCCTCTGTGGAGTTAGAAAAAATTAGAATATCATCCAGATAAATCACCACAAATGTATCTAGGAGATCCCTGAAGATATCATTCACAAAGTGTTGGAAAGTGGCTGGGGCGGTACTCAGACCAAAAGGCATAACTAGATATTTAAAGTGTCCATAGCGTGACCTGAAAGCAGTCTTCCATTCATCCCCAGGTCTAATACGGACCAAGTTATAGGCCCCACGGAGATCCAGTTTAGAGAAAATTTTGGCATGCCGCACTCTCTCCAACAACTCAGGGATTAAAGGCAATGGATAACGGTTTCTAATAGTAACCTTATTGAGTTCCCTATAGTCTATGCAGGGTCTCAGAGATCCATCTTTCTTCTTCACAAAGAAGATGGGTGCACCTGCGGGAGATGAAGAGGGGCGTATGAAGCCCTTGGCTAAATTTTCGTCTATATAATCCTTCAAAGCTTTTAGCTCGGGCCCCGCTAGGGGGTAGATCTTACCAAAAGGTATCTCGGCTCCGGGCAATAATTCAATTGGACAATCATATGGACGGTGAGGAGGAAGCTGATCAGCGTTCTTCTTGTCACATAAATCCACATAGTCCTGGTATACAGCTGGTAGTTCAGGGACTGACATGGTTCCTTTAGGAACAGAGCAAGCTGAAATTCCTTGACTCATCTGTTTCTCCGGAAAGTGTAATTCCTTGGTCTCCCAGTTAATTGTAGGATTCTGCGCCTGCAGCCATGGTAGCCCTAGAATGATGGGAAAGTGGGGAGAAGAGATAAGCAAAAAAGACATTTTCTCCTGATGATCTTTACCCATAAGGACCCTCAAAGGCTCTGTTTCTTGATCCACTGGTCCAGAAGTCAGTAGAGAGCCATCCACAGTCTCCATCTGTACTGGAGTAGCCTTCTTCACTGAACGTATCCCCTGTTTCAGAGCAAAGGAGATATCCATAAAATTTCCACTTGCTCCTGAGTCGATCATAGCAGAGCTAGACACCCAGACTGAGTCAACCCAGAGTTTGATGGAAAGGAAGCAATGAGAATTGTTTCTTTTACAACTCAGCTGGGACACCGCTGAGGAAACTTGAAAAATTGCAGCGTTTATACCGTCATCGTCCCCAGAACTAACAGAGTTTAAGTCCGAGAAATCAAGATCTCTTGCAGCAGATCTCTCTGGAGCCTGAGGCTCGGACATGACAGAGCTCCTCTCGCAACACTCACAGTGAATGACTGCTGCAGTAGTCTTACGAGAACGGCTGGGGCAGTTTATAATGAAGTGCCCTGACTTACCACAGTAGAAACATAGATTTTCCTTTATACGATGTTCTTTGCGTGCATCACTAACCCGTCTTTGTAAAGAGTCCACCTGCATGGGTTCAGGTTCTGGTTCCCTTGTGATCCTACTCAAAGGTTCCTTAGCTGAGGAGGGAGGTAGTAAAATGTTAGTGCGATTATTTTCGAACCATCTCTCTTGTCTGCGTTCAGTCAGACGAGCATCAATACGGATACAATAGTTAATAAAGTCACCTAACGCAGTGGGAGGGTCGGCACGAGCAAGTTCATCCTTAATCAGTGGAGACAATCCTTTCCGAAAAATAGATTTTTTAGCGGAAGTGTCCCAAGTGGTATCAAGAGCCCATCTCCTGAAATCCAGGGCATATTCGGCTACTGAACGCTTACCTTGGCGCAAAGTTAACATGGCTGCTTCAGCTGTTGCACCTCGATTGGGGTCATCAAACACCTGCCCCATGGCTGAAATAAAAGCATCAAGGTGATTCAAACAATCATCCTCAGTCTCAATCAGAGGGTTTGCCCACATCAAAGCCTTATTGGTAAGCAACATGATTATAGTAAGCACTTTGGATCGTTCAGTGGGAAATTGTGAAGCATGTGCAGAGAAAAATAAATTGCATTGATTAATAAATCCCCTGAATTTCTCACATTCACCGCCAAAACGAAAAGGAGGTAATTTGGGGATCCCAGAACTTGGGGTTATGGCAGGAGCCTGGGCTCGTTCCTCTAGAGCCTCAATCCTGGCTCGCAATTCCTGGGTAGTCTGTCCAAACACTTGCAAATTATGATTAGTGAGGTCCTGTAGGCTTGCAAAACGGGTTTTTAAAGTCTGTACATCTGAAAGGATTGTATCAGTCACTCCGCAAAGTTCCTTTATGCGGGCCTCCATCTTCCAGATCTTTTAAGGCAGAGGTGCTGGAAGGAGAAGAGGAAAGGAAAAAAAAACAAAAAAACAATAGTGTTTACCTGTGGTAACACTCCAGAGTAAAATTTTAAGGGAATGCGCTCACCTGGAATGGTTGTGAGAAGTCACAACCACTGTCATCACATAAGGTATTAAACGGACATCTGATATCCACAGTCACAGCAGACACGGCTTTCCCAGACCCAGCAGACACTAAACATTGGCTCCTGAATCTTGTCATGTATAGTGTACAGTTCCTATAGCGTCTTGTGCTTGGGTGCGAGGAAAACACAGGAGACATAGGTTGAAATGAAATGACTTGTATTACTTCATACAAGCATGCTGAAAAGTTCACACAGTTTGCAGGAACAGCGACAGGAGACACAGCAGGCCAGAGTAACTTCAAGCACTACAATAAATCTCCAAAGCAGGTTCAGGATCTCTTCTTTGTACCGTAATTCCTCTGCAAACATGGATTCACCAAACAGCAGGTTTCCAGAGTCCAAAAGTGTTCCAAGGTTCCTCAGTAGGGAATAGCTGGAGTACAAGTCCAAGGCTTCCAGGAGTCAGGTCACAGACTGACTGAGGCTTGATTCAGGAGCACTGATTGTTCAGCTGAGGCTGCTTAAGAAGCAAGAGGGAAGAATCAGGGCGGGAACATGAAAACTGGAAACTCCATATTAACTGAGGGCAAGAGCTGCAGAAAGACAGAAAGCAAAATGGCCGACGGAAAACTGAGTTTCAAGGAACATGTCAACAGAGACAAAGAACCTTACAAGGGCACTAACACAGGGGATTAATATTTTCATGGGGGGAATTTTACTATCTAGAGAGCATAATAGAGTAATTATTACTATGTAAGGGGCACAGTGGTGGCATTATTATGTGAGGCGGTAAGGGGAGTACTGTTATTGTACTACACAGCAGGTGCTGTAGGACACATACGGCAGGAGTGGCTTAGTATTGGGTTATAAGCGGAATGAGTAGTTTGTGCAGGTTTGGGATAGATATGGACGGTGGTGGAAATGTGAGAAGTCACATGTGTCTTTGTTATATTCTCTGTGTATGATTTGTGGCTGGAGTTGTCTTGTCGGTCTGGGCCAGATGGAAAAGTGAACGATTCCATCAGAAAGAACATCAGCTGTAAGTCACCATCTAAAACTGTACTGTGATCACTTACCGTATTTTTCGGACCATAAGATGCACTTTTTTCCCCAAAAATTTTGGGTGAAAATAGGGGTGTGTCTTATGGTCGCAACATACCTAAAAATCCAGAGGCGGCAGCGGTCCCAATGCAGCCTCCCTGTGGTGCGGTGGTGGTGTTGGGGCAGCAGCGGGGCTCTGTGCTGCGTGGGGGCTCTGCCGGCATTTCATCTTAGCCGGAAAGCCCCCGCAGCTCCGCTGCTGCGATGCGGTGGCCTCCTGAAAGATGGCCGCCATGGGCCTCCGGTGGCGGTCCCAATGCAGCCTCCCTGTGGTGCGGTGATGGTGTCGGGAGACGAGATCTCGGGAAGAGATCTCGTTGCCGAGATTTGAATTTCAGTATGCGGCGGCCATCTTTCCGGATGCCATCTTTCAGGACGGCACCGAGTCGCAGCAGCGGAGCTGCGGGGGGATTTTCGGCTAGGACGAAATGCCGGTGGAGCCCCCCACACAGCACAGAGCCAATCTGCTGCCCCGACACCACCGCGGCACCACAGGGAAGCTGCATTGGGACCACCACCGGATTTGTGAGTATATTGCCACCCCACAGAGCACAGCCACCACACAGAGCACAGCCACCCCACAGTGCACAACCACCCCACAGAGCACAACCACCCCACAGAACACAGCCACCCCACAGTGCACAACCACCCCACAGAGCACAACCACCCCATAGAACACAGCCACCCCACAGAACACAGCCACCCCACAGAACACAGCCAACCCACAGAGCACCACCACCGCACCAGCCCGGACCACCGAACGACCCCAGTGACCACTCCTCTACCTGTGCTGATCCCTTCGCTGGTAAGCTGAATTCGGACTGTAAGACGGACCCCCCTTTGACACATTATTTTTTTTCCCTATTTTCCTTCTGAAAATTTGGGGTGCGTCTTATCGTCCTGTGCATCTTATAGTCCGAAAAATACGGTATATGTTCTGCAGGGATGGCATCTACCACTATATAGTCTCCATATAGTAATATCAGTGTTTGATTTTGTATGCAGATTTATTTTCAATCTCAGTGCGGTCATCTGGTGATTTTCCCCTATACTCACGATTAAGAGGCATCACCGTAGCTGTAGTCAGGATTACCTGGTTAGGGGCCCACTCAGATTTTCCGCCCTCCCTAAGCTGAAACCCAAGCTACGCTTCTGCCTGAGGCTATGTTCAAATGTTGGTGTTTTTCTGCTTCTTTTTGCTGCCAAAATCTGATCTCTTGGTAGTATAATGCTCCTGACAAAATGCAGCATGATCAATACAATGTGTTAGGCCATAAATGCAACATATACAGTACAGACCAAAAGTTTGGACACACCTTCTCATTCAAAGATTTTTCTGTATTTTCATGACTATGAAAATTGTAAATTCACACTGAAGGCATCAAAACTATGAATTAACACATGTGGAATTATATACTTAACAAAAAAGTGTGAAACAACTGAAAATATGTCTTATATTCTAGGTTCTTCAAAGTAGCCATCTTTTGCTTTGATTACTGCTTTGCACACTCTTGGCATTCTCTTGATGAGCTTCAAGAGGTAGTCACTGGAAATGATTTTCACTTCACAGGTGTGCTCTGTCAGGTTTAACAAGTGTGATTTCTTGCCTTATAAATGGGGTTGGGACCATCAGTTGTGTTGTGCAGAAGTCTGATGGATACACAGCTGATAGTCCTGCTGAATAAACTGTTAGAATGTGTATGATGGCAAGAAAAAAACAGCTAAGGAAAGAAAAACGAGTGGCCATCATTACTTTAAGAAATTAAGGTCAGTCAGTCCGAAAAATTGGGAAAACTTTGAAAGTGTCCCCAAGTGCCGTTGCAATAACCATCAAGCGCTACAAAGAAACTGGCTCACATGAGGACCTCCCCAGGAAAGGAAGATCAAGAGCAGGGCCGGCGTCAGCACCCGGCACACCCGGGCAAGTGCCGGGGCCCTGAGCAGGTGGGGGGCCCACTCGCCGTCTGGCACCCCCGCGCCCGTTAGCGGAGGAGAGCGGTGTCAGCGCCGCCACTGGGCCCCCCCCCTGCTTGCTCAGGGCTCCGGCATCAGCTGGCACAAAACTTACCTCTCCCGTGTCTCCGCAGCCGCAGCTCCGGGCTCCAGGGGGCGCCGGTGCTTCCTCTCACAGCAGCGCCGCTGAAAGACATCATCATTCAGCGGCCGGCTGTGGCAGAGAGCGCGGACGCTGGACGGGTGAGACGTGTGTGTGTGTGTGTCTCTGTGTGTGTGTGTGTCTGTGTGAATGTAGTGCGGTGCTTTGTGTGTGTGTGTGTATGTGTGTGTGTATGTATGTGAGAGAGTGCTTGTGTGCTGTCTGTGTGTGATGATGGGCAGGCATTGCTGATAATGGGGAGGCATTGATGATGGGGAGAAGATGATGATAATGGGCAGGCATTGATGATAATGGGCAGGCATTGATGATGGGGAGAAGATGATGATGGGCAGGCATTGATGATAATGGGGAGGCCATGATGATGATGGGGAGGCCATGATGATAATGGGCAGGCATTGATGATGGGGAGGAGATGATGATGATGGGCAGGCATTGATGATGATGGGGAGGAGATGATGATGATGGGCAGGCATTGATAATAATGGGGAGGCCATGATGATGATGGGGAGACAATGATGATGATAAGGAGGCAATGATGATGATGAGGAGGAAATCATGATGATAATGGGGAGTCTTTCCACAGCACCCTTTCCTGAGCCGTAACAGTGCAGAACGCAGTACAGCGCAGAGGAGAGCTCCATATTTTGTATGGAGCATTATATGGGGACCAGTATCCTGTATAGAGCATTATATGGGGACCAGTATCCTGTATGGAGCATTATATTGGGTCCAGTATTCTGTATGGAGCATTATTTTGGGTCCAGTATTCTGTATGGAGCATTATATGGGGGGTGACATCCTGCATGGGGTATTATATGGGTGATGAGGGGGAGACTGTGGTGCCCATAATATTGTATGGAGGACTGTACTGTCCAGTCTGTTCTGTGCGCTGTGAGGATTTGGCGGTTTTTGAGCTATTGTACAATTTACAATAGGCATCAGTCATGTAATGGAAGAAGTGAAGTGTTATAATTTACAACTTCATCTGTTTAGCCAACACGATAAATACATACGCACCATGCGTGCAACCCACTACGGCTCAATTAATAAAACCTCTCGATACATGGCATCTAAACTAAAACAAAGGCGAATCCGTAGTACGGTGTTCTCACTAAAAAATTCCCAATGCCCTCACTCGTCAATCACACACCCTATGGAAATAGCGGAGTCGTTTCGTAAATATTACGAACAGTTATACAATCTCAAAGATTCCCCGGGAGTTATACAACCTACAGACCTAGCCATTAACTCTTTTTTATCTCAAATTGACCTCCCGAAACTATCCCCTTCATCGGCCTCTATGCTAAATGCCCCAATCTCGGTGACTGAAACCTTGCAATCCATCAATATGTCTAAACTGGGCAAATCACCTGGCCCTGACGGGTACTCGAATGAATATCTCCGAACCTTCTCTGAATTACTTGCGCCGCATTTGACTAACATGCTAAACTCAGCTCGTGAATGCGCTTCTTTCCCGCCTGAGTTCTTAGAAGCGACAGTAACTGCGATTCCTAAACCTGGGAAATCCCCTAACGAACCTGGAAACTTTAGACCCATATCGCTACTGAATTCAGATACTAAGATATACGCTAAAATACTAGCCATCAGGCTATCTAACATTTTACCACTGCTGATCCATACTGATCAGACAGGATTTGTGGCGGGACGCCAAACATCTGACGCAACACGACGTGTCCTCAACTTGCTTCAATTTGCTTCGAGGGGTCGGGCGCCTTCTTTGCTTCTCTCGTTGGATGCGGAGAAGGCGTTCGACAGAATTCATTGGGGATTTATGTTCCACACTTTGCGCAGGTTTGGTTTCGAGAACGACTTTTTACACTACATTGAAGCTTTATATTCCTGCCCATCCGCTAGGGTGCTTATTAATGGCACTTTATCGCAACCATTCTACATAACGAACGGCACCCGTCAGGGTTGTCCCCTGTCTCCCTCCTCTTTGTTCTCATCATGGAACCATTGGCGGAGAGAGTCAGATTGGATCAGACTATTAGAGGTATCCCAATTTCTGGTAGACAACACAAAATAAGTCTGTATGCAGATGATATTGTCCTCCTATTAACCGACCCGTTAACCTCCCTACGATCAGCCTGTAACACCCTAGACGAATTTGGGCGGATATCTCACTACAAACTCAACTACACCAAATCACACCTCATGGGAGTACACATTGATCCCCAACTTAAGGCTGCGATACTCGCTGAGTTCCCCTTCAAATGGCAGGATACTACGATAACGTACCTAGGAATTAGGCTTACCTTACCATTTCACAAGACAGTGTTACAAAATATGAATGGCCTAATACAGGATATTCAGGAGACTTTAGACACATTCTCAAAAACAGACATATCATGGATGGGTCGGATCGTATCCTATAAGATGATGATCTTACCTAAAATCCTATATATATATAGAACGCTTAATCTCCCGATACCAAAGAAATATATAACAAGGCTCTCATCACAAATGTTGGGGTTTATTTGGGCTGGGAAGAAACCCAGGGTGGCCTCCTCAGTCTTGAGAATGTCTTGTTACCATGGAGGGGCGGGCGTCCCCAATCTACACGCATATTACCACGCTACGATTATACGTCAAACTAGACACTGGTGGATGCAATCTACACACTCCTCTTGGCCGACCATAGAATTAGTCTTAAATCATTCAAGACCATTACACTTGCATTTGTTAGTTAACATTGTAGACAAAACTCTTCCTCCACCGGCTTCACATGTAGTGAAAGCGTCTCTACGTAGTTGGGTCTTATTATCATCCAAGTTGAGATATGATACACAGGTCTCTGCGACAGCATTACCGATCGCACTTCTTCATCAGTGTATTCCAGACTTAGACACCCGGAGCTGGGGGGAACTTGGCCTGCAAACTTGGGGAGATGTAGCCACAATGCAATTTACAAGACACATGCCACATCTAACCGCATTCCATATTAGAAGGGCTAGATCCTATATCCTCTCTGGTAATAAGCTTGATACGCGGGTTCCTCTGACCCTCTGGAACCTTATCTTGGGTACTAACCCCCAACCTCACTTTGCTACAACTAAGCACTTATATGCAATATTTAACGACTCCATTCACTTTACTAAACGAGCCCATATCCTCAGTTGGGAAATTGACCTAGGAAGACTGTACTCTGAGACTCAGTGGGAACTTGCGTTTAAATGGGCTAAAAAAGCGTCGCTCTCCATGACGCTTCAAGAATCGCATATGAAGTGCATGTCACGCTGGTATTACACTCCTGAGAGGCTGGCCAGATTGTTTCCCGGAACCTCTGATTGTTGTTGGAGGAACTGTGGAGAGACGGGCTCCTTATTCCACATATTTTGGAGCTGCCCTAGAGTTTTGTGCTTCTGGGGAGAGGTTTTCAACTTACTAGATTTGGTGACATCTTTGAGAATACAGCGTTCTCCTCACATAGCATTATGCCTGCTGGAGATTGACACGGTACCTCTAGAATTCCGCAGGTTTGTAGCACACACTCTAATGGTAGCTAAAGTAATGTTAGCCCAACGCTGGAAAACTGCTTCCACACCATCGATGCTTGAACTGACCTCTCGACTTAAAGAACATCACGCACTGGAATTTTTATATGCTATCCGCAATAATTGCGTAACACTATGCAACCGCACTTGGGCCCCATGGTCCAAATATTGCAAAGACTCATTACATCCTGTCTCAACAGGTCACCCTTAAGTGATCTCTAAACGAAACGCAAGAAATGGTTCTCCTTACCGATATTACCCCCCCTTCCTTCCTATTACCAAATCCTTTCCTTATGTTTATTGTTCGTATACCTAGTTAGTCCATGTCTTGTCTCGTTTATTTTTACTGTTTTACAACGTATGGTCTCTTGTAGGCCCAGTTATATGCTTTATTGTACATGCAATAACCAAAAAATTTCAATAAAAAACTATTGAACATGAAGAAGTGAAGTGTTTGGCATTGTACTGTACCCATATTTCTCTGCTGTATCTGTGCATCATGAATCTGGTCTGTGTTAAAGGGGCCCACTGAGGCTCTTTCGCCCGGGGCCCATAAAAACCTGGAGCCGGCCCTGATCAAGAGTGACCTCTGCTTCTGAGGATAAGTTTATCCGAGTCACCAGCCTCAGAACTCGCAGTTAAACAGCAGCTCAGATTAGAGACCAGGTCAATGCCACACAGAGTTCTAGCAGCAGACATATCTCTACAACTGGTAAGAGGAGAGTTTGTGCAGCAGGCCTTCATGGTAAAATAGCTGCTAGGAAACCACTGCTAAGGACAGGCAACAAGCAGAAGAGACTTGTTTGGGCTAAAGAACACAAGGAATGGACATTAGACCAGTGGAAATCTGTGCTTTGGTCTGATGAGTCCAAATTTGAGATCTTTGGTTCCAACCACCGTGTCTTTGTGCGACGCAGAAAAGGTGAACGGATGCACTCTACATGCCTGGTTCCCACCGTGAAGCATAGAGGAGGTGTGATGGTGTGGGGGTCCTTTGCTGGTGACACTGTTGCGGATTTATTCAAAATTGAAGGCATACTGAACCAGCATGGCTACCACAGCATCTTGCAGCGTCATGCTATTCCATCCGATTTACGTTTAGTTGGATCATCATTTATTTTTCAACAGGACAATGACCCCAAACACACCTCCAAGCTGTGTAAGGGATATTTGACCAAGAAGAAGCGTGATGGGGTGCTACGCCAGATGACCTGGCCTCTACAGTCACCAGACCTGAACCCAATCGAGATGGTTTGGGTGAGCTGGACCGCAGAGTGAAGGCAAAAGGGCCAACAAGTGCTAAGCATCTCTGGGAACTCCTTCAAGACTGTTGGAAGATCATTTCCGGTGACTACCTCTTGAAGCTCATCAAGAGAATGCCAAGAGTGTGCACAGCAGTAATCAAAGCAAAAGAAGGCTACTTTGAAGAACCTAGAATATAAGACATATTTTCAGTTGTTTCAAATTTTTTTGTTAAATATATAATTCCACGTGTGTTAATTCATAGTTTTGATGCCTTCAGTGTGAATATACAATTTTCATAGCCATGAAAATACAGAAAAATCTTTGAATGAGAAGGTGTGTCCAAACTTTTGGTCTGTACTGTATGTAAAACCATAAAACATTTTTGAAAAAAGGGCAATTTGTTCAAATTATGTAGTGGAGATTTTGTTTGAAAAAAACTGTCTGAAAAAACAGTGTCTGTTCTGAACAAAAGAGCTGGGTTTATGTAGGAAGTACAGCTGTGATTTAAGGTTATAGGAGTTCATGAAAAAATTCACAAATGCTGCTGTTGCTGAAGATTCCAGGATATCGACAAGCTTCTTGAAAAAGTTGTATTTGGACAGGTTGTAAAAGTCAATCCGCTTCAAAGTCACATAGGACTTCTTCTTCAGTACGTCCTGTCACGCTCAAGTAAGGTGAGGTGTCTGGCCAGTCCATGCAGTGCGATGCGATTATCACACGAGTTATACGGCCATCTGTCTGCACCCTTAGACTACGTTCCCACAGTGAACTATTGGTGCGTTTTGACACAGTGTGTTTTTGCTGCGTCAAAAATGCAGCATCCTACAGTTCTAGCAGAGCGGATGGGATTTATAGAAATCTCATGTCCACTGTGCTTCTTTTTAACACTGCATAAACTGACCTGTGGTGCGTTTTTTTCATCCACAGCATGTCAATTTCTCTTGCTGATACCCTGAGTTTCCTGTGCAGAATTTTCCTACAGACTTGCATTAGGTGCGAAAATTCCTCAATATATCAATATGCAAATTGCCTCTTCAAACAAAGAGGACTTGTACTCTATAGCGCCACCTATTGGAAGTAGCGATCCTACAAGTCACAATCAACCCTTTAACGAGTCTTGTAATATGACTTAGGATAAAAGCCAAATCAGAATCTCCATTTGCAGACACGGTGTTTCTGACTGTTGGTCCTCGTCAGTGCAAAGTAGGAGAGATCTGATTTGGCTAGATGAGAGGCTCTGGACTGGGGTCTGGGGGTAAGGTTTCTCCTTGTGGAGAGTGACATACCAGCTCTGGCGTGTCGAGGTAAGGAGGCTTATTCGCCGTGCAATGCTCCTCTGGGAAATTTCATATGCAAATTGCCTCTTCAAACAAAGAGGACTTGTACTCTATAGCGCCACTTATTGGAAGTAGCGATCCTACTTCCAATAAGTGGCGCTATAGAGTACAAGTCCTCTGAAAAAAACTGCTATAATTATTCTGTAGTGAGAAAAAAAAAGTGAAACCAATAAACCAATGTATTCAGTTTGTTGAACTGCCATAGACAAATAAAAAAATATTTTTCAAAGCCTAAAACACAAAGAAAAATGTTATTACATGTGTATACTATAGTTTCCCATATTTCTCAAATGAAAACAACAATGTTATCCTCTTTCTTATTAAGTGTCTAAGGGGGTCTCAGGGGATGTGTCCCTGGGGGACTACCTCAGTATGAAAACAGATCTTTCCTAAGTGTTCTGAGCAGATGGTGAAATGAGTACATGATACAGGAATTAACCTATTGGCTACCACAGAGACACATTATTTGAGAGCTCTTGATTTCAAAGTTGTCCATTATATCAGCAAAAGAGTTAAACATGCACCAAGTATTTCACCCGCACTGCAGGAATTATTATATAAAACCGTAATTCTAGTTAGGATTTATCTTTCCTGGCAGATGTTCCGATGGTATAAAACTCAATTTCTAACCCATTGACTGGGATTAAACCTCCTGTTTGTGTTAAGAGGTTTATAATATTTATCCTGGGAAAATCATCCTGTGAATTTGTGAAGATGATACCTTAATTGGCTGAATGCTGCTAATAGATTTACTCCCATAGGATAATTTTGACCTTATTGTTAGAAAAATGTCAGACTGCCAAAATTTTGCTCATTTGTAGCACATTGACTCAAAAATAGTCCGGACAAATTTGTATTATCAATCCTCTCAAAGAATAAAACAAAATCAAAGATGGATTCAGTGAAGAAATCTCTTTCCTTTAGAGATGAATGGAAATGAAAAGTAAATTCTCTGTGATTAATGGTGGGCATCTTGATTTATTTAAGGCCGCGTGCACACACTGTGTATTTGGTCAGTATTTTAACCCAGTATTTTAAGCCAAAACCAGGAGTGGGTGATAAATACAGCAGTGATGACGTGTTTCTATTAATCTTTTAAAAGCAGATGCCTCACTAGATTTCCCAAGACGAACTGCATATATTGTTAAATAGATCTTCTAGACCGAGTGAGGCTGATGTACTTACTGTGAAAATCAGTGTCAAAATGGCCATGTAACCGTCATATTAAAATCAGCATTTTTTGAGATCAGCTAAAGAGTAAAAGAGCTAAATGTGTCAAGGTGTATTCATTCTCCACCCACCCTGCCTGCCTGACCAATGTGGCTTGTATTGGGAGATGTGAAATCTCAGCAGGAAGTTGGAATCAAAGAGCTGTCAATCACAGAAGATAGGTGAGATTGAGATTATATTTGTAAGGGTAAATTCACATGAGTGTATTAAATATTGTTCAGAGTTTCATCCAGAAGTGGGATGATTTTTTTCTTATTTATCCATATACAATCTGGTTTTTTACAGCAGCTAGTAATCATTTACAAGACCATTTAGGGCCTGTGCATATGTTGCGGATTTGCCTGCGGATTTTTCCGCTCCGAATCCGCACCTCTTGGCAGAAACGCATGTCCTTTTTTATGCGGTTTTGGCTCGGTTTTGACGCGGTTTTTCATACTTTTTCTCATGCGTTTTTGTATGCGTTTTTGACAGCAAAATAAAGTTATGTTGTTTAACAAAAAAAAAGATTTGTGATGTAATTTCTTGTCCAACCTCCTCTTTTACATTTGTCCAACCCACACTCCATTACACACACACAGATAGAGATAGATAGGTAGATAATAGATACCGATAGATAGATAGATAGATAGATAGATAGATAGATAATACATAGATAGATGGATAATAGATAGAAATATATATAGAAAGATAGATAATATAGATAGAAAGATATATAGGTAGATAGATAGATGATAGATAAAATGGTACATAAATAAAGACACACGCGCACGCACACACAAAATCTTAACGCAATATAGTTAATAAAAAAAAAATAGGAAAAAAAATGGCGTGGGCTCCCGCGCAATTTTCTGCGCCAGAGGAGGAAAGCCGACAGCCGGGGCCAATATTTCTAGCCTGTGAAGGGGTTAATACCCATGGATCTTCCCAGGCTATGAATATCAGCCCGCAGCTAGCCTTTACTGGCTATTAAAATATGGGGGATCCCCCAAAAAAAATGTCGTGGGGTCCCCTTATAATTTATAGCCAGAAAGGCTAGGCAGACAGCTACGGGCTGATATTCATAGCCTAGGAAGGGGCCATGGATATTGGCGCCCCTCCTGGCTAAAAATACCAGCACCCAGCCGCCCCAGAATTGGCACATCTGTACGATGCGCCAATTCCGGCACTTAGTCCCTCTCTTCCCACTCCCCTGTAGCGGTGGGATATGGGGTAATAAGGGGTTAATATCACCTTGCTATTGTAAGGTGATATTAAGCCCGGTTAATAATAGAGAGGCGTCAATAAGACGCCTATCCATTATTAATCTTATATTAATAAAGAGTTAAAAAACAACAACACACGCATAAGAAGAAATTATTTTAATGAAATAAAACACAACACGGTTTTCATATCTTTATTACATGCTCAGATCCAAGCGACGCCCTCGATCTCCTGTAATAAAACGTAAAAAAATAAAATAACCGTATACTCCCTGTCCGAAGCAGTCCAATTAATAATGAGTGTCCCACGACGGTCTCCCCTATAGAACAGTGACATCAGGTGATGCCACTATTCTGTAGGGCCTCCCAGTGATGCACTGACAGGAGACAATGGCTCCTGCAGTGCATCACTGAGGTTACCTGAGTTCAGAGTCTCGCTTTATGGCAATACTGCGTGGGAATTTTCTCACCCAGCATTGCGTGAGAGAATGAACTGTAGTGACGTCATTCTCTCCTGGCGGAAGAGCGGTACACAGATCGATGGCATCAGGGAATAGGTGAGTATATACTCTGTGTTCTGTATGTCATGTGTATGTTCTGTATGTCATGTGTATGTTCTGTATGTCATGTGTATGTTTTTTTTTTTACATTCAGCACATTAGCCGGATGATGGGACTACTACTGCCCCATCATTGGCTTATGTGTCAGTCACTGTCACTGTAGCAGGCATAGCCGGATGGGACTTGTAGTCCCATCCGACGATGCCTGCATACACAGATCACGCACACAGCCCCGCACACCGCCGCACATACACCGATCCCGCACACAGCCCGCACATATACCAATCATGCACACAGCCCCGCACACTGCCGCACATACACCGATCCCGCACACAGGCCCGCACACCAATCACGCAGACACCGGCACACAATCACCGCCCACACACATAGCGCCGCACACTATACACGCCCACACTCGGCCCACACACTTCCCTCCTCCCGAACTGCAGCGGTTTCACCCGCAGCAAAACCGCAGATCTTTTTTAGACCTGCGGTTTTTTTGCGGAAGTGCCCGACTCAATGCAAGTCAATGGGCGCCGAACCGCTGCAGTTCCGCACAAAGAATTGACATGCTGCGGAAAATAAAGCGCGGCGAAACCACACGTTTTTTTCCGCAGCATGTGCACAGCAGACCTTCGGTTCCCATTGGTTTACATTGGTAGTGCACTGTGCTGCGGGTTGGATGCATTTCTGCACGTTGAAAAACGCAGCGGAAGCACATCTAAAAACGCAAAGTGTGCACAGAGCCTTAGAGTTTCCTATGCTACCGAATTGCAATGTATCTGTAAAAATTGGATATTATAATATGGTTCCATATGGCATCAGATTTTTTTTTTCTTTTGCACACCAATAGACTTCAATGGTGGAGTCTCACCTGATTTATGGAAGAAACTAGTGCATGCTGAATTTTTTTTTCACACACAGATTCGGTCAGTGAAAAATGTTGCTTATCTCTACTACCCTATTGCATAACATTGGTCCAAATGCGGTCTGTTTTTTTCATCGGCAACACCTAGACAGAAAATACGATCATGTGAACAAGCCCTAAAATTATTATACAACATTTTCAACATGGAATTTTAAAGTAATCACATTAGTCTCATCCGGTCTATGAGATAAGCAGATATTTTGAATTTTGAGCAGGTTTTTAACTAAAATGTAGTTAGAGATCAAAGAAAAGGTTCTTTTTGATGTATTGGGAGAAACACTATACATTATTTGGCAAAGGTCAATTATTTGACTGTGCCAAGAAAAATATGATAAAAAGATAGCTTGATGTAGTTTTAAAATGTTGCATAATTTCATAGCTATATAGGTTGAAAAGAGACATAGGTCAATCAATTTCAAACTTTCTCAATCAACTATCAATGGACAGTAGGATTTTATCTATGCATTTAACACCTTACTGACATCAGACGTATTAGTACGCCGATGTCGGTAAGTCCCCCTTTGATGTGGACTCCGGCGGTAAGCGCACAACTTTTCCAGGACATGTCATCTGTTTTGAACAACTGACATGTGCCCGCCATAGCCGCGGGTGGAATCGAAATCCACCTGTGGCTATTAACTAGTTAAATGCCGCTGTCAAACGCTGACAGTGGCATTTAAATAGCGCTTCCGGCCATCGGGCCAGAAATATGCACACCGGCGACCCGCGTCAAGTGATCGCGGGTCACCGGTGCGTCAGCATGACAACCCGAGGTCTCCCTATGGTTGTCAGTGCCGAATTGCTTTGAGCGCCACCCAGTGGTCGGTGCTCATAGCAAGTCACTAATTCTGCTACATAGAGACTATCTGCTTATCTCCTCTATGTAGCAGAGGTGATCGAGTTGTGCCAGATTCTAGTCTCCTATGGAGACTATTGAAGCATGGCAAAAGTAAAAAAAATTGTGTTTAAAAATATAAAAAATTTAAAAATCTAAAAGTTTAAATCACCCCCTTTTCGCCCCTTTCAAAATAAAACAATTAAAAAAAATCACACATACACATATCAGGTATCGCCGCGCTCGCAATATCCTGATCTATCAAAAAAAGGATTAACTTGATAACTAGATGACGTAGTGAGAAAAAAATTAAAAACCCCAGAATTACGTTTATTTGATTGCGCGACATTGGATTAAAATGCAATAACGGGTGATCAAAAGATCGTATCTGCACCAAAATGGTATCACTAAGAATATCAGCTTGGTTCGCAAAAATTAAGCCCTCACCTGACCCGAGATCATGAAAAATGGAGACGCTATGTGTCTCGGAAAATGGCGCAATTTTTTTTTTTTTAGCAAAGTTTGGAATTTGTTTTCACGCTGAAAAAGAACCTAGACATGTTTGGTGTCTATGGACTTGTAATGGCCTGTAGAATCATAATGGCAGGTCAGTTTTAGCATTTAGTGAACCTAGCAAAAAAGCCAAACAAAAAACGAATGTGGGATTGCACTTTTTTGGCAATTTCACCGTACTTAGAATTTTTTTCCCATTTTCTAGTATGTGACATGGTAAAACCAATGGTGTCATTCAAAAATACAACTTGTCCCACAAAAAACAAGCCCTCACATGGCCATATTGGCAGAAAAATATAAAAGTTATGGCTCTGGGAAGAAGTGGAGCGAAAAACGAAAACGCAAAAAAAGCTCCAGTCATGAAGGGGTTAATTATACAGTACAGACCAAAAGTTTGGACACACCTTCTCATTCAAAGATTTTTCTGTATTTTCATGACTATGAAAATTGTAAATTCACACTGAAAGCATCAAAACTATGAATTAACACATGTGGAATTATATACTTAACATAAAAGTGTGAAACAACTGAAAATATGTCTTATATTCTAGGTTCTTCAAAGTAGACACCTTTTGCTTTGATTACTACTTTACACACTCTTGGCATTCTCTTGATGAGCTTCAAGAGGTAGTCACTGGAAATGGTTTTCACTTCACGGGTGTGCCCTGTCAGGTTTAATAAGTGTGATTTCTTGCTTTATAAATGAGGTTGGGACCATGAGTTGTGTTGTGCAGAAGTCTGGTGGATACACAGCTGATAGTCCTACTGAATAGACTGCTAGAATGTGTATTATGGCAAGAAAAAAGCAGCTAAGTAAAGAAAACAAGTGGCCATCATTACTTTAAGAAATTAAGGTCAGTCCAAAAAATTGGGAAAACTTTGAAAGTGTCCCAAGTGAGGTTGCAAAAACCATCAAGCGCTACAAAGAAACTGGCTCACATGAGGACCGCCCCAGGAAAGGAAGACCAAGAGTCACCTCTGCTTCTGAGGATTAGTTTATCCGAGTCACCAGCCTCAGAAATCACAGGTTAACAGCAGCTCAGATTAGAGACCAGGTCAATGCCACACAGAGTTCTAGCAGCAGACACATCTCTACAACAACTGTTAAGAGGAGACTTTGTGCAGCAGGCCTTCATGGTAAAATAGCTGCTAGGAAACCACTGATAAGGACAGGCAACAAGCAGAAGAGACTTGTTTGGGCTAAAGAACACAAGGAATGGACATTAGACCAGTGGAAATCTGTGCTTTGGTCTGATGAGTCCAAATTTGAGATCTTTGGTTCCAACCACCGTGTCTTTATGCGACACAGAAAAGGTGAACGGATGGACTCTACATGCCTGGTTCCCACCGTGAAGCATGGAGGAGGAGGTGTGATGGTGTGGGGGTGCTTTGCTGGTGACACTGTTGGGGATTTATTCAAAATTGAAGGCATACTGAAGCAGCATGGCTACCACAGCATCTTGCAGCGGCATGCTATTCCATCTGGTTTGCGTTTAGTTGGACCATCATTTCTTTTTCAACAGGACAATGACCCCAAACACACCTCCAGGCTGTGTAAGGGCTATTTGACCAAGAAGGAGAGTGATGGGGTGCTATGCCAGATGACCTGGCCTGCACAGTCACAAGACCTGAACCCAATCGAGATGGTTAGGGGTGAGATGGACCGCAGAGTGAAGGCAAAAGGGCCAACAAGTGCTAAGCATCTCTGGGAACTCCTTCAAAATTGTTGGAAGACCATTTCTGGTGACTACCTCTTGAAGCTCATCAAGAGAATGCCAAGAGTGTGTAAAGCAGTCATCAAAACAAAAGGTGGCTACTTTGAAGAACCTAGAATATAAGACATATTTTCAGTTGTTTCACACTTTTTTGTTAAGTATATAATTCCACATGTGTTAATTCATAGTTTTGATGCCTTCAGTGTGAATGTACAATTTGCATAGTCATGAAAATACAGAAAAATCTTTGAATGAGAAGGTGTGTCCAAACTTTTGGTCTGTACTGTACATTCAATGATGTTATTTTTTGTTTGCTAATACAATTCACAAAGTCAATCATCTTCTCCAAGGACAATAAAATAAATGTACAAGTGATTTTGCTTCCTTTAAGGGCTCTTTGAGCATATAACTCGACCGAGTACTATCGGATGTTTCATTGGATAGCACTAACTCCAATGTTATACTATGGGGCAGTGCCTACTAGCGTTTGATTACTGCGGATGCCGGCAATGGAGGAGATTAAAAAATTACTTTCTCCATCTCCTCCGCAGCTGTGCTGTGATTCTCACATGCGAAAGGATCGAAGCACAGAGCACTGACCCTCAGCTCCCACTTGCAGTAGAGTTTGAGCATCAAATGCTAATGTGACCCCGGCCTAACCGTGAGGTTCTTAACACATAATTTCAACACATTATGTGAATATGCTTGCCACATAAGATGACTTCATTGCTTCTTATAACTGATATTGTAAAATATGCCTCCACCTGTGTCTCTACTGGTATCTCTATCTGTAAGTATCCACTAATTTTATTTTTCCTCTTTTTACCTTTTGCTGCAGATTATATATTTTAATAAATTAAATTATTATTTTTGGTACAGTCAGCATGAAACCTGAGATAAATAAGAGATAAATTTGTAAATCAATATAGTTGATTCATCAAATAACACTTCTTCATTGGCAAATAGCAACTCTTAGGGTATGTCTCCACGGGTCTTATTGTCGGCGCTTCGGATGGTGCGGAAACCCCGCTCCGCCCAAAGCGCTGCCCCTTCTGTATGCGCGGTGATTACGGATGTGTTCATTGAACACATCCGGAATTGCCGCACCCTATACATAGGACTGTGTTATTTACCTTGCGGAGACGTTCAATCCGCAGCTATACCGGATGTATTCCGGACCGTGGAAACATACCCTTATGCTGCAGCACTATCTTACAAAGTCGTATCAAAGATTTCCAACACCAGAAGAGAAAAAGAATTCTGTGTCTTAGACCTTTATCTAAATATCATGGTCAAGGATGAATAACTTGTTGCCAAACCCCCTGGCATCCACCACCCGAGGCACATGCTCCTCCAGACGTTCCTTTTCCACAACTCTGCTAACGTGTTTTCTGTAAAGTTGTGCTCCATTTTCTATTATATAAAGATCAGATGTGACAGATGTGAGGTGACTGACGCATGTATTTTTTTAGGTTTTCTTTGTCTTTTTTTCTCTGTATTTTTCATTCTCCTATAGACTGAACTTGCTTACACATGGCTAAGTAATGGTCATATCACCTCTGCTTAGTAATGGGTGAATATATATTTATAATATCTTTATCCTCATAAGCCTTCACAGTGTCACCATGATAGGCATAGCCTTCCTCTTCATGATTCTCTGAATTGTTGTCAGTAGAAGGGCTCAACTGGTCCACAGGAGAACAGGAGAATCCTCCAGTGGACCACTGTGTAGGAGTGGGCCACTGCCCTCTTATATGAGCAGTACGTGGCACTATATACTTGAGTCACTATGTACAGACAATGGCAATGTCTTATTCATTTAACAATCTACCCAGTTCCTTGTTATATAAATTTGTGTTTGTGGATATTGTCACATTTGCATGTAGTTAAAAAGTGGGGTCCACAAGTTGGTTACTGGTGGGCCCTTGGCACTCCAGTTTGACACTGGACTCAGATGATCAAATCTTTGAAATTCAAATTTGCCAATTTGAGCGACTTTTCGAAGGAACTCAATTCAAAGCAAATCTATTTACTGCAAATAGCAAAGTTTCCAATTGAAAAGATGTGTTTGACATTGTGATGTGTCTCAGGACTCTGTGCAAACCCATTCAAGTTCCATAACACAAACACAGCCCTAGTAAAGTCAAAGTGACCTCACCGTAGAAATGGATGGTAATCCAGTAACATCATACAGCCCATTTAATAACATAGTCCATTATAAACTTTTCATTGTTTTAGCAAGGTAGTTTGCTTTTACACCACCCCATCCATAGCCATTGTCACCTTTTACCATACATTTTGTACAACACTATAATTAACTTTTTACAATCTTTTCAGCCAAAATTATTCAATCTATTTAAAAAAAAAAGATAAAACAAGTGCTGGTTATGTAGGTACATGTACAGAGAACAAGCTGTAGCAGCAAGCTAAAGAATACGTGTGGCATGTATGGTTGTCAAATTGAACTAGTAGAACAGGTGGTTTTTTTAAATAAATTTGATCATCTGCACCATCTGCACCAAAATTTGGGAAAAAAATGCTAGCTATGTACATATCCAATAAGCCAGATCCTGCAACAGGACATTGTATTGGTGTGGCATCTACAGATGGAAAATTTTACTAGTTTTAACTGATGTGTAAAAAGAAATTGTTTGCGACATGCAAACTTTTTGAAGTATACAGTTGGAGTAAATGTTTGGATTCTGAGAAATTTTCTTTTGCATTTTTATTAAAACAAGTACTCCCACCTTCACAAAAATGATTGTATAAAAAAAAAAAATCAGTACAGTTGCTTTTGACTAGCAAGCATACTGTCTCTGACTGACACTGATTTCAGATTTTTTTTTCCCTTCCCCTGATGAAGTACGCCGTGTGAAACGCAAGTTGGCTGAGCACTTGGAGTCCCCATTTACTTTGTTTGGTACTATGCATTTGACCATGCTGTAACATTGTTAAAATTAAATGAAATTTTGTGTTCTTTTCTCTGTTGTGTGTGATTCCAATCAACATGTTATATATCCTGGATGTCTAGCATTACTATCTTCATTTATGCTTATTGATTATAACTAACACAACTATATACACTATATGCTTGAACTTTACTCATATCATTCACTTTGCTTATTGCTCTGTCTTTTTATTTATGTATTCTTTATTCATCTACTCATCTTTTTCTCACGCATGCCCATCCGCATTGTGAAACCCCTTGGGGTCTTTATCTGCCCTGCCCATTTTTCCTTTTGTCTGGTTCTCAACCTCGTATGGATTCATTGAACTGTATTTTTTTACTTGGTTTTATCTATTTTTCAATAAAGTTGTTCAGATTTGCATTGTGTATGGTCTTAATTATGCTTCTCATGTTAGGGTCTCTATGATATGCTGCATGTGACCTTTACTTATACATTGGACTATACGGTAAAACAGATTTTTTATTTCTGTGGCTTGCTGCTCCTTTCTAGTGCATTAAGAATAAAGAAAAAATGTTTAATTGTAGTTCAACTACAACAGGACGAATGCAAGTTACACCATTATTAGTCCAAAGTTTTAGGGCTTTCTCTTCCTATCTCTACATATTACTGAGCGGTGTGCTACCCTCTCACTATGCTAAATCACCCTAAAATAGCTGCTGCATTCCCTTCCTAAGTTATTACATAGGCTATAGCATAGATAAGCTTGCTGAACTGCATTAGATAGAATTAATGCTCAGAAGATGGACGCTGTGTCCTAAAATCGAAAGAAAAGTATACACTTTGGCACTGAAATATGAAAAAAGCCAGAATGATTGCTTCAATCGTGTACATTGATTCTGACAAGTGTCTATGCAGACGTGTCTTCGTCTGCCAGAAACGCATCAGTCTGTTTTTCATGGCGAATATCTTTTTAATGTAATTCCAATAAAGAACATTTGACATTTTAAGTAGGGTTGATGTTCCGTTCTCCCTTACTAAATCCATATATACAGATATAATATCAAAAGTTTTGACCTTTGCGGTCTTTTTCAAAGTTATATGTGAGGTAGTGATAATAAACATTGCCATGTAAATGTGATATGCTTCCCGTTCTTTGGGCTTTTGTATCCTATTGCCTCCTCTCCTGGCAGCCCTTATGTGTTCTATTAATTGAAATCTTAACTGTGAGATATAATGGCCAGAGGATATAAAATGTGAAAATACTGGCAGGAGTGGTTTTTTTACATCTTATAGTGGATTTGTGCTATGAGATGTGGTCTTGAATATGGGACGGGAGGCAATAGGATACAAAAGCTAAAAGTAAGGGAAGCATACTCAAGCCATACCTTTCAAAGAATGGACCCACATGACCTAAATAGAGAATGTGATTTTCTACAAATAAAATTTCCATTTTATTTTTTTTGTTATTATTTCGGTGTCAAAATCTTGTCTATGATATAATTCATTAACTTTGTATCTCTCTTGCATTTACCCCTACATGGAAGCACTCATAGTATCTCACACTGTAGTATCTCATATTGTATCTCTCTGTCTCTACTTTACTCTCTTCTTTCCCCTCCTTTCCTCCCTATGTTTTCCACTTTTATCTTCTCCCCCTTTCCTTTCCCTTGTTCCTCACCTTTCATCCTTTACTACCATTTTTATTTTCCCCATTTTTCCTCTTTTTATCCCTTTTTTCCCTATATCCCCCATTTTTGTTAACCCTTGTTTCCCTCTTTTTCTCTATCTCTTCCTATTTTTCTCTCTCTCCGCTTTCTTCTTTTTCTTCCGTGGTTTCCCAATCATAATTGGCTGCTTTATCCTACTCTCCTATCCTCACTTTTTTGCCCCTTCTTGTCATTTTTTAATCTTATACTTTCCCATTCATTCTTTAACTCTACTGTCTCTATGTCTCATTTTTACTCACTCCCACTTTTTCTGTTAGCTATCTTGTTTTCTCCACTTTTCCTTGACTTTTCTACCATTCCAGAGCTCCATATTCAGTTTTTCTCTGCCCATGCATACCATGTCTCGTTTTCCTTCACTTGGCTTTTTCCGTACATAACACTTAGAGATCGTCAGACACATGCGCACTGGACACCTATTGAGTGACAACCAACAAGGCCTCTGTGACACAACTTTTATCCAACCACTTAACCTTTTTGAGAATCTCTTCCCCTTCTGGTTTACAACTGCAGTGCTTCTAGCTCCTCTTTCTCCTGATGGCACCGATATTCAACTACTATAGGCACTGTTCCCTTTTGTTCTTTTCTTCTAATTCCATTGTTCTATAGCCAAATTGGTTCAGAGATGAAAACAGTTGAACATAACTAATTTTGTGGTGCTGAAAATGAATATGATTCATAAATTTGCTGCTCGGCTCTAATTTTCAATATCCAGAGGAGGTTGTTATTACTTATGACACCTTTCATGCAGGCTTATAGAAAAATTGTGTCTTTTATATTTCATCATTATTATTGTATTGTTAGTAGCTAATTTATTACATCAGCTAATTAGTCTGTTGAGGCTTCAGTAGTCTATCATTTTAGGATTACAAATCAAAAAATACAAACTCAGCTCCGATGATGTAATGCTAATTACAGTTACATCACCTATTTATATAAATGCTTTCTGTGTAAAGTATATCGTTTTAGGATCTTAGCTTGGTTTCTTAGTATATTGACTTGTTTCTATATTTTTTTAAGAAGTGCTTTGCTCTTGCATTAACAAAGTGGATAGTTTTTGCTACTTATGCAGAGGAGTCACTTTTGGGTCACACAGGTGAAACTCGACTACCATGGTAAGGAAAGCCTACAAACCTGTATTTTGGCAGCAGAATAGGAGATCGGGACAAGAGTTGGGCTCCACACATATGCTGAAATATATGTGCATCACAATTACCCAGTGGTTGCATGGGAAGAGGTAATCTATGCTTTTGGCAGTTCCAAAGATCTGGAGACAGCCAATTGATCACACAATCAATTACTCTTTCTGCATGGCGCCCCCATTAGGAAAAGAGTTTCAAGGAAGAAGTGAACTTTACAGTATCTAAACATTCCATCTGCAGTACGTCCAGTGCCACATATAGAAGAACTGTTAGTTATAAAATCACGAGAAGCATTTTCAGTCGAGTTAAGTGTCATGAATCATCTTCCTATCACGACCCAAAATTTCTGTCAGCAACCTCAACTGAACCACATATTATAACACAAGTGAATTGAATGATCTTGTCAGAGATTTGGATCTGTCCAAGAGTAAAGCCCGGGTCTCACATAGCGATACACCAGCGATCCTGACAACGATCAGGATCGCTGGTGTATCGCTACATGATCGCTGCTGAGCTGCCACACAGGCAGCTCAGGGCAGCGATCAGCACAGGGACACTGCGGGTAACATCGCTTAGTTACCCGCAGTGTACCTTGGATACCAGCGCCCTGATGCAGGGAGCTGGTAACCAAGGTACACGTCGGGTTTCCAGGCGCTGCGCAGTGCAGGTCCTGGCAACCCGCTGTGTACCTTGGTTACCAGCTGATCGCTGGTCTCCCGACTGTCACACGCAGCGATGCGTGCCTGTCAGCGGGAGACCAGCGATCAAAAAAATGTCCTGACATTTCTGACACGACCAGCGATTCACAGCAGGGGCCTGATCACTGGTACGTGTCAGAAATAGCGAGATCGCTGCTGAGATCGCTGTTTAGCAGCAATCTCGGTAGCGATCTCGCTATGTGAGATGGGCCCTTAAGGCTGAGCTCTTAGGTTACAGGCTACAGCAGTTGAATCTCCTAGCTGCTGATTTTTGGATTTGTTTGTTCCACAACTGTGATAAGGATCTTATGCAATCCTTCTTCATGGAGGGCAATCTTGTGGGAAACAACATCAACAGTTTAATGGAAGCTCTGAAGATAAGTAATAATCCATAGGAGTGAAGGCTCTTCATCGATTCTTCCAAAACAACCCTAAAAGCAGTCTTGCTGCATAATGGCAATGCGCTACCTTCAATTACAGTTGGTTATGCATACCACGTGACAGAAACCTATGACAACATGAAACAGCTGTTGAGGTGCCTGAACTATATTTTTCATTCCTCTGTGGCGACTTAAGGGTGGTTGCCCTCTTACTTGGTCTCCAGGGTAAATACACAAAGTACTGCTGCTTTCTGTGTGAGTGGGATAGTCGTGCAAGAGAATATCGCTACAATAAAAGAGACTGGCCTCTCTTCACTTCAGCTGAGGAGTAAAAATGTAATGTATTCAGCAATTGTTCACCCACATAAGATTTTGTTACCACCACTGCATATTAAGTTGGGCCCAATGAACAGCTTTGTAAAGGCAATAGATAGAAATGCAAAAGCATTTAAGTATCTTATTAATACATTTCCAAGGTTAAGTGAAGCAAAGTTTCTTCAAAATGAGGAGTCTCCATTTTTTGCAGGGCAAGGAAATGGCAGCATGCGTAGGACTCGCATTAGAGGGTAAATAATTTTTGGGGAAACTCAAGAGCAGATAACTATGAAGAGCTTGTGGAAAATCTCCTAAAAACATCTAAGGATCTTGGCTTTAATATATCCTTAAAGGTTAATATCTTACGTTCACATCGAGACTTTTTTTAACCAAACTGCGGAGCAGTGAGCGATGAGCAAGATGAGAAATTTAGCCCAGATATTGTGACTGTGGGGAAAACATATCAAGGAAAATGGAATCAGTCAATGCTTGCATATTACTGTTGGACATTTGTAAGAGATGATCTAATACAAAAATACAAGAGGCAAGCAAAAAAGAGTTGTCACTGAAGAAGGACCAAATTTTGAAGTACAATTTCTGTAACTGTTTATAATTTGCAATAGGAGATCCTCCTGAACACTACAGCAAGTGGGAAAACCGCCAAAAGGACACAGGTAAAGTCAGCTGTGTTATTAATTTATCTTCATACAAACCCACTAACCTAGAACTCAATGTACTTTCCAGAGGTCTCACATTCTGTCCTACAAAATCTCTAGACAAAACAGAACTTTATAGTGACATGGAACAATACTTCAGGAGACTTAGACTGAAAGAGTTCTTCTCTGTCAAAGAGGACTTGGGGCTTCTGAGCAGCCAAACTCAAGTCAGACTAAAGAAAAACTCTGACTGGACACCTCCTTCTGGCTGCAACATCATTTCGGACTAATATATTGACTCATTTAGACATTCGGTGCAGTCAACGATATTGGATAAAAAAGCAAAGAAAATATTTAATATCAGTTTGCAGGAAAGAAAGGCCATTTACGACCTTAAGAACAACAGGGAGATCACTAGTAAGCCTGCGGATAAAGGTGGTGCCATAGTTTTCCTTAATACAACCGACTACATCCAAGAGGCACACAGACAACTGATGGATATACAGTACTATACCAAACTGGATGATGACCCAACTCCAAAATATTTGAGGGAGTTGAAAAGAGTCATCAAATGTCTGTGTACAGACTCCATAAACCGTCTGGACTTAATACCTGAGAATCCAAGGATGGGAACTTTCTATATGTTTCCCAAGATTCATAAGCCAGGCAACCCAGGGAGGCCAATCATCTCAGGGGTGGGAACACTCACTGAAGAGATCTCAGGGTGGGTAGAAAACATCCTTAAGCCGCTGGTAAGGAAGACAGCCAGCTATATACAAGACACTACAGACCTGCTAAATAAGCTATCCACGATAGGTTCCCTCCCCGACAGCACCATCTTAGCCACGATGGATGTCGAATCCTTATATTCTAACATCCCACACGAAGATGGACTAACTGCCTGCCGAATGTTTCTTGAGGCCAATGGGATCCCGTCCGAGTCTGTAATAACACTCACCAGATTCATCCTCACACACAACTTTTTCTCTTTCGGTGAGGAGCTATATCTACAACGCACCGGCACCGCTATGGGAAGTAAAATGGCACCCCAGTATGCCAAACTTTCATGTAAATGAAAATGACTTTTAACATCTGCTCATCAACATTGCTATTTCCGTACATTGATGACATCTTAATAGTCTGGACTGAGTCCGAACAGAACTTCTAGATTTCCATGACAAATTCAACAAATTTCATCCTACCATAAATTTGACATTGGACCACTCAAAAACAAAAATCAACTTCCTAGACACCACCATAAAAGTCCAAAATGGTTCGTTCCTAACATCAGTGTATCGGAAACCAATTGACCGTCCCACATGCCTCAGATGGGACAGCTTCTATCCTAAACACATTAAAAAGTCCATTGTCTACAGCCAGGCCCTCAGATACAACCGTATCTGTTCCAGTCCTAAGGACAGGGATAAACACCTAACTCAACTTAAAATGTCATTTTTAATTCAAGGTTACCATCCCACCTCCATTGATGACCAGATCACTAGGGCCACAAGGATCCCTAGAAGTCAATTACTTCAATACAGGAAAAGAGAGGAAAATCACCATGTACCTCTGGTAGTGACCTACAACCCACATCTTGAAATACTGAGAAAAACGGCTAAAAAACTTTACCATATACTACACAAGGATGACCAGTTAAAAATATTATTCAAAGACCCCCCCTTGCTGTGTTACAGGCAACCTCCAAATTTAAGAAACATCATGATCCGAAGTTCAAGATGCAAAACTTGCAGTCATATAGAGACCAATGACAAGATCCAAGTCCCCAACACAAAGCAAAACTATAAGATCCCCGGGACATTCACATGTTCCTCCTCTAATGTGGTATATTTAATTCTATGCAATATATGTCCTGTGGGTGGCCTCTATGTTGGAGAAACAGGACAGAGACTGAGAGCAAGGATGAGGTCTCATCGTCATACGATTACAGACAAAAAAAACCATCTACCTGTGGCTAAACATTTCTGTGGTCCAGGACACAGGATAGACAATATGAAAATTGTCATTTTGAAAGGCAATTTCTAATCGCAAAAACATTGCAGAGTTTGGGAATATAAATTTATTAACATCTTTGATTCTGTTCACACAGGACTCAATCTATCAGGAGGATTCATGGCCCATTACCAAATCTGAGCAACTTCCTCCAAAAACAATGGAGACATCACCAGTCCTTTGATCTCACATGCATATGGGGTCCATAAAACTTTCACACCACTTATCTAATCTTACCTAATTAAGGATTCTCTCTTTAAGCTCAGTGTTTGTTTATTTCAGTGTTTGTTTATTTAAATGTCCATGTATAACACCATGCCTGTGCTTTTCACTGTATATAATTGTGTTTCTTCAAATATTTTGTTACACCAGCCTGATGAAGAGACGTAAGCAGTCTCGAAAGCTCGCCCTCTAATATCTTAAACTATATTTTGTTAGCCATTAAAAGGTATCATACCCACAAGATTCCTACTTTGCTTCTCCCACTGAAAGCACTCTATAAGTTATTTGAATTGTTACCATTATCAATGTTATGTATGAGACCTGTGATTTTACTAAATGTATTATATTTTGGTTTTCATTGATGTGGTTTCATGCATCTACAACAGCATAATTGAGAATTTGTGGCACTGTCCCTTTTAGCAGTACACTTTATTGCATAAATGCAACACATGATATAATTTATGAAAGACGCACATATAAAACAATACATAAATTAGTTCTTCAGAACAATAGTAAAATAGAAAAATACTTGTGAACAAAGGAGAATATGAAACATTAATTCTCTTTTAAATTCAGGCCATTAAGATGACAGGTGTCTAAGCACAACATACAAAATGCCTCTCTATCCAATAGGCGTTTTTAACCCCTTAATGTCCATGGACGTGCACAGTCCGTCATGGCGAGGTGCCAGTTCCGGCACCAGGACGGACTGTGCACGTCATGCCTTTGATCTACCACTGCGTGTAAACACTCAGTGGTAGATCAGTGCCGACAACTGTCACAGACAGCTGACAGGCACGGCAAGCGGTGCGGGGACCTTTGCCGTCGGTCCCCGCACCCACAGCGCTGTGCTTGGTCAGTCAATCTGACTGACCAAACACAGCAGCGATCGCACAGGAGAAGCTGAAATTTCAGCTTCTCCAGCGCGATCAGTGCAGGAGCCGGCGCTGCAGTGGCCAGGCTTCCTGCACTGACATGTGTCAAGGTTCTATGTTATATATTCCTGAAAACTGCATGTTCCCGCCCTGATTCTCTCCTTTGCTTCTTAAGCAGCCACAGCTGAGCAATCAGTGCTTCAGAATCTAGCCTGCAGTGAACCTGTGACTTGACTCCTGTAAGCCTTGGACCTTGTACTCCAGCTATTCCTACTGAGGAACTCTGAAGCACTTGTGGACTCTGAACCCTGCTCTTTGAAAGACCCACGTTTGCATGGACTTACGCACAAGACGCTATATGAACTGTACTACATACATTACAAGATTCTGAAGCCAAAACGTTAGTGTCTGCTGGGTCTGGAAGGCTGTGTCTGCTGTACTGTGGATATCAGACGTCCGGTTGTACTTTCTGTGATGACAGTGGTTGTGACTTCTCACAACCATTCCAGGTGAGCAATTCCCTTAAGTTTTTTCTTTTTGCAGTGTTACCACAGGTAAACACTATTGTTTTTTTTTTTTTTCCTTTCTTTTCTCTTTTTTGTCTGCTGTAACTCTGGATATCAGATGTCTGGTTGAAACTTTCTGTGATGATAGTGGTTGTGACTTCTCACAACCATTCCAGGTGAGCAGTTCCCTTAATTTTTTTTTTCTCTCTGCAGTGTTGCCACAGGTGAACACTATTGTTTTTTTTTTCTCTCCTCTTCTTCCAGTAATCCTGTCTTAAAAGATCTGGAAAATGGAGGCCCGCATAAAGGAACTTTGCGGAGTGACTGATAATATCCTTGCAGATTTGCAGAATATAAAGACCCGTTTTACAAATCTACAGGACCTCAATAATCACAATTTGCAAGTGGTTGGACAGACTACCCAGGATTTGCGAGCCAGGATTGAGGTTCTAGAGGGGCGAGTCCAGGCTCCTGCCGTAGCCCCGAGTGCTGGGATTCCCAAGTTGCCCCCTTTTCGTTTTGGCGGTGAACGTGAGAAATTCAGGGGATTTATTAATCAATGCAATCTTTTTTTTTCTGCACATGCTTCACAATTTCCCACTGAACGATCTAAGGTGCTTACTATAATTATGTTGCTTACCAACAAGGCTTTAATGTGGGCAAACCCTCTGATTGAGACTGAGGATGATTGTTTGAATCACCTTGATGATTTTATTTCAGCCATGGGGCAGGTGTTTGATGACCCCAATCGAGGTGCAACAGCTGAAGCAGCCATGTTAGCTTTGCGCCAAGGTAAGCACTCGGTAGCTGAATATGCCTTGGATTTCAGGAGATGGGCCCTTGATACCACCTGGGACAGTTCCGCCAAAAAATCTATTTTTCGAAAGGGGTTATCTCCACTGATTAAGGATGAACTTGCTCGTGCCGACCCTCCCACTGCGTTAGGTGACTTTATTAACTACTGCATCCGTATTGATACTCGTCTGACTGAACGCAGGCAAGAGAAATGGTTCGAAAGCAATCGTACTAACCTTTTCCTACCTTCCTCTCCAGCTAAGGAACCTTTGAGTAGGATTACACGGGAACCTGAACCTGAACCCATGCAGGTAGACTCTTTACAACGACGGGTTAGTGATGCACGCAAGGAACATCGTTTTAAGGAGAATCTATGTTTCTATTGTGGTAAGTCAGGGCACTTCATTATAAACTGCCCCAGCCGTTCTCGTAAGACTACTGCAGCACTCATTCATTGTGAGTGTTGCGAGAGGGGATCTGTCAGGTCCGAGCCTCAGGCTCCAGAGAGATCTGCAGCAACAGATCTTGATTTCTCGGACTTAAACTCCGTTACCTCTGAGGACGTTGACTGTGTAAACACTGCCATTTTTCAAGTTTCCTCAGCGGTGTCCCAGCTGAGTTGTAAGAAAAACAATTCTCATTGCTTTCTTTCCATCAAACTCTGGGTTGACTCAGCTTGGGTGTCTAGCTCTGCTATGATCGACTCAGGGGCAAGTGGAAATTTTATGGATGTCTCCTTTGCTCTGAAACAGGGAATACGTTCAGTGAAGAAGGCTACTCCAGTACAGATGGAAACTGTGGATGGCTCCCTGCTGACCTCTGGACCAGTGGATCAGGAAACAGAGCCTTTGAGGGTTCTTATGGGTAAAGATCATCAAGAGAAACTGTCCTTTATGCTTATCTCTTCTCCCCACTTTCCCATTATTCTAGGGCTACCATGGCTGCAGGCTCAGAATCCTACCATTAACTGGGAGACCAAGGAATTACACTTTCCAGAGAAACAGATGAGTCCAAAAGTTTCAGCTTGCTCTGTTCCTAAAGGAATCATGTCAGTCCCTGAACTACCAGCTGTATACCAGGACTATGTGGATTTATGTGACAAGAAGAACGCTGACCAGCTTCCTCCTCACCGTCCATATGATTGTCCAATTGAATTATTGCCTGGAGCAGAGATACCTTTTGGTAAGATCTACCCCCTGGCGTGGCCCGAGCTAAAGGCTTTAAAGGATTACATAGATGAAAATCTAGCCAAGGGCTTCATACGCCCCTCTTCATCTCCTGCAGGTGCACCCATCTTCTTTGTAAAGAAGAAAGATGGATCTCTGAGACCATGCGTAGACTATAGGGAACTCAATAAGGTTACTATTAGAAACCGTTATCCATTGCCTTTAATCCCTGAGTTATTGGAGAGAGTGCGACATGCCAAAATTTTTTCTAAACTAGATCTTCGTGGGGCCTATAACTTAGTCCGTATTAGACCTGGGGATGAATGGAAGACTGCATTCAGGTCACGCTATGGACACTTTGAATATCTAGTTATGCCTTTTGGTCTGAGTACCGCCCCAGCCACTTTCCAACACTTGGTGAATGACATCTTCAGGGATCTCCTAGATACATTCGTGGTAATTTATTTGGATGATATTCTAATTTTTTCTAACTCCACAGAGGAACATCATGGACATGTGAGAATGGTCTTGCAACGTCTAAGACAAAATCATCTTTACATCAAACTTGAAAAGTGTGAATTCCATAGGACCGAAATTCAATTTCTGGGGTATGTACTGTCTACACAAGGAATTAGTATGGATGGAAGCAAAACCCAAGCCATCAAGGATTGGCCAAGTCCTAGAAATGTGAAGGAGGTACAGCGCTTCATCGGGTTTGCCAACTTCTATAGACGTTTCATTAGAAATTTCTCTGAGGTAGTGTCACCTATCACTCAACTTACCGGAAAGAGTCTAGGTTTTCCTGGACTCCTCAAGCCCAGGAAGCATTTTCCCGTCTAAAAGATAAATTTACCACTGCACCTATCCTAGTACATCCCAACCCCGAGCTTGCCTTCATAATAGAGGTGGATGCTTCAGACTGTGCCGTTGGAGCTATACTCTCTCAGAGAACAGGTGAGAAGAATGTCTTGCATCCCTGTGCCTTCTTTTCCCAGCAGTTGTCTTCGGCTGAGAGGAACTACGATGTGGGCAATAGAGAGTTGTTGGCCATTATTGCCGCCTTCAAAGAATGGAGACACCTTCTTCAGGGAGCTGCACAGCAAATAGTCGTCCTGACAGACCATCGTAACCTTGAGTTTATCAGGTCGGCTAAGTGCCTGACTCCTCGCCAGGCTCGCTGGAATCTTTTCTTAAACCAATTTAATTTTATCATCTCTTATAGACCAGGATCGCGCAATGGAAAGGCTGATGCACTCTCTAGGATTTACTCAGCAGAGACACGTCCAATTACTCCTCCTAAGACTATTCTTCCTGACTCTAGATTCCTAGGAGTAATTCATAATCAAGACCTACTTAAGGACATCAAGGAAGCATACCATGCGGATTCCTTTTTGGCACAACCCCCAAGGGACGTAAGTCTTGTCTTTAAGAATGGTGTGTGGATTCAGGGACAACGTCTGTATATTCCTGAAACAGTCAGATTAAGAGTATTGCAACTCATTCACGATTCCAAGATAGCTGGGCATAGAGGAATTCTAAAGACACAGGAATTTCTTTCTCGTTTCTTTTGGTGGCCCACTTGCAGGAAGGATGTTTTGAATTATGTCACTTCATGTGAGGTCTGTGCAAGATGCAAAACACCTCGCTCTTCACCAACTGGTCTGTTACAGCCTCTTCCCACCCCGTCCCGCCCGTGGGGATCCATTTCTATGGACTTCATTATGGAGTTACCAACCTCTCAGGGGAAGAACACCATTCTAGTGGTGGTTGACCGTCTAACAAAGGCAGCTCATTTTATCCCTTGTGTCGGCTTACCCACTGCAAAACAGACATCAGATTTGATGATTAAAGATGTGTTTCGCTTACATGGAGTACCGGATGAGGTTATTTCGGATCGAGGGGTGCAATTCACTTCTAGGTTTTGGCAGAATTTCTGTGCAGCATTGGACATTAAAGTAAACCTTTCTTCTGCTTTTCATCCCCAGACTAATGGACAGACCGAACGAACCAATCAAACCCTGGAGCAGTATCTCCGCTGCTTTATCTGCCACCTACAGGATGATTGGGTGGATCTACTTCCATTAGCTGAGTTCTCGTATAACAACTCTCAGAGTGCCTCCACTAAACAGTCTCCTTTTTACTCTAATCTAGGTTATCATCCTAACATTCTACCACGATTTCCCATAGAAACGCCTTTACCAGCAGTGGCTGAAAGAATCAAGTCTTTACAGAAGAATATGGATCTTCTAAAGGAAAATCTGGAATCGGCTCAAGAAAGGTACAAGAAAGCAGCAGATAAATTTCGTAAACCTGCACCAGCTTTCAAGGTAGGAGACTTGGTCTGGCTGTCAACCAGAAATCTTAAGTTAAGGATTCCATCGTCTAAGTTGGGACATAAGTACATTGGACCCTATAAAATCAGTAAAATTATAAGTGCCGTTGCTTGTCGTCTTCAACTGCCCAGAACTATGAGAATCCACCCTGTCTTTCATGTATCCCTACTAAAGGCTGCGACACCCAATACGTTTCCTGGACGTTCCTCTCCTTGCCCTGACCCAGTGCTAGTCGATGGTCAGGAAGAATTTGTGGTGGAAAGGATTTTAGATTCCAGGTTGTATAGAAATCAGTTACAATATCTGATTAAATGGCAGGGCTACCCAGTGGAGGACAACTCATGGGAACCGGTCAATAACGTTAATGCTCCTCGCTTGCTCCGTCAGTTTCATCAGAGGTACCCACACAAGCCTGGTGTGAGGTCATCCGGAGGTTGTCCTTAAGGGGGGAGTAATGTAAGGTTCTATGTATATATTCCTGAAACTCAGTTTGTTCGTCAGCCATTTTACTTTCTGTCTTGCTGCAGCTATCTTGCCCTCAGTCAAAATGGAGTTTCCAGCTTGCATGTTCCCGCCCTGATTCTCTCCTTTGCTTCTTAAGCAGCCACAGCTGAGCAATCAGTGCTTCAGAATCTAGCCTGCAGTGAACCTGTGACTTGACTCCTGTAAGCCTTGGACCTTGTACTCCAGCTATTCCTACTGAGGAACTCTGAAGCACTTGTGGACTCTGAACCCTGCTCTTTGAAAGACCCACGTTTGCATGGACTTACGCACAAGACGCTATATGAACTGTACTACATACATTACAGACAGCCAGGAGCGGAGCCCCCACCGCCCCTGGCTGTTAACCCCCTGACTGCTGCGATCCAGCGATCGCAGAGCTCAGGGGGGGAGGCAGAGTGTTGTGAATGGACTTGAAATGAGTTCT
This sequence comes from Oophaga sylvatica, assembly GCA_033576555.1. Classification (NCBI taxonomy): domain Eukaryota; kingdom Metazoa; phylum Chordata; class Amphibia; order Anura; family Dendrobatidae; genus Oophaga; species Oophaga sylvatica. The sequence continues at coordinate 185,646,328 of JARQOD010000002.1, read as the reverse complement.
GAGCAGAGGCTCCCTCTGGTGGTAACAAGCGGTACTGGACTGTCCAGTGAAGATTGTGAGGAGTGGGAATGAGGTGTTACTGACTGGTCTTATATAAGGGAGTCGCCTTCCCATCAGGGTTGCCGGTGATCAATTGTTCTGGTCTCAATCCTTGAGTCCTGTTTCCTTTGTAGCCTGCTGTGTCGTGTCTGCATCTCCTGCTAACAGATAAGACATTTTCTTCTTTTTGTTTTTGTGCTTGATTTTTGCATTTTGTCCTGCACTTCTGTGGGGGCCTTCAGGGTCCCATCCGGGGGCGTTTGCCCTCTCAGTTTAGTTCAGCCACTGATGTTTGTACTTTTGCTTTTTCCAGTTTTTTCAGTGGCTGCTGTTTTGATTTTGTTACACCAGAGAACTAATTTAGGTGGTAGAGGTCGTGTGATCTCAGGTGATTTTGAAATTAGTAGAGTTGGTGCTTTTCAGGGTTTTTTGGGATTGCAGTAAGTGCCCTTCCTATCCTTTTCTATTTAGGTAGTTTGGGCCCCAACGTTTGCTCATACTATTTTCTGTCTGTGTCTGTATTTCATCTTGTCTAACCGCCATTATATGTTTGGGGGCTTTCTATATTCTTTGGGGATCTGCTCCGGGGCAGATAGCTTTCCTCTTTCTATCTTTAGGTGTAGTTAGTTTCTCAGGCTGTGACGAGGCGTCTAGGACCAACGTAGGAACGCTCCACGGCTGCCTCTAGTTGTGGTGGTTAGTCAGGGTACTGCAATCTCATAGATTCCAACTTCTCTGGTGTATTGCCTTTTTTACCTGCACTCCTCAGCTACCGAAACATAACAGTATCACCGGCCTAAAATTGAAAATTGTATGGTACTCACAGAAGGGAAAAAATATTGTGAAAGAAAAAAGGTTGTCAGAGTTGTCAGAGATATTTTTCTGTTTGTTGCATTTTTTTTCCCTCTGTATCTCTGGGTGCTGGGGAGGATTTTTTTTTCTCACAATGGAGTTTGCACAGTTGTCTGGCCGTGTGGATCAGCTTGCCACTGAGGTTCGGAGTATTGCTGCCTATCTTGCTAGGTTGCCTGTTGTGGAACCTAGGATTCCCATGCCAGATTTGTTTTTAGGGGATCGAGCTAAGTTTCAGAATTTCAAAAATAATTGTAAATTGTTTTTTGCCTTAAAATCTAAGTCCTCAGGGAACGCAGCGCAGCAGGTTCAAATTGTCATCTCTCTCCTGCGCGGCGATCCTCAGGATTGGGCTTTTTCCCTGACACCTGGGGATCCTGTTTTGAGTGATGTTGATGCATTTTTTCAGGTTTTGGGGTTATTGTACGATGAGCCTAATGTCACTGATCAAGCTGAAAAAGCCTTGTTGGCATTAAATCAGGGGCTTGATGACGCTGAGTTATACTGTCAGAGATTCCGTAGGTGGGCAGTCCTGACCAAGTGGAATGACGACGCTTTGGCGGCCCTTTTTCGGAAGGGTCTGTCAGATAATGTAAAGGATGTTATGGTGGGATTCTCTGTCCCCTCTGGTCTCAATGATTCTATGTCATTAGCGATTCAAATTGACAGACGTTTGCGTGAGCGGAGAAGTATGCGCGGAATGGTGTTGCCTTGTGAACCTGCTTCTGAACCCATGCAGTGTGATAGAGTGGTGTCTGGGGCACAGCGTCATGAGTTTCGAAAGCGCAATGGGTTATGTTTCTACTGTGGTGATGCCTCTCATGCTATTTCAGTCTGCCCTAAGCAGGGAAGACGTTTTGCACGCTCAGTTGTCTTGGGTAGTGTTCAGACTAAGTTTTTATTAACTGTCACTCTGATATGCTCTCTGTCCTCATTTTCTGCTCAGGTTTTCGTTGATTCTGGAGCAGCTATTAACCTGATGGATTATGATTTTGCTAAACGTTGTGGGTTTCCCTTGATACCCTACAGAAGTCTATTCCCCTACTGGGGATCGATTCTACCCCTTTGGCTGAGAATAAACCTCAGTTCTCTACTCAGGTGATAATGAGGGTTGAACCTGATCATCAGGAGTGCTGTTAATTTTTGGTTCTGTATAATCTGCATGATATTATCGTACTGGGCTTCCCTTGGTTGCAGTCACATAATCCTGTTTTGGATTGGAAATCTGTGTCTGTAACCAGTTGAGGCTGCCAATGTGTTAATACCAACACTCCTGTTTTTTCTGCCTCCCCGCAGGCTCAGGATGTTCCTGACCTTTTGATTGATTTTTCTGATGTGTTTAGCGAAAGTAAATCTGCATCCTTGCCTCCCCATAGGAGCTATGACTGCGCTATTGAATTAGTGCCTGGTAGTAAATTCCCTAAAGTTTGCCTTTTTAACTTGTCTGTACCTGAACATGACGCTATGCGGTGTTATATCAAGGAATCATTGGAGAAGGGTCATATCAGACCATCCTCTTCACCCTTAGGTGCCGTTTTTTTCTTTGTGGCCAAAAAGGATGGTTCATTAAGGCCGTGTATTGATTATCGTCTTTTGAACAATATTACTGTAAAATATCAATACCCGTTACCTTTGATTTCTGACCTGTTTTCCAGGGTGAAAAACGCTACTTGGTTTACCAAGCTTGACCTCAGGGGGGCATATAACCTTATTCGCATTAAGCACGGGGATGAATGGAAGACGGCATTCAATACCCCTGAGGGGCATTTTGAGCACCTCGTGATGCCCTTTGGGCTCACTAATGCTCCTTCTGTCTTCCAGTCCTTCATGAATGACATTTTCAGGGATTTTGTGGATAAATTTCTGATTGTTTATTTGGATGATATCTTGATTTTTTCTAATGACTGGGACTCTCATGTGAAACATGTTCGAACTGTATTCCAGATTTTGAGAGAGAATGCTCTGTATGTGAAGGGATCAAAGTGTCTTTTTGGCGTACAGAGGATCTCATTTCTGGGATTCATTTTGTCCCCATCTGTTATTGAAATGGACCCGGTCACGGTTCAGGCCATCTATAATTGGGTCCAACCTACTTCATTAAAGGCTCTTCAAAGATTTTTGGGTTTTGCCAATTTTTATCGTAAATTTATTGGTAATTTCTCGGTTATTGTTAAACCATTGACTGATTTGACCAGAAAGGGTTCTGATGTGGTGAATTGGCCTCCTGAGGCAGTCTCTGCATTTCAGGAACTTAAGCAGAGATTCACTTCTGCTCCTGTTCTACGGCAGCCTGATGTTTCTCTGCCATTTCAGGTGGAGGTTGATGCCTCTGAAATTGGGGCAGGTGCCGTTTTGTCCCAAAAAGATCCAGAGACCTCTAAAAGTAACCCTTGTGCCTTTTTCTCTCGAAAATTTTCTCCTACTGAACGTAATTATGACGTGGGTAATCGGGAGTTACTGGCTATGAAGTGGGCTTTTGAAGAGTGGAGACATTGGCTGGAGGGAGCCAAACATCAGGTGGTGGTCCTTACGGACCATAAGAATCTGGTTTATCTGGAATCTGCCAAGCGACTCAATCCTAGACAGGCCAGGTGGGCCTTGTTTTTCACACGTTTTAATTTTGTGGTTTCCTTTCTTCCTGGCACTAAGAATGTTAAGGCGGATGCCCTCTCGAGGAGTTTCCTTGCGGACTCTCCTGAGTTATCTGATCCTTCTGTTATTTTGAAAGAGGGTGTAGTTCTTTCCGCCATCTCACCCAATTTGAGACTTGCTCTGGAGGGGTGTCAGGAGGATAGGCCCGAGCGCTGCCCTGTTGGAAAATTGTTTGTCCCGGACCAGTGGAAAAAGAGTGTGATGTCTGAGATTCATTGTTCCGCGTTGGCTGGGCATCCCGGAATTTTTGGTACCAGAGACTTGGTTGGTCGGTCCTTTTGGTGGCCTACCTTGTCTCGTGATGTCAGGGAATTTGTGCAGTCCTGCGGGACTTGCTCTCGCTCCAAGCCTTGCTCTCGCTCTAGTGGTTTGTTGATGCCATTGCCTGTGCCCAAGAGACCATGGACCCATATCTCTATGGATTTCATTTCCGACCTCCCTGTTTCTCAGAGAATGACCGTCATCTGGGTGATTTGTGATAGGTTTTCCAAGATGATACATCTTGTGCCATTACCTAAGTTGCCTTCCTCCTCTGAATTGGTGCCTTTGTTCCTTCAGCACGTGGTTCGTTTACACGGCATTCCTGAGAACATTGTGTCTGACAGAGGAGTCCAGTTTGTTTCCAGATTTTGGAGGACCTTTTGTTCTAAACTTGGTGTTCAATTGTCTTTCTCCTCAGCGTTTCATCCTCAGACCAATGGTCAAACTGAGAGAACAAACCAGACATTGGAGACTTATCTAAGATGCTTTGTGTCTGCTGATCAGGATGACTGGGTCTCTTTTTTGCCTTTGGCTGAGTTTGCTCTTAATAATAGGGCTAGCTCTGCCACTTTGATGTCTCCATTTTTCTGTAATTCTGGGTTTCACCCTCGATTTTCTTCAGGACAGACGGAGGCTTCTGTCTGTCCAGGTGTTGACTCTGTTGTGGAGCGTATGCAATAGATTTGGGACCAGGTAGTGAAGAGGTTGTCCCTCTCTCAGGAGAGGGTCCAGCGGTTTGCTAACCGGCAAAGGACTGATGGTCCTCGGTTTAAAGTGGGGGACTTGGTCTGGTTGTCCTCAAGAAATATTCCTATGAGAGTGGCATCTCCTAAATTTAAGCCTAGGTTCATTGGACCTTATAAGATCATGGAGATTCTTAATCCTGTTTCTTTTCGTTTGCTTCTTCCAGGGACATTTAAGATCCATAACGTGTTCCACAAGTCCTTGTTGAAGAGGTTTGTTGAGCCAGTGGTTCCTACTGCTTTGCCTCCTGACCCTGTTCTGGTTGAGGGCAATATGGAGTTTGTGGTTGAGAAAATATTGAATTCTCGTTTTTCTAGACGGAAACTCCAGTATTTGGTTAAGTGGAGAGGTTATGGTCAGGAAGACAATTCTTGGGTGTTTGCTTCGGACATCCATGCTAGGAGACTCATCCGTGCGTATCATAGAACTCATCCTGACCGACCTGGTTGCTCAAGTGAGGGTTCGGTGACCCCTCCTCAAGGGGGGGGTACTGTTGTGAATGGACTTGAAATGAGTTCTGAGCAGAGGCTCCCTCTGGTGGTTACAAGCGGTACTGGACTGTCCAGTGAAGATTGTGAGGAGTGGGAATCAGGTGTTACTGACTGGTCTTATATAAGGGAGTCGCCTTCCCATCAGGGTTGCCGGTGATCAATTGTTCTGGTCTCAATCCTTGAGTCCTGTTTCCTTTGTAGCCTGCTGTGTCGTGTCTGCATCTCCTGCTAACAGATAAGATATTTTCTTCTTTTTGTTTTTGTGCTTGATTTTTGCATTTTGTCCTGCACTTCTGTGGGGGCCTTCAGGGTCCCATCCGGGGGCGTTTGCCCTCTCAGTTTAGTTCAGCCACTGATGTTTGTACTTTTGCTTTTTCTAGTTTTTTCAGTGGCTGCTGTTTTGATTTTGTTACACCAGAGAACTAATTTAGGTGGTAGAGGTCGTGTGATCTCAGGTGATTTTGAAATTAGTAGAGTTGGTGCTTTTCAGGGTTTTTTGGGATTGCAGTAAGTGCCCTTCCTATCCTTTTCTATTTAGGTAGTTTGGGCCCCAACGTTTGCTCATACTATTTTCTGTCTGTGTCTGTATTTCATCTTGTCTAACCGCCATTACATGTTTGGGGACTTTCTATGTTCTTTGGGGATCTGCTCCGGGGCAGATAGCTTTCCTCTTTCTATCTTTAGGTGTAGTTAGTTTCTCAGGCTGTGACGAGGCGTCTAGGACCAACGTAGGAACGCTCTACGGCTGCCTCTAGTTGTGGTGGTTAGTCAGGGTACTGCAATCTCATAGATTCCAACTTCTCTGGTGTATTGGCTTTTTTACCTGCACTCCTCAGCTACCGAAACATAACAGCAGAGGGTCGGGAGCTCCCTCTGCCTCAGATAGGCGCCCTGCAATGTATTTGCAGGGCCCGATCTCTGCCTTGATGACCCGGGGGTTGTCATGACAACCTCCGGGTCATTTAGCTACGGGAAGCTGCTGTGATCATGTCACAGCAGTTTTCCCCATAGGTACAATGCATTGCAATGCTGGAGCATTGCAATGCATTGTAACTGCAATAAAAAGTAAAAAAAGTGAAAGTCCCATAAAGGGACAAGTTAAAAAAAATCATTTTTTTAAAAAAATTGTAAAAAAAATATTAAAAAATAATTAAAAAAAAATCCCCTAAAAAATACACATTTTTATGTAATAAAAAAAATAAAAAACAAAAAAAATACACATGTTTGGTATCGCCACGTCCGTAAAAATCCCATCTATAAAAGCGTAACCCTAGTTAACCCCTTCAGTGAAAGCCGTAAAAAAAAACACAAAAAAGTAGTAAATTATACTTTTTCCAAGCGGTATCATCATACCGCTTGGAAAAAGTGCAATAACACGCGATCAAAAAGTCAGATATAAATAATCATGGTACCGCTGAAAACGTCATCTTGTCCCGCAAAAAACAATCCGCTATACAGCATCATCAGTGAAAAAATAAAAAAGTTATAGCTCGCGGAATAAACTGATGCAAAAATAATTATTTTTTCTATAAAATTTTTTATTGTGTAAAAAATGCCAAAACATAAAAAAATATATAAATGAGGTATCGCTGTGATCGTAGTGATCCGAAGAATAAAGCTCCTTTATCAATTTTACCACACGCGGATCGGAGGAGAAAAAAAAAAAATCAATTCCTGAATTGCTGGTTTTTGTTCATTCTGCTTCCACAAAAATCGGAATAGGAAGCGATCAAAAAACGTTATGTGCCCGAATATGGTACCAATAAATACGTCAGCTCGTCCCGCAAAAAATAAGCCCACAGATAACTCTGTCGGCCGAAATATGGAAAAATTATAGCTCTCAAAATACGGCGATGCAAAAATTTCTTACAAAAAATTATTCCAAAAAAAAGCATCTTTTAGAGTGTGACAGAAGCTAAACATGAAAAAAGGATGTAAATCTGGTATCGCTGTAATCGCACCGA
>JARQOD010000002.1:185568449-185639225 GCA_033576555.1 Oophaga sylvatica | reverse complement strand
GACCCAGTGCTAGTCGATGGTCAGGAAGAATTTGTGGTGGAAAGGATTTTAGATTCCAGGTTGTATAGAAATCAGTTACAATATCTGATTAAATGGCAGGGCTACCCAGTGGAGGACAACTCATGGAAACCGGTCAATAACGTTAATGCTCCTCGCTTGCTCCGTCAGTTTCATCAGAGGTACCCACACAAGCCTGGTGTGAGGTCATCCGGAGGTTGTCCTTAAGGGGGAGTAATGTAAGGTTCTTGTATATATTCCTGAAACTCAGTTTGTTCGTCAGCCATTTTACTTTTGTCTTGCTGCAGCTATCTTGCCCTCAGTCAAAATGGAGTTTCCAGCTTGCATGTTCCGCCCTGATTCTCTCCTTTGCTTCTTAAGCAGCCACAGCTGAGCAATCAGTGCTTCAGAATCTAGCCTGCAGTGAACCTGTGACTTGACTCCTGTAAGCCTTGGACCTTGTACTCCAGCTATTCCTACTGAGGAACTCTGAAGCACTTGTGGACTCTGAACCCTGCTCTTTGAAAGACCCACGTTTGCATGGACTTACGGTAACAGAGAAGAAGATCCTGAATCTGTATTGGAGAGTGATTGCTGAGCTTGGATTACTCTGGCCTGCTGTGTCTCCTGTTTCTGTGTCTGCAAACTGTGTGACTATTTCTGCCAACTTGTATGAAGTATACAGGACTTTTCTATATCAAACCTGTGTCTCATGTATGTTCATCGCACCCAAGCACAAGACGCTATATGAACTGTACTACATACATTACACCGGGATGCCCAGCCAACGCGGAACAATGAATCTCAGACATCACACTCTTTTTCCACTGGTCCGGGACAAACAATTTTCCAACAGGGCAGCGCTCGGGCCTATCCTCCTGACACCCCTCCAGAGCAAGTCTCAAATTAGGTGAGATGGCGGAAAGAACTACACCCTCTTTCAAAATAACAGAAGGATCAGATAACTCGGGAGAGTCCGCAAGGAAGCTCCTCGAGAGGGCATCCGCCTTAACATTCTTAGTGCCAGGAAGAAAGGAAACCACAAAATTAAAACGTGTGAAAAACAAGGCCCACCTGGCCTGTCTAGATTGAGTCGCTTGGCAGATTCCAGATAAACCAGATTCTTATGGTCAGTAAGGACCACCACCTGATGTTTGGCTCCCTCCAGCCAATGTCTCCACTCTTCAAAAGCCCACTTCATGGCCAATAACTCCCGATTACCCACGTCATAATTACGTTCAGTAGGAGAAAATTTTCGAGAGAAAAAGGCACAAGGGTTACTTTTAGAGGTCTCTGGATCTTTTTGGGACAAAACGGCACCTGCCCCAATTTCAGAGGCATCAACCTCCACCTGAAATGGCAGAGAAACATCAGGCTGCCGTAGAACAGGAGCAGAAGTGAATCTCTGCTTAAGTTCCTGAAATGCAGAGACTGCCTCAGGAGGCCAATTCACCACATCAGAACCCTTTTTGGTCAAATCAGTTAATGGTTTAACAATAACCGAGAAATTACCAATAAATTTACGATAAAAATTGGCAAAACCCAAAAATCTTTGAAGAGCCTTTAATGAAGTAGGTTGGACCCAATCACAGATGGCCTGAACCTTGACTGGGTCCATTTCAATAACAGATGGGGACAAAATGAATCCCAGAAATGAGATCCTCTGTACGCCAAAAAGACACTTTGATCCCTTCACATACAGAGCATTCTCTCTCAAAATCTGGAATACAGTTCGAACATGTTTCACATGAGAGTCCCAGTCATTAGAAAAAATCAAGATATCATCCAAATAAACAATCAGAAATTTGTCCACAAAATCCCTGAAAATGTCATTCATGAAGGACTGGAAGACAGAAGGAGCATTAGTGAGCCCAAAGGGCATCACAAGGTACTCAAAATGCCCCTCCGGGGTATTGAATGCCGTCTTCCATTCATCCCCGTGCTTAATGCGAATAAGGTTATATGCCCCCTGAGGTCAAGCTTGGTAAACCAAGTAGCGTTTTTCACCCTGGAAAACAGGTCAGAAATCAAGGGTAACGGGTATTGATATTTCACAGTAATATTGTTCAAAAGACGATAATCAATACACGGCCTTAATGAACCATCCTTTTTGGCCACAAAGAAAAAACCGGCACCTAAGGGTGAAGAGGATGGTCTGATATGACCCTTCTCCAATGACTCCTTGATATAAGACCGCATAGCGTCATGTTCAGGTACAGACAAGTTAAAAAGGCGACCTTTAGGGAATTTACTACCAGGCACTAATTCAATAGCGCAGTCATAGCTCCTATGGGGAGGCAAGAATGCAGATTTACTTTCGCTAAATACATCAGAAAAATCAATCAAAAGTCAGGAACATCCTGAGCCTGCGGGGAGGCAGAAAAAACAGGAGTGTTGGTATTAACACATTGGCAGCCCCAACTGGTTACAGACACAGATTTCCAATCCAAAAGAGGATTATGAGACTGTAACCAAGGGAAACCCAGTACGATAATATCATGCAGATTATACAGAACCAAAAATTTGCAGCACTCTTGATGATCAGGTTCAACCCTCATTATCACCTGAGTAGAGAACTGAGGTTTATTCTCAGCCAAAGGGGTAGAATCGATCCCCAGTAGGGGAATAGACTTCTGTAGGGGTATCAAGGGAAACCCACAACGTTTAGCAAAATCATAATCCATCAGGTTAATAGCTGCTCCAGAATCAACGAAAGCCTGAGCAGAAAATGAGGACAGAGAGCATATCAGAGTGACAGTTAATAAAAACTTAGTCTGAACACTACCCAAGACAACTGAGCGTGCAAAACGTCTTCCCCGCTTAGGGCAGACTGAAATAGCATGAGAGGCATCACCACAGTAGAAACATAACCCATTGCGCTTTCGAAACTCATGACGCTGTGCCCCAGACACCACTCTATCACACTGCATGGATTCAGAAGCAGGTTCACAAGGCAACACTATTCCACGCATACTTCTCCGCTCACGCAAACGTCTGTCAATTTGAATCGCTAATGACATAGAATCATTGAGACCAGAGGGGACAGGGAATCCCACCATAACATCCTTTACATTATCTGACAGACCCTTCCGAAAAAGGGCCGCCAAAGCGTCGTCATTCCACTTGGTCAGGACTGCCCACCTACGGAATCTCTGACAGTATAACTCAGCGTCATCAAGCCCTGATTTAATGCCAACAAGGCTTTTTCAGCTTGATCAGTGACATTAGGCTCATCGTACAATAACCCCAAAGCCTGAAAAAATGCATCAACATCACTCAAAACAGGATCCCCAGGTGTCAGGGAAAAAGCCCAATCCTGAGGATCGCCGCGCAGGAGAGAGATGACAATTTGAACCTGCTGCGCTGCGTTCCCTGAGGACTTAGATTTTAAGGCAAAAAACAATTTACAATTATTTTTGAAATTCTGAAACTTAGCTCGATCCCCTAAAAACAAATCTGGCATGGGAATCCTAGGTTCCACAACAGGCAACCTAGCAAGATATGCAGCAATACTCTGAACCTCAGTGGCAAGCTGATCCACACGGCCAGACAACTGTGCAAACTCCATTGAGAGAAAAATCCTCCCCAGCACCGTGATACAGAGGGAAAAAAAAAAAAATGCAACAAACAGAAAAATATCTCTGACAACTCTGACAACCGTTTTTTCTTTCACAAATTTTTTCCCTTCTGTGAGTACCATACAATTTTAAATTTTGGGCCGGTGATACTGTTATGTTTCGGTAGCTGAGGAGTGCAGGCAAAAAAGGCAATACACCAGAGCAGTTGGAATCTATGAGATTGCAGTACCCTGACTAACCACAACAACTAGAGGCAGCCGTGAGTGTTCCTACGTTGGTCCTAGACGCCTCGTCACAGCCTGAGAAACTAACTACACCTAAAGATAGATATAGGAAAGCTATCTGCCCCGGAGCAGAACCCCAAAGATAATAGAAAGCCCCCAAACATGTAATGGCGGTTAGACAAGAAGAAATACTGACACAGATAGAAAATAGTATGAGCAAACGTTGGGGCCCAAACTAACTAAATAGAAAAGGATAGAAAGGGTACTTACTGCAATCCCAGAAAACCTGAAAAGCACCAACTCTACTAATTTCAAAAACACCTGAGATCACACGACCTCTACCACCTAAATTAGTTCTCTGGTGTAACAAAATCAAAACAGCAGCCACTGAAAAAACTGGAAAAAGCAAAAGTACAAACATCAGTGGCTGAACTAAACTGAGAGGGCAAAAGCCCCCGGAGGGGACCCTGAAGGCCCCCACAGAAGTGCAGGACAAAATGCAAAAATCAAACACAAAAACAAAAAGAAGAAAATGTCTTATCTGTTAGCAGGAGATGCAGACACGACACAGCAGGCTACAAGGGAAACAGGAATCAAGGATAGAGACCAGAACAATTGATCACCGGCAACCCTGATGGGAAGGTGACATCCCTTATATAAGACCAGTCAGTAACACCTGATTCCCAATCCTCTCAATCTTCACAATCTTCACTGGACAGACCAGTACCGCTTGTAACCACCAGAGGGAGCCTCTGCTCAGAACTCATCTCAAGCCCATTCACAACACAGAACTCTGGTGAGAACTGGATGCAAACCAACAGATACTGAAATAACAGGAGACTAGAGATACAGAAAAGACTGACATAAGCTGTGGAAAAGGAAAACAGAGTCCAGCACAGGTCCCAGCAGGGAACCCAGCTGTACTCACACCCGCAAGGTAGAGAACCGAGAAAAGCAAAATGGGAAAAAATGCCACAGATTAAAACAGGCAAATAACTTATCTGAAAGATGCAGAACAAAGTGGGAACAAGCTGACTTCCAGAAGGCTCAGGAAGAAAACCAAATCACTGGCAACAACCAAGGGAAGGCTGCTCACAATCTCTCCAGTCAGAAACACCTGAGCTCCAATCATCCTCTTCAGTTGATCGACTTCTGTCAGCCAGACAAGCTCCATTACCAGCAGCAAACACCAGAGGGAGCCCAAACTCAGAAGCCAGACCAAAAGTGTTCACAACAGTACACAATCTTCAAAGAAGTTCAGTTTAGTCTTTATGTATTGGTACATATATTAACTCGTTTTGCACCCCTCATGTACATTACAAAGCGCTCACTAAGCTATATAGAAGACACAGGTGGTAATAAACTTCTGTCTTTATCCCAGGATCCTCAGCTGTGTCTGATCGTCAGAGAACAGACTTGTTTCTGCTAGATTGTAGGAGCAGTAGCATTAATCCTTCACCTTAAATTTACAATAGCATGAGATAGAAGCCCAAGACTAAACAACATTAATTTATGGCATTTGGTTCTTATCAGGCTAAGGGTCAACTGAGAGATGTGGCTGCCTCAATCTACACCCTCTATGGTCCTCATATTAATGCAATCACATAGCTCAAGCATACTCTTAAGAAACTTTCAGCATTTGCTGAAGAGCAGTAGATTATAGGCTGTGACTTTCACCTGAACATGAACATATTTTTTTCCCCTCAAAATTAGTTCAATAAGAACACTAAATAGCCTACATAATGATCTTGATTAACTTTGAATTATACATGGCGCTGTACATGAGAAGGGGTTACATACAAAGTTATAGATATCGTTTACAGTAAACAAATTTACAATGACAGACTGGTACAGAGGGGAGAGGACCCTGTCCTTGCGGACTTACATTCTACGGGATAATAGGGAAGAAACAGAAGGTCGGGGGTGCGGCAGCTCTGGTGGTGGCAGCGAGGCGGCAGCTCGGGTGGTGGCGGCGAGGCGGAATGGTTATTGCAGGCTGTAGGCTTTCCTGAAGATATGGGTTTTCAGGTTCCGTCTGAAGGATCCAAGGATGGTGGATAATCGTACATGTTGAGGCGTGGAATTCCAGAGGATGGGGGATATTCGGGAGAAATCTTGGAGGCAGTTGTGTGAGGAACGAATAAGTGTGGAGGATAGTAGGAGGTCTTGGGAGGATCGAAGATTACGTGAAGGAAGATATTGGGAGATTAGTTATTATTATTATTATAAATTTATATAGCGCCATTTATTCCATGGCGCTTTACATATGAAAAGGGAAAATATAGACAGGTACAATAAACTGTGCTAGACAAGGGACACACAAGTACATAAGGAGAGAGGACCCTGCCGCGAGGGCTCACAGTCTACAGGGATGGGTGAGGATACACTAGGAAAGGGTAGAGCTGGTCGTGCGATGGTTCAGTAGACTGAGGATCATTGTAGGCTGTAGGCTTGTCGGAACAAGTGGGTCTTCAGGTTCTTCTTGAAGGTTTCCGTTGTTGGTGAAAGTCTGATGTTTTGCGGCAGGGAGTTCCAGAGTATGGGGGAAGCCCGGGAGAAGTCTTGTATGCGGTTGTGGGAAGAAGAGATGAGGGGGGAGTCGAGAAGGAGATCTTGAAAGGATCGATGGTTGCGTGTGGGTAGGTATCGGGAGACCATGTCACAGATGTATGGAGGAGAAAGGTTGTGGATGGCTTTGTATGTCATGGTTAGGGTTTTGAACTGAAGCCTCTGGGCAATAGGAAGCCAGTGAAGGGCCTGGCATAGGGGGGAGGCTGAGGAATAGTGGGGAGACAGGTGGATTAGTCGGGCAGCAGAGTGTAGGATGGACTGGAGTGGTGCCATAGTGCTAGAGTGGAGGCCAGACAGTAGGAGGTTGCAGTAGTCGAGGCGGGAGATGATAAGGGCGTGCACTAGTGTTTTTGTGGTTTCATAGTTGAGGAATGAGCGTATCCGGGAAATATTTTTGATTTTGAGGCGGCAGGAGGTGGCGAGGGCTTGGATATGTGGTTTGAAAGAGGGGGCAGAGTTGAGGAATAACCGCAAGGCACCGAGCATGCAGGACTGGGGAAAGCGAGAAGCCATTGACATAGATGGATAGGTCTGGTGGAGGGGAAGAATGAGGTGGGGGAAAGATGATGAATTCTGTTTTGTCCATGTTCAGTTTGAGAAAGCAAGCAGAAAAGAAGGCTGAGATAGCAGACAGACACTGTGGGATTTTGGTCAGTAGGGAGGTGAGGTCAGGTCCAGATAGGTGGATCTGCGTGTCATCGGCATAGAGGTGATACTGCAAACCGTGGGATTCTATGAGCTGTCCCAGGTCGAAGGTGTAGATGGAGAAGAGTAGGGGTCCTAGGACTGAGACTTGAGGAACACCGACAGACAGGGGGCGAGGTGAGGAGGTGGTGTGTGAGAGGGAGACACTAAATGTTCGGTCTGTTAGGTATGATGAGATCCAGGACAGGGCCAAGTCTGTGATGCCAAGAGATGAGAGAATCTGTAGCAGGAGGGAATGGTCCACGGTGTCGAAGGCAGAAGACAGGTCCAGGAGAAAGAGGACAGAGTAGTGTCGCTTGCTCTTAGCGGTTAGCAGGTCGTTAGTGACTTTAGTTAGGGCAGTTTCAGTTAAGTGATGCGGTCGGAAGCCGGATTGTAAATAGTCAAAGAGGGAACAGGAGGAGAGGTGGGAGGACAGTTCGAGATATACATGCTGTTCCAGTAGTTTTGAGGCATAGGGGAGAAGAGATATCGGGCGATAGTTAGACACAGAGGATGGGTCGAGGGAGGGCTTTTTGAGGATGGTAGTGATTGAGGCATGTTGGAAGGATGAAGGAAAGACACCATTTGTAAGTGAAAGGTTGAAGAGGTGTGTGAGAGTAGGGATGAAGACTGTGGCAAAGTTAGGGATGAGGTGGGACGGGAGTGGGTCAAGCGCGCAAGTGGTGAGGTGTGATCTTGACAGGAGAGTGGAGAGCTGATCTTCTAGTTCAGAGATATAGGGAGGAGACAGGTTGTGGATGGCTTTGTAGCTCAGTGTTAGTAGTTTGAACTGGATTCGTTGGGGAATTGGGAGCCAGTGGAGGGATTTGCAGAGGGGAGAAGCAGGGGAGTAGCGAGGGGAGAGGTGGATTAGTCGGACAGCAGAATTGAGGACAGATTGGAGTGGTGCAAGAGAGTTGACGGAGAGGCCACAGAGGAGGGTGTTGCAGTAATCAAGGCGGGAGATGATGAGGGCATGAACAAGAGTTTTAGTAGATTGAGGGCTGAGGAAGGGACGGATTCTGGAAATGTTTTTAAGTTGGAGGCGACAGGAGGTGGCAAGAGTTTGGATGTGTGGTTTGAAGGACAGGGCAGAGTCGAGAGTTACTCTGAGGCAGCGGATTTCAGGTGCGGGAGAGATCGTGATGCCATTTACCATAATAGATAGATCGGGTAGGGAAGATACGTGAGATGGAGGAAAGATGATGAGTTCGGTTTTGTCTACATTGCGTTTTAAGAACGAGAAGTGAAGAAGGAGGATATGGCTGATAGACACTCCAGGATTCTGGACAGCAGAGAGGTGACATCTGGGCCAGAGAGGTAGATCTGAGTATCGTCCGCATAGAGGTGGTACTGGAAGCCATGGGACTTTATGAGTTGTCCTAGGCCAAGGGTATAGATGGAAAAAAGTAAGGGCCCCAGGACAGAGCCTTGAGGGACTCCAACAGACAGAGGGCGGGATGAGGTGGTAGAGTGGGAGTGGGAGACGCTAAATGTGCGGTCGGAAAGGTAAGTGGCGATCCAGGACAGGGCAAGGTCTTTGATGCCATGGGAAGAAAGAATCTGTAGCAGTAGGCAGTGGTCAACTGTGTCAAAGGCAGAGGACAGGTCAAAGAGGAGGAGGATGGAGAACTGTCTGTTAGCTTTGGCTGTGAGTAAGTCATTAGTAATTTTGGTCAGGGCAGTTTCAGTGGAGTGGTGGGGGCGGAAGCCAGATTGGAGGGTGTCGAGGAGAGAGTTAGATGAGGGTGGGCGGAGAGTTGAGCGTGGACATGCTGCTCAAGGAGTTTGGAAGCAAACGGGAGCAATGATTTTGGGCAATAGCTGGGCATAGCAGTTGAGTCAAGGTTCATTTTTTTGAGGATGGGTGTGATGGTGGCATGTTTGAAGGCAGAGGGAAAGGTATCAGAAGATAGCGATAGGTTGAAGAGATGGGTTAGGGCTGGGATGAGCATGTTAGTGAGGTGGGGGAGCAGGTGGGAAGGGATGGGGTCAAGTGCACAGGTGGTGAGGTGTGATTTGAAAAGCAGATGAGTAAGCTCTCCTTCAGTGATGTTGGAGAGGGAGGCTAGTAGGGAAGGACAGAGGTCTGGTATATGGAGTGGTTGGAGTGGTGGAACAGTAAAGGTTTGCCTTGTTTGGTCGATCTTATTTTTGAAGTAGGTGGCAAAGTCATCGGCAGAGATGAGGGGAGTTGGAGGTGGCAGTGGTGGGCGGAGGAGAGAGTTGAATGTGCTGAACAGTTGTTTTGGGTTGTAGGATAATGAAGATACAAGGTAACAGTAGCCCACTAATATAAAAAAACCTTTGATGCTTTGCCCAATATGTTTGTGTCATATTTTAGTTTACTTCCTTAACCCTATAAGGACAAGGGAATTTTTCATTTTTGCTTTCATTTTTTCTTCACTTTTGTTCACTTTTTTTAATTTTTCAGTTGACATGGAGATATAAGGGTTTGTTATTTACAGGACTGTCACGGGGTCCTTCTCCGGTATCACACCATCAACAGAGCAAGAGAAGTGCGAACAATCCCAAGACCTTTATTATAGGCAAAACTAACAGGTCCATAAACAAACACCACACTGAGGATACAATAGTCCAGAACACGAATGCAGTTCAGTAACAGGATAAATGTCCCATGAGATGAGTCCAATAACCCAGATGACAGAGGATAATCCAAAGAAACCAATCTTTCTTTCTCTCTGACGTGCTGTGTCTGTACACCATCCTCTCCACACACGATCTGACTTCCCCCTCTATGTCCTCCTCAGACCCCCTCCTTATCTCCTGGGGTAGTCAGACCGGTTTGATGGCTTTCAGGCCTGACCTGGGAAAGGTGCCTCAGGGTTTAAGGCACTACAGGGGTGACTCACTGCATTTGGATAGCTGAGGGATCATGAATAGACAATCAGGAGATGTCAGCAGAGGTTCATCAAAAGGCATAGAGACATTCAGGCTGCAGATGGTAGGTAAGCTAACTCAATTATCAGCCAAAAGGCTGACAATTGAGACCCTAGACAATATGTGAAATACACAGAATGATACCGGGCAACAAGAGAACATCATGTAAATCACTAAAATATAAATATACACAAAATGATACCCGCAGAACATATCACACCATCACAAGGACGAATTGTCATTTTGCATGCGGAATTGGCAATTTATTTTTTCAAGCACAGGAAAAAAGGGATGATTTGAATTTTTATACATTATATTTTAGTCCCTCTTAGGGACTTCAATATTTGATTGTTATCTTATACCACACAATGCAATGCTATTTTCACTATCAAAATGACAATCTCAGTCTCCTATAGAGCCCAGCCTATTGTTGAGCTTCCCTGGATGACCAAAATGACAATGACGTGGGGTTTTCAGAAGAGTCTTAGCATACATAGTAACCCATGGGTCATCTGAGATTGTACAACGGGGTCCATTGGGAGCCAGTATACTCTCACTCTGGTGTGCATCCATTTCAATGTTGCTGTCAAAGATTGACAGCAGCATTTATATTAATAACAGCTGCAGGCAGAACTTAAGTCCAGATGCAGCTGTTAAAGGCTGATGCTGACTATGTAATTTAGCATCAGCAGTGTGTGGAAGACACTCAGCTACTGAACGTCCTTCACACCTGTGGACCCTTTTCGCAGGGGACTAACTCACATAATACGGTAAAGGGTTCTCATGCTAGTCCATCAAGCACTGGAAGCAAGATATTTTGGAAATTATAGGCCCATATTACTGCAAATTGCAGACCTAAAGCTTTGTGCTTACATTCCTCCCTTATTTACCAAAGCTTATATTCCAAACAGACAGATTTTGTCAAAGGCATGGAGAAAGGAGACAACTGGAATAGAGTTCTCTAGGCAATCCAATCGGCTTCTTAAAAGAAATCCCATTGACCTTTTTTTGGCAGTTGTTTGGCAGAGTGGATTGTCAGTTTATGAACAGAATTTTGCCAAAATTAATTTTCCTCTACAATTCATTGTTGCAATTATCTTGTTCTATAGCTCACCATATGTTGAAATACAAAGTAATGTATTCCTCTCTGCTAGCGATGAGCAGACCCGTTGAAGTTCAGGTTCAGGTGCCCAACCAGAACTTTATTCCAAAGTTCGGTTCGGGTACCAGAGCTTTACTTCAACTTGAACCAAAACCCAAACCTCATTGAAAACAATGGCGCCCCAGACTTTTGAGCTGCCAGAAAATTCTCTCTCTTTTGGGTTCACCCATCTCCCACTCTCTTCCCCTTTTAATATTAAAATTAGTGAGAGGTTGCCCCCTTTCCCTGGCTTATTTTTTTAACACTTGAGCACTGCCAGATTTTAAAACAAATTAAAATATTAATCACTAGAAATTAACATAACAAGCAAATATCTGCGTTGAGTGTCAAATATAGAATTACTTGGTCTAAAATTAGGATTAACTGTAGCTATACTAACATTCCGTATTCTATATAAATTCCACCACAAACTAGAGATGATCAAATCTGCACAGATTTTAATTCAGCAAATCTCTAAAATTTATGAGGGAAATTCGATTTGCATGGAGTTATTCAATATAAATTGATTGTTCCTTATTATGCTCAGTTGTGTCTCCAGTTCCTAAAGCATAATAAATACAGGGTGTAAAAAAAGAAAGAAATAATATTTATTTCACCATTCACATCACTAATCATTTGTTCTGCTACCTCCACAGCTCACTGCCCGGTTCTTTCTGACTCTTCTTTTTGCCTTTTTTTTTAGCCAGCATCTTCTTTGGCCTGCAGCACCCTTGATGAGCCATGCCATGACAGCACACATCATGATGTTGAGACATGCAATGCCCGAAGTCTGAACAGCACATCAGTGCATGCACGAAGGCCATCAGAAGCATAGTTGTGCTTGAAGCCATGGCCCACTGTGAAGCAAGCCAAATAAGACAGGTAAGCAGAAAGTGCTTTTTTTTAAACTTTTGTGAGTGCTCTACGATTTAGCAAAATGGTGGCACTGGCAGCTAGCCAACTCTTTTGCTGTATTTGTGCAGAATAAATTGGAAAAAAATTTTGTAAACCTCAATTTGAGGAGAGTTCAATTACACTTGAATAAATTCAGTAGTTACTACCAGTAATATAATTAAATGAAATTATCACCCATATTATGTACTGTGTACAGTAGACTGTAAATACTTACTCTAAATTTTTATCTTTCGAAAACTTCTTCATATAATTGACACTGTCCCAATTTTACTCCGCAGCTTTTTAAAGAAGGTGGTCAGGTTTGTTCTCTTTCTTTAGAAACAACTGAAATCCAATCTCCTGCTAGCTACTATATTGCCATCTTTTTTGAATAAGAGTTACGATGACCATTTTAGACATTTGAGCATTGCCTGACATGTTCAGATTAGATACCATATTATGACTAGTGCAATACCATAACTTGAAAAAAAAATGCATTTAAATAGACCCATGGTCTTTTGAAGATAACTGCACTAAGAGATATAAAGATATTGCTCCATTTCCTCTCTGTTGACATCCCCACTATCATCATGGGTGACTTCAACATCCCCATTGATGCTTCCACCCCAGCGGCCTCTAAACTTTTATCGCTCACTGCCTCCTTTGGCCTCACTCAATGGTCCTCTGCGGCCATTCACAAAGATGGTCACACGCTGGACCTTATCTTCACCCGCCTCTGTTCCCTTACTAATCTCACTAACTCACCCCTTCCCCTGTCTGACCACAACCTACTGACGTTCTCTTCTCTCTCCTCTTCTAGTGCACAACCCCCACTCCACAAACTCACTCACCCTCGCAGAAATCTCAAACACCTCAATTTACCAATGCTCTCTGAGTCCCACCTCCCTCTTACAGACATATCTTCACTTCATGACACAGATTCTTCTGCCACCTTTTATAACACTACAATAACAGCAGCACTTGATTCGGCAGCCCCCTCACACATAGCAAAACTTGTACAATCAACAGGCAGCCCTGGCTGACCAGTGTCACCAAAGAACTGAGACGGGCTTCCAGGGTTGCTGAGCGGAGATGGAAAAAATCCCGCTCTGCCGAGCACCTAACCACATACAAGCAGTCCCTCACCAGCTTCAAGTCCACGCTCACTGTTGCAAAGCAAACTTACTTCTCATCTCTTATATCCTCCCTGTCTCACAACCCTAAACAGCTCTTCAACACTTTCAATTCTCTTCTCTGTCCCCAGCACCTCCTCCTTCTCCTCTCATTTCTGCTGAAGACTTTGCCTCTTTCTTTAAGCAGAAGATCGATACGATCAGAGAAAGCTTTGGCCCACATCCCCCATTGCCCCTCTTAGCTGCTCAACCCTCGTCCTCCAAAACCAACTTCTCCACCTTGACAGAAGATCAGCTTTCCACCCTCCTATCAAGATCACACCTCACCACTTGCATGCTTGACCCACTCCCATCCCACCTCATCCCTAGCCTCGCCACCGTCTTCACCCCTACTCTAACACACCTCTTCAACCTTTCACTTACAAATGGTGTCTTCCCCTCATCCTTCAAACATGCCTCGATCACACCCA
Organism: Oophaga sylvatica; assembly: GCA_033576555.1. Taxonomy (NCBI): domain Eukaryota; kingdom Metazoa; phylum Chordata; class Amphibia; order Anura; family Dendrobatidae; genus Oophaga; species Oophaga sylvatica. Next base: position 185,625,629 of record JARQOD010000002.1, on the reverse strand, counting down.
TTCTCAAAAAGACCTCCCTTGACCCATCCTCTGTGTCTAGCTATCGCCCGATATCTCTTCTCCCTTATGCCTCAAAACTACTGGAACAGCATGTCCATCTTGAACTGTCCTCCCACCTCTCCTCCTGCTCCCTCTTTGACCGCTTACAATCAGGCTTCCGACTGCATCACTCAACTGAAACTGCCCTAACTAAAGTCACCAATGACCTACTAACCACCAAGAGCAAGTGACACTACTCTGTCCTCCTTCTCCTGGACCTGTCTTCTGCCTTCGACACTGTGGACCATTCCCTCCTGCTACAGATTCTCTCATCTCTTGGCATCACAGACTTGGCCCTATCCTGGATCTCATCATATCTAACAAACTGAACATTCAGTGTCTCCCTCTCCCACACCATCTCCTCACCTCGCCCCCTGTCTGTCGGTGTTCCCCAAGGCTCAGTTCTAGGACCCCTACTCTTCTCTCTGGCCTTCCCTCTAGCACTCTGGCACCACTCCAATCCATCCTGCACTCTGTTGCCCGACTAATTCACCTGTCTCCCCGTTATTCCCCAGCCTCTCCTCTCTGCCAAGCCCTTCATTGGCTTCCTATCGTACAGAGGCTCCAGTTCAAAACCCTAACCATGACCTACAAAGCCATCCACAATCTGTCTCCTCCATACATCTGTGACATGGTCTCCCGGTACATACCCACACGCAACCTTCGATCCTCTCAAGATCTCCTTCTCTACTCCCCTCTTATCTCTTCTTCCCACAACTGCATACAAAGCTTCTCCCGTGCCTCTCCATACTCTGGAACTCTCTACCCCAACACATCAGACTCGCGCCTACCATGGAAACCTTCAAAAAGAACCTGAAGACCCACCTCTTCTGACAAGCCTACAACCTGCAGTGATCATCAGTCTACTGAACCACCGCACGACCAGCTCTACCCTCTCCTAGTATATCCTCACCCATCCCTGTAGACTGTGAGCCCTTGCGGGCAGGGTCCTCTCTCCTTCTGTACTTGTGTGTGCCTTGTATTGCTCATGTTTACTGTACTTGTCTATATTTGCCCCTCTTCACATGTAAAGCGCCATGGAATAAATGGCGCTATAAAAATGTATAATAATAATAAATAATAATAAAGACCTCTTGGGTTTCTTTGATATTAGCAAAGAACTCATTTGATACTTGACACTACTTTGTTTTTATAGCCCCCTAAAGCACCAAATTTTAATGTTGTATGTTGCTGGAGATATGGTCAAGCACAAGATATTTTATATATATTTTGGAGTAATATCCTAATATTATGCTGTTACTGGCGATGACGTGACATTCTTGTCACATGCCAGAGCATCGATGAATGAATATCCTGAGCTTTCGGTTTCCATGGTGCAGTGTTTGATTTGCTGGCTTGGCATGATGTTATCTGTGTAGTGCGATGTCTCACCAGTCCAGCTAATCATCAGCCGAACCTGGGATCCTGAAGGGTAAGGAAATCCATGGAGCTCCTATGCACGGTCACTTAGACTATGGATCAAGATTGCGCAAAGTGATCCACTCACCTCTGTTCCTCAACAATGGAAAGAACACATTAAGAAGAAAAAGTCTTGTAGTTTTGGAAATCACATGACTCATAGAAGTGTTAAAGGGAATCTAGATAGAATAACTCGCAGAACTCTTTCATCTAAGGATAGCATGAGACTGCTGGTCCTGTAGTGATAATTTTCTGAGAAAACACTGATTGTTTTGAAACTACAACAACCAGTTCAGTAATTGACACATTGGTGGAATCAGGGTCTTTGCTACTACATCATGCAGCTCTTAGATTAGGAAGCAAAACCTGCTGACAGATTCCCTTTAGTGCTATCCAACTGAAGAAAAAAATAGAATTTTTTTTTTCAAAATATCGCAATTTATTCAGAATCAAGTATGAGCGCCACACACAGAAATAAACATACTTTCCTAACAAATAGGCAATCACCACATGTATTCAGGCTGTCTAGCAGCCGCAAATCATGCAGCTGCGGTGACAAAAGCTAAGTCTCCGAGCACGCCAAAATAGTCGGAGGACACCCGAGCATTCTCGGGAAAACTAGAACAACGAGTATACTCGCTCATCACTAGTAGTATTATTTACAGTAGCTGGACCCTCTCCCCATCTAATTCCAGGTACACTAACAGTTCTATTTTAAATTGATTTGGTCATTGAACCAGGGGTAGGGATAGTTCAACAAAATGTACTAGGAGACATTTACGCATATTGCGTAAGTTACTGTGATTAACCTGCATGGCCCCAATATACTTCTACGACTTGCAGCATCATCGGACTCGTCTCTCATCAATCACATCTCAGAAATCATTGGTCGGCAACTGTAAAAGGGAGCTGCCAGCATTGAATCTTGATCCTTTTCATGCCTAAGTGCATTCAGTATGGCAGAACATTTATCAGATATCAATTAATAAGCTTATTATTGTTAGCATGCCAAGGCATGTAGACCCCTAACATTTTTGAAAATATTTTATTATATCTTTTCATGACACAACACTGAAGATATGACACTATGATACGATGTTAGGTAGTCAGAGTACAGCTTGTATAATAGTGTAAATTTGTGCGCCCTTTAAATAACTCAACACACAGCCATTAATATCTAAACCGCTGGCAACAAAAGTTGAGTACACCCTAAGTGAAAATGGCTAAATTGTTACCAAAGTGTCAATTTTTGTGTGGCCACCATTATTTTCAAGCACTTCCTTAACTCTCTTGGGCATGGAGGTTAATAGAGATTCACCAGTTGCCACTGGAATCTGTTTCCACTCCTCCATGACGAAAGTCACAGATCTGGTGGATGTTAGAGAACGTGCATTCCTCCACCTTCCATTTGAGGATGCCCCACAGATGCTCAATAGAGTTTAGGTATGGAGACATCATTGGCTAGTCTAGCACCCTTACCCTCAGTTTCTTTAGCAAGGCAGTGGTCATTTTCGAGGTGTGTAATAGGTTATCATGTTGAAATACTGCCCTGCAGTCCAGTTTCCAAAGGGTGGGGATCATGCACTGCTTTAGTATGCTACAGTCCATGTTGGCATTCATGGTTCCCTCAATGAACTGTAGCTCCCCACAGCAGGTAGCACTCATGCAGCACCAAACCATGACACTCCCACCTCCATGCTTGGTAGGCAAGACAAACATGTCTTTGTATTCCTCATCTGGCTGCCACCACAGACGCTTGACACCATCTGAACCAAATAAGATTATTTTTGTCTCATCAGAAAACAGTATATGATTCAAGTTATCCATATAATTTATCTTCTTGTCTTCAGCAAATGGTTTGTGGGGTTTCTTGTGCATCATTTTTAAAAGAGGTTTCCATCTTGCACAACAGCCATGCAGACCAATTTGGAGCTGTGTGTGGCGTATGGTCTGAACACTGACAGGTTGACCCCCCTTCTTTAACCTCTGCAGCAATGCTGGCAGCACTCATACTGTACATCTATTTTGAATATCCAACCTCTGTATTTGATGCTGAGAACATGCTCTCAAGTTCTTTGGTCGACCAGGGCGAGGCCAATTCTGAGTGGAACTTGTCTTGTTAAACCACTGAATGGTCTTGGCCGCTGTGCAGCAGCTCAATTTCAGGGTGTTGGCAATCTTCTTATAGCCTAGGCCATCTTTTTGTAGAGCAACAATTCATTTTTTTCAGATCCAAGGAGAGTTCTTTGCCATGAAGTGCCATGTTGAACTCCCAGTGACCTGTATGAGAGAGAGTGATAACACCAAATTTATCACACTTGCTCCTCATTCACACCTGAGACCTTGTAACGCTAATGAGTCACATGACACCTGGTAGGGAAAAGGTCTAATTGGGCACAATTTGGCCATTTTCACTTAGGGGTGTGCTCACTTTTGTTGCCAATTGTTTAGAGATTAAAGGGAACCTGTCACTTGTTTTGGCCTCTATATAAGATGCGGCCACTGCCTTTCAGGGCTTATCTACAGCATTCTATAATGCTGTAGAAAAGCCCCCCATTCGACCTGAAAGATAAGAAAAATAAGTTTTAGTATACTCACCCGGGATGGGGGGTTGTCCGCTGCGGTCCAGTCCGATGGGTGTTTTAGGTTCGGGTCTGGTGCCTCTCATCTTGCGACACCGCCCTCCTGCTTGCTTGCTCGCTCCCGGCATCACGCTTCTGCGCAGGCATACTTCTCTGCCCTGTTGAGGTCAGAGCAAAGTACTGCAGTGCACAGACGCTGGACCTCACTGACCTTTCCCAGCGCCTGCACACTGCAGTACTTTTCTCTGCCCTCAACAGGGCAGAGATGTACACCTGGGCAGAAGCGCAATGCCGGGAGCAGGGAAGCAAGCAGGAGGACGATGTCACAAGAAGATAGTATGCACCGGACCCGGACCTGCAGCACCCATCGGACCGGACCGCATCGGACCACCACCTCGGGTGAGTATAATAAAACTAATTTTTCTTATCTTTCAGGTCAGACCAGGGGCTTATCTACAGCATTACAGAATGCTGTAGATAAGCCCGAATGGCAGAGGCCGCATCTTATAGCGGCCAAAACAGGTGACAGGTTCCCTGTAATGGCTGTGTGCTGAGTAATATAGAGGGCACACCAAATTTACTTTACATTGTATCAAATTGTCAGAACTGAATTGTTTTGAAAAATGTGCTTCTATTGTTTCATAATTTGCATTTCATTACCATGTTTATCAAACCTGTGCTCTCCACAATTTCACGACTTTTCCTTTCTTGTTGCAATTTCAATGGTAAGAAGTGTAAGTTTGCTTCTTGCAGTCTTAATACTTTACATGAGTGGAAGACTGTAAAAGATCTACAGAAAATACAGATTTTAGCTTTCAATTTTTGGGAAGTATGCAGTATGTCCCTCATGCATGCAGCCGCACACTCCGGTCCGAGTGCTGGCAGCAGTGCCGGGTATTCATGCGAGAGACTCACGCGAGTTTCCCGCATCACACTCGCAAGTGTGACCACAGCCTAATTGTTCCTCACTTGGTTTTGGCTTACAAATACTGAGGTAACATACTGACCAAATACTGAGTGTGACCATAGCCCTTGGCTGGGTTTACTTGAGCGATTACAAAATCATTAATTTCCCATGCATCCATTTTTTTATATTTTTTGTATTTTTTTTTGCATCCGCATGTCTGTTCTTTTTAACCATGTGCCATCCATATGTGTTTTTTCATGGGTATGACATACAGTTTTTACATAATTTTTAAAAATATGAACTAAAAATCAAATACACTTTCATAATAATTATTAGGGATCCATGAAAAACACATGACATATGGATGACAACCTGTATATGATCTGTTTTTTATTCTCCAATTGACTTATAAGGCCGGAGTCACACTGGCGACAAAATCGGACGACTGCAATGCGATGACCTGACCTGAAGACCTGAAGTGAAAGTGGGAAGCAATAAATTAAGCTTCACACACTAATTCCTTCTTCTCCTGTCGCCGGGAGAGGAACTGATTCATTCAGAGGATTACAGCTGAGCAATAAAATATTGTCCAAAACTGTGTCTTTATTTCATTAACCCCTTCAAGACCTGTGACACAGCGTATGTGTCATGAAAGGATCGCGTTCCTGCGGGTCGGGTGACCGGGGTCACTGAAAGGTCACCCGACCCGCAGGCACAAGACCCTTTGTGCTTCACCACAGGGGGTTGGCTTAACCCCCATGTGGCTACGATCGCTCTGATTGGCTGTTAAAAGTGAAACAGTGCTCCCTTTATTCCGAGCCCCGACGTGTGCCCAAACAGTGGTTTACCCCCATATATGGGGTATCAGCATACTCAGGAAAAATTGCACAACAATTTTGGGGGTTTAATTTCTCCTGTTACCCTTGGGAAAAAAAATTGGGGACTAAAAAAATTATTTTTGTTGAAAAAAATGATTTTTTTTATTTTCACCGCTCTGCGTTATAAACTTCTCTGAAGAACTTGGAGATTCAAAGTGCTCACCACACATGTAGAGGAGTTCCTTGGGGGATTTAGTTTCCAAAATGGGGTCACTTGGGGGGGGTTTCTACTGTTTAGGCACATCAGGGGCTCTGCAAACGTAACAAGATGCCCGCAGACCATTCCATCAAGTCGGCATTTCAAAGCGTCACTACATCCCTTCCGAGCCCTGCCGTGCGCCCAAACAGTGTTTATGACCACAAATGAGGTATATGTGTACTCAGGAGAAATTGCCCAACAAATTTTAGGACCCATTTTATCCTGTTGCCCATGCAAAAATGAAAAAATTGATGCTAAAATAAAATTTTTGTTGGAAAAATTAAAATGTCCATTTTTTCCTTCCATGTTGCTTTAGCTCCTGTGAAGCACCTGAAGGATTAATAATCTTCTTGAATGTAGTTTTGAGTAGCTTGAGAGGTGCAGTTTTTATAATGGCGTCACTTTTGGGTATTTTCTACCATATAGACCCCTGAAAGTGACTTCAAATGTGAGGTGGTCCCTAAAAAAATGGTTTTGTAAATTTTGCTGTAAAAATTAGAAATCGCTGGTCAACTTTTAACCCTTATAACTTCCTAACAAAAAAAAAATTTGTTTCCAAAATTGTGCTGATGTAAATTAGACATGTGGGAAATGTTATTTATTAACTATTTTGTGTCATAGAACTCTCTGGTTTAACAGAATAAAAATTCAAAATTTGAAAATTGCAAAATTTTCTAAATTTTCGCCAAATTTCCATTTTTTTCACAAATAAACGCAAAAATTATCGACCTAAATTTACCATTAACATGAAGCCCAATATGTCACGAAAAAACAGTCTCAGAATCGCTAGGATCCGTTGAAGCGTTCCTGACTTATTACCTCATAAAGGGACACTGGTCAGAATTGCAAAAAATGGCAAGGTCATGAAGGGGTTAATAAAAGGATTAATAATTAATGTGTGTGTTTTTTTTCCTTTCATACAATAGGATTAATAATTGATAGTTGTCTAATTGACAGCTCTCAATTATTAACCTGGCTTAAAGTCACCTTTCAATTGCAAGGTGGCTTTAACCCCTTATTAACCCATTCGCCACCGCTACAGGGCAATGGGAATAGACAGGCAAAGTGCCAGAAAGGGCTAATCTAATAATAGATTTGCCTTTTCTGGGGTGTCTGGGGGCAGATGTTAGTAGCCAGGGGGGCACAAAATAAATGCACCCTCCCTGGGCTATTATTATTTGCCCCCACTCGCTTACTTTGTCTGTCTGGTGGAGAAAATACAGCGGGAGCCCACGCATTTTTTTCAACGAATTTACACCTTTAATTAACCCTACATGTCTGCAATTTTGCTCACATACACTCATGTAATTGTAAGTTAAAACCATATATCAAACTACATGAAATGACATGGTTAACTGTATGTAAACCATGTGTCATTTCATGTCGGGTCTGTACTTTCACAAAAGCCGGCAATTGAATTAGCGGCTATTACAGTATGTAGAAGTGTATGAACTATAAATATGTGTGACAATGACATGTATATATATATATATGTGTTCTATGTGTATATATCTATTCTTTGTTTTGTGATTTAAATACTATTCATTTGGATCCATTATATGTCCGTTTTGCAAGCCTGCGAGAAAATCTCGCAAGTCGGATGTAAATCGGATGTTACAACTATGGTCAGATGCGACTAAATCGCATCTTTCCAGGAAAATCGGATGCCAGACGGATGCCTGTTCATGACATTTTGGTGTGATAATCGACCGACTAAAACGGTACGATTTTTTGTCGTTGTGTGTGACTCCGGCCTAATGAGTGAATCTGATCCAGACTACGGAAAAAGTAGTGCATACTGTGATTTTTTTACACTTAAACCATCAGTCCTTGTGTAAAAATGTTCATGTGATGTACCACAATAACTTGCATTGCTGATTGTACTGTCCGTATGCTTGTTTTGCTTAAAGACATTTTAATATGTTTGTCTGAACGAGCCCTTATAGTGTTTCTTCCAGTTTGATTAAAATCCTGTGTTTGCCTAAAATTTTTTTTTACCTTTTAGGTGAATTGGGATCTAAGGCCGGAGTCAGACACAACGTATAAAAATATGGTCCGTATTTTACAGTCGTAATACGCAGAAATGTTCCCTGAACAGTGATCCGTATGTGATCCGTTGGCAATGCGAGGCTGCGTTTTTGCACATGTAAGCATTCGTATGATATCCGTATGGCATCGGTGTAGCGTTTATTTCTCACAACCTTGTAAAATGTACATTTAATGGTTTTGAGGGCTGAAAATAATTTAAATCATCATCAGCAACCCTATTTATTGGCTTTACAGCAGGTGGCAGCCTCCAATCTGGCCATTTTGGTTCCATGCTTCTGTTGGTGTATTTGTGGTTTGTGTGAAAAATGTCAAACAGACTTAGTTTCACCCCAACTGAGCGGGTGCTATACAACTGAGTTTTGTCATGCCGCTTTGACCAGCCATACCCAGTGATTGTGGATCCGAGGTGGAAGAGACGACTGTGGGTCCATCCGCTTTTGAGGCAACGCCTCACTAAAGGCCATTTCCACCGTCTCTATGAATCATTGCGGACCCATCCCGACAAGTTTTACCAATATTGTCGCATGCGCCTTGCCACCTTTGATGTTTTGTTGGAGACAGTGCGCCCTGGGACCACCTTTCAGGACACCGGGATGCGCAAATGTATTTCTGCTGAGGAGCACCTTATCCTTACATTACGATATGTATTTGTCCTCCTCATACTGTATGTTGATGATGTTTCCAAATTTAGTATGTAGTTCTGTTTCAAAATTTAGTTTGTTTTAGTCGTAATATATATCCAAAATCTAAACTCGCATTATTAATAACAAAATGTATTTGTTTGTAAAATCACATAGCCATTGGAACTCTTTTTATGTTGTTATTGCGTGGATTGCTATTTAGACACTGTAACTTTAATTAATGTGATTTGTTTTTAACCTTCAACATTCTAGCTAATTTTATTTTATATTTTCTTCTCTTGTAGCTTCCTTACAACTGGTCTTTCATATGCGACACTGCATCATGAAATTTTGATCGGAAAATCAACAATATCAGGCATTGTCCCGTCTACCTGTTCCGAAATCTGGTCACGACTTCATCAAGTGGTCATGCCTGTGCCAAAGATGGAAGACTGGTTGTGGATTTCCAGGGGATTTGATTTCCAGGGGATTTGAGGAGCACTGCCAGTTTCCCAATTGTTTCGGAGCCCTGGATGGGAAGCACATCCGTGTGCGTAAGCCACCAAACTCAGGGTCCCAATAATTATAAACAATGTTTTTCTGTAGTTTTGTTGTGGCTGTGCAGTAATCAATTGGACTTACCACCACCACGTCAGCTTCCAGGCTCCAATATTGAACCTGTGCCTTATGTCCTTGTTGCTGATGAGGCCTTTCAATTGGCCCATCATGTAATGAGGCCCTATCCCCGTAGAAACCTGGACCACCGGCGCAGAATCTTTAACTTGCGCCTATCACGAGCACAACGACTGGTGGAGTGCGCCTTTGGCATTCTTTGAGCCAAATAGCAGGTCCTACAGTCAGCCATTCAGTTGAGTGAAGCCATCGTTAATGAGGTCATTAAAGCATGTGTCATCCTGATGGTGCTGAAGTTGTGTATGGCAATGTGGGTATGCCTATTCCACATGTGATCCCTCCCCGTCGTCCGCTCTCTGGACTCAAAGTACGTGATGTGTTCACTAATTATTTTGTAACACCTCAGGGCAAGAGAATGTTATATCTATGATGTAATTTTTTTTTATTTAAAAGCTTGTTCGTTCTTGAAGCTTGTGTGTGTTTTCATTTTCATTGTGGCAAATGTTGAAATATTTTGTTGTCCAAGTTATGAAATAACACACAAAACGCATAAAATTCTAACTTTTTATCAAGCCAAAATATAACGTTGGCAAAAAAAGTCACTCATATGGCTCTTGTGGCCGAATTTGGCCAAACATTTTTTTGCATATTCCTTAAAACAAAACTTAAACAAAATACATAAATTTGTGTTAGCAAAATAACACACAACCACAAGTTATAAATTCTTGTAGGTTGGTGGTGAGGATGGCAGGAGTTCAGCTACACTTTGTTGCTGGGTTTGATGCCCAACTTGGACGTCACCCTGTGTGGGAGCATATTCTGGCCCAGGATGGGTGATGTGGCTAGGATCCTGGTGGTGACTATAGAAGTGGCCAGACTGATATTGGAGATGATACTCCTGTGGATTTTTGTAGCCACGTGATTCATACGCCCAATATGTCCATGTCGACCAAAGCCAGGTTGGAACCAGCCTCCAACACTAGGTCTGATCAAGTGGCCATATTGGGCAGGTGGATTATAGGCTGCCATTTGTGCCCGTGGAGGCCAATGTTGTGGAGGAGGTGGCTCAGATCCTGATTGAGCCTGCACTTCTGGCTTTGAGGAAATTATGAACTGGTTACGGGGTGACAGCTGCCACCGCTCCAAAAACTCAAAAACCTCATATGGGTTATTGGGGGGTGTGCAGGCATCAATCAGGATCTGAATGGATCCTCGCACACGCAGTCTGACCCCCCGGGGTAGTGGATGGAGGTACTGGGCCAGGCTGCTGGCATAGGCCTCCTCACCATCATCCTGGGCAGCCCTGGACAGATAATTTAACACTCCCATATTGACATGCCTCCTTGTGTCAGAGGCATGGATGTCTCTTCTTCTTAGTCGGCCATGGCGGGGTATGACGGCAGACTGGGGTGATGCCTCAAGAGGCATAGTAGGGCTGCTGCTGCTGCCCTGGTCCTCATGTTGTGCTACATCCAGGCTGCATGATGCCACTGGTGATGCTGTGTCTGGTGCTGGGGCTGTTGCTAGTGCTGGTGGAGGTTGTGGGATGCGGCTGGAAGGTTCAGAAGATGGGCCAGCCACCTCTTCACCTCCAACCAACTGGATCAGTAATGGCCTCCGAATCAGACCCTGTCTCCCTCTCAGTGAGGTTGGACGGAGTTCTGTTTTTAAATGTGAAATAAAAAAACAATGTAGATATGACCCTAACAGCATATGAAATGTTGTGTGATGTATGTACTTACGGTCTGAGATCCAGAATGGGAGCCAGAAAGGACAGCCGGTTATAATAAATATATTTTCTCTTGGTGGGTGCTGCATCCCCACTCCTGGCCCGTTGTTGACGTTCCCGCCTATATTGGTCGCGGATGCTGCACCAGCGTCTCATGACATCTTCCACTGCAATGTGACACAATAATTTATTAGGACATTGCCCAATTTTCAGAACACTTTAGCATATATTTTACAGTGTCATGTGGCCTAGTAAGGTGACATTTAAACATCAGATATATTACACAGAATGGCCAAAACCTACAAATATTATTATTTTTTGGTCTAATGGGAAAACAGGTTATTTTGCCCATTAATATGATTTGTACAAAAGGATAGAACTTACTAATTTGTTGCTGGCTCTCACGTGGCCTGTCCTTATAATCAGTAAACATTTGGACACAGATCCTCCTCCATTCCACCTCTTTTCGGGCCCAGTCAGAATAATGTGCGTCCCTCTGGTCCCACAGTTCTGGCCTTTCTTGGACCAGAACAATAAGCATTTCCATGTTGATATATGTGGACATGATGGTGGACTCCGTGGAGGCGTTCCGGATGTCTGGCACTCTTTATAAGCTAATTAGCATGTAAAAGCTTCGTGATAATGGCTGAGTCCATTTCCTGTCATCTGGAGAAATCACACTTCTGGTCCATGTGTAATCCTTAGTTTTCTCGCCCCCATAGACTTGCATTGGCGTATTACGGCAGTAATACGCTGACAATCACAGCATGCTGCAATTTTCTCAGCCCGTATAATACATCTGAGAAAAAATCGGCTAATGGGAGCTGCCCATACATTAACATTGGTCCGAGTGCAATGCATTGTTTTTGTGTTTCGCACTCGTCCGTATTTCTCGCTAGTGTGACTCTGGCCTAAGTCTTCTTCTCACACATTTTATTCCAAAAAAATGCAATTAAATTTATGCCATTTTTTTACAACCTTTTGGTAAAAATGCCTGAACAACTATCTGGCCACAGTGAGCATGGACAGGAAGGCATGAAAAAAAAAACACTAAAATGTGTTCACTTCAATGGCACATCTGAATGGAACACAGTGCTTGTACGTGCACCGTATTGGGATGTGATCACAGGTTTTTCTTTTGTTTGTTTTTTTTTAGGTGGTCAAAAATGGCAAGTTTTCTATTGAAAACCACTACAGGATGAATTTGGAAATAATTTTTAATGTCTTAATGCAGTTTTGAAGCGTTTTTGAATCATTTTAGGTGTATGTGCATATTTCTGAATTTGCCTGAAAAACGTGCCACACAGGCGCCTCAAAAAATCAACAAAATACACAGCAATGTAAGAATGATATTGCAGTGCACAAGTTCTGTCTTTTGTCAGTTAAAAGAAGGGACATACCTTATTTAATGGTATAGAGTGAACGCTGCAGCAGGCGGAACCGCCTCAGGAAAATGACCGCCGTGCTTCCCTAAACTGACTTTGCCTGGGAAAACTCAGCCACACGCCGTGTGCACATACTCTTGTATAGGATTTCCTTAAAAGCATTTTATTTTTTTTTCCTATCAGCAGTGGCGTAGCAACTGTTTGTGGCGCCCGGGGCGGCAAATTTTAGGCCACACCCCTAGTCACACCCATTTAACTGGTCACACCCATATCCACGCCCTGACCACACCCATTTAGCACTGCTGATCACACTGTTTCATAAACAATAATTATAAACACATACCTCTCAACCGTCCCGGTTTCAGCGGGACAGTCCCGATTTCGGGACCCTGTCCGCTGTCCCGACCAGGCGGTTTACTTTCCGCATTAGAATCGTACATACTGAAACCCCGGGGACCTCCCACACATTCTGGCAGCCACAAGTCACGTTCCATCGCTGACCTCATTTCCCCAGGATGTGGGGATCTCACCAGCTATGCAGCGCTCCATTCAATACCCGGCTCTCACTGAGCGAGACAGGCAGGATCTGGGGATCTCTTCATCTGTTGAACAGATCCCATGTTGAGATCCCCACATCCAGCTTGTCTCGCTCAGTGAGAGTCGGGTATTGTATGCAGCGGTCCGTACAATACCCGGCTCTCACTCCAACAGATCCAGCGGCTCGATGCGTCGCCGTTCTGAAGACTCTCTCGAGAACGAGTTACAGTACCTGCTGCTGTAAGCTGAACGCCGGAAATTAGGTCAGCGGTCATTTCCAGCGTTCAGCTGACTTACAGCACGTCACCTCCGGTGGAACATGACGTGTGGCTGCCAAAACGTGTGGGAGGTCCCCGGGTTTCCGCATGTACGATTCTAATGCGGGAAAGTAAACCTCCCGGCCAGGACAGTGGGACAGTGACCCAGCCCTACACAGATAACAGCATTCGCTCCGTCCCCACGCAGACCCATGCACATAATGGCACCCCTCCTTCCCCCTGCAGCCCCCAAGCACACAGATCCCGCAAGTAACAGGACCCTTGTACATGCGCGGCTCCGCTCTTTGTGGCCCTGTACACACACGGCTCCGCTCCACACACCTCGCACGCACAAGGCTCCGCTCCATACACCTCGTACACACACGGCTCCGCTCCGTACACCTCATACACACACGGCTCCGCTCCGTACACCTCATACACACACGGCTCCGCTCCGTACACCTCGTACACTCACGGCTTTGCTCCGTACACCTCGTACACACACGGCTTTGCTCCGTACACCTCGTACACACACGGCTTTGCTCCATACACCTCGTACACACACGGCTTTGCTCCGTACACCTCGTACACACACGGCTTTGCTCCCTACACCTCGTACACACACGGCTTTGCTCCGTACACCTCGTACACACACGGCTTTGCTCCGTACACCTCGTACACACACACGGCTTTGCTCCGTACACCTCGTACACACACGGCTTTGCTCCGTACACCTCGTACACACACGGCTTTGCTCCGTACACCTCGTACACACACGGCTTTGCTCTGTACACCTGGTACACACACGGCTCCGCTCCGTACACCTCGTACACACACGGCTTCGCTCCGTACACCTCGTATACACACGGCTCCGCTCCGTACACCTTGTACACACGGCTCCGCTCCGTACACCTCATGCACACACAGCTCAGCTACATCCACACTGTAAACCCCTTATGATCCCACATATAAACTTACCATCATCCAGCACCATGACGACCAGTACAGCAGCTTCCTGCACACAGGGGCCTGATCATGTGACACCTAACTCCTCCCCTCCTGTGACCTCATCACAGGTCCTGCTCCCACCTTTACAAAGGACAGCACAGAAATGGTAAATGCTGGCTGTGCGAAGTTGGGAGGGCAAGGAAGGGGTGCATGGGGGGCGTGGTGACTTCTCACTGCAAGACACATAGTGTCCTGACCGAGACAGCGTGTGGGAGCCGGGAGGGGTTAGAATCGGGACTGTTGGGGTATGGAATTGCTGCTGCTGCTGCGCCGCCCCCACACACATGTGCCGCCTGGGGCGGACCGCCCCCCCCCGCCCTCCCACGCTACGCCACTGCCTATCAGACATTTGTCAAAACCTGATGCTGAAAAAGACACTGAAAGAAAATGAGCAGCAAAGTGGTTTTACAATAATTGAGCTTTTCAAGTATTTTCTGAGCGATTTTCATGTGTTTTCTTTAGCACACCCATTATAAAAACTCCTCAAAATACTCTGTAGGTGTGTATTATGGGCGTTAAAGGGTTTAGTATTATTAAACAATTATTAAACAATAGTATGGCTTTAATCACCTGCCTTTATTGCACTTTTTCTGCATTTATCTTTGTGAAAACTAAATTTCAATATTTTAGGCTAAGAATCAGCTATGCTTTTAGCTGTAAATCAATATTTACAAGCCACACAATTGGAACTTAGCCTAAAACATTTTTAAGAATAATTTCAGCAAAACTGCATAAAAACAAACTAACATGTGTGAACAACGTCCAAAAAAAATTTGCAAGAAAAAGATAATAAAGTTATTACTTTTGAGTATGGTGAGGAGATGTAAAATCCTGTAAAAAAAAAAAGAAAAACTGTTATATTGCTAGTAAAATATTTTTTGTAGTCAGTATATACACACTGTTATATAGTAGATAACTACCCATTTTTGGCAAAATCTTAATACCTTTTCAAATATGCAGATTTACATAAATATGTTTCTTAAAATATGATTGGCATAGGGCATAAGTGAATCCAAGGTCGTGAACAGTATGAATCTTCTCTAAAAACGTTTTATTTTACACAAAGTTGCCATCTAGTGGATGAATAAGATCATAACAAGTAAAAGCAAAGATGCTATTGGTAAAATACTAAAATATAAGGATGCAACTTTGACCTTGCAATTTTGACCAGCAATTCTCAGACAAATCATGCGACCAAAAACATTTGTGCAAATGGCTGTTGTGCCACTACTGTGAGCTGCAATTTTGCTGAAACAAAAAAGTGTCGAGTCGCAGACATGTCGCATACAGGTCGTAGTCACATGTGACTTGCAGTGAATTTTATGGTAATTGAATCACATGATATTTGGAATCAACAACAGAAAAACAAAGTAAATTTAGAAACATTTGTGACTCTCCGGTGCAGTCTTGGAGTATCGCAGGTCACAATGTGACACCATAGGTAATGGTTAGATGTTTTCTTGCAAGGCTCTACTATAATCTCAGGGTCGCACAATATTACACCTTGTTGTCCCTACCCTTATTGCCATTAATATAGTCTAGATTTTCATGCACTTTAAGTGTATGACTGGGAACCATAGTTAGCTTCCAACAACATACGAGGGGTGCCTGAAAATTTCGAGGCTCGACCCAGAAGCAGTGACCGTGGGTCAAAATTTTTACAGTCAGTTCTCGACATAGTCTCCCTTGAGGGTCACACAGGTATGCCATCGCTCTTGGAGTTTCATTAGTTCACTGTGGTAGAACGTTCCGTCTTGCTCCTCCAAAAACTCCTTTACGGCGTCCATGACGGCTTCATCAGAAGGAAAACAGCTTCCATAAAGGTGCTTTTTCATCTGTGGAAATAGGTGATAGTCTGGGGGAGCCAAATCAGGGGAATAGGGTGGGTGCTGAAGCAGTTGGAAACCACAGAAGTGAATTGCAGCCATTGCATCAGCTGATGTGTGAACTGGCGCATTGTCCTAGTGAAACAACACCCCTTTCCACAGCATCCCTTGACGTTTTTCCTTAATTGATGACCTCAGAAGATGAATCTGAGCTGCATAATATTCCCCATTGATGGTTTGACCTTTCTGGAGGAACTCCAGAAGAATGACACCCTTGGAATCCCACAACACTGATGCCAGCGGATGGAACCACCTTTGCCTTTTTGGGGCGTGGGGAGGTGGGATGTTTCCACTGTTTTGAGGCTTCTTTTGACTCTGGACAAAAGTGGTGTACCCAAGTTTCATCCATTGTAACAAACCTCTGCATGAAAAGTTGAAAAAAGTTGAATCAAACAGTTGCACATTTTCCACAGAGCGAAGTCCTCTCAGACGTTTGTTCTCTAATGTCAAAAGTCTGGGCACCCATCGGGCCGAAACTTTATGCATGTTCAGCAGCTGTGTTAGGATATGGCCAACCCTCTCCACTGATATGACCACACATTGTGCAATGTGCCGCTGTTTGACCCGTCGATCTGCCATTACAATGTCTTGCACTTTTTTAAAAATTTTCTTCTGTGCATGCAGTTGAGGGACGACCACTGCGCGCAGCATCTTCAATTGATGTCTGTCCCCGCTTGAAATCTGCAACCCACTTTTTCACCATTGTATAAGAAGGAGCATTGTCCCCTAATGTCTCCAGCATGTCCTTGTGAATTTCCAATGGTGTCAGTCCTTTTTAATGAAGGTATTGAATGACTGCTCGCTTTGCCAATTTATCCATTTGTGTGGCCCAGCTGCGCTTGGTACACATGTTCCCAGGAGAGTGCACAGAAAAGGTAATTGCAAAACCTGATATTCATTCACATCTCACATTTCCCAACATTACCACTAGAGGGAACCTTAGGATATATAAGGTTAGTGAGACGTAGCAGTGCAGTTCAGTCTGGATTAGTTCCAGTCAGGTTAGTTCCTGTCAGAGCTCAGTGAGAGCTGAAGTGGTTCCTGTCAGAGACAGAAGGAGAGAGATTGAAGCTGTTACCTCAGAACAGGCTATTGCTGTGTTCCCTATGAACGTGGAAAGTGACTCTCGGAGCAAGCGTGTATTCAGTCTGACGGAATGTCCTGAGAGCTGCTCTGGACAGAGTCTGTGAAAGAACAGAAGGAAGGGGACGACAGTGTTATAACAACGAGCCAACTGAGAACAGTCAGTGAGAGGAAAGGAAGAAAGCTGACAACTACACCTACTGCTACCCGTGCTTATGTTAAGGGCGAGAGCAGGGCGACAGGCGAGTGGAGAAGAAAGGAATAGTGACCTGGGTGATAATCACCGTCACGTGTTAACCGGACGCCGGGTCCGAAGAATTGCTAGTACTTCACGGCTAGTGATAGAAAACCGGAATCCTTGCTGGACTTCAAGTCACAGAAGGTAGTCCTAAGTGTTGATACGTAACTTGAGTCAGGGAGAACAAGGACTTTTAGCAGTGCACTGCATAGGAGGACTTCGTTCTTGCCAACATCTGAGTACCAGAGACAGAAAAGGCTCTACCACAATGTCGACCGGGCGTTGCTGTTGCATTACGAGTTAAACTTGACTTTATGCAGGTTAGGACTCACCTACATTTCAAAGGGAAAGGAGGCCTCAAACCTGCTCAGCGATTACCTGCATGTGCATTCTCCACCCTGACCAGCTTCCCGGGATATACCTGCCAACAACATCAGTAAAGGTATGAAAAGAGACTGACTTTTGTGTGTTTGACTTATTACCTGCACCCTGCACCATCATAGACTTCGAGGGAAAAGTCCCACCTGTGGGGGACTTAACATCTAGCTGCCTAATAACATCCCCTCAGAAGATTAACCCTGCAGCACTGGTCAAATTGATCAGATACCACAGGTGGCATCACGAACTATTACTAAAATCCCCTGTAAATATTCCCCCAATGTATGAGCGCCCAGGGCCACGGACCGAGCTCTGCTGCCAGTGACATCCCCCATAGACTTCCATGGGCTCGGTGCCGAGTATCCCATAGCCCTGCTACCATGTGTGACTCATCTTTGGCATCACGAACAGGATGCGAAGCTTACAATTTGTGAGTCCTGTGTGCCTGGAATTGGACTGTTTTTGTGAAAAAGACTGTGAGCAGCTTTTATAATTTTTGGCGCCATTTTCCGCCATTTTGCCGCCATATTCGCGCCCTGAGGCGCTGGTGAAGAAAGGTGTGCCTTCGTGGGCGTACCCCCCCTTGTGGCGCGAAAGCAATTGGCGCCCCCTCTAAATGTTATTACAATACAAGAGCCTGCCCCACTGCAAGGGAGGTCCGCCTCCTCTTCATTCTCTATGCCAAGAAGAGGAAGCGCAAGTCCCGCCTCCACGGAAAGGACCAGATTGTTCCAGATGGAAAGCACAGTCTGGCCTGGAGAGAGATGGCGGAAGGACAGGAGACGCTGTGTGGAGGAGCGGTGGCGCGCAGGCCCCGTTCCCCTGAAGAGCTACTGCCTGTGCCGGAGCCGTCCCCAGGTCGGGAGACCGACCAAACCATGCAGAAACTGGAAGAGGTGGATGCGGTGTTAAGGGACCTGGCCCAACACCGTGAAGAGATGGAGGGATCGAGAAAAGATGGCGTGCCCGGAAACAGCGGCTGCTGTGGGACGCAACACTCTCCCCTCCAGGAAAGCAACCATTACCTGTGTCACCAGTGCCAGCGGCTGATGAGAAACCGGAGGCCGCCTCCAAAAGTGCTGATCCCGACTCCACCGATGAAGCGGCGGGAGAGAAGGAGGCTGAGGAGGCCCTGCCCGTTCCGGAGTGCCAGCCAGGCCTGGAGACCGCAGCGGAATGCCGATCCCCGGTAGGGACACCGGAGGAGATCCAGCCGTCCGTGTTGGAGGTCGACTGGGAAGAAATGGAGTACCTGGACGACGTGGAATACGCCGCCCAGATAGAGAATGAATGGCGACGCCGAGAGCAGGAGCAGCGACGACAGCAGGAGGAGAGAGAGGTGCAGCAGTTCCGTCAGAAGTACCTGGAGGAGTTTCTCGCTGATAAAGAAAGCGTCAGGAGAGACAAAGGTACGCTCCGGGAACCGCGGCGCCAGGGGTGCGTTAGTGACTTTAAACTCCGCAAAGGCTGGGGTTTTATCATGAGCCAGGCCTGTACCAAGGAGTATTCGTCAGTCGCAGGGATGTGGAGTCTCATCTGCCTATTGGTCACCCGGGAAGGGATCTCATGAATGGGGATATAGTCAGCTATACGCGGCACTGGGGTCTTAAAGGGTGGTATGCTCTGAACGTCACCCGTGTCAGCGACCCCGTCCCCGACGCCGTTAATGTACATCATGCCACTGAGTCCCGGGCCCCATTACCAACAGCGCCAGGCCGCGCACCAGCATCGTATACTGCGGACTCCTCTGCATCGCAACCTCCATCTTATTCTGAAGTGCAACCGGATGGTGCGTCCTCAGTTAGATCACAGCGCAAACCTGCGTTCTCAATGGAAGATTTGTACCTGAACGAGGCACCCGTGGGGTCCCAAGAAAATCGCTCAAATGCAACAAGGACTGTGGCCACTCAAACACAGATTGCAGGCCATGACATGTTAGTGATGCGTTCCAGATCGCACCGCGTGCTTCCAGCCCCAGGAGTGGAAGACGTCACTACTATCTGCAAATAAGAACAGTAGGACCCAGACAGGGTTTACTGCAGCTGTATAAAGTTGAAGATTTGCACTTTATTAATATTGTAATGATGTTTGCATAATTTTGCATAGAATACCCCAGTTGGGTAAAGTGAAGTAATTGTATGATTTGTGATTTTACTTGAAAATGTTTTATCCAAGGACTGCGTGGCTGAGGACTTTGCCAGCCCAAAATCTTTAATTGTAAATAGTTCGCACTTCGGTGCCCCATCTTGGTTTTACATAAAGCCTTACTACCTCTGAAGAAAAACCCGTATGGTGTGGCCTTGAGTGAGGTCTGCAGCAATGAAGTCCTGCAGCCCACCCAGGACCCACGTGGGAGGTTTTTGGTGCGGGTCCTCCACAAGAATCTAATATTGTATTTATTGAGAAAAATGTTTTTCTTTTCTATTTCAGCCCGGGAGTGCTGATGATAACTAGGGGGGATGTGTGGCCCAGCTGCGCTTGGTACACATGTTCCCAGGAGAGTGCACAGAAAAGGTAATTGCAAAACCTGATATTCATTCACATCTCACATTTCCCAACATTACCACTAGAGGGAACCTTAGGATATATAAGGTTAGTGAGACGTAGCAGTGCAGTTCAGTCTGGATTAGTTCCAGTCAGGTTAGTTCCTGTCAGAGCTCAGTGAGAGCTGAAGTGGTTCCTGTCAGAGACAGAAGGAGAGAGATTGAAGCTGTTACCTCAGAACAGGCTATTGCTGTGTTCCCTATGAACGTGGAAAGTGACTCTCGGAGCAAGCGTGTATTCAGTCTGTCGGAATGTCCTGAGAGCTGCTCTGGACAGAGTCTGTGAAAGAACAGAAGGAAGGGGACGACAGTGTTACAACAACGAGCCAACTGAGAACAGTCAGTGAGCGGAAAGGAAGAAAACTGACAACTACACCTACTGCTACCCGTGCTTATGTTAAGGGCGAGAGCAGGGCGACAGATGAGTGGAGAAGAAAGGAATAGTGACCTGGGTGATAATCACCATCACGTGTTAACCGGACGCCGGGTCCGAAGAATTGCTAGTACTTCACGGCTAGTGATAGAAAACCGGAATCCTTGCTGGACTTCAAGTCACAGAAGGTAGCCCTAAGTGTTGATACGTAACTTGAGTCAGGGAGAACAAGGACTTTTAGCAGTGCACTGCATAGGAGGACTTCGTTCTTGCCAACATCTGAGTACCAGAGACAGAAAAGGCTCTACCACAATGTCGACCGGGCGTAGCTGTTGCATTACGAGTTTAACTTGACTTTATGCAGGTTAGGACTCACCTACATTTCAAAGGGAAAGGAGGCCTCAAACCTGCTCAGCGATTACCTGCATGTGCATTCTCCACCCTGACCAGCTTCCCGGGATATACCTGCCAACAACATCAGTAAAGGTATGAAAAGAGACTGACTTTTGTGTGTTTGACTTATTACCTGCACCCTGCACCATCATAGACTTCGAGGGAAAAGTCCCACCTGTGGGGGACTTAACATCTAGCTGCCTAATAACATCCCCTCAGAAGATTAACCCTGCAGCGCTGGTCAAATTGATCAGACACCACAGGTGGCGTCACAAACTATTACTAAAATCCCCTGTAAATATTCCCCCAATGTATGAGCGCCCAGGGCCACGAACCGAGCTCTGCTGCCAGCGACATCCCCCATAGACTTCCATGGGCTTGGTGCCGAGTATCCCATAGCCCTGCTACCATGTGCGACTCACATTCCCATATTTCAGCCTTGCCACCAAACTTTAAAATGCTGTCACGGAAACAAAAAAAATGTAAATAAATCAAGATTGCTCATGAGACCATTCAACTAAGTAAATAGCATATTGCATTGCAAAACAAGACCATGCAAAAAAGATTTCATGGGTGGGCCTCGAACTTTTCAAGCCCCCCTCGTATTTATGGCAATCTGATTATACAGAGTAAGTAGAGGCTTTTTTCTGCACACTCTTCTATAAAGGCCACTTTTAAGGAGCGAGAATCGCACAAATGTTCTCCATATGGTGATCCATATGTAATCCATTTTCAATGCGATTATGCAATTTCCTCACATCTAAGTTTCCGTGTGACATCCGTATGGCATCCTTATGGCTTTTCATTTCTCACTGCTTTTCCCCTTTGAATTTAATGGCTCAATGGACTGTAATGAGGAAAATGTGTGTGTATTTCTCGCAAGTCACACTGATGGTCCGTGTGGTGTCCATTTTTTCTCGCACCCATAAACTTGCATTGGCAAGACTCAGTCGATATACGCTGCAAATCGCAGCATGCTGCAATTTCACTCGAACGTATAATACGGACGAGAAAAAAACGGATGACGGGAGCTGCCCCATAGATTAACATTGGTCCAAGTGCTATATTCTACGGTAGTGTGACTCCGGCCTTATTGTGGTTCTATGGACAGATACTTCAGTCTCTGCTTGGGAACTCTGCAGATCTATGTGCTGCCTCTCTGATAAACGCCCTCCTTACAAAGGCTTAGATTTTTGGTGGGCAGACCTCTCTTGGCAGGTTTGTTGTGGTACCATGTTCTTTCCATTTAATTATAACGGATTTGATGGTGCTCTACGGGAATCATCAGACATTGAGATATTTTTTTTTTTAATAACTCAACCCTGACTTGTGCTTCTCAACAACTTTGTCCCTGACTTGTTTGGAGATCGCCTTGGTCTTCATGGTGTTTGGTTAGTGGTGCCTCTTGTTTAATGGTGTTGCAGCCTCTGTGGCCATTTCAGAAAAGGTGTGTATATACTGACAGACCATATGATGCTTAGATTGCACACAGGTGTGCTTCCTTTCACTAAGCATGTGACTTATGAAGGTAATTGCTTTCATCAAAATTTTTAGTGGCTTCATCGCAAAAGGGGTGTATACATATGCACATGCCAATTTTTACATACTTGATCCCATAAATTTAATTTATGCCTATATTTTTCTCACTTAACTTCACCAACTCAGACTGTTTAGTGCTGATGCATCACACACAAATTGGATTACAGAAATATTAAAACACAGGTTGCAATGTAGTAACATAGCTAAAAAGCCAAGAGGGTGAATACTTTTGCAAGACACTGTAACATTATGGCATATCCCAACAATATTATAGGAAGGGAATACCCATTTACCTGTGGTAAATGCTCATACTTGAGTAAACCCAAACTGGAGATACTACTTGATAGAGATGAAAAATGTATTTAATACTTTAGAAAATCTTCTAAATTAATGTTTTATTTCTTTAAAATGTTTTCAGCTTAATAAAGCGTTGGTGACATCTGCAGGACAAAGTGGCTCATGCATTTATTATAAAAGTTTGAATTGTTATTGAAATAAGCAATGGATTTGTGTTATTTTTATATCATAGTTATCATTGCAAACAGCATACATTCCAATTCTGAATCAGCATTGTAACCAATAAGGAACAGTTCATGACCAGCTGATCAAAATACAGAAGTATGCCAATACAAAAATATAGCGGGTAAAGCCTCAAAAGTAGTTACTTGTTACATGTGGGGTATTGTTGTACTCTGCATTACCTGCACAGCAAACTGAGAGGTCCATTTTTCCTATTATCCATTATAAAAATAAAAAAATTTGGAGCTAAAACACTTTAGCTGTAAAAATGTAATTAATTTTCTTCATTGTCCAATAGTATACTTTTCTTAGAGATACATGTGGTGTCAACATGCTCACTGCACCCTTAGGCTAGTTTCACATTTCCGGCGGGCGCCTTGCGGCGCCCCGGCATTTTGCCGCAGCGCCGCATCTGAAAACCTTTCACACTTCCGGCGGCCAAAATGCGTTTTTTTGCCGGATGGTTTCTGATGCTTGGAGAGATCAGAAACCATCCGGCAAAAACAAAAAACGTTACATGCAGCGTTTTTTTCCTGACGCCGCAATGTACATTTGCGCCGCATCCGGACAAAACCGCATGCAACGCATTGACATGCGGCGCCATCCGGCGCTAATGCATGTCAATGCGAAAAAAGCCGCATGCGGCGCATCAGATTTTCAGATGCGGCGCTGCGGCAAAATGCCGGGGGCGCCGCCAGGCGCCCGCCGGAAATGTGAAAGAGGCCTTAGATGAATTCATTGAGACCGAGGTGTAGTTTGTAAAATGACATCACTTATGGGGGGTTTCTGCTGCTCTGGCACTTCAATGTGACATGGAACCCTAAAACCATTCCAGCAAAATCTGAACTCCAATAAGGAGCTTTTCTGCTTCTGAGATTTGCACTGTGACTCAAAAGTAGATTTTGGCCACATATGGGGTATTAGCGTACTCAGGAGAAATTGTACAACAAATTATATGGTTAAATTTCTCCTGTTATCCTTTTGAAAATAAAACCATTGGGACTAAAAGCATATTTTTGTGGGAAAAATAGATTTTTTTATTTTCACAGCTCAACATTATAAACGTCTGTGAAGCACATGAGGTTCAAGATGCTCAACCCACATGTAGACAAATTCCTTGAGGGGGTCTAGTTTCCAAAATGGTATAACTTGTAGAGGATTTTCACTGTTTAGGCACATCAGGTGCTCTCCAAACCCGATATGGCGTCCGCTAACAATTCCAGACAATTTTGAGTTCAAAAAGTCAAATGGCGCTTCTTCTCTGCCTAGCCCTAGTGCACGCCCAAAAAGTAGTTTTCCTCCACATATGGGGTATCAGCGTACTCAGGAGAAATTGGACAACAATATTTTTGGTGCAATTTCTCCTGTAACATTTTGAACATTAAAAAATTGAGGCTAAAAATATATTTTTGTGTGAAAATTTAGATTTTTTATTTTCACAGCTTGTTATAAACTTATGTGAAGCACCTGGGGGTTCAAGGTGCTCACCTAACATCTAGATACATTCCTTGAGGGGTCTAGTTTCCAAAATTTGGCCACTTGTGGGGGATTTTCTCTATTTAGGTACACCAGAGGCTCTCAAAACGCGACATGGTGTCCACTAATTATTAGTGTACGCAGGAGATATTGCACAGCAAACTGTATGGTGCAATTTCTCCTGATACGCTTGTGAAAATGTAAAATAAATGAGACTAAAAGACATTTTATTTTCACAGCTCAATGTTTCTACTGCTTAGGTACATCAGGGGCTCCCCAAAAGCGACATGGCATCCGCTCTCGATCTCAGCCACTTTTGCGTTCAAAAAGTCAAACAGTGCACCCTCCCTTCCTAGCCATGCTGTACTCCAAAACAGTAATTTCTCCCACATTTGAGGTATCAGCATGCTCAGGAGAAATTGCACAACAAGTTTTGGGGTCCATTTTCTCCTGTTACCCTTGCGAAAATAAAACAAATTGGGTCTAAAGTAAAATTTTTGTGAAAAAATGTTAAATGTTCATTTTTTCCTTCAACATTGCTTAAGTTCCTGTGAAGCACCTGGAGAGGTAATAAACTTCTTGAATGTGGTTTTGATTAAGTGATGCAATTTTTTAATGTGATGTGGTTCCTAAAAAAATGGTTTTGTAAATTTTGTTGGTAAAATGAGAAATCGCTGGTCAACTTTTAACCCTTTTAACTTCCTAAGAAAAAAAATTATGTTTAAAAAATGGTGCTGATGTAAATTAGACATGTGGGAGATGTTAAATTAGACATGTGGGAGATGTTATTTATTAACTATTTTGCGTTATGTAACTCTGGTTTAAGGGAATAAAAATAAAAAATGAAAAAGGGGTTTATTACACTGATGGGCAAAGCTTAGACTTCTACAGGTTAAGGCTACAGTCACACATTTGTGTGACACAACCATGTGCTATACGTTTATTTTTTTCATACCGCACATGTATCCATAGAGTTTTTCTGATCCATATACACATTAATTTTGGAAACGGATCTGTATGTTTTCTTCATGAGGCTCAGAGTATGTCCCATTCCAGGGTTATTTTTTTCTGAGCAGTTTATCAAAAAATCACAGACAGATAATAATTTTTACAGACACATAATTACGGACACATAATTTTAATGATTACATGTCTACAGCCCATAATTCTGATAAGAAGATATCAGCTGCATTCACTGTGAAGTGCAAAATGATGATAATCACAGTCAAAATTATCTGTAGAAGTTTCATAAGCCTCAAAAAAATCATGGACGCTTCAAATTCTTTTACGGAGAGGGCTAAATACGGCCCTATTTTACAGACTGTCCTGGAATTTCTGGATAGTTGGAAATCATTACCTATTCTCATTTGTTTTATTGAACAGAGTCAGCCATAAAGTCTAGATCTGTACAGTATGGGTGGCATGGTTTATATCTAAGCATATAATCCGTGTTTCATCCATTTTTCACAGATTCATTGTTAAGAGTCAAAGGATAAGTAAAAGTTCAGAAGTCTATATCAATCAGTTGTTTAACACAGACGAAAGCATGGATGCAAAACGATGCCATACAGATGAAAAATGGTCAGTTTTTCATGCATGCAAAAATTAACTGATGTATGAATGTAGCCTAAATTGCAGAAACGCAACTGTAATTAACAGACTCTCAAAAAATAGCAGCAGAATCGCAGACAGCTTTAATGTCTGTGTAACCTGTTAAATGCCATAGCAAATAGGCTCTTCATAACAAGGTCTGTGGGTGCTGATGGCATACAACAGACTAATATAGGCATGACTTAATAGATTGTCAGCTAATCTGGCCAAAAATGGCAGACCAAAAATGCTTTTAAGTATGAATTATTAACAGATTGTTTCCAACCCACGATCAAAACCCACCTAAAAAATTAATAATTCAATAAATTAATTAACACTAATATTAAATTCTACTTGGTGTTGCTGTTTGTGACTGACCATGTGGGTTTTACAGAGGCAGTAATGGTACACAGTCCCGAAAAGAGCTTATCCCAGTTCTGACACTGTTCTGGTGTGGGAGTGTTTTGCTGGTGACACTTTTCTTGATTTATTTCAAATTTAAGGCTCACTTACCCAGTGCGGCTATCACAACATTGTAATGACATGCCATCCCAACTACTTTGCATTTAGTGTGGCCATCATTTGTGTTGTAGCAGGCCAAAGACCAAAATGCACTTCCAAACTATGCAAAGGCTATGTGACCAAGAAGGAATGGAATGGAGTTCTGCACTGGAAGACATGGCCTTCACCATATCCTGATGAAGTTTTTTAGAGAATTCCACTTGTGTATTAAGCAGCCATCAGAGTTTAAGGGAGGTTCTTTGAGCAATTTAAGGTACTGTAAGGTTTAACACATTGCTTTGTTGCACATGTGTTATATTCCAATAAGAACAGTGAAAAACATTTCACAAACAAGCATGACCAGGTGCTGCAAGTACTACAAAATGTTATTTTTGAAAAATATAATTTGAAACGCAAAAAAAATGTTTTATATAGTTATATCAACATATATATAAAAATTATGGGAATTAGTATGCAAGAAAGCTCAGTATTGAAAACTCAAATTGGACCATTCTTTAATTCTTTCAGATTTGGCCTTTATGGAGAGGCGATTTTAACAAATGAATTTTTTCATGGTTTTTATTGTTGAACATTGAAATAATTTAAAAATAGTTTTTATTGCCATATTCCCAGAGACATAATTATGCCATTTTGCTATTGAAGATGTGGAATTTTGAAAGAAGCTAATGTTTTCAGTAGTAACATTTTTGAATACTTTTTAAATGTTTTTTGGAGGTTTAACTAGATAACTTGAACTTGTTTGCCCATATAATATACAGCAGTACTTTTGCATTGCCACATGCTATGCACCATATTTGGCCCATCTTATCTGGCCCTTAACCCTTTTACGCACTAACTGTACTTTGTGCCAGTTTTAACATATGTGAAGGGCTATTAGGAGCTTTAGGCTGGGGTCACACTTGCGAGTACAATGCGAGAGACTCACGCCTCAATACCCGGCACTGCCGCCGGCACTTGGACCGGAGCGTTCAGCTGCATAGAAATACATGCAGCCGCACACTCTTGTCCCGAGTGCTGGCGGAAGTGCCGGGTATTGAGGCGAGAGACTCGCGTGAGTTTCTCGCATTGCACTCGCAAGTGTGACCCTAGCCTTAGTTTGCATCTCTCTCTAAAAAATGCAGCCGGAGTTGAGCTCCGACTGTGGCCCTTAACCATTTAAATATTGCTGTCAATCTCTGACAGAACCTTCTAAATAAGCTCATTGCCAGTCAAAGTGCTCACCAGCTCCCATAGGCCCCTCGCAATCACTTACGGGTTACTGCCATTTTGGTCTTTCCCTGAAGCTCATTTTGGTATTACAGTATATAGCACAAGCGATCAGACTGTTGTAGATTTATGTCCCCCAAGAGGACTAATAAGTAAAATGAAAAACGTTTTTAAAAATGTAAATAAAAATAAAAAAAAATAACATTTTCCCCCCATTAAACATAAATATGTTAAAAAATATACATATTTGGTATCACTGAGTCTGTAAACGTCTGACCTATCACAATATAAAATTAATTAACTGTAATGGTAAGAGCCATAACAAGAAACTGTGTTTTTTCAGTCACCACACTTCCTTAAAAAAGTACAATCAAAAGCATTCCAAATACCATATACAGTGGGTACGGAAAGTATTCAGACCCCTTTACATTTTTCACTCTTTGTTTCATTGCAGCCATTTGGTAAATTCAAAAAAATTATTTTTTTTCTCATTAATGTACACTCCACCCCATCTTGACTGAAAAAAACAGAAATGTAGAAATTTTTGCAAATTTATTAAAAAAGAAAAACTGAAATATCATATGGTCATAAGTATACAGACCCTTTGATCAGACACTCATATTTAAGTCACATGCTGTCCATTTCCTTGTGATCCTCCTTGAGATGGTTTTACTCCTTCATTGGAGTCCAGCTGTGTTTAATTAAACTGATAGGACTTGATTTTGTAAAGGCACACACCTGTCTATATAAGACCTCACAGCTCACAATGCATTTCAGACCAAATGAGAATCATGAGGTCAAAGGAACTGGTCAAGGAGCTCAGAGATAGAATTGTGGCAAGGCACAGATCTGGCCAAGGTTACAAAAGAATTTCCTCAGTACTCAAGGTTCCTAAGAGCACAGTGGTCTCCATAATCTTTAAATGGAAGAAGTTTGGGACCACCAGAAGTCTTCCTAGACCTGGCCGTCCAGCCAAACTGAGCAATCGTGGGAGAAGAGCCTTGGTGAGAAAGGTAAAGAAGAACCCAAAGATCACTGTGGCTGAGCTCCACAGATGCAGTAGGGAGATGGGAGAAAGTTCCACAAAGTCAACTATCACTGCAGTCCTCCACCAGTCAGGTCTTTTTGGCAGAGTGGCCCAACGGAGGCTTCTCCTCAGTGCAAGACATAGGAAACCCCGCATAGAGTTTGCTAAGACACAAATGAAGGACTCCAAGACTCTAAGAAATGAGATTCTCTGGTCTGATGAGACGAAGATAGAACTTTTCGGTGATAATTCTAAACTGTATGTGTGGCAAAAACCAGGCACGGCTCATCACCTGCCCAATACAATCGCAACAGTGAAACATGGTGGTGGTAGCATCATGTTATGGGAGCGTTTTTTCAGCTGCAGGGACAGGACAACTGGTTGCAATTGAAGGAAACATGAATGCAGCCAAATGCAGAGATATCCTGGATGAAAACCTCTCCAGAGTGCTCTGGACCTCAGACTTGGCCGAAGGTTCACCTTCCAGCAAGACAATGACCCTAAGCACACAGCTGAAATAACAAAGGAGTGGCTTCAGAACAACTCTGTGACCATTCTTGACTGGCCCAGCCAGAGCCCTGACCTAAACCCAATTGAGCATCTCTGGAGAGACCTGAACCAACGTTCACCATCCAACCTGACATAGCTGGAGAGGATCTGCAAGGAGCAATGGCAGAGGATCCCCAAATCCTGGTGTGAAAAACTTGTTGCATCATTCCCAAGAAGACTCATGACTGTACTAGCTCAAAAGGGTGCTTCTGCTCAATACTGAACAAAGGGTCTGAATACTTATGGAAATGTGATATTTCAGTTTTTCTTTTTTAATACATTTGCTAAAATTTCTACATTTCTGCTTTTTTAGTCAAGATGAGGTGCAGAGTATACATTAATGAGAAAAAAATGAACTTTTTTTGAATTTACCAAATGGCTGCAATGAAACAAAGAGTGAAAAATTTAAAGGGGTCTAAATACTTTCCGTATCCACTGTAGATAGAAGAGGGTCCACGTGGAAGAGCAGTATTTGCACTCCTTTGCAGTGCAATAGCTCATCATAATGCCTATTTCCACCTGCTTTTGCGTAAGTAGCCCACTTACCTATTTGTCTCATGTCAAAATACAAGCCCCAGAACTGCTTTATTGAATGGAAAAGGAAAAATATTACGTGCCTCAGAAAATGTTGACACATACCAATTTTTTATTCTTTTAAAATACAATCAAGCCGACCAGAAGAATCAGGTTTTAGGTTATTTTTACTGCACTAAGGGCTCTTTCACACATCCTGATATTCACGGTACTGGAAAAAACAGTACTGGAGATATCAGCGTCCGTATGTCTGTGTGTGTGTAATGCTTGTGATGAATGTGTGGTAACTGTGCAAAATAACATCAGTACCACACATACTTGCGCCTGGGAATCAGCAGTACTGTTCGTGCTGTTCCCCGGAGCTGGGAGCTGAAGACAGCTTTCATTATTCTCCTCTGCTCAAGTTGTAATCAGGGCTAGCAGGGGACACTGTATTCAGCTGCTAACAGCAAGAGCAGGCGGTGGCTGATGGGAGCATTCATCAGCTGCCACCTGTTCTTTAACTAAATACATTTAAAAACAAGATGATATGGGGTTCCCCTGTATTTTTATTTACAAAACTGACAGCTGTAGATTGCAACCCTCAGCTGTCAGCTTTAGCAAGATTGGTTATCAAGAATAGAAGGGTCCCTAAGCCATATTTTTTAACTATTTAAATAAATAATTAAAAACATGGTGTTGGGTTCCCCCCATTTTTGACAACCAACCAAGCTAAAGCAGACAGGGGAGCCTTATATTCTCAGGCTGGTAAAGGGCCATGGATATTGCCCCCTCCAGCCTAAAAATTGCAGTCCGCAGCCACCCATTTTGCCTGCCTCTTCCCACTTGTCTTGTGGTGGTTGCAAGTAGGGTTCAGATTTGTGGGGTTGATGTCACCTTTGTATTGTCTTGTGACATCAAGCCCATGTGTTAGTAATGGAGAGGCATCTATAAGACACCTCTCCATTACTAATACTATAATTGTACTGTAAATAAACACACAGCAAGTATGTCATCAGAGTGAACGTGTGTGGGATGTTTTTTGGCCTGTGCTGCTGTTAAAAAACGGACATGTCAGTATGTTTTGCCTACAGACACACGGTCTGTGGAAACACACTGATATGTGCCCAGACCCATTCACTTGAATTGGTGCATGTGTATAGGTGTCTCTGGTGCATGTGAAAGCTGTCACCACACATACCGTAAACACTGACGTATGAAGAGCCCTAAAAAAAATCCCAAAAAATAATGGCAAAATTTCATATTTTTCACCATTTCACAAAGATTTTTTTTCCTGTTATTCAAAACATTATATGGTGAAAACAAATTATATCCTTAAAAGCTACACCTTGTCCTGCAAAAACATAAGCTTACATACAGCTATTATATGACAACAAACATACAAGCGAGTTGTTGTTTTTGGAAGAATAGGAGGAAAAAATTAACACACAAAAATGAAAAATTGTGTGGGAGTGACGGTGTTAAAAGTGTTTTCTGGTGATAGGTTTCTGGAATCTATTAGTCTATGTGTAATTAACATGCAGTTGTGGTGCCGTAATCCCACGCCTCTGTCCTGCAATCACACTGTTCTGGATCCCTTATCTGCCCTTCAATGGGCAATGTCTTCATCCTGAATCTGCGCCGGCGCCGACGAGTCACTGCTGTTGAGGTAACAAATTTGTTATGGTGAAATGTAGTGAATTCACTGAACTCAGCACTCCACCGTGAGACTTTTTCTCACAGTGATAGCAGTGATCTCACTGAGGTCACTGCAGTTCATCGGCCCGGCTCACACTGAAGTAAGCTGGGAACACAGCCTCAGTGACCTGTGGTATCTTCATTGATGTCACCACTAGTCACTGACACTGCACTACCACCAGCTCATTCTCTCATGGCTGAAAACCAGTTATTGCAGACCTGAATTACTGCGTGGGACAGTATGTCGGACAGGTGAGGGATTTTATTGTTTTCTTTTTTATACAGGAGACCAGGGCTTCAATGGAATGGGCATTAGGTGAGTATAATTGTGTTTGTTATTTTTAAACAAATTTGTAAAATGGTGTGTATTTTTATTTCAAATAAAGGACTTCATTCTGGATGTTTTTTTATTGACAATATAACTATTGGGTTAGTAATAGATAGGTGTCTTACAGACAGCTCTCCATTACTAACTGCTGGGCTTGATGTCACCGGAAAATACAAAGTTGACATTAACCCCACAAATACGAACCCCACTTGCCTCAGCCCCAGGGAAAGTGGGAACAGTCAGGCAAAGCGCCAGAATTGGTGTGGCTGTGGGCTGCTATTTTTAGGGTGGGAGGCCAATGTCCATGGCCTCTGACCAACCTGAGAATTCCAGCCCCCACCTGTCTGCTTTAGCTTGGCTGGATGTCCTGGATGTCAAAAATGGGATCCTCATGCCGTTTTTTAAAATTATTTATTTAAATAATTTCAAAAATGGCTTGGGACCTCTCTATTCTTAATAACCAGCTATGATAAAGCTGACAGCTGATGGTTGCAGCTGTCAGTTTGCCATGCTGGTTATCAAAAAAAAAAGACTCTACGTCATCTTTTTAAATTATTTATTTATAGCGCAGTCGATAGCTGATGAATACCCCCATCAGCCACACTTGGTTTCACTGTCATTAATGACAGCAGGTGTAGGCTGATCGGAGTAGTACTCTTTCATCAGCTGACGCCTCTGTGACTGGAGGTAAACTTTTTATCGATGGTCACGGCTGCTGGCTCATGCTGTCATCTGACAGAATGGAAACCAAAGCTCACTGACCGCCAGTAATAATCTTATTGCTGATCATAGGCTGTGTTTGCTACCCTGTCATGCAGATGACATCATGGCAAACAATGGTGGTTCAAACCCCCATTCATCTGAATGGGGTCCTAGTTTGGGTACTGTTCTAGTACCCTGACTGAGCTTTTTTTATATGATCGGCCGAATCCTCTGGACCTGAACATCCAGGGGTCGCCATCACTACTCAGCAACATTTAGACAAGCCTGTGAAATACTGGGAGAATATAGTCTGGTCATATGAGACCAAAATTTAACTCGGGGATGCCATAATACACACCATGTTTGAAGACCAAAAGGCACATCATCCCAAAAGCACTATACCAACAGTGAAGTTTGGATATGGGAATATTATGGTTTTGGGCTGTTTTTCAGCATACGGCAAACTTCATATAATTGAAGGAGGGATGAAGGGACAAATGTACAGAGACATTCTTGAAAAAATTCTTCAGCCATCTACCAGGTTGATGAAGATGAAATGAGGGTGGACAGTTTGATAAATAAAGCTGCTAGAATAGCCCAGAAAATCACCTGACCTGAATCCAATAGAAAATTTATCGAAGGAAATAAAGCTCAAAGATCATAGAAGGCGCCAATGGAACCTTCAGGATTTGAAGAGTGGTTTTATGGACAAATAGGCCAAAATCCCAACTGAGCAATGCATGTGACCAGTTTCTTCATACAGGAAGAATCTTCAAGCTGTAATCACCAACAAATGCTTTTGCATGAAGTATTAATTAAATTTCATTAATCATGTTCAATACTATTTCCTTGTGTCATTTCCCATTATTACACATAATTTAATTTATGGACATCTATGGTTTGATTTCTTTGCCTGTGTGGATTGGATGGGTTGTTACTAATGATGAGCGAGTATACTCATTGCTCGGGTTTTCCCGAGCTTGCTTGGGTGTCCTCCGAGTATTTGGGCGTGATCGGAGATTTAGTTTTTGTCGCCGCAGCTGCATGATTTGTGGCTGCTAGTCAGCCTGAATACATGTGGGGATTTCCTAACAAACAGGCAATCCCCACATGTATTCAGGCTGTCTAGCAGTCGCAAATCATGCAGCTGCGGTGACAAAAGTGAAATCTCCAAGCAAGCCCAAATACTCGGAGGACACCCGACCATGCTTGGGAAAACCCGAGCAATGAGTATACTCGCTCATCACTAGTTGTTACCAACATGTGGTGGGAATTTCATGCCAATACCACCTTTAGAATTATATTTACTTAGAAGTTGGTGACGTGTTCAATACTTATTTCACCTGCTGTATGTGTATTTTTTATTATTTATTTTTTAATTCATGTCTGAAAAAAAGGAAAACTACAAAGGCCAGACTGTGTCCACAGTGACTCTTTTGGCTTCATTGAAGTGAATGGTTTCATTGGGGCTTTGCTGGGATTCCTGTGAAAATTCTGTTTTCACAGAAACTCGAGTGTAGTGTATGACAACTCTTCATACAAAAGTGCAAAATTAAAAGAAGGAAAGATTGTGTGTGTTTATCAATCTATGGCAATATTTAAGTGTGGAAAAAGTAAGTTTATTAATTCAAGTATGAAAAGGCAATAATTGCCACGTAACGGTATAATGACTAAAAATGTTACCTCAATTCTTACAGGAGAAATTGTTGTTTCCAGTTTCATTGACATTGACGAGGGGTTTCTTGACTTAAAATTGTGGGAAACTGAAGTAATCAATGTAGGAGGGTGTTGTTCTACATTTGACCACTAGAGTGAGACACAGACTTCTTCATATTAGATTCAGTAACATGACTAAAGTCTCTTCTGAACAGAAAATTGGGTCTCAGTGCACATAACACAGTGGACAAAACCAATCAACAAGAATATCTTCTCCAAAAAAAGGAAGCACAGTATAAATAATAGAGACACATATTATTTGTATGAACTAAGAAAGAGAAACTGATTTTCCCAATATACATCACTAAATAAACTGAATAGTAGATTACAAAGCAATACTTTAGAGTTTTTTTGTTTTAAGAGCAGAATTTAACTTAAAATGTCCTTTTGGTTATGGAGTCCTTTGTAACACAGATTATATATTGTAATGTCAGAGTTACTCGTTCCAAAATGCAAAATTAGCAATGCTACATCTTACAACAGTATAATGCAACATACAGCAACATTTTTCTAACCTGATCCATTTATTCAATTTATGTCATTTCTCAGTTTTTTGTAGTTTTGTGTA
Source organism: Oophaga sylvatica (assembly GCA_033576555.1). NCBI lineage: Eukaryota > Metazoa > Chordata > Amphibia > Anura > Dendrobatidae > Oophaga > Oophaga sylvatica. Next base: position 185,590,540 of record JARQOD010000002.1, on the reverse strand, counting down.
ATGTTGATAGTAAGTTAGTAATTTTTTTTAAAAAAAACTTTTTTAGCACTTTTTCCTGTTTTGATAATTTGATTTTTTTTCCCAAATCCAGAATACTTCAGTTTAGTAATTTTTATTCATGTGTTTTCCCATTCTCTATATGTCTGCTGAAACTCATCCTACAAAGTATGAAATTCATATAATTTTTACAAGCCTTTTTCATTACATCAATTTGCTTTGCATAACATTTCAAAATCAAGCTTGGCTACATCATGCTTCAGTAAATGACCTCTGCAGCCAATCACTGGACTTTAAAGTCATGCAGATGTAGAAGTCATAAGACAGTTGAGCCCAGTGATTGGCTGCAGCCGTCACTTCCTATAGTCACAATTGAAACTGAAGCTATGGCCAGAAAGAGAGGGGGCCAGCAGTGTTAGTACATTTTTTTTACACAAAACAAGTATATGAATAAGAATAGTAAAATTGGAAAACCTCTTTAAAAAGTCTGGATATATTCTAATAACATTTTTTGAAATCCATTTTTTTACCTCACTGAACAAATTACATATTAAGAGTTGCCCAATGCGTGTCATAGAGGCTTAGCCTCTGTGAAACATGCAGCAATGTGCACAGGCTTTGTTTTACAAAGGATTTGAACCGACTAACAAACATTTTGATGTAGTAGGATTTGCTATTATATTGAGACAAAAGCTGGCAGAAAACCTATAGAATAAAAACAAGCTACACTATAATAGAGTAAATTTATTCCAGATGTTTATTTTTCACTTGGCCTTAATTCTGTGAGTTCATAAAGGAATTTGAGTTTTTATACATATAATACTTCCATGACAATACTTTGTTAGTGATGTCATGTAAACATAAAATAGTAAATACTTAGTAACCAACAATGTAAAAATCACAAGGAAACTTGCAGCTGCTATAAAGTCTGCATATTATCTGTGGAAACCATACGCCTCTAGTCCTCATAACTAAACTGGTTTAAATTTTACCGCCAATTACTTTCTCATTAATTTTTATTTTTAGTATCTCTAATAAATAAATATTATTTTATAGGACTTTGGAAAATGAATTGTTTATAAAGACCGAACATAAAACAATAAACTCATGGCTGCCATGGATTTTTGTAGAAATTGTTGTTTGCCATCCAGGCAACAGAAAGCAATGGTAAGTAAAGGATAACCTCCAAAAAGAGACTTTAAAATCATGAGATCATACAGCAGCACAGTGTCGTCCAAACTTCCACAAGTCCTGGTCACATTCATTACTTTTTTTCCCTTTTTGCTTTCATTGGCTTTCCTGAGAAAAGCATGTTTAGAAACAGAAGACACATCTAAATAATTATTTTAATGGGATTTAGTTTTCATGAAAATACAATTGTTGTTAATTTTTGTGTTGTACATGGATATTGATATCTGTCATCTGATACATCCTCCATATTTCTTTTAACCCTAAGGTCAGAAGCAATATATGAAAAATAACAGATGTTAATGATGATGACGTTATATTTTAATCACCAATTAAATCGACATGGAAAAACTAATATTGCCCCAATAACTTCAGTAATGAAATTAATAATTTTTCTATCCATTGAAAGCAATAAAATAATAATGGATAGTTGATAGCACTAATGAAAGCTGCGTTACTATTTTTTTGTAAATTTATTATCCATTCAATAGCATTTCCTAACAAACTCTCTATGTTTTTACGCCTACTCTACGTTATGAAAAGCTTTTACATTAGTGATCACAAACAACTAATTTATTTAAATGCATTATTGTTTTTGCCCTCTCATTTTAACTGCAATTTTTAAAAATGAATATACTTGAAGGAAACTATAAGTGATAAATTAGCAAGGAATGAATTATAACCCAAAACCTTTTATTTTCATAATTAGAAAAAAGAACGGCACTCCTTAGACAAAAAACCTTGCCATGCAAAATATGTGGATTCCTGCACTCTCAAAAAAAGGACTAATTTTTAATGCAATCAAGAAATAGTGTATCAATGTATAACGTTTCGGTCTAGTTGACCTTCACCAGATGTACACTAGTAGCATATAATTTCATAAATGTCTGTAAATTACACTCAGGCTGTTTACATTACAAATAGTAGCCCCTATGCCGGGAAACCAGGAATGCCTGGTGCAGTATCGCTGAGAAACGTATGTCAGGCTGACAACCATTGTATATCTGATGAAAATCATCTAAATTAAAATGTTATATATTGATACATTATTTCTTGATTGCAATAAAAATTAGCCCTTTTTTTGAGAGTGCCGGATTCCTAGTAATAAGCGAATACATTCAGCACTATTCGTTACTCACACGAATATTACGCTATTCAGGACTATTCGCTACTCAGCAAGCAATTAGCTATTCACCTCAGTATATTTGAGTGACCCGCCCAGCATGTTTGGTGCTTTGTTTGCAACCAGTGAACATGCTGGGCTTGCTTGCCAATCACAGTAATGACATTATCATCTTTGGTGTGGCTTTACTGTGATTGGCTGTTCTTACAGCATCATAGGAGATATTTAAGCCCTGCTGGCACCATCTTACACATATTACATGCGGAATCGGCATAGTGAGAATGTAGTGTGAGCGTAGGAAGAGTGAAAGCAGCATATAGGGAGAGTTTCTGATTCCAAAAAGCTCTTTTAAGAGTTACTGAGAGTGAAGATTAGTTCTCTGTTAGGTTGAGATAGCATAGAGAGAGATTTAATATGAGGGAGAGGGAAAGGCAGGCAGGGTGTTATCAGTGCTAGTACATGCTGCCGATCTCTGCTAGGTTGCATTGTGTTTACTGTAGGAACAGAGGCAGGATTTCATAGGATTTCATAATATACAAAACAGCTCTTTTTAGAGAAAAATAATATTACTCCGTACCAGCATATACTTAACAAATTTTTTGAAGGAAAATAATATTCCTGAATACCAGCATATATTAACATGTGTCATAAAAGCAATTTTAAAAAAATTACTGTGCTATTGGTTAAATAAATAGCGTATATTTATTTAGCAGTTGTGCGACTGGCACAAAGCATACTGAGATACGCAAATGTAACTATTCACCAGTAATTTCATTGATTCTGCTGTTGGCGTGTGTCATAAAGGTGAAATAACAAAAAAGTAACTCTGCTATAGGTTAAATAAATGGCGTGTGTTTATCTACCTTTTGTACCACTGGCGCAAAGCCTGCTGAGATATACAAACATCACTATTTACCAGTAATTTTCCTGAGTCTGCTGTAGCCGTGTAATAAGCTGATAGCTAAAAAAATTACTCACACATTGATAGAAACAGGGAATTTGTACGAGGGTCATTTATAAAAGATTTCCCCTGACCCACTTCCTGTGGACTGAGAGCAATGAAACTTGGCAGAGTTATTAGTCCTTCTCCACCTAGGGACACACACTTCTCCCATCTTGTTAAGCAACTGTAAACATCTTGCTTGTAGAAGTCGACAGGTTGCTCCAAAAGCCATGTTGTGACTTCGGAAATCAGAGTCACATCATCTGGAAAATGCTTGCCCTTCAAAAATAACTTCATTGTTGGAAAGAGGTGGCAGTCCGATGGTGCGAGGTCAGGTGAATAAGGGGATGCCATGGAATTTCAAAGCCACTGAGGCATGGTTCCTTTTGGGCAACATGTGAGTTGTGAACTGGTACATCATCTTGCAGAAGGCGGACACCTTTGGTGAGCATGCCACATCTCTTGGTTTTAATGGTCTCCCGGAATTTCCACAACAGTGAAGCATAATATGCCCCAATGATCATGGTACCCTTTGCTAGGAAATCCATCAATACTACTCTGTGCTGGTCCCAAAACACTGTGAGCATGACCTTGCTTGCTGAGGTTTGGGCATGTCCCCACTTTGGAGGCGGTGATTCATGATGCTTCCATTGCATCATCTGGACTTTAGTCTCAGGATCATAGTGATGGACCCATCTTTCATCCTGTGTGATCAGTCTGTTGAAAAAGGCCTCCTGGTTTCCATGGCACATTGTCAGTAGAGCCTGAGATCATTTTACTTGTTCCTGCTTCTTGAAAGGTTTGAGCAGCCAGGAAACCCAGCGAGTGGATACCTTATGCATGTAAAAATGGTCTTGGATGATTTTTTTCCACAGACCCCACACTAATCTTGTCATGTTTGGCTTGGTAACGAATTGTTATGCATTGATTTTCAAAAATGGCGACCTCCACGACCCCAATAGCAGAGTGGGGTCGCCCTGAAATTGGAGCGGTTTGCACCAAAGTCCGATCACATTTGAATTGGCGATGCCAGTTCTTGACTACATCATAGATACAGTGGCACACAAAAGGTTGATACATAAAATGAGAACAATGGGGATATGGGAAAATATGTGTAAGTGGGTTAAGAATTGGCTCATGGATAGAAAACAAAGGGTGGTTATTAATGGAGCACACTCGGACTGGGTCACGGTTAGCAGTGGGGTACCACAGAGGTCAGTATTGGGGCCACTTCTCTTTAACATATTTATTAATGGCCTTGTAGGGGGCATACAGAGTAGTATTTCAGTATTTGCAGATGACACTATACCCTGCAGGGTAATAAATACAGAGGAGGACAATTTTATATTACAGGAGGAGTTATGTAAACTAGAAGCTGGGGCTGATAAATGGCAAATGAGCTTTAATGGGGATAAATGTAAGGTCATGCACTTGGCTAGAATAAACAAGATGTATAATTATGTGTTTAATTGTAAAACACTGGGCAAAACTGTCACTGAAAAAGACCTGGGTGGATGGGTGGACGACAAACTCACATTTAGTGGCCAATGTCAGGCAGCTGCTACCAAGGCAAATAAAATAATGGGATGCATTAAAAGAGGCATAGATGCTCATGAGGAGAACATAATTTTACCTCTATACAAGTCACTGGTGCGACCACACTTAGAATACTGTGTACAGTTCTGGTCTCCGGTGTATAAGAAAGACATAGCTGAACTGGAGCGGGTGCAGAGAAGAGCGACCAAGGTTATTAGAGAACTGGGGGGGTCTGCAATACCAGGACAGGTTATTACACTTGGGGTTATTTAGTTTGGAAAAACGAAGGCTTAGGGGTGATCTTATTACAATGTATAAATATATGAGGGGACAGTACAAAGACCTTTCTAATGATCTTTTTACTCTTAGACCTGTGACGGGGACAAGGGGGCATCCTCTACGTCTGGAGGAAAGAAGGTTTAGCCATGATCACAGACGCAGATTCTTTACTGTAAGAGCAGTGAGACTATGGAACTCTCTGCCGTCTAATGTTGTAATGAGTGATTCCTTACTAAAATTTAAGAAGGGACTGGATGCCTTTCTTGAAAAGTATAATATTACAGGCTATATTCACTAGTTTCCTAGATACTGCGTTGATCCAGGGAGCTAGTCTGATTGCCGTATGTGGAGTCGGGAAAAAAAATTTTCCCCAATGTGAAGCTTACTGTTTGCCACTTGGGTTTTTTTTTGCCTTCCTCTGGATCAGCATGTTAGGGCAGGTTAGGCTAGAATATGGGTTGAACTAGATGGACTTAAAGTCTTCCTTCAACCTTAATAACTATGTTACTATGTTACTATATGATGGGGAATTATCACCATATACCTCTTTCAGGAACTTGATAACTGCTCTGTATTCCACTGGGTCCAATATCAAACCTCACACCATTTCAGCACCTGTAAAATCAAGACCGTTATCAGTTCTGAGTTGCAAATTGGCACGTAACTATAGAGACTTATATCATTACACATGTGCAGTTCCAGCATTCTGTAAAAAATAGAAGTGGGTCAGGGGAAATCTTTAATGAACATCGCTCGTAACACCTCTCGGAGGGTACTTGTGAAAAATAAAGCCAGGAATTTTTTTTTTCATAAAGCATTCAACACGGGAAAGGGTGATGTTAACCCCTTACCGACTTATGACGCCTACGTAGGCATCATGAAAACCTGTGCCTTCCCAACCTGTGATGCCTACGTAGGCGTCATGGCAGAAATCTCGCTCCTGCGGGTCTGGTGACTGGGGTCAGTGAAAGGTCACCCGACCCGCAGGTATAGGAGGACTTGTACTTCACTCCAGGGGGAGTGGCTTTGCTCCCCAGTGGCTACGATCACTCTGATTGACTGTTGAAATTGAAACAGCCAATCAGAGCAATTGTAGTATTTCACCAATGAAATTTGGTGAAATCTTGCAAACTAGCCATGGCCGATGCTGCAATATCATCAGCCATGACTGGAGACCATGATCTGCCCCCCCACCGACTGACGACGGCGATCTGACGCTGCAATCAGTATTTGCTCCCCTCCCCTCTACTACCCTCTGATCCCGCCGACTTCCGATTTCCCCCTCCCACCCCCCTTACCTCCTGAGTCCCGGTGTCCCTCCATCTTCCTCCATGGGTGCCACCATCTTCCAAAATGGCGGACGCATGCGCAGTGCGCCCGCAGAATCTGCTGGCCGGCAGATTCATTCATTCATTCCAGGTACATTTTGATCACTGTGATAAACGCTATCACAGTGATAAAAAAATAGTACATAAATCCCCCTTTATCACCCTCATAGGTAGGGAAACATATTTTAGAATGGTGTCACTTTTGGGTATTTTCAGCCATATAGACCCCTCACACTGACTTCAAATGTGATGTGGTCCCTAAAAAAAATGGTTTAGTAAATTTTGTTGTAAAAATGAGAAATCGCTGGTCAACTTTTAACCCTTATAACTTCCTATAAAAAAAATTTAGTTTCCAAAATTGTGCTGATGTAAAGTAGACATGAGGAAAATGTTATTTTATTTATTAACTATTATGTGTCACATAACTCTCTGGTTTAACAGAATAAAAATTCAAAATTTGAAAATTGCGAAATTTTAAAAATTTTTGCCAAATTTTCGATTTTTTTCACAAATAAACACAAAAATTATTGACCTAAATTTAACACTAACATGAAGCCCAATATTTCACGAAAAAACATTCTCAGAATCGCCAGGATCTGTTGAAGCATTCCTGAGTTATTACCTCATAAAGGGACACTGGTCAGAATTGTAAAAAATGGCCAGGTCATTAAGGTCAAAATAGGCTGGGTCATGAAGGGGTTAAGGAACGGGGATGTGGATGGGTTGTGCCCGCCAAGGCCGTGTGACAGATCAGAAGGTGACTTTTCGTTCTAGCTTCCTGTCAAAATTCGGTCTGCGCGCTACACCACTGACGAACCCAGAGAAGTGCGAGGATGTTGTGGGTTGGATGGCAGACAAGGGCTCCAGTGTATTGACAAGCAGAACCACAAAGTCTTCCACACAGTCCAATCTCAGTAGCCAAGAGGCTGGGCCTCACAATCCTCATCCCTCCCCCATCAAGAGTCCCAGGAGACATATAACCCCAACGCTGTCCACACCCCACACCGAGGAACTGTTTACGTTCCCTTGTAATTATTCTGGCTTCTCACCATGCACCATTAAAGAATGTCAGGAGGAGGTGAAGTGCAGTGATGCACAAACATTTTAGCACCCATGGCCAAATGAAAGCCACGTTGGGGAAGGTCAATTCATGTCTGAAGAAGTGGAGCATAATCATAGCACACAGTTGTCATCAGGACAGCCTAAAATCACCACTCAGATGGAGGATCAGATTGATGAATTGGAAGACAATGTGGTCGATGATGAGGCCACTGATCCAACCTGGCACAGTGACAGGCATAGCGAGCACAGCAGTGTAGAGAGGGATGGATCAATAGCACAAAAACAGGAAAGAAGAGGTAGTGGTTTCACCAGAGGGAGAACTCAATCAACTATTTGACAGAGCCCACCACTTGGCTAAATAACAGGCCAAGAGTGTGTTGTTCCCCTGCACGGCAGTTTTTTCTGAAATTCCTTCAGACAAAACAACTGTAAATTGCAGCATCTGCCATACCAAGCTGAGAAGAGGCAAGAACACTGCAAACCTCAGCACCACCAGCATGCAGAAGCACATGGCAGCCAAACACCCCAATAGATGGGTGGAACGCCTGGGTGCAAAATCTGTGTCTGGGAGTGAAACCACTGCCCCTTCCCCTGTGTCCCCCTTGCCTTCTCAAACGACTGTCCAAGAAGCAGGCGCTGATGCCTCCTGAACACAACCTGCGGTTGCACAAACACAACAGTCAGCAACCACATCCATTTCATTGTCCCAATGCAGTCTTCAGTTGTCGCTGCCCCAGACATTTCACAGGAAGCAGAAATATCCAACACAGGCCCAAATGTGAAACACTCACATTGCCAGATTGCTAGCCCTGGAAATGTTGCCATTTCGGCTTTTGGGAACTGATTCTTTCCGTCACATCTTGGCAGCAGCCCCATGTTACTCGATTCCCAGCCTTTACAATTTTTATTTTATTTTTGTGTACCATCCCCGCATTACATAGGCATGTGTTTCACAATATCAGCCATGCTCTCGCCAACGGCAGTCACAGGGAAGGTTCACATAACCACAGACACGAAGCAGAGCTGTTGAAAGGGATAAAAGACCAGACCGATCAGTGGCTTTTCCCTCTGAACCTCCAACCGGTCTGATTGTGTGCGATAATGGGAGTAACTTGGTGGTGGCTTTAAAGCTTGGCAAGCTGGTACACGTTCCATGCATGGCCCACGTGCTAACTTGGTTGTACAGCAGTTTTTAAAAACATACCCTGACTTGCCAGACCTACTTGCCAAGTTATGTCGTGTCAGTGCCCATTTCTGAAAGTCATCTCAGGCTTTCACTGGTCTGGATTCGAAGCAGCAGTGCTTTAATTTGCCCTGTCACCGAATGATTTGTGACTTGCCCACTGGTGGAACTCGACATTTCCTATGTTGGCAAGGCTTATAGTGAGGAGCAGAAGGCAGTGGCTAAATTCCAGCTTCTCAATGCCCATCAGTGTAACACATAGCAACTTCCGAGTGGGTGTGGAATGCTGACTTATGTGAGGCTCTTCAAAACTTTGAGTACTGCACGAAGATGGTGGAGAGCTAATGACGCCATTTTCAGTGTTATTATCCTGCTGCTCTGTCTATTAAAACGTTCGCTGCTGAATCTCAAAGAGGAAGCTTTGAAATCTGAACAGGTGGCTATGGAGCAAGATTTTACAGTGGCTGATACCACACAGCTCAGCATCACACTATATTTTTAGGCCACATTGGGTGATGATGAGGAACAGGAGGAGAAGAGGATGAGGATGAACAGGAGATTTTGGCCTGTGCTGCAGAGGGGACTCCCAATTCCAGCTCCATGCCTGTCCAGCATGTCTGTCCAGAGGAGGAGAAGGCAAGGCATCATGAAGATGAGAGGATGGTTATTGTTCATTCTGGTGGGGATACTGAACATTTGACTCTTTGTAGTCTGCCACACATGGCACAGTTCATGTCCAGATGCCTTTCCCAAGACCCTCACATGAAAGACATTTTGTCCACCATGAAATACTAGCAGTGCACATTTCTAGACACACGGTACAAGGAGAAATTTCTTTCTCTCATGTCGGAGAGGGCCGTTGTTGAAGACTTGATGAAAAATTTACCCCTCAGACAACGTTGCTGGCAGTGGTCCTGGCTCTTTTTTCCCACAAGAATTAAAGGGGAGGGACACGAACACCAGGTGCAACTCAGGGGAGGGGAAATGTTCACCATCTGGGCCATTTTCATGAAACTGTCACATCATCAAGGGCTATCTGTGGGTGTAACTATGATGAGAAGGGAGAAGTTGACAAAGATGGTGAAGGAGTACTTAATTGACCATACCAGCATCCTCTCTGATTCTTCAGTGCCCTTTAACTATTGGTTGTCCAAGCTGCACACTTGGCCCGACCTCTCCTTGTATGCCCTGGAGGTGCTGCCATGCCGTGCCAAAAGTGTGCTGTCTGAGCAGGTTTTTAGTTCAGCCACTGCAATCATAACGGATAGGCGCACACACCTGTCAACAGAAAATGCAGACAGCCTGACTCTTCTAAAATTGAACAAGTGCTGGATTTGCTCTGATTTTGTAAGCCCTACGGATGACAGCAACTCAATGTAAATGCAGCTCAAATGTTCTTTTTTGAAAGTTGTCTTAACGTCCAAGCCTTACCATCCAAACCCATTTTTTTTTGTAAATCACTTCGTACTGCTTCTGCAACAAGTACTTAGTGGTCATATATGTAAACCCCACATGGGTAATGTTTTTTAAATTTTTGTAAACCTTTGTACTTTGTGCAATGGTGAAACTTGTACTCTCTATCTCTAGCAATTATAATAACTGCAAAATGTCTTGTGTCCCCACCACAGCCTTTTTCAGTGTGTATGATACAGACACCTTGGGTAATATTTGGAAACCTTTGTACATTGTGCAATGATCAAATTTCTACTCTCAATCTCTATATATTCTATTATCATAATTTTTTACATTTTTTTTATTGTGTTGCCCTCCTCAAGGTCTCTTTAAACGTGTATCTGGGAGCCTGTTGTTGATTTTTGTGTCTGAACTTGGACTTTGTGGAACATCAATGCATTAATATGCTCCACACACTTCTTCAGGTTTCAGCCTTACACAGAATAATAATATGAGTAATAAAACATGCTCTCTATATATTCTGCTAGTTCGAAAATCTTACCCACACATCCCTTTATAAAGGGAAATTAGACATAATACCTCTATTAGCATACGTCATATACTGCTGACATATGCAGCACCCCAGTAGGTGAGCAGAACGCCTGGGTACAAAATCTGTGTCTCAGGGTTAAACCACTGGCCCTTCTCCTGTGTTACGTCCTTCCCAATCTGCTGTCCGGGAAGCAGGCGCTGATGCCTCTTGCCCACAACCTGCAGTTGCACAGACAAAACAGTCAGCATCCACATCTAGTTCATTGTCCCAGTGCAGCATTCAGTTGTCCCTTGTCAGCATATGTCTGTTCACAAATAGTTAAATAGGGCATGCATATTCGTTACCACTTTACATTGTCCGGTGCTGGAAAAAGACCATTCCTGGCTTTTCCAGGCTCCTAAATTAGACTTGTGTCTCTTTATTAAACTGTCGCTACCCTTAAATTTTCTTAATTTTGGTAGAAAGCAAAATGGTGATAGGGTATTGGACAGTTTTTGTACATTTTAGGCACGTCTAAGAGACTGGGTTTATAGGCTCCAAAGACCTATTCAGGCCACAGCCTTACACATATTGGAACATGGTCATTGTCATGCTAGAGTCTTTACCTGACCTCTGTAGCACTGCCTGTCACCTGAGTAATGCACTCCACAGAACTCATCACTCTCTGGGACATATCCTGTAATTCCTTTGTTGTTGCTCAAAACCATTCAAAAGATACATTCTGCCTTGTTGGGCAGTTTCCAGAATAAGTGCATAGACTTGTGCAGATTGGTCTAGGGCACTCCTGTCTCTTTCCCTTGAGGTGGCTGCTTCCACGTTTACCTAGGCTTGTGCATGTTCCTGACATGGGTTTCAGGCATGACAGATTCACCACAATACAGGCCCTTGCTTGCATACACTTATTCAGAATTTAATTCAAATGGTTTTGGTGTCTGGTAGAATCCAATTTACTGACATTGATTATACAGCTCCCCCCAACTCCTGTATTATATTCACTTTACAGCGGCTTCACCCGTTATGACAATGGCTCCATTGAGATCCGGTTGCCAAAATGAACTGTGGAGCTCACAAAACTCAGGTTTCACAGCACCTACTGACCCATTGAAAATGTGAAGTGAGGGCCGCATAATGACATGGCGCTGGATGTGGTGGTGGTGGCTGGCCAAACCCAAAATTCAAACGGGCATGTTTTAGCTGGCATAGTAAAATGATAAGGAATCTGTATTTCACTACCTATCTAACAATTTGAAATGAGGGAGGGAGTTCCCAAATATAGGAGCAAGAGCTCTCAAAATGCATGATACAGGGCCACCTGAGGACCGTTCCCAAATTCAGGTTTCACGACACCTGCTGGCCCTCTGAAAATGTCAAGCAAGGGTCGCATAATGACATGGCGGTGGACATGGTGGCAGGCCAAGCCCAAAATTCATTTTTTTGTCATACAGGCCTCATCCACACATAAAAATTTGGTTTTACTGTGACTAACTCGATTCAGCACGTCATATTTCACCATCTCATTTAGTGCCTATGAAAATCAGCTGTGCAGAGGTGGTGCAGGGTAAAAAATCTAATTTTTATTTGCTAATACTGTGGTCATAGCACACTATGTTAGCAACATTATTGTGGAAAAGCGAGATCGTGGTGGAAAGGGGATTAGACTCAGTGTTCCAGGTTTAAATGAGGCAGGTGGTGAAATTGATGCCACTTTTTTGGTGTATGGCACTAATTTTTGGAACTGTGTTCACTCTTGGATGGGTGTCCATTTGCTGGGTTAGCTGTTCTGGAAGATGCGTCGGTCCCTATTATACTATTTCTACTCTCTTGAAATTTATACCACTTTGTTGTTGATTACAACTAATTTTTGCAAATGTGCGCATGAGTGGTTGGGTGTACATCTGCTGGGTTGGCTGTAGTGGAAGATTTGTCGATCCCTATTATACTATTTCTACTGTGGTGAAATTGATGTCACTTTGTTGCTCTCTGTCAACACATTTTTGTAAATGTGTAGACTCCTGGTTGAGTCTCCTTCATGTGTGTTGCCTGTAGCAGTAGGCCATCGAGACTGGCCGTCCTCCACTCACATTGAGTCAACTACCCGTGTTACTATTCTTATATTTTTCTGACAATATTAATCAATGAAACTGATATTTGTGCCACCTGAGTGTGGCTGAGTATCAATTTCAAATGTTTGTTTATCAGTTATATAGCGCCAATAAATCAACATTCGCTTTTCAGACATTCATAGACATTACTGCTACTGTCACCATTGAAACTCACAATCAAAATTTAATATCTGCATGTCTTTGGAGTGTGTGTAGAAAAATAAGTACTTGGAGGAAAACCTTGCATACAGTACAGACCAAAAGTTTGGACACACCTTCTCATTCAAAGATTTTTCTGTATTTTCATGGCTATGAAAATTGTAAAATCACACTGAAGGCATCAAAACTATGAATTAACACATGTGGAATTATACATTACACTTTACAAAAAAGTGTGAAACAACTGAAAATATGTCTTATATTCTAGGTTCTTCAAAGTAGCCACCTTTTGCTTTGATTACTGCTTTGCACGCAGAAAAGGTGAACGGATGGACTCTACATGCCTGGTTCCCACTGTGAAGCATGGAGGAGGTGGTGTGATGTGTGGGGGTGCTTTACTGGTGACACTGTTGGGGATTTATTCAAAATTGAAGGCATAGTGAACCAGAAAGGCTACTACAGCATCTTGCAGCAGCATGCTATTCCATCCGGTTTGCGTTTAGTTGGACCATCATTTATTTTTCAACAGGACAATGACTCCAAACACACCTCCAGACTGTGTAAGGGCTATTTGACCAAGAAGGAGAGTGTTGGGGTGCTACGCCAGATGACCTGGCCTCCACAGTCACCAGACCTGAACCCAATCTAGATGGTTTGGGGTGAGCGGGACCGCTCACCGCTTCAATTTTTAATAAATCCCCAACAGTATCACCAGCAAAGCACCCACACACCATAACACCACCTCCTCCATGCTTCACGGTGGGAACCAGGCATGTACAGTCCATCCGTTCACCTTTTCTGTGTGCAAAGCAGTAATCAAAGCAAAAGGTGGCTTCTTTGAAGAACCTAGAATATAAAACATATTTTCAGTTGTTTCACGCTTTTTTGTAAAGTGTAATGTATAATTCCACATGTGTTAATTCATAGTTTTGATGCCTTCAGTGTGATTCTAAAATTTTCATAGTCATGATAATACTGAAAAATCTTTGAATGAGAAGGTGTGTCCAAACTTTTGGTCTGTACTGTACATTGTTAGAACATATCAGCTCTTTGCAGATGCTGTCCTTGGTGGGGTTGGAACACACGACTCCAGTGCTGCAAGGCTGCTAATGTTTTTGCGGTGACTACTCAACGTTTCTGTGGTTGGAAGCCTATTACTGTGATGAAAACTGTGTGCGTCACTGCTGTCTTGGGGAAAACCGCTGTCAACATTGTCTTCAAACATATTTTGATACTGCAGAATGGGCGCATCCCTTTTTCAGGTGGGGAGGCAACTGTCAAAATGTCCTTTTGTATCATGGATAGACCACAGTGGCATCCAGAAGTCACCACTATTTTGAATCATAACTATACGAGTAACAATCATGTTGCAGATAGTGCTGGAAGAAGGCGCACATGGGTCAGTCTCTTTTATGAGGTCCAACTCCACAGTGTGTTGGTGGCGGAATAACACTCAAGCTTTCTTCGTCCATCCCCTTGTGGCAACCATGGACAACAGAGAGGGAATCATTATCCTCTTCATCTACTAACTGGTGCGAGTTCATCACCTCTTCCTTCTCGTACTTTTCATGGTCCTTCTATATTTTTTACGCCTCCATTTGTTCCTCCCATGGCAACCACCTGTGAGATGACAGACCTGAACTTACAGAAATTGTTTACTCTAAAGGCATCCTCTTCTGCCTCCTCTTTTTCCCCCTGGACCACCAGCACCTCCTCCCCCAGACTATTTACAATGTGGTCCAGCATTTAGATGACATTAATAGTGATGCAGATTATGGCATCATCACCACTAACCATCTTATCAGCCAATTGAGAAAACATGCTGAAGGGTGCAGAGGTCCTTCATCTGTGTCCACTACGCAAGTGTGAATTGAAACACGTCCGTACTGTGATGTGCCAGGCTATGCAAAATGTCATACTGCACCAGGTCTCGGCTCTACTGCCACAGTCGCTGCAACCTGTGCAGAGTTGCATTCCACAGTGTGGTCACTTCGTATATCAGTAGGTTAACCGGTAGTTGTAAAGATCTCTATACCCACTTATGCTGAATGGTGAAAGTGAACACACAATGTCAGTGTTTTCTACAGCAGCGCATCCATGCTGGGACAGTGGTGTAGGAATTGCTGCACCACCAGGTTGAGGATGTGATCCATAAAAGGCACATGTGGAAGGTTGGTGCCACCATAGGGCCACCACCAGGTTTGCATCGTTATCACACACGACCTTCTTTGGCTACAAGTTGAGTGTAGGCAGCAATTGGTCAACCTCGACATGGATAGCTGTCTACAACTGTTGATCTTTATGATTGCGATCTCCAAGGCATATTTATTTTAAAGCAGCGTGATTATGGTGAGCCATGGCTGCGCAGTACACAGCTGTGGGGGATTCCCTCAGCAGTGTTGTAACGATAGTTTCATTAAGGCAGATGGTTGAGGGCACAGGTGGAGGCACTAAAGGAGGTGGAGGAGGCAGAAGCACTGGAGGAAGTATTACAGAGGTTTGTTCCACAAGCCATGGGAATTCAAAGACTTGGTGTCTAGTGACACCTTGCTGTCTAGAGCTCAAAATCTCAATCCCCTGGTGTGTAGTAGTTTAGTTTTACAAGTCAAGGTGTTTAGTAGTTTAGTTCTCCAACCCCTCTAGTCTAGTAGTTTAGTTCTCCATGTTCTGTTGTGTATTTGTTTAGTTCTGCAATCATAGCTGTTTATTAGTTTAGTTGCCACTTGTCCGAGTAGGGATTTGGTAGGCCACCTAATTACACCCCTTCCAGGCTTTCAGAGGGATATGGAACAGTGATTCCACTACCTTGCCCGTTACAATCTCCATCTACTGGATTAGGTTTAGAGGAAGACCTATCGGTCCCTATTATACTATTTCTTTTGTGGTGAAATTGATGCCACTTTGGATTCTCCAGGAATTTCATGTTGCTGTTCGGGTTTGTAAGCCTGAACGTTTACGATGCTATCATCTGTGTGACAGCAGAGAAACATCGGTGGCTCTCATTGGTGGTAAGTTCATTACTGCCGGTCAGAGCGCTGTCATGCAGATGACAGCATGTGAGCCAGCAGCTGTGACCTGCAGTAAAAAGGTTACCGCCAGTCACAGGAATTGGCAGATGAGAGCGCTATTCTCATCATCCTACACCTGCTCTCGCTCACATCAGCAAGAACAGGAAAGACTGATGAAAGTATTCATCAGCCGGAACTGTGTAATAAATAAATAAAAAAATGGTGTGGGTTCCCCTCTATTTTTATAACCAGCCCAGGTAAAGCTGACAGCTGCAGCCTGCAAACCCCAGAGCGGTCAGCTTTATATAGGCTACTTACCAAAAATAGAGGGGTCTCCATTCCATATTCTTTAATCACGTAAAAAAAATAATTTAAAAATTCATGGGTTCTCCTCATTTTTGACAACCAGCCAAGATTAATCAGACAGATTGGGGCTAGTATTCTCAGACTGGGAAGGGGCCATGGATATTACCCTCCCCAGCCTGAAAATAGCAGCCCAAAACCTCCCCAGAAAAGGCGCATTTATTAAACATGCCAATTCTGGCACTTTGCCCAGTTCTTTCCACTTGCCCTGGTGCAGTGGCAAGTGGGGTAATAATTGTGGGGTTAATGTCAGCTTTGTAATGTCAGATGACATCAAGCCCACAGGTTAGTAATGGAGAGGCGTGTATAAAACGCCCCCATTACTAACTCCATAGTCAGATTGTAAAAAATGCACAGCCATAATAAAGTCCTGTAAGTGAAAGACACGGATTTCTTTATTTTAAATAAAAAATACCCACCCTCTTTTACCATTTATTCATAAAAAATAAAATTAAAAAATCAAAGTTATACTCACCTTTCTGCCAATAATCCATTGATGCCCATCCCCCGCTGTAAAAGACAAAAAATAATAAAACACCATATCCCTCACCTGTCTGATGATAATCCATTGATGTCCATGTCCTACTGTAAAAGACAAAAAATAATACAATACCATATTCCTCACCTATCAAACGATAATCCATCTATGCTCATGTCCGACTGTACAAGACAAAAAATAATAAAACACCAAATTCTTCGCCTGTCTGATGATAATCCATTAATTGCCATGTCCCATTACAATCCGGATGATTTGGAGAGTGGTCACATCAGAGATACAACCGCTCTCCACGCCAGCTGGAACACACTGAGACAGAAGTGCGGTGTGTAGCGCTGATGTGAGAAAGGTCACTGGAGTTCATAGCTGATGAACCCTCACTTACAACATTACTCGCATTGTGGGAAAATTCTCACTCATGTAAAAGATGCGCATTTTGTTGGGTCGCTGTGGGCTGCTATTTGTAGGCAGGGGAGGGGTAATATTATCCTCCAGCTGACTGCTTTAACTTGGCTGGTTGTAAAAAATTTATTTAAATAATTAAAAAATACAGAGTGGGGACCCCTCTGTTTTTGATAACCATCCAATATAAAGCTGACAGCTGGGGGTTGCAGCCCACAGCTGTCAGCTTTACATGAACTGGTTATCAAAAAATAGAGGGGAACCCAAGCCATTTATTTATTTATTGCATAGGTGCCAGCTGATGAATACTCTCATCAGCCTCTCCTACTCTTGCTGCTATCAGTGACGTAACCTTTTTTACCTGCAGGCTCACATGCTGTCATCTGACAGCGTGGGAACCCCAGCCATCTGACCAGCGGTAATGATCTTACTGCTGATAAGGGCCCATATTTCCAGCGCTGTCACATAGATGACCATGCGGGAAACAACAGGTGTTCAGGCCCCCCATTCATCTGATTGGCCTCTGGGTTCGAGTTTGGGTACTGTTCTTGTACATGAACCAAACGTTTTCTAAATGATCGGCTGGACCTGCTGGATCTGAACATCAACGGGTTCATTAATCACTACTTAGGACCTCATGATAAACATGAGAAGTCAAAAATAAAAAAATACTTATACTCACCTCATTGCTCACCTTTCTGGCCCTCAGCTCTTCTCCATCACCCATACAGTCCTTTCCTCATTTTCTTATAACCACCATTAGCATGCGCTGAACCATCTATGCGCTCATCAGTGCCAGAAGTCCCCACATGGCATGAGAGGTCGAGAGATTCCAGCGCTAGCAGTGGTGATAAGAAGATATGAAGAGGACCAGACTGATAATGGTGAGGAGCAGAGGTGTCAGAGAGGTGAGTGGCAAAGCGAGTATAACTTTTTTTTACATTTTTAAACTTTTGATGGCCCTTTATGGTTTAGAAAATAGCGGTCAGTGACCAACTTTTTGTTGAATCCGAGTGCAGATTTTTGAACTATTCAAGTAAAATTCAATTTTACATGAATATATTTGCACATCTCTATGAACTATAATAAACCTCTGGCTATTTCAACGCTTTTAAAAGTTGCAAGAAAGGTAGAATCATAGAATCATAGAATCATAGAATGGTAGAGTTGGAAGGGACCTCCTGGGTCATCTGGTCCAACCCCCTGCTAAAAGCAGGATTCTCTAAATCATCCCAGACAGATGTCTATCCAGCCTCTGTTTGAAGACTTCCATTGAATGAGAACTCACCACCTCTTGTGGCAGCCTGTTCCATTCATTGATCACCCTAACTGTCAAAAAGTTTTTTCTAATATCTAATCTGTGTCTCCTCCCATTCAGTTTCATCCCATTGCTTCTAGTCTTTCCTTGCGCAAATGAGAATAAAGATGATCCTTCTACAATGTGACAGCCCTTGAGATATTTGTAGACAGCTATTAAGTCTCCTCTCAGTCTTCTTTTTTGCAAGCTAAACATTCCCAAATCCTGCAACCGTTCCTCATAGGACATGGTTTGCAGACCGGTCACCATTCTGGTGGCTCTTCTCTGAACTTGCTCCAGTTTGTTGATGTCTTTTTTAAAATGTGGTGCCCAAAACTGGACACAGTATTCCAGATGAGGTCTGACCAAAGAGGAGTAGAGGGCAATAATGACCTCACGTGATCTAGACTGTATGCTTCTGTTGATACATCCTAGAATTGCATTTGCCTTTTTTGCTGCTGCATCACACTGTTGACTCATGTTAAGTCTGTGATCAATTAGTATACGCAAGTCTTTTTCACATGTGCTGTTACTTAGCCCTATTCCTCCCATTTTGTATATGCTTTTTTCATTTTTATTGCCCAGATGTAGTACTTTGCATTTTTCCCTGTTAAAATCCATTCTGTTAGTTGCTGCCCACTGCTCCAGTTTATGTATATCTTTTTGAATCCTCTCTCTCTCTTCTCTAGTATTAGCTACCCCTCCTAGCTTTGTGTCATCAGCAAATTTGATCAGTTTACCCTCAATTCCTTCATCTAAATCATTGATAAAGATGTTGAACAATACAGGGCCCAAAACAGAGCCTTGTGGTACCCCACTTGAGACATTCTTCCAACTGGATGTGCAGCCATTTACAACCACTCTTTGGGTCCGATCACTAAGCCAGTTATGAATCCACCTAACAGTTGCCTTGTCCATTCCATACTTAGTCATTTTTTCAATAAGGATTGTGTGAGATACTTTGTCAAATGCTTTGCTGAAGTCAAGATATACTATATCTACAGCATTTCCCTGATCCACCCAGTCAGTGATTCTGTCATAGAAGGAAATTAAGTTAGTCTGACATGACTTATTAGTTACAAACCCATGCTGACTCTGTTTAATCACTTCAATCTTATCCAGGTACTTGCATACATGTTCTTTAATAATTTGTTAAAAGATCTTTCCTGGTATAGAAGTCAGACTCACCGGCCTGTAGTTCCCTGGGTCCACCTTCTTCCCCTTTTTGAAGATAGGAACAACATTTGCTCTTCTCCAGTCTTCTGGGACTTCTCCTGTTCTCCAAGAATTTTCAAAGATTATGGACAGTGGTTCAAGAATTTCTTCTGCTATCTCCTTCAGTACCCTGGGGTGTAATTCATCTGGACCTGGAGACTTGAATTCATTTAGGTTAGCTAAGTGTTTCCTCACTGTCTTTCTGTTTATAGATATCCTGGATTCTTCTATTCCTTTAATAGGACAGTGAAGATCAGTTGATGTTACATTTCCTTTCTGAGAGAAAACAGATGCAAAATAGGAATTTAAAAGTTCAGCCTTCTCAACATCCTGACTTACCATTTCATCATTTTCATCCTGTAAAAATCCTATAGCATCTTTGACTTTTCTTTTACTTTTGACGTATCCCCAAAATCCTTTTTTGTTGCTTTTGACGTCACTTGCAAGCCTTAATTCATTGTCAGCTTTAGATAATCTGATTTGTGCCCTGCAGGTTCTGCAGACGGCATTATATTCTTCTTTAGATATGCCTCCCTCTTTCCATTTGATAAACATTTCTTTCTTCCTTTTTAGCATGTGTTTAAGTTCTATGTTCATCCATCCTGGTTTCCTTAAATGCTTCCCATTCTTCCCTCTTTTCGGAATTGTTAACGATTGTGCTTTGAGAATCTCATTTTTCAAGATTTTCCATCCTTCCTGGACATTTTTGTCCTTAAGGATATCCAGCCATTGGATCCCTCCAATTCTCTTCTGAGTTCCTTAAAATCTGCCTTTCTGAAATCTAACCTTGACGTCTGAGTCTTCACAGGTCTTCCTCCTCTTGTTATCCAAAATTCTAAAATAGCATGGTCACTACCTCCTAGGGTCCCAGCCACTCTTACCTCCTCCACCATTTCCTCCCTGTTTATGAGGATTAGATCCAAGGTAGCAGATCCCCTTGTTTTCTCCATTACTTTTTGGAAGATAAAGTTGTCAGCAAGAGAGGATAAGAATTTCCTGGACCTGTTAGTTTTGCCTGAGAGAGATTCCCAACAAATGTCTGGATAGTTGAAATCTCCCATGACCACTATGTCATATTTTTTGGAGAACTTGGCCATTTGATGCATAAAGAGTTCATCCATATCTTCAGCTTGCACAGGTGGCCTGTAGTAAATGCCTACAATGGTGTCCTTTCCATTGTTCTGTCCTTGTATTCTTACCCAAACAGTTTCCACAGAACTCCCAGTCTCTGAA
The DNA here is from genome assembly GCA_033576555.1 of Oophaga sylvatica. Taxonomy (NCBI): domain Eukaryota; kingdom Metazoa; phylum Chordata; class Amphibia; order Anura; family Dendrobatidae; genus Oophaga; species Oophaga sylvatica. Next base: position 185,569,681 of record JARQOD010000002.1, on the reverse strand, counting down.
GCTTCAATCTCTGTGCAGATATACGCTTTTCTAACATACAGTGCAACACCTCCTCCTCGTTTATCAAGTCTGTTTCTTGCAAATAAGTTGTAACCTTCTAGCCTTGTATTCCAATCATGTGTATCGTCCCACCAAGTCTCAGTGATTCCAATTACATCATATTTCTTCTCCTGCGTTAGTAGCTCCAGTTCTCCTTGTTTGTTGCCCATGCTTTGTGCATTCGTATAGAAACACTTTAGTTTGTGATTGGTTTCTCTTTCTTCAATATTTTTATTATGTAGATTTTTTTGTCTTTGTTCTTCCCCTTCACTTCTAATAGCAGAGTTCTCAATAGCATTTGTCAGGTGTATGGCTTTTGCTGGCGTTTTGCTTCCCTTCCCACATTGTTCTAGTTTAAAGCTCTCCTGATGAGTGTAGCAAGGCGACTTCCAAATACATGTTTTTTGGTCTATATTGAGTCATAGGTATTTATTATCAGAGGGCTTTAGAATATTAAACACAAGTCAATGTGGATTTGAGCACAGCGGTAAATCATACAGCAGGATATGACTAAATGTATCAAGGTGAAATACTTACTCTATGATATATACAGAATAATGATGGAGTGGGTGTTTGTTTCCTATAACTAAAAAAAATACACTAGGGTTTTTCTGATTATTAATCAGTTTTATATGTAGTTGGAAAATTTTAAAACTGGAGAATAAGATTATATGAAAGGCAATGAACAGATCTTTGCTCTGTAACACGAATGTGTGTGGTATGTTACTAATTCAGTCTTAAAATAGTCCTGTTTTACCCATCTTTATCATTATTTCCTTTAATTTGGCAGGTGCAGTGCAATACACCAGCCTTTTTAATTAAGGAGAAGTGTTCCAAATATGCTTTCTTAGTCCCACAACTCTTTACCAGATGGCAATAAAATATTTCCCTTTTTTCTGCCCGCCTCAGTTTTTTAGAGAAAATGGAACCCCCAAGAGAAAATGGTTTAAAAAAATCTGTTAATGATTCCCGGGCTGAAGTACTGTCACTGTCACCTTTTTTGATTATTACCTTTCAAATGGTAATTCATCAGCGATTAGGGGTCAGGGCCCGCTGTAATAAAACTAACAGCTGAAAGCAAAGTGGACCCCCTATTTTTTTATTTGTGGTCTTCAAAAAATTTTAGAAATTAAACAAATTTACAAACTTTGTTGAAATTCCTTCCGGTGGAATAAAAAAAAAAAATTGTTGAT
>JARQOD010000002.1:185549678-185568349 GCA_033576555.1 Oophaga sylvatica | reverse complement strand
GGGGGGGAATCTGACCCTGCACTTGGACTAGACTCGATTCCTACGATGGAGCGGGCGACCTATCCCTTGCGAATAGACCCACCGACGATCCTAGGCTACACTCAAGCGAAGACCTGAAGGTGTGGGAAGAGGATCCCTGAAAGATCTAGGGACTGGGAACAAAACACTGGTAACCTCGTAGCAGGGAAATAGAGGAAGCTGCAGAAACAAAAGGAAAAAACAAAAAGACTAAGCAAGCAGAACTAGCGTTCCCAGAACTGCACAAAGTAAAGCACAAAGCTATCAAGGCTCCTAGCCAGAACTCAAGCAGATTAACACTGATGCCCAACAAGGACTGAGAGGCAGGTGCAGTGTAATAAAGGGTTATACAATCACCTTACCAATGACAAGATGGCGGATGGTCAAACTATATAGATTCTAACACTAGGTCCCCCCGTGTGGTTCTGGGATTTTTGCTCACCGTTCTTGTGATCATTTTGACCCTACGGGGTGAGATCTTGCATGGAGCCCCAGATCGAGGGAGATTATCAGTGGTTTTGTATGTCTTCCATTTTCTTATTATTGCTCCCACAGTTGATTTCATTACACCAATCTGCTTGCCTATTGCAGATTCAGTCTTCCCAACCTGGTGCAGGGTTACCATTTTGTTTCTGTTGTCCTTCAACAGCTCTTTGGTCTTCACCACAGTGGAGTTTGGAGTGTGACTATTTGAGGTTGTAGACAGGTGTCTTTTATACTGATAACAAGTTCAAACAGGTGCCACTACAGGTAATGAGTGGAGGACAGTGTATGTACATGTAGTGTCCCTTAGTTCCTGTGTCTAATGTTTAAGGCTGATTTGTGGTACAGTATCAAATGCCTTTGCAAAGTTCATATATATATCATCTACTGCATGACCAACATCCAGATTTACACCTATCATCTCCAAAAAGCCAGCATATTGGTTAGACATGACTTGTCTTACAGTCTGTGTCTCTGTGTAAAATACAGTAGAATATGAAGTTTTGTATCTGCTACGTATGTTGTATATGTTCTACAAGTTCTAAATGTAAAGAATGTTAACAAAGTGGACTGAGATCTTCCTTGTGTATTGCATAAACAGGGGGTTCCTATACCATCATACAGTATATGTTCAAAGTGAGGGATAATACCAGAGTGAAACCAAAACGCACACCTGGAGGATTCCTTTTCACTGGTGCCTGGAGTTGCAATGCTACACCTTGACCAGAGCGACCCATCACATTACTTGGGTGTGTGTATAATAGGATGGTTGCTGAGGTAACCAACCCTGAATGTAACTGTACTGCAGAAGAAGAAGTAGTAGAAATACCCAGACAATGCCAGAAGATCCTTGATACTGAGAAGTGAGCCTGACAGGAGGGAGCCAGCTGTAGCATGTCCTGAAGCCAGAAATAGAGCTGTGGATTATGGGCCCAAGGTAGATAGACGGAGTGGTTCTAAAGAGGCAATGTGTAAGCCGGTCCTGCAAAAATATGATCAAGAATAAGCTGACCAGATTGGGACATGGAACTACTGCAGAAGTGGGCTATACATAGACAAAAAGAAGATTACATAAAGATGGAGAGTTCAAGTTGCCCTATAATTGACAAGTGCTTTGCAAACCCTATGCTGCCAGTCATAACTACAAAGTCTGTGCCTCCGATAAAGTCTGTGCCTCTGTGTAAAACAGAAGATAGAAGATGAAGTGAAGACTAAGTTTTATATCTTCTACTTATGTTATATATGTTCTACTATTTCCAGCAGTAAAGAATGGTAATAAAATGGACTCATATCCTCTTTGTGTAGTGAATAAACTGGGTGGGGTTCCTATACCATCATATAGTATTTGAACGAAGAGTGAAACCACCTCTCCCTGTGGTTGCAGCACTACACCTTGACCTGAGCAACCCATACACAGTGTTGAGCCAAGGAAAGTTAGTACTGCAACTATTTTCCTTTGAAATCATATGTCCAGTAGTGCCATAAGCTCAGAAATCAGTAGTAGCAAAAGTGGTCTTCATGGAAGAACTGCTGCCATAAAGCAATACCTTTGATGTGAAAACGAGGCCACGGAACTCAACTATGCACAAAGTCACAGACAGGACCTGTAATACAAAAAATGGCAAAAAGTGGTAAAAACTGATAAGTTAAAATTTTAAAGATCTTTCTGTAACAGGGCAGTTTATTCACCAAAAGGCTAAAGAACGGTACAATAATAAGTGTTCACATGCATCAGTGAATCAGTGGTGGAAGTTACATTCAAGTTTGGGGCTGCATTTCAGCAATTGAAGTTGGGGATTTAGTCAAGATTAATGGTGTCCTCAAGGCTTAGAAATAAAGGCAGATACTTAACCATCACGCAACACCAAAAGGAGGCATCTGATTTGGATCAAATTTATTTTGCAACAATACAACGGCCCCAAACATACAGCCAATTCCATTAAGAACTATCTTTAGCAAAAAGAAGAACAAGGAGTACTGTAATATTTGTTGAAGAAAAGGAAGTAGTTTTAAATGTCTTGGAGAATTAACCAAATTTGGATGTACACCTGCACAAATCCTTCTGTCTCTGTACGTAATCCCAGACAGACTCAATGATGTTGCGATCGGGGCTCTGTGAGGACCATATTATCACTTACAGATTCCATTGTTCTTACATGCAGATACATATTCATCATTCACTACTATCAGAGAGGCATCTGACTGGCTCAACATTTATTCTGCAGCAGGACTATGACCTCAAACATACAGCCTATGTCATTATTCCCTTCCCGACATGGCTATTTTCTATTTTTCCATTTTAATTTTTTCCTCCCTTTCTTCTAAGAGCCACAACTTTTTTGTTTTTCAATCGACGTCGCCATATGAGTGATTATTTTATTTACAGCGTTCATTATATGATAAAAATTACAATTTTGTTTCTTTTACATTTTTTTCATATTTGTAAAAACATTTAATTTAACTTTTCATGGTATTTGTAAGCCCATTTAGGGGACTTGAACCTATGATCATCCAATGTGCTCGTATATACAAACCACAGTATTGCTGTATATGGCAAAAATCACTGTTTCCTAAGAACATCAGTAAGAAGCTGACAATCACAGAAGTACTGTCATGACAGGCACATTGGGCTTCAGCAGACCCCGGGCCATCATGGCAACCCATTGACGTCCCCTGATCACGTTGTGTCATAAAATGATGCAGCCCCCTGACAAAGCACTGTAAATGCCACTTCCAGGCACTAACAGCAGCATTTAACAGCTTATCAGCCATGGACTCTGCTCCTCGCTCGGTTGTTAGTGGCAGATGATAGCGGAATATCACAGCCATCATCTGCCACGAAATGCAGACTCTTGAACTGAGTCAGGGAGTGGGCATATGAAATAACTGTATATCATATATCGGTAAGGTAAAAGGGATGATTTGCACCCCCACTATAGCTTTGATCTCAACAACATGGAGTGTTTTCAGGATTACATGAAGAGACAATAGGATTTGCACAAGCTTATATACACAGTAGATATGTAGTTAATTCTCCAAGATGTTTAGAACTCCCTCCCTTTCAAAAATTGTGATCAAGAGTGCTTTGATGCTGTTTTGAAGGGAAAGGGCGGCCACACCAAATATTGATGTGATTTAGATTTCTCTTTTGTTCCTTCACTTTTCATTTTCTTAATTGATGCAAATAAACTACAACCCTTATATTTTTTAAATAATTCGTACTTTTCCACATTTTTTTTGATTAATAGCAATCGAGTTAGGAGAAATCTTGAAAATGATTCTTTTAAGGTATATACAGGTATCCTAACAAATATCATATGTGGGCTCTACATTTTATCAAAATAAAGGTTTTTCTCAACATTTAAAGTTATCAAGCCAAATGTAATAACTTATAATCTCAAAAATTTGCCCTCTCTTAATTATTGGCTCCTATTATGGGTTAACATACCACAGCATAACTATATCACTTTTATGGTAACCAAAAAATAAATTAAATTGGTACCACACAATGGTATATCAATAACAACATCCTTATTAGAATAAAAACACAATACAAAGAAAAGTGCTTGACCGAATTAAAATAAAGAGGGATCTAATGTCCATGGGAAATCTCACTTCAGCAGAAAAAATTATGTGACATGAAACACAATATCAGACAACAGCAGTAGTAAAGGAGGAAGGGCTGCCAATTACCATGTATCATAATCATGCAATTAAACAAGTTTATATTGCTAAGAAATGGTGTGTAGCTATCTCCCTTTTTAATCCTCCTAATAACGCTGAATATGTACAATACACTGTCAATTATATAGTAAGTGATCTCTAAAACCTACCACGATACTGCTGGTGGAGCTCCTCGGACGTCCCTCTACCCCGACGCGCATTCTGCATAGTCTTACCTTTCTCATTTTCTTCAATTAACCCTCATTCTCTCTTTAGACACCTCCATTTGGGAATACGATCTTCTTCCAAGTTTTGTTTCCTGCATGCTCTGTGGACACAAAGCAGAAAACATTTCGATGATAACTCGTTCTTAACATCCTTCTTCTAGTTAAACTAATTGTTATTTTATTTATGTGTTTATTTTCTATTTATTGCTAATGATTACTTTGGGTTCAATGAGCCTGTGGCTTAGCCTTAAGCTTCCTGAGTTTGGACTGCTCATTAGACTGAGAAAGCCCAAGGCTATGTCTTGGACTTGCAGCCAAAGCAATACTTTCACAAAGAATGCTCCACAGCACACATTGATAAGAGCAAGAAAAGGCAACCGATGGAAAAAATGAAAATAAATATGAGACTGGCCTGCAATGAGGAATTGCTTTGTTTTATTCCTAAGACAGTATTCTGAGCAGTGAAAGTATGTTTTTAATCTTCTTCGTTTTGAAGCTTACCATGTATTTGAAAGCCCCAAATACCAACTTACAGATTTTGAAAAAAAAATCAAGACACCCGGGAGACACTGCTTTACTGCTTGGCAGATATGATGTTTAAACCTTCACTTTCTGAAAGCCAATGAGATAAAAAGAGACAAACATCCAAAGTTGATTGAATATGTGGTGCATGAAGGGCAAAGCTGTGATGATATCTAGACTTTCTAAAGTGTTCATGTTGTGATACACAACTACACAGCTCTAGGAACCTTCTTTTGTGCAAAGTTTGAAATAGGCACATAAAGCATTTTTTTTAAAAGTTTAACTTTATTTAATCACTTAGGCTATCTATATTCCTGATTTTCATCTTTATATTACTATAAAGCCTGTTCAGATTTATAGAGAATGTCTTGTCCCAACAACCCTTTATTTCTATACTGGATGAAATAGTGGTCCATTACCGCAGGTCAAAAACTTGAATCACCTTCAATTTCTCACAGGTCGCTGCAAAAATAAAATATTACTCACAAGCCATTTAAATGGAATACATGAACTGGGCAGACATAACACTGTACGTACAAAAGCTAATTTTGCCTTTCTACCCAGCTAATTCCATTAGATCTCTGACATCACATGATTAAAAACTGCCAAACAAGGAGAAAATAGTCAAAATATGCCCAAACTATAAAAGTTTATTGATACACAAAAGCTTAACAATCGAAAAATACAAAAAAATACATGTGTAAACTTGATATGCGTAAAATGTGATTTAATCCATGGATGAAAAAAGAGAGGCCGGAGTGGAGGTCAGGACTAAATGGTAGAGTGCAGACAAACAAATATTTTATCCCAGATTAGAAGTTTATAAGAGACATTTATATAAACTGGTACCCCTACATTCAATTGTCACTTAATATAGTTTGGTAGTAAAAAGATCATCAAATATGGGGGCAATAATCCAGTGTCTGTTACAACATACAGTGCCTACAAGTAGTATTCAACCCCCTGCAGATTTAGCTGGTTGACTCATGCGGAATTAACTTGGCATTGTGACATTTGTACTGTAGATCAGCCTGGAAGTGGGAAATGCACTGCAGCAAAAATTTTTGTTTTATTTTATTTATTTTTTTTTAAAACGTTAAAAGTTAATTCAGAGTGTCATTTATTATTCAACCCCTCAAACCACAAGAATTCTGTTTGGTCCCCCTAAAGTATTAAGAAGTAGTTCAGGCACCAAGAATAATGAGCTTCACATGTGTGGATTAATGATCTCTTTTGCCAGCCTTTTCTGACTATTTAAGACACTCCCCAAACTTTTGAACAGCACTCATACATGGGCAACATGGGAAAGACAAAGGAGCATTCCAAGGCCATCAGAGACAAGATCGTGGAGGGTCACAAGGCTGGCAAGGGGTACAAAACCCTTTCCAAGGAGTTGGCCCTACCTGTCTCCACTGTTGGGAGCATCATCCGTAAGTGGAAGGCTTATGGAACTACTGTTAGCCTTCCACGACCTGGACAGCCTTTGAAAGTTTCCTCCTGTGCCGAGGCCAGGCTTGTCCGAAGAGTCAAGGCTAACCCAAGGACAACAAGGAAGGAGCTCCGGGAAGATCTCATGGCAGTGGGGACATTGGTTTCAGTCAATACCATAAGTAACGTACTCCACCGCAATGGTCTCCGTTCCAGACGAGCCCGTAAGGTACCTTTACTTTCAAAGCGTCATGTCAAGGCTCGTCTACAGTTTGCTCATGATCACTTGGAGGACTCTGAGACAGACTGGTTCAAGGTTCTATGGTCTGATGAGACCAAGATCGAGATTTTTGGTGCCAACCACACACGTGACGTTTGGAGACTGGATGGCACTGCATACGACCCCAAGAATACCATCCCTACAGTCAAGCAGGGTGGTGGCAGCATCATGCTGTGGGGCTGTTTCTCAGCCAAGGGGCCTGGCCATCTGGTCCGCATCCATGGGAGGATGGATAGCACGGCCTACCTGGAGATTTTGGCCAAGAACCTCCGCTCCTCCATCAAGGATCTTAAGATGGGTCGTAATTTCATCTTCCAACAAGACAACGACCCAAAGCACACAGCCAAGAAAACCAAGGCCTGGTTCAAGAGGGAAAAAGTCAAGGTGTTGGAGTGGCCTAGTCAGTCTCCTGACCTTAACCCAATTGAAAACTTGTGGAAGGAGCTCAATATTAAAGTCCACATGAGACACCCAAAGAACCTAGATAACTTGGAGAAGATCTGCATGGAGGAGTGGGCCAAGATAACTCCACAGACCTGTGCCGGCCTGATCAGGTCTTATAAAAGACGATTATTAGCTGTAATTGCAAACAAGGGTTATTCCACGAAATATTAAACATAGGGGTTGTATAATAATTGACCCACACTTTTATGTTTAAAATTTATTAAAATTCAACTGAGCAACATAACTTTTTGGTTTGTAAGATTTATGCTTCTGTTAATAAATCCTACTCTCGTTTGCAGTTTGAAGGCTCTAACTTATTTGCATCTTATCAAACCAGCTAAATCTGCAGGGGGTTGAATACTACTTGTAGGCACTGTATCTATGGGTTCTTTTGTACACTATGCTTTTTCATAGAATACAATCAATGCTGGGAATAATTACCCATTCTATTAGCCCGTCCTGCCTAGACCACGGCCACATTCCCCAACACGCATTTCGCGTTAATGTCGCTTCCTAATGACAAAATCCTCCTAAGCTCGTTGTAGAAATAGGAAGTCAATTTTCCATCTATGAGTCATCAGTCACTGCAACTGTCACTGGCAGTGGGAGTAGGGAGCAGCTGGTTCAGGAGGTGAAGAGGGGAATGATAAATGCAGAGACAAGAGACTTCCTGTTTCTACATAGAGCATAGGAACAAGAAGATTTAGTTTGTTAGAAAGGTACAAAATGAGCAATTGTACATACATAGTGCTATATAATATGATGATTGCAATACATTGATCACCGTTGACAGTGAGGGTGATCGATGAGTGGAACAGGCTACTACGAGAGGTGGTGAGTTCTCCTTCAATGGAAGTCTTCAAACAGAGACTGGACAAACATCTATCTGAGATGGTTTAGTGACTCCTGCATTGATCAGGAGGGGGTTGGACACGATGATCCTGGAGGTCCCTTCCAACTCTAACATTCTATGATTCCATATTAAGAAGATAAACCTTTGATGGGAGTGCTTCTTTAAGGATTTTTACAGCTACAAACGTGGGATTTCATATGATCAAAATATATGCAGGACCTCATACTTTGAATAGTTTTTGACATTTTTTTTTAGTTTAGCAAATATTCATACAATATTACATAGATTAATTGTGAGGGACAACATTACAGAAATTCTAGTGGGGGAAAAACATCTAAATTATTATAAAGACTTTCCAAGAAAATACAACAAAATCTCTATACAATGAATATTAAAAAATGCATTTAAAATTGTCCTTTAGGCCTCTTTCACATTTCAGTCGTGCGACGTCAGTCAAAATCCGTCAAAATGTGAAAAAAACGGATCCGCCATTTTTTTTGGCGGATCCGTTTTTTCCCCATTGACTTGCATTAGTGACGGATTTTGACGGATGGTCGTCCGTTAGGTACATTTTTTGACGGATCCGCCAAAAAGTTAGCGTCCGTCATTTCAGAAAAACGTCCAATGCAACGTTTTTTTGTTCCGCCAAAATTGCGGACTATGGCGGATCCGCTGCATCCGCCATTTTGTATAATGGCCGCCTATGGGCAGCAGATCCGCTGGCATCCATCTTTGACGGAATCTGCCAGCGGATCCGTCGCCCACATAGAAACCCATTGAAAATGCTGCTAAAACTGTCCGGTCTCTCTCTCTCTCTCCCTCTCTCTCTCTCTCTCCTTGGTCTGGACTTGCAAACTTACATTTTCCGGAACGAAAATTTCATCATTTCAGAGTCAACACTTCTTGGCGGATCCGTCAGAAAACTGATCCGTTTTACATCAGTTTTTACACTTTTCTGACGGATCCGCCATTTTCACACTTGGGCGGACGTCACACGACTGAAGTGTGAAAGAGGCCTTAGGAGACTTTCAGAATGCAAAATATATGGTGGAACTGAAAATCTGGAACCAAAAATCATTTCTAAATAAGAAGGTGGTCTTCGCAAAGCAGTGTTCTTTTTTAGGAGTTTTACTGTACATACATAAAAAGCTTCCTATTATTACTTGGCCAATTCTTTACTATTCTCACACCATGATAATGTAATTTGATGATGTATCTAAGGTCTATTTCACACGTCCAATACTCATATGATGAGACTGGACCTTGAGGCATGTATGAAGCTGTTCAGAGTTCAGTTCGGAAGACCAATGGCCAGTCCAAGCATCATGGCTCATATGCTTAAAGAGAGAATGGACCGCTCCTCCAAAAATCATACATTGATCTAATGCCACTAGGCAAAAATATATATAACTGAACATGAGGTTCTTAGTTTAACATTCTGATCAGACTGTATGAAGCCTGTCCCTATCACCTTAAAGGAGCGGTGTATCAGCAGGGCGGACGGCCTGGTGCTTCACAGCACCTATGCTGTAAGACTGAGTCCCCATGGCTCCAGACTGTACCGCCCCACCTGCACAAAACCACACATACTTGGATTGTAAATGTTGGATGTGTGAAACTGGCAAAAACAAGAGAAAATTACATTAATTACAGGAGATCCTAGTGTTTTTTTGCTGTGTATTATGTTTTTGAAATACCTCCATTGTGGACATATTATTGAAGTACATTGATAATTCTGATGACGCATGGTATGATGTCTTCATATGGAGTCCTACAGACAAAAAAAAATCAGTGTGCTGTGTGGGAAGAGGTGCAGTCAGGCCCCATATACTGTACAATTCTGTACAATTTAGACATTTTACAAAATGTTAAAGCACCACTTTTTGTTCAGCACTTGAATGGTACTTCTAATGTGTGGTCCTTGCCCCTACTCCTATACTCACCCCCCAGCATCTTCACCTTTTTTTTGGAGCTACTCCGGTCCTGTGGCCCCATCTTGTTTCCAATAAAATTTGAGTTTTGTGGATATAACCCGCGCAGCTGAAAGCATAGGAATCCAGACGTGTTGGATTCTTTTATCTCCAACACGTCTGGATTCCTATTCAGTCGGCAGAGCGAGTTATATCTACAAATTTCCAATTTTATTGTTCCTGACATGGTCACTTGCTGACCCGTGGATCTGCTGCAGCTGATAAGTCGATTGCATCTACATGCCTTAATGAAAAGAAGTATCAGGTGAGCACCATTGGAAATACATATCTTGAATATCCATTGGATAAGATCCTATTTTGCGCTTATCTCTCCTGCAGTTTCTTTCTGCAACTTCTGAATGGCCAGAAGGCATAAGTAACATCACAAGCTCTCAATTCAGGTCTGTGAGAGCCAGAAACGAGGATCTCATAGACTGACATTGAAGAGTAATGTGGCAGGTCACAAACTACTGGAGAGTGGCATGAGCTGTGGACTGCATTGATAGAAGGGGAAGATGCTGGAGGTTGAGTATAAAATTAGGGGCAGGGAGCTTAGATTTAAAGCACCTCTCAAACGGTAAAATAATAAAAAAAAAGTGCTGGAGTGGTGTTTTAACAAGACCAGGTTAATAAGGTCTTCGGCATCATGTTTTTATCTGTGTACTGTGTGTTTTTTCCTGCACATGGACATAATGGCACCACATGATACAGTAGCCCCACATTGTTTTCAATGGGACTATTTTGTGGACTGATGGCAAGTGTAAAAAAGATGGAGACAAGTCCTAATAAAGTCCAATTTGCAGACAAAATATCCAGTTACAAAATAGGTTGGTAAAAAAAAAAAACCACCACCACCACAGGCATGTAATCTTTGTGCTGTAAATATTTCATAGGTTGATTTTGGGAACATGCGCTTGTAAAAACCCAAACACCAAAAACAAACAAACAGATACACAGAGCGCAAATTGATTGAAAGAAGACTATCATAAGGATGAAAAAAATAGTTTGTTTTTGAAGATGCAAAATGTGTATGTATGTGGAAATAAAGCCTTACTGGAACATTCCAGGTTGTGGTACATGAAGGTCTGAAAAGAAGTAAAAACAAGACAAAATAATTGTACTAATGTCAGTGCCAGTACTGAGCAGTAGAGGGCAGCAACAGGTTGTGTAATATATTTTGCCGACATCTATGGTACTGTTTAGTTCAGTACTGTAATGAGGAGCTATGGTTATTTAAAACTCACTTCAACCCTACACATCATTTCATGGTCTTATTTTATTAAGTTATATTTTATTAAGAGAATGTTATATAGATGTAATACTGAGATCTCAGTAATAGAACATAGTAATACTGAGATCTCAGTAATAGAACATAGTGTGCTGGGTTTAAAACATGTATATATTCATATTTGCATAATAATACTGTACCACAGGACTGTATTTATTCTAGATGCGGAGGGAATGTGATCTGGTAGCACTTTTCTCTCATATTGCATCCTTTCTTCAGACAAATACTGTGTATAAAGAGGTGCAGGGGTGGATATAGCATTGCTTCAACTTGTGCAGCCACACAGGGACACAAGAGGTCAGGTCCCCATTCACCAAAACAGCACATAAATGGGTGGGCTCCGAAGTGCTCACATACTGTTCTTGCACAGAGACCCTCTTCTATCTCTAGTCACTCTTGAAGAGAAGAGTACGCAACCGAGACACAGGGATTTTTAGTGACATTTTGATTGTATTGTGACAGGGAGGGTTTGTAGGATAAATACGAAACCTGTGGCAGAGATAGCTGAGGTAAATACACTGCGTATGGCGTTACTATGGATATTAGGTTTTCAGATGGTAAGCTTGTGAGGAGGGCTCTCACTCCTCTTGGTATGTGTTGAATTATGTGTTAATTGTAATGTTTGATATTGTTTGTACATGTCCCCTCTGAAATGTAAAGTGATGCGAAATATGTTGGCACTATAGAAATAAAATGATTATTTAGTTACGTAATGTGCCGATGTTAGAACTCTATAGGCACGTATAGGCAAGCTGTGGTGGTTAAAACAGTAAGCCCTCGTGGTCAGGACCTTGTGTGAGTCCCTAGTAAAAAATCTGAAAGAAAGGAATAACTTTAACATGACTTTATTTTTATTCATCCAATATGGAGACAATTGTACTTTAACATTGCACAACAGAAGAGTTTTTCCAAAAACAAATTTAGTTTCTGGTCTCTCTACCTTTCCAGAGGTCCCTGAGCTAGCGTCAGCGCTGTAGCCATACTCTCAGCTTAAACTTCTGGCCATCTCACACTTAGGACTACAGTCATGGCCAAAAGTTTTGAGAATGACACAAATATTATATTTTCACATGATCTGCTGCCCTCTGGTTTTTATGTGTGTTTGACAGATGTTTTTATCACAGACAGAAATATAATAATTGCAAACATATGAGTAACAAAAGCTTATATTGACAGTTAGAATGAGTTAATGCAGCAAGTCAATATTTGCAGTGTTGACCCTTCTTCTTCAGGACCTCTGCAATTCTCCCTGGCATGCTCTCAATCAACTTCTGGACCAAATCCTGACTGATAGCAGTCCATTCTTGCACAATCCATGCTTTCATTTTGTCAGAATTTTTAGGTTTTTGTTTGTCCACCCGTCTCTTGATGATTGACCACAAGTTCTCAATGGGATTAAGATCTGGGGAGTTTCCAGGCCATGGACCCAAAATCTCTATGTTTTGTTCCCTGAGCCATTTAGTTATCACCTTTGCTTTATGGCAAGGTGCTCCATCATGCTGGAAAAGGCATTGTTGATCGCCAAACTGCTCTTGGAGGGTTGGGAGAAGTTGCTCTTGGAGGACATTCTAGTACCATTCTTTATTCATGGCTGTGTTTTTAGGCAAGACTGTGAGAGAGCCGATTCCCTTGGCTGAGAAGCAACCCCACACATGAATGGTTTCAGGATGCTTAACAGTTGGCATGAGACAAGACTGGTGGTAGCGCTCACCTTGTCTTCTCCGAATGAGGCGTTTTCCTGATGTCCCAAACAATCGAAAAGGGGATTCATCAGAGAAAATAACTTTACCCCAGTCCTCAGCAGTCCACTGCCTGTACCTTTTGCAGAATATCAGTCTGTCCATGATGTTTTTTCTGTAGAGAAGTGGCTTCTTTGCTGCCCTCCTTGAGACCAGGCCTTGCTCCAAGAGTCTCCGCCTCACAGTGCGTGCAGATGCACTCACACCTGCCTGCTGCCATTCCTGAGCAAGCTCTGCACTGCTGGTAGCCCGATCCCGCAGCTGAAACACTATTAAGAGACGGTCCTGGCGCTTGCTGGTCTTTCTTGGGCTCCCTGGAGCCTTTTTGGCAACAATGGAACCTCTCTCCTTGAAGTTCTTGATGATGCGATAGATTGTTGACTGAGGTGCAATCTTTCTAGCTGCGATACTCTTCCCTGTTAGGCCATTTTTGTGCATTGCAATGATGACTGCACGTGTTTCTTTAGAGATAACCATGGTTAACAGAAGAGAAACAATGATGCCAAGCACCAGCCTCCTTTTAAAGTGTCCAGTGGTGTCATTCATACTTAATCATGACAGATTGATCTCCAGCCATGTCCTCATCAACACCCACACCTGTGTTAATGGAGCAATCACTGAAAAGAGATTAGCTGGTCCTTTTAAGGCAGGGCTGCAATGATGTTGAAATGTGTTTTGGGGGATAAAGTTCATTTTCTAGCCAAATATTGACTTTGCAAGTAATTGCTGTTAAGCTGATCACTCTTTATAACATTCTGGAGTATATGCAAATTGCCATTAGAAAAAGTGAAGCAGTAGACTTTGTAAAAATTAATATTTGTGTCATTCTCAAAACTTTTGGCCATGACTGTACTTCCCCAGTTTTCACTGTGAGTCTTACTCTCACACCTGAATGTGCACTTTATGTCTTAAGTCCTCACATTGTCACTTACATAACCAAAGGGTAAGCCTCCTTGACCACTAGGCTCTTGCACTTATCTTTGGCCCACTGGTTTCTTCTTTAACCCCTTTACCACCTTGGGATTTTCTATTTTTGCATTTTCTTGTTTCGCTCCCCTTCTTCACAGAGCCATAACTTTTTTATTGCTTAATCAATATTACCGTGTGAGGGCTTGTTTTTTGCGGGACGAGTTGTACTTTTGAACAACATTGATTTTCCCTCATGGTGTACTAGAAAACTTGAAAAAAATTCCAAGTGCGATGAAATTACAAAAAAAGTGCAACACCATAATTCTTTTTTTTTTTTACCATGTTCCCTAAATACTAAAACTGACCAGCCACTATGATTCTCCATGTCATTATGAGTTTGTAGATACCAAAAGTATAGTTTTTTTATTTAAGTGGTGAAAAAAAATCCAAAATTTCTAACAAAAATCTTCCAGTGATTGACAGCGTCATTTGACATGTTTACAGCCGCCGGTGTATCGCGATTCCACCCACAGCTGTTTGGGGCATATGGCAGCTGATAAGATCAGCTATTATGTGCCTGAAAACATGCGGGCTCAGCGCCGGAGACCGCATCAAAGAGGGGAGGCGACCTAAGACATACCTATGTAAGCAGGTGCTGAGATGCAGTACGCAGAGATTGCAGAGCAATATGGAATAACAATATTATTTGTTTTAACAGTAAAGGTGAAAGTAATCTCCTCGCAGGGAGTTAATAAACAGTGGGCCATAATTAACAGAACAATACGTAATAAATGGAGTAATCAGAATGAGTGCGACAGTCTGAGATTCAAACAACACTTATCGTAGCTCCTGCTGATGCTACTTAGTCCACAGTCGGATGGGGGTAGTAGTACCAGCAACGGCCGGTGTAGAGTCCTCCGATGGGGTCCAAGGTTGACGATCCATCTTCTGGCGGCAGCGGGCGGTCTCTGGTTTTACCCGCTGAGCCCCTAGTCCATAAGCCTGTGCAATTCAAAGCGGGAAAAGCTGCAGAAGTCTCTGTAGCAAGCGTGGGCTGATGTGCGCTAGCCAGCAAAGGGGACCGCTTCTCAGTGTCCTGTAACTGGCCCACGTTTCTCTGCACGAGCGCGGTCCTACGTTTAGCCGGGTGCATGGCACTTCCCACACTCACTGTTCTACGGGAGCGCTCAGGAGAGGTTGGCCACAGTACGTCGCGGCGCTGCTGCTCGGGGTGCCGAGCGTGCTGCTCACTGGCACTCTCTCTGACGGCGGGAAACTGGCTCTTGCTTCAAGCGATTTCAGCTCTGTGCTCCCCTTAACCACGCAGCCTCTTCCCGGGTCATGGGGTTTGTCCGGTCCCCTATTTCTTTCCCCGGACAACATGGGACGTAGCCTCGACAGTTCCGGACCCGACTCAGTGCAGGTACCCACAGCCCGGTCTTCCTCCTTACACCTATACTTCATGAGTCGTAAAAGGGTTAAAGAGGTTCTCCAGAAATTTAATAAGATAAATAAATAAAATACATTTAAATATTACTAAATTTACTAAATACCTTTTATTTAACAACAATTTTTTATTTAGTGAACTATCAAAATTTTAAATATGTCAGCTGCCATAGCAGTTTCCCAGCTGTGACGTAGTAAGGTGGTTGCATAAAGACATTTGCTAGAGACAGATATCCAGTGAGAGCCACAGGATTCTGTCAGGTGCCATGAACCCACATTCCTCCGTTCACTGAACCTGACAGGAGGAATGGAGCCAGGACAAGAGGAGGAGTAGTGCGACCAAAGCAGAAGATAACCTTTCTTTGCATGACTGAAAACATTTATTGCAATTATGGTGACAAGTTTATTGGAGGATAGGAGGACTGTAGGGAGCTGCTGGGCAAACAATACAAACTATCTCCCACTGTCTTGGGCATTTCTGTTTAGTAAGTGACAGAATTCTCTCAGTATCATTAGCATCCTGAGTAAAAATTTATGTTACCCTGTATATGCTGTCACCCGTATTTTACACTGTACATGCTGTTACTTGTATACTACACAGTATATGCTGTCTGGAAAGTCGGCTCACTTAGGCCTCTTTCACATTTCCGGCGGGCGCCTGGAGGTGCCCCCGGCATTTTGCCGCAGCGCCCCATGTGAAAACCTTTCACACTTCCGGCGGCCAAAATGCGGTTTTTTGCTGGATGGTTTCTGATGCTTGGAGAGATAAGAAACCATCCGGCAAAAACAAAAAACGTTACATGCAGCGTTTTTTTCCGGACGCCGCAATGTACATTTGCGCTGCATCCGGACAAAACCGCATGCAACGCATTGACATGCGGCGCCATCCGGCGCTAATGCATGTCAATGCGAAAAAAGCCGCATGTGGCGCATCAGATTTTCAGATGCGGCGCTGCGGCAAAATGCCGGGGGCGCCGCCAGGCGCCCGCCGGAAATGTGAAAGAGGCCTTAGCTGCTCCCTGAGGTAGACACAAGAACACTTTTAGGTTAAAGTCTCTAGGTGGTTTACCACTTCATAAACCAATAAGCCTAAAATAGTAACAAAAACACAGCCTTTCTGGCTCAAATAAAAATAAAAAGTCCATACAAAGTCCCCAGTTTGACTCTCGCCTTCTGGGACAAACACACACAGCAGCTCTCTCTGGAGCTCAGTCTGGAGGCTTCCTTACTCATGAAATATAGACGGAGATTTAAAATTACCCCAACACTGTATACGGCTGTAAGCTACTGATACAGTACACTTTTTCTCCTTTTCATATTCTGGTGTTATCCTTACTGAGCCTGTGACCATGTGTGTTACTCCTCAAATATATTCAGAGATTTAAAATTAACCCAGTACTGTATACAGCTGTACGCTACTGATACAGTACACTTTTTCTCCATTTCATATTCTGATGTTATCCTTACTGAGCCTGTGACCGTGTGTGTTACTCCTGAAATAAAGACGGAGATTTAAAATTACCTCAACACTGTATACAGCTGTACGCTACTGATACAGTACACTTTTTCTCCTTTTCATATTCTGGTGTTATCCCTACTGAGCCTGTGACCATGTGTGTTACTCCTCAAATATATACAGAGATTTAAAATTAACCCAGCACTGTATACGGCTGTACGCTTCTGATACAGTACACTTTTTTGCTTTTTATATTCTGGTGTAATCCATACTGAGCCTGTAAGAGTCTATGTCTGTTACTCCACAAATATATACGGAGATTAAAATTTTTCACCTTCATCGTATACAGCTGTACGATTCTGATACAGTACCATATATCTGCTGGTATTTTGGGTACATTTCCACAAACATGAGGAAGTATGGTGGAAGAGGCCGCGGACGTGGTCGTGGGGGGCCACCTGGTACTGATGGTGGTGGTGCATGTGCTGGTAGTGCCAAATGCACAATAGCACCTAAGGCAGTAGGTGTTGAGCCTGCATCATCTTCTGGCTCCAGAAGACCTGGAAGGCTCCCTTTTCTGGGATTACGTAAACCGCTTTTAAAGCCGAAGCATCAGGAACAGGTTTTGGTTTACATTGCCGAAACAGCCTCCAGCTTTATCTCCTCCTCTTCTGAAGCTTCAAAAGCTCCAAGCACTGAGTCGTCAGTGCAGGCTTCTGGTCAGGAACAACCCCTTTCCTTGTGTCCTTCACCTCCACCAAAAGTGAAGGATGCAGCAAGCCACATTTCAGATTACTCCATGGAACTCTTTTCACATACCATGCCTGGTTTAAAAGGGTGCAGTGGCAATAGCTCAGAAGAGGAGGAGGATCCGCATCAGGCATTGACATCACAGCTGGGGTTATCTGGCAGGCCCGTAGCAGTCCAAAAAGGGTTAAAAAACAAAGAGAGTTGCAGGACAGCTTGGTCAGACGGTCAAATTAGCACAGCGTGCAAGCCCTGAAAAATGTATACCATAGTTTGGGAAAAGTTCAGTGTTGCACTTTTTTGACCAAAATCCTATTGATGAGGCAAAGGTTATCTTTTAAAAGTTGCCGAAGGACCTTTAGCCGAGGGAAAAAAACTCAGAAATTTTGAATACCAGTTGCTTTCTTAGACATTTACTGAACATGCAACTTGCAAGCGTGGAAGTACTACAAAAAACCCCAGGGTACACGTGCACCGGCTTCGACTGAAGTTACCCAGCAATGCTCCATCGCTTCCCCCCCTGTAACCAACCGGTTGGCACACCACCAGCAAAAATGTTGAGGTGTCGTCGCAAGGCCCAAAACAGTCAGGGAATCATAATCTTTTGCAATGAAAGACTTTCATCTAGGACATCACCACCACCACCACCATCACCGTCACCAACCCCCTCTCAGTCCGTCATGTCCACCATAGTTCAAACCCCTATGCAGCTCTCAAGTCCGCTCACCCTAGCAGACCTCTGAGTAGGACAAGAAAGTACTCATCCTCTCATCCGCGTACACTTGGTTGAACGCCTACATTGCCAAACTGATCTCATTAAAGATGATGCCCTTCCGTTTGGTTGAAAGCGCAGCGTTCTGAGAGCTCATAGCCTACGCTGTCCCACGCTTGACCTACCCAGTCGCCACTTAATTTTAGAAAAGCCATCCCTGCCCTCCACCTGCATGTGAAAGACCGCATTGTCCATGCACTCAAACAATCAGTGGAAAGGTGCACCTCACAACAGATGCATGGGCCAGTAGGCATGGCCAGGGCCGTTATGTGTCAATCACTGCGCACTGGGTAATGTGTTATGCAGGTTCCACAGGGGACAGCGGCGGTGGGACAGTGCTGCCAGCCCAGGTATAGCAAAAAGTTGGCTGTAGGCGTTCGACCCCCCTCCTCCTCCCCTAGAAGCGAAACTCGTCAACGAGGCAGG
>JARQOD010000002.1:185490320-185549578 GCA_033576555.1 Oophaga sylvatica | reverse complement strand
TGCGCCGGTGCTGCCGGGGCCCTACAAGCGGGGGGGGGTCCGTGGCGGCCTGGTACTGCCTCATCCCTAAGGGGCCGGGTGCCCGACGACGAGTGGGCTTCCCCCCTCCCTCAGGCCCGGCACTTCCCCGGGGTCCCGGGGGGTGCGCCCCGACCCTTTTTTTCGGGTCCTGGTGATTCTGACCTGTTTTTCTCGTGCAATTGTCTCCTGTTAGGGGGTGCATTTCTTTGATATACCTTGCTTTTTTTTGGAAAAAAAAAAAAAATTTGGCGAAAATTTTGAAAATTTCGCCTTTTTTTCAATTTTAAAATTTTCATGCCCTTAAATACAGAGATTGGCCCAAAAATTTATTAATAATAACTTTTCCCACATGTCTCCTTTACACAGCAAAATTTTGGAACCAAAAGTTTTTTTTGTTGGGAAAGTTAAGGGGTTAAAATTTAAAGCGATTTCAATTTTTACAAACCATTTTTTTGGGGGGCAATACTTTGAAGTCACTTTGAGGTGCTTATGATAAAAAACCCAAAGTGATACCTTATAAAAACTGCACCCTTCAAGGTGCTCAAAACCACATTAAGAAGTTATTAACCTTCAGATGCTTCCGGGAAATTTTTTTGAATGTTTAAAAAAAAAAATAACTTTTTTTCACAAAAAAATTTTTTCAGGTCCAATTTTGTTTTTTTCCCGGGGGGAAAGGAAAAAAGGACCCCAAAAAATGTTAGTGTGAAATTTTTTCCCCGAGTACGATGATACCCATATGGGGGGGGAAAACCCGCTTTGGGGCTGGAGAGATGGAAGGAAGAGCCCCCTTTGACTTTTTAAACAAAAAATTTTGGTGGTTTTGGTTTTGGTGCCTGTCATTTTTTGGAGAGCTCCTGAGTGTCTAAACATGGAAACCCCCCATAAGTGACACCATTTGGAAACTGACCCCAAGGGACTCAAAAGATGTGGGTAGAACTTTGACCCCAAGTGTTCACAGAATTTTAAAAATTTAGCCCCAAAAAAATAAAAAATCATATTTTTTTCCACAAAAAATATTATTTTTCCCCCAAAAATTTTTTATTTTCCAAAGGGAAAAAAAGGGAAATTTGCCCCAAGAGTTTTTGCAATTTGCTCTGAGTAGCTGACCCCCCAAGGGTGGCCTTTCACATTTTAAGTTTTTGAGGTTCTATATGTGTCTGTGGCATTGCCAAAAAGATCTTCGGGTTGACATTTTGACTTCTAAAAAGGGAGCTGTGTTTTTTGTTTTGGGCATAGGGATTAAATTTTTCTTTGTGCGGGGTGCGGGACTGGGTGCAGTTTCCCCTGGCTGAATTTTATTTTTGTTGGTTTCCTTTTTAAATTCCTGGTTGTCTTTTTGGGGATTCCATTGAAATTCATGCAGACCACAGGGGGAATAAATTTTTAAAAAGACTTTAGTTGTGAGCTCCTTAGTTGTTCTAATCAACTTGGTTGAGTTTATTTCCCAACCTTTTTATGTTCTTTGGGGTGTTTGAGTGTGTATGCAAGCGAGTGTTATCCTTCTGTTTAATTTTAAATCTGTGTTTTAGCTAGTCGCCCATTCCCTTTGGTGGTGTCCAGGATCCTTCTTAGGAGATTACAGGGTTGGGTTGAAGGGGGCAGGGTAGGTTGGGACTTGGACCTCGAACCTTATCAGTTACCTCCAAGGTGAGTGTCCGCGATGCAATATATATATGTATTTCAGTAATCTATATCAAAAGGGCAACATATATAACGCGCATAGATAAGTTACTAGATTTACCTGCAGAAATGTCAGTGGGTCAAAAGGGAAAATCCGTTTACCTGTCCCGGCAAGGGTGGGACCGGGGTTAAGCTGACCTAACTGGGGTCCTAACATCCCCAAACCCCTGGAGGTACTGTTAAAGGTTCGGGTCCAGGCCACCACGTAAACCCTGTCTCCACAATCCCTGCCAACTGTATTCTAGTTTAAAAAAGGACACTGAATCCACCAAAGGGAATGAACAGGTAACGGTTATTTAACAAAGACATACAAAAAGCAAGAAATAAAGTAATAAATCTTACTTACAACCTCACAACAGTAGGAACACCTAAGCTCTCAGGATAAACTATAAGTTTAAGAAAAAACAACAAGGAGCTCTTAGTTAATATTCTCAGAACCGCTTCCATTGAGACTACTGAATGCTTTCCCACCGGGGGTCTAACACCCAGACTGGCAGGAATATAAAGGAAACTAATTAGAACTAATCAAAGCAGCGGGCGAGGCTACCTAGTCTTTAGCAAGAGTAGGTAAAATTAAATCTCTCTTACCAAAAAACAAAGAACCGCAACTCAACGTGAGAAGTAGAAAAAGTGCAATCGCGACGTCTTTGTGGCGATTGCACCAGACATACCCCCCTTCTACGAGGGGCCTCCCGGACCCTCAAGGCCAGGTCTGCCCGGTGGTTTGTGAAAAGGTCCGAACCATCGATCTCTTACTCAGACGCGGGACCCACGTCCCCTCCTCAGGACCTCCCCTCAATGAACAATACTGAAGGGTCGGGACTGAGACGTGGTCAATGATTTTCGACCCATGAAATTCCACTTATCATTGCCCCCTGAAGGAGGAGGTGGGGGGGGTATAAACTGGGCCACATACTTTTTAAGTAAGATTGTGAAAACAATTTTATGTTTTTTTAAAAGTGGAGGGAGGTCCGAGAAATGCCACAGGATTAATTATGGAACGATCCTGTACCCGATAATCTGGGACCCCAACCCCAGGAGGGAACTTTAGTTTTTTATTCCGGTAGACAACCCAACCAGATCGTTCACCTTCAGATCTCGCCAGAAACTCTCCCCCTATCAGCCATCCGTTTGTAACGGTTCTCCGTAAACCTCATCTTAAAATCGGAACAATCGTCTCCCTGGAAGTCCCACAGGGGCGTCCCCTGACCCCCAAACCTCCCCCCTCAAGCTCAGAGCATACAGCTGACACTACAACTCCCTCCTGAGGAATGAACCGGATCACCCATCCTCCCGGTCCGGGAAAGTACGAGATAAGGCAAGGAAGCAACTTATTGAGCATTTATATGCGCTTTTAGGAGGTAACTCTTTACACCCTCCTCTGAAACATTCCCAAGTCCTCCAAAAAAAGGGGCAAATTCCTAGGCACCCGCACCGATGACCGGCCATGCGTTATTCTTGCAAAATTCACCCCCTGGCTATCTTTCTGGTTTTGCCAATCAATCAGGGGGTTTGTTTAGCCAACCAAGGGAAGCCCAACACAATAGGAGTAGGTAGACCCTCCAAACTAACAAGACAATTGCTTTTTGTATTGCCCCTATCGAAGATTCTATGTTATGAACGCTTGTACCAACTACCTTGACCAAGAGGTCTAGAATCAAAGAGAGTTGGGGGACCCGGTTTGGCCAATAAACCTGTTGCTCCTATGCACCTGGGCAAAACGAGCGTCCCCAGATTAGCCCCGGACCCACTATCAAAAAAAACAAAATCCTCTATTCTTGTACCAATCCCACCTCCGCAGGCAGAGAAACTGAGGGGATTTGGGGGCGAAATACACACCCAGGTTAACTCCTTGGCTCAAAAAAGGTCCGGGTGGACACCCCCCAACAAAATGTCCCTTGCCCGCAAAAGAAACACTTCTAGACTTGCGGCGCACCGCCGATTCCCTCCTAAAAAAGATGCCCTCCCAAGCATGGGTTCCTCAAACAACAAGGGGAACCTCAGTTTAAGGGACTTTAGAGTAGGTGGAGTATCACGGGGGGGGGGATTACCTCGCGTTCCCCGAAGTCGTCAAACAATGCGATAGCGAGGGCCATAGCAGTCCAGTGAGGGAGGAAATCATAGGCCAACCACATCTTTTAATTTGTAGAAACCCTTGACAAAACTGGCTCCTAAGAGCTGGGTCATTCCAGAGTATCTGTTGCCCATCTAGGAACTCAGAAGAATATTCCTCCTCTGGCGATTTCCTTGCCTTTTTTTTAAGTAACCTTTTTTTCAGCAAGGGGGGACCGTCCGGATCCATATACCAGACCCAGGGCGTAAAAAATCGATCCTTTGGGGACTGGAGACTGGGGGCCTGGAGGAAAGAAACCCCAAGATTGAGGGTTCCCTTGTAAAGCGAGATAACATTCCCACCCTTGCTCTTCACTCCCAATGACGAGGCCCGCAGCCGAAGTCAATTTACATGCCTCCCGGAAAGTAAAAAATTTGGCCCGCCCACCAGTGAAACCTGTCCGGGAGGAACCTTATTAGATCTGGTTTCCCTCCGGGGGGAAACAAAACCTTGGACTTAATGTTGCAAATTCCTGGACCCCCTGCAACGCCGGGCCGCGGGCTACGGATCCAGACAGTGGGGAAATCTTTAGTTTGGGCCGGTGAAAAGTAGCTGTTTTAGCAGAATTAATGTGTGTAGTAATCTATATCAAAAGGGGGCAAAAATACTAAAACGCCTTGATAAGATTAACATGATTTTACCTGCCAGAATGTCCGTGGGCAAAACGGAAATCCGTTTAGCGTCTCCGGCTAGGGGTGACCGGGTCTAAGCTGCCCTAAAGGGGGGTCCTAACTAATCCCTAAACCCCTGGAGGTATGTAAAGGACAGGGGGCCAGGCCCCCCAGGTAAACCCGTCTCCTATCAATCCTGCCAACGTATTAGTCCTAAGAAGGACCCTGAATCCACCAAAGGGAAATGAAAAAGGTAACGGTTATGAAAGAAAGAATAAAAAAGAAAAAGAAATAAAGTAAATAAAGTCTTACATACAACCTCACACACAGAGGAACCCTAAGCTCTCAGAGATAAACTTAAGCTAAAGAGTAAAAACAATAAGGGCTCTTAGTTAAGTATTCTCAGAACCGCTCCACTGCTGACTACAGAATGCTTCCCCCCCCGGGTCTAACACCCAGACTGGCGGAATATGGAAAAAAAGAACATAATCAAAAGCAGCCGGGCGGGCGCCCTAGTCTTAAAAGGCTAGGTAAAATTAAACTTTCCATTCCCAAAGAACCAGCAACTCACTTGAGAAGTAAAGTGCAATCGCGATGTCTTTGTGGCGATCCCCTGACGTGAGGGATTAGTTAGGACCCAGTTTTAGGGTCAGGTTTTAAATCCCGGTCCACCTCTTTCTGTTTCAGCTATCAAGTCCCCCAAGTTAACCCTGAGTTCAGAGATATCTTTCAGGTAAATCTATTCTATACTACATGTGATTTGTTTTCTATTGTTGTATGGTGTTGTTCCGTATAAAATTTACTGACATTTTACTAAATTAGACAGCGTGCTTTTCACTGGCCTAAAATTATCTCAGTTCAGGATCCAGTACCCAGCTGGTCTGCAGTTGCGGGATTATCCATGGAGCTACGGACATTAACCAAAGTTTTGTCTCCCTGGACAAACCAGAGGAACCTAAAATAGCTCTCCGGACAGGTTCATGGTGGGCGAGACAAATTTTTCACCTTCCGGGAGGGGCATGAAAATTGTATTTTCGGCTTCGGCCTCGCTCAGGGGGGGGTGGGAGCAGAGGTGGGGAATTGTTTCTCACTTCTGCAAGGGGGACCCTCAATCCTGGGCATTTTCCCTTCCCCGGGACCCCGGCCTATGTTGTAGATCAATTTTTTACTGCCCTGGGATTGGTTATGATGACCCAATCGGGTCTCTCTTGCGAACAAAATTACGTAAGATACAGCAGGGGATCGTCCTGCAGAGGAATTTGTTTGAGTTTCGTAATGGGCCACAGAAACCGTGAATTACCCAGTCTTAAAGCATTTTGTCTGGGCTTTTGATAAATTTAAAAACGTTTTGGCTCAGTATGAGCTCCTCCTTCTTGGGGCTGCTATGGCCTTAGCTATCCATATGAAGACGGCTTCGGGGGAGGGGGTGAGGTAACCCCCTCCCTGTTGTTTCTCCCTACCACTAAAGTCCCTTTTGTTGAGGTTCCCCTTGGTCGTTCGGATGAGCCTATGCATTTGGGGGAGGGAATCATTTCGTAGGAGGGATTGGCGGTACGCCGCAGGACGAAATGTTTTTTTGCGGGGGAAAGAGGGACATTTTTTTTGGGGAGAATTCCATCCCGTGCCTTGTTGAGCCAAAAGTCACCGGAAAAGTTAATCCCAGGTTGTGTGGGGCGACAACCTGGGGTAGTATTTCCCTCCGCCGTTCTTCCAGCTCCTTGTACCAGTTGGGGTGGTTTGGTACGAGAGTGGAGAGATTGTCTGTTCTTCTTGAATGGTTCGGGGCTAATCTGGTTGCGCCAGTTTGCTCGGCTCAGGATGCAACTGAGTGTATTGGTCAAACCGATCCCTTTTCTCCATTGACGAGGCCCCGGCCAAGGTAAATTTGGTTATGAGGTTCATAAATTGACCTTCGGGTAGGGGCAAACTAGGGAACATTTCTTGTTATGTGTTGGAGGGTCTACCAATCCATTGGTTGGGGGACTTCCTTGGTTGGGTTAAAAAATACCCTGTGATTAATGGCAGTCCAGAAAAATAAGCCAAATGGGGGGTTTTGAAAAGAAAACTGCATGAAACCAGCATCATGCGGTCTGAGTACATTGCCCCTTTTTTGGAGGATTTTGGGGATGTTTTCTTGAGGAGGGGGGTCAGAGTTGCCCCTATCGCGTGTATGACGCTTATTAATCTCCTTCCTGTGCTAAGTTGCCAAAGCTAGGTTGTATAAACTTTCTGGTCCTGAGAGGAGGCTATGAAAGATTTTTTTTCTAAAAAGTTGGCCAAAGGGCATATTAGCCTTCACTTCCCCAAGCCGCGGGGTTTTTTCTTTGTGAAGAAGAAAGATGGAGGCCTACGCCCTTCTTGGTTTTCCCGAAACCTTAATCGGATTACTGTTCGAGACCGTTCCACCCCTCTTTATTCCTGATTCTTCAATCAAATTGTTGGCGCCAATGGTTTTCTAAATAGATCTCAGGGGGGGTATAATCTGATTAGGAAAAAAAGAGGGGGATGATGGAAAACGGGTTTAACACGCCGGAGGGCATTTGGAACGTCTGCGTTTTGGTCTGACTACTGCACCCAGTATTCCAACATTTTGTTAATGACATTTTTTGTCACCTTGTGGGGCGTTGTGGTTGAAATTTTTGGATGACATTTTAATTTACTCGCCAATCTTGTGTCCTCGGAGCATGGAGACGGTGTTGAATCGCGAGACTAAACTATACGCCAAATGAAAAGGGTTTTTAAATTTGCGTACGGAACTTCGTTTTTTTGGTTTTTGGTGTCAGCCTCCGGTTTCCGAGGACCCTGAAAAGGTGAGAGCAGTGCTTGAATGGGTTCAGCCGGGGTCTTAAGGTCTGCAGCGTTTTTTTTTGGGGTTTGCTAATACACGGAAATTTATTTGTAATTTTCATCTGCGTCAAACCTCTCACTGAATGAAAGAAAGGGCGGATTTTTCTAATGGGGGACAAAGTTGCCAAGCCTTTCCTCTTTGAAGAAAGTTTTTTCTTCCACCCTTTCCATAACCCCGATGCATCTCAGCCGTTCATTTGTGGAGGTGGTGCGCTGATTGGGGTGGGTGCTATTTTTCCCAGGGTCCGCCCTGGAAATGGCATCCGTGCGCTTTTCTTTTCTAAAATTGTCGTCCGCCGAAAGGATTTATATATCGGCAAAAGGGAACTTTTTGGCCTTAAGTTAGCTTTTGAAGAATGGCGTCACTTTTGGAGGGGGCGTCCCCCTTTAGTTTTTATGAACAAACCTGTTGTATTTGGAATCCGCTAAGGCTGAATTCCAGACAAGCTCGATGGTCGTTGTTTTTTACCAGGTTTAATTTTGTGTCACTTATCGCCCGGGGTCAAAGAATTAAAGGGATGCCTTGCTTGCGTTTCCCAGGGGCCGGGGAAAAACGGGGTGACCGAGTCCTATCCTTCAGGAGGGGGTGGTATGTGGCTGTATTTTCGGCTGAGGAAGGAGGTTTTTAGGGTCAGGGGGGAAAGCCCCTGCAGGACCTCCAGGGAGGGGGAGTTTTTTCCAAATCTGTTGAAACAAAAGGTTATTTTAGGCACATCATAATTCTGCTCTAGCGGAATCCAGGGAGTAAGGCTACTTTAGATTCCTTTCTCGCCGGTTTTGGTGGCCTAATGCTAATAAAGATGTTTAACTTTTGTCGCTCATGTGGGGTGTGTGCTGCCTAAAACCCTCTACCCGCGTCTGGGACCCTTTTACCCTTGAAATTCGGGGCCATAACTCATTTATCTATGGTTCATTACACCTTCCTCCGTCGTCAGGGAATATGTCATACGGTGGTTGTTGAAGGGTTAGTAAGATGGAAATTTTGTTGTCTTCCTGCACCCCTAATGCTAAAACTCTGGCGCAGGTGTTCTTAGGGAGATCGTTAGATTCTGGGTTCCTTCTATGTGGTGTCAGATAGGGGGCTCAGTTTGGCCAAATTTTTGGAGGGTTTTTGTTTTCTCGGGGGATGCAATTTGTCTTTTCCTGGCTTTTCATCCGCAGCCATGGCGACAGAGCGCTGAATCAGAGCTTAGGAAAACTCCGGGGTTTTTTTTGTCTCGAGAACCAAGAGGACTGGCTTCTTTTGCCTCTGGCAGAGTTCGCTCTAACAACAGGCGGGCGGTCCCTGGTAAGTCCCCTTTTTTTGGGGCATTGGTTTCCATCCCCAGTTTTGTACTTTCAATGGGGGGGGCCCTTCTGGGGTTCCTGAGGAGGAGCGTTTTCGTCGTCACTTGCTTCTGTGTGGAGAGGTTAATTGAATAATCTGAGGTGCGAGGGGAAACCGTTACAAACGTAGGTGATAGGAGGAGAGTTTCTGGTCCAGATCTATTTGTGAACGATTGGTAGGTTGTCTACCGGAATTAAAACTTAAAGGGCCCTCCTGGAAATGGGTCCCAGATTCAGGCCTACAGGATCATTCCTAATTAATCCGTGGCATTTGTCTGGACCCCCTCCTACGTTTAAAATTCATAATGTGTTCCAAAGTCTTATTTAAAAAAGGTATGTGGCACCGTCATACCGTCACCTTACCTCCTCCTCCTGTTTGGTCAAGGTAATTGGAATTTCAAGTATCAAAGATCATTGAACTACGTCTGAATCGCCTCCCTTCAGTACTTGGTGCTTGGAAAGGGGTATGGTCCAGAGGAGAGGACGTGGGTCCCTCTTGATTTTAAAACGCAAAGTTTGGTTCGGACCTTCCAAATCACCCGGGCAGAAGGCCCTGGGGTCCGGAGGCCCCTCGAGAAGGGGGGGTACAGTCATGTGGCATTGCCCGAAGATCGTCGGGTTTTGCCATTTTGACTTCTCACAGCTGGCTGCTTTTCTTTGTGTTTGGCAGTAGGGGATTAATCTGCTGTGCTCGGGCTGGGACTGGGTGCAGTTTCTCCCGGCTGCAATTGATTATTTTGATTGGTTTCCTTTAAATTCTGGTTGCGTTGGGGAGTTCCAGGGGGAAACCTTCATGCAGACCAACCGATAGGAAGAATTGTATTGATTTGTGTGAGTCCTTAGTTGTTCTAAGCTCAATTGGTTAGAGTTTATTTCCCAGCCTTATGTTCCTTTGGTGTTTGGGTGTATGCAAGCGAGGTTATCCTGTTTTTATAGTTTAATTGTGTATTTACTGAGATCACCCATTTCCCTTTGGTGGTGTCGGGGACCTTCTTAGGACTGATTCGGGTTGGGTCTGATAGGAGAAGGGTTAGTTGGGAATGGACCTCTGAACCTTATCAGTACCTCCAAGGTGAGGATTGGTTTAGGGCCCGTTAGGGTAGGTTAGATCCGGTCCCCTCTTTCCGTTTCAGCTATAACCTAAGATTAACCTTTCACAGATATCTGTCGGTAAATCTATTTATACTTCGTGATGTTGCATATAGTTTTGATAGAGGTTTGTTCCTGTATTAATTGTTATGAATTGTATACATATCATTAAGACGCGTGCAATATGATAGAAAATCCCCCCAAGAACCTTAAAAACTGCACCCTTCAAGGTGCTCAAAAACCAACATTTCAAGAGTTTATTAACCCTTCAGATGCTTCACAGGAAATTTTTTGAATTTTTAAAAAAAAATGAAACATATAACTTTTTTTTCACAAAAAAAAATTATTTCAGGTCCAATTTTGTTATTTTCCCAAGGTAAAGGAGAAAATTGGACACAAATTTAGTGTGCAATTTTTTGAGTACGCTGTACCCCATATGTGGGAGGAACCACGCTTTGGTGCATGCGAGATGGAAGGGAAGGGCGCCATTTGACTTTTTCAACGAAAAATTGGCTGGAATTGAGATTGGACGCCATGTCGAGTTTTGGAGAGCTCCTGATGTGTCTAAAAGTGGAAACCCCCCATAAGTGACCCATTTTGGAAACTAAAGACCCCCAAGGGACTCATATAGATTGTGGTGAGAACTTTGAACTCCCAGTGCTTCACAGAAGTTTATAACGTAGAGCATAAAAATAAAAAATCAATTTTTTTCCACAAAAATAATATTTTTGCCCTAATTTTTTATTTTCCAAAGGGTAAGAGAAGAAATTGGTCCCAGAGTTATTGTGCAATTTGCTCTGAGTACGCTGATTCCCATATTTGGGGGTAAACCACTGTTTTGGTGCTGGCAGAGCTTGAAAAAGGAGAAAACCGTTTGACTTTTCAATGCGAAATTGGCTGGAATTGAGATCAGATCATGCCACATTTGGAGAGCCCTGATGTGCCTAAACAGTGAAAACCCCCCAATTTAACTCCAACCCTAACCCCAACACACCCCTAACCCTAATCCTAATCCTGCCCTACCTAATCCAACCCTACCTAACCCTAACCTAATGGAAAATGGAAATAAATGCATTTTAATTTTAATCACTGATCTGACGTTTACAGAGCACTTTGTCAGATCAGCGATCTGACAGGCAGTGCTGGAGGCTTGCCAGCGCCTGCTCTAAGCAGACACTGATGAGCCACCTCCCTGCAGGACCTGGAAGGTCCCATGGCCATCTTGGATCCGGGGACCTGCAGGAAGGCGGCCCTCGGAACAACGCGATCATAGCAATGCAAACTCATACATCACAGTAACTGTTAGAGTAGACTCATAGTTCAGTACAATTATTGTTCTCTTGTATTATAAGATTGAAATATAATTACTAACTTTCAAAGATCAGCTCAAAGCTCGAACTATTGTGCTGTTCGATTCTCAGCATTTCTATCTTACTACCACCAGGACTGCAGCATAATTCTGAGTCTTCTCCGCTTTTTTTTTAAAATTTTTTTTGTATGTATGCATTTCTTATTCCTTCCTAGCGCCGTTTGTATTTTATTTTACAATTTTGAAGTTATCTACACTTCCATGTAAACATTTAGGGTCACTTAGAAATTTCCTTATTTTTGAAAAAAAAAGCGTTTTTTCCAATGAAGCTACATTAAATGATTCAGAAATACACTTATACATTGTTAATGTGGTAAATGGACTATTTAGCTGCAAACGTCTTATTCTGTCCTCATACACGTTAGCAGGGTGTGCGATGAGACATGTAGCTAAACCCCCTGTTTCTTTAAGAAAAAGAGGCTGTAAAATTGTAACCTTTTTATTGATTGCAGATGTGACAGGAAAGGGTAAAATTAGAATGCAATAGTTAAGAGATTTCAGAATATATAAACTGCACAGCATAAACCACAAATAGTTTACAATATACAGAATACACAAACTGATTATTACCTACTTAGTGCAACAAACGTACTGATAAACAAGATTAAACACCTAGATAGTGCTTACACGACTTTGTTAAGCAGGCTGTTAAGAACATGAAGAACATGAGGAGTAGATTCTCCTAAGACACAGGAGAAAAGGCTGCTGTTCCCCTTCACCAGTTTGATAAACAAGACCTGATTGCAACAGGAACAATCCCACAATGCTCTTGGAATTCCCACAAGAACATTAAATTAAACTAGAATCTATGCATCATTCAGCCAGCAGGTGGCGCTGTTACCTTAACAACATAAAATGTATGGAAAGACCAATACACTCAATAAATTGCAATGTCTATAACAAATTGGAGGACATAAAAAATGATTTAGACTTTTAGACGGGCAATTATATGGCCTGGACAGAAACCACTCCCCGCTTGACGTCAGCCAACGTCACTATTGTGTTTTATTGGACAAGAACAGCAGAACGAGTTCCCCTACTGGCCTGAGGAACAATTTGGTCTCGCTTTGTTTCCCTATTTTTACTTCCACCTTACGTACGATTCCATCCTTACTTGGGAATGTCTGAGTAATGAGACCTATATGGCCCATTCATTTCTCCGAGACTGACAGTCTTTCATTAGTACTACATCGCCAGGCTGGAGGTTAGGCTTGCTGGTTTGCCACTTTTTCTCTGCTGCAGGGTAGGCGGTACTGTTTTTCCACTTGTCCCAAAAGCATTGGAGAGACTCTGCACTTGTCTCCATCG
Source organism: Oophaga sylvatica (assembly GCA_033576555.1). Taxonomy (NCBI): domain Eukaryota; kingdom Metazoa; phylum Chordata; class Amphibia; order Anura; family Dendrobatidae; genus Oophaga; species Oophaga sylvatica. The sequence continues at coordinate 185,537,214 of JARQOD010000002.1, read as the reverse complement.
ACTCCTGTAACGGTCTTTATCATTAAATTCTCCAGGTGGCGAGCAATTAAGGTCAGTCTTCTGTGTAAGCAACAGGGCTGGGGTGAGAACAGTTGGGTCATCAGGATCACTGGAAATTGGAGCCAACAGTCTCGCGTTTATGATGGCTGACATTCGGCCATGAATGTTGTTAAGCTTTCGTGTGTCAGTCTTACAGATCTTTCCTGTAAGAGATTGAATCGAGGATTCTCCTTGCGACACCTATCATTCTCTCCCATACACCTCCCATGTGTGAAGAATGTGGTGGGTTAAAGGTCCAAGTACACCCATGTACACTTAGGTATCTTTCAACGTCTTTCATATCCAAGTTGGAAGAGAGTTGCAGTTCTCTTGCTGCTCCGACAAAGTTGGTGCTAGGTCTGAACGAATATGTTTGACGGGTCCTCGATGGCAATGAAATGCCGGAGAGGTTTATGAAGCACGAAGTGTCCATGATTCAATTATCTCTATGTGGACGGCTCTGATGGATAGACAAGTGAACATAATCGCCCATCGTTTCCCGTTTGCGTGGCCTCCTCTGGTTTTTTGGACAAACACAGACCAAGGCCCAAACACATCTAGTCTGATGTTGGTGAAAGGTGGATCTGTACTAAATCGGTCATATGGAAGATCTGCCATCTTCGGAATCTGTGACATACCACGAAGTTTCTTGCAAGTAACACAGTTAAAGATGAATCTGCACACACATCTCTTAGCTCCAACTATCCACAACCCAGATGTTCTTAAGGCTCCCTCTGTGAACATACGACCTTGGTGTTTTGTCCGCTCGTGATAATGTTGAACAAGCAGAGTAGCTATGTGATGTTGTCCAGGAACTATCACGGGATGTTTCTCTGCCGAACCTATTTTTGCCTCTTTAAGGCGTCCTCCTATTCTTAAGAGACCGTCTCCATCCATGACTGGGTCGAGTTTCCTCAGAACACTATCTTTTGGTATTGGTCTTTGATTGATTACACAGTCGATTTCTCTGGCGTAGTTTTCCCGTTGTACAGCTCGGATAATTATATTCTTTGACTGCTCTAGATCGAGAGCTGTGTGGACATGTTTACAATGATGCCAACCTGTGCAACTTTCCTTTTTTGTTGGTGAGGTTGCCTTGTAAGACTGAGCTATGTGGGTAGGCAGGCGATGGCACGAACAAGTGAATTCCAAGTAGAGAACCTACTGAATCGCTGAGATCCCAGGTGGCGCTTCAAAGTTTCAGTATGTAACGCAGACACTTGAGGGCGAATTTCAACATCAGCATGTGGATCTACTAGATCAAACAAGGACGTTTCTGTCATATTGGGCAATGACCTACACAAAAACTCAGGGCCTGTAAACCAAATCGTGTCTTTGAGGCGATTGGCAGCAACAAATCTGGTAGCCTGGTCCGCAGGGTTGAGATGTGTAGGCACATATTTCCATTGTTCAGGTGAGGTAGACCTTCGAATTCTGAGCACTCTGTTGCTAACATAGACATAGAAGCGTCTCACTTCGTTATGGATGTACCCAAGTACTATCCTGCTGTCAGTGTAGAACTCAAAGTCTTTAATTTCTAGATTCATTTCCATAGCAATGAGTTCTGCCAACTCGACTGCTAACACGGTGGCACAAAGTTCCAGGCGTGGTACGGTGTGTTCACGGAGCGGTGTTTAGTTTTGCTCTGCTCATAACAAACCCTACATGGCATTGTTGACTTGTGTCTATCGTCCTCAAATAGACTACCGCGGCAATAGCTTTGATTGAAGCATCGGAGAACACACAAAGGGTTTGTGTCCTATCTTGGTACTCGGTACAGACACATACGAACGTGTTATATGAAGACTTGACAAGGCTGTGAGGGAATTTTTTCCAGATCATCCACTTGGTTTTCTCTTTTGTGGGAAGAGGAGTATCCCAGTTCGTCACCTCTGTGGTGAACTCTCTTAACATAGCCATGCCCTCGATGACTACAGGAGCTACAAACCCCAGTGGGTCATACAAACTGCTTATGGTAGACAGTACTCCTCTGCTAGTAAAGGGTTATCTTCTCTGTTAACCTGGAAGGTGAAGGTATCAGCTTTTATGTCCATAGTAGGCCGAGACACTCCGCTGCATCGGTAGGGAGTCTATGCCTAGATCTAAATTCTTCAAGTCACTTGAATGATCCTCAGGAGGGAAGGCTTCCATCACTTCCTTGCTGTTAGAAGCTATCTTGTGCAACCTCAGGTTAGATACAGCGAGCATGTCCTTGGCTCTTTTCAGAAGACTAATCGCGGTCTCATTTGTTGGCATCGATTTCAAACAGTCATCCACATAGAAATCTTTCTCTATAAACAGTCTGGCATCTGTTCCGTACTCTGCTTCAACTTCTTGAGCCGCGCGTCTCAGCCCATAGATAGCTACTGCAGGAGAAGGACTATTACTAAAAATATGTACCTTCATACGATACTCCGTAATCTCTTTGGAAGGATCGTTATCCTTGAACCACAAGAATCTCAAGAAATTTCTTTGTTCCTCTTTAACAAAGAAGCAGTGGAACATCTGTTGGATGTCTGCTGTGAATGCAATGGAGTCTCTACGAAAACGGATAAGCACTCCTAAAAGTTTGTTTGTTCAGATCCGGGCCTGATAACAAGACATCATTCAATGAAGCACCTTCATACTTAGCACTCGAATCAAATACTACTCTGATTTGACCTGGCTTTTTCGGGTGATACACTCCAAACAGAGGCAGGTACCAACGTTCTTCAGCTTCTTGAAGTGTAGGTGCTAACTCTGCATGACCGTTTTTAAATATTTTCTCCATGAAGGTAAAGAAATTACCTTTCATCTCTGGTTTATTATGGAAGCTGTGCCTGAGGGAGACAAATCGTTTGTAAACTTGTTTTCTGTTGTTAGGCAAACGTTGTCTTTGAGGCTTGAAGGGTAGAGGTGCAATCCAGTTCTTCGTTTTGTCCTGCACCATTCCTTGCTCCATCATCTCTAGGAACAGTTTATCTTCAAATGACATTGCTATACGATTATCTTCTTTGGTCTTGTGGAAGACTGTACACCCAAGGTGATCTTGGTCCCAATTCTGAATGCAATCATCATTGGCACTACTCGCTAAGATACTTGGTGCTGAAGTACTGTGTAGAAGCTCCTTTATGAAGTAGTGATTTTCACATGGTTGAAGGAGAGATGACGTCCATTCTCGAGAGTCCTGGTAAACATGTTGTTAACTACTGTCGGTTTGTGTGTACCTCCTAAACAGACCTCTCCTACAATGACCCACCCAAGGTCGAGTCTCTGAGCATATGGAGCATTGTGTGAGCCATTGATCTGTTGTCTAACCTTGTGAACTTGTAGAATATCTCTCCCTAAGAGCAAGATTATTTGAGCCTCTGGGTCAAGGTTAGGAATCAGGCGTTCTATACGCTTCAGATGAGGATGGTACGATGCCACTTCAGGCGTAGGTATCTCTGACCTGTTGTCAGGAATCTGGTTACATTCCAATATGGTTGGTAAGGGCAGACACATTTGGCCATCTATAGACTCGACTACGTATCCTGTTGCTCTCCTACCAGCTGTCTCTATTATACCGGCACAGGTTTTTAAAGAGTAGGGGGCGCTGGGTCCTCTGACGTTAAAGCTATCGAAGAAGGCAGACTTGGCTAATGACCTATTACTCTGACCATCTAAAATCGTGTATACTTTGATGGCTTTGTCCTTTTCGTCTGCCGGGTAGACTCTCACTAAGGAAATTTTAGAGCAAGACTTGCCTCCCATGAGATTTCCACAAACTTCTGTACACTTAAGGGTATGCCACACTAAACAATATCGCTAACGAGATCGCTAAAAAAAACGTCACTATTTAGCGATCCCGTTAGCGATATTGTTCAGTGCGGCAGCTTCCAGCGACGAGCTTCCTGCTGTGATCTCGCTCGTCGCTGGAATCGCTCCGGACCCGATTTCACGTGGCGCTCCCGCAGGGTGAGTATCTAACCTGTGTGGCAACTTTCTTCATAGCGATGTAGCGGTAACTTTTGTACCGCTAAATGTCGTATCGAAGATCGCTAACGGCGATAAGGCTCGTTAACTATATCTAAATGTGGCCGCATATTAGCGATATAGAAACAATCCTTAGCGATCGCATTGATATGCGTCCTTTATCGTGACTCGCTAGCGGGATTTTGAGTGTGGCAGTACCTTTAGAAGTAATGGCTGGAGTGTCAGTATTTGAGTCATTCAGCTCCCCGCTATGCTCTTGGGGCAAAGTATCTGATGGTGATCCAGGGTGTAGAACTGAGTTATGTTCGGTGCTGTCACATTCGGTACACCTTGCACTAACCTCACAGTCCCTGGCAAAGTGGGATTTTGAAGAGAGCATTTGTAGCAGATGCGATTCTCCTTAAGGAAGGCCTTCCTTTCCTCCAATGACTTTTCTCTGAAAGCTCTGCACTTAAGTAAGGAATGTGGCTTCTTGTGTAAGGGACACTGCCTGCTTGGATCCTTGGATTTGTCTTCTCCTTGACCGGAGTTGAACTCTTTGCGAACTGAACCTGTGGGAGAAATGTTAGTTTTGTGGACCTCTACAGTTGTTCTACGAGGTTTGCTAACAGAGTTATTGGCACATGATTGCATGAAATCAAAGCTAGGGTCATTTCTAATTTTTGCTTGCTCTGAGACAAAATCTACAAACACATCGAATGGAGGAAATGGTACATTGTAAGTCTGTTTATACCTAGATCCATATGTAACCCATTTGTCTTGCAGGTTATATGGGAGTTTCTGAACTATGGGGTTCACACCTCTAGCAGTGTCGAGATATGTCAACCCCACAAGATCTCCTTCTGCTTTTGCTACACACAACTCCATTAACAAGTCAGTTAATTCTCTGAGCTTTGAATAATCCTTGTTTGCTATTCTAGGAAAATCCTCTATTCTTTTAAACAAGGCATTTTCTATAACCTCTACCGAGCCATATCATTCATCAAGTCTATTCCAAATTCTTTTGAGGCCGACATCTGGATAATTTATATTAATGTCTCTGATTCTCTTTGCGTGTTCGGCGGACTCACTTCCTAGCCATTTTACCAAGAGATCCACTTCTTCACTACATGATAGACCTATGTCTCTTATGGTATTTTTGAAGGAGGCTCGACAAGCCCTGTAGTTTTCAGCGCGATCGCTGAACTTTACAAGTCCCTTAGTGGTCAACTCACGTCGAGCAAGGAACTTGGCAAAGTCCATTGTGGCTTGATTGACACTGATGCCAGCTGATGGAGTGTTGTCAGAGTAAATGTGTGCTGTGCGATCATACCTGTTAGGTGTCTCTGGTTTCGTCCAACTGCTGTAGTACCTTTCTGAAGCGAAGGTATTCTCTTTAAACCGGGACAGATTTCGACCTTCTGCTCTGGAGAAAGATTATTGTAGTCAGTATCATCCCAATGTGTATCTCCTTGCTTTCGGTAGGGACACTGATAGTTGGCTTTCTGGGGGTCCGAATTATCTGGTTGGCTTGGCTTGTTGACAAAATGCTGTCTTCGCCAGTGGGTCTGGATCGTCATTTGGTTTGGAATGTCGATGGACGTACTCTGCAGTACGCTGCAATGGATCGTGAGTAACTCGTTGTAGACCTAGCACACTGCTATGTCTGCTGTGTTCACCGTCGGAATATACGGCAGTTTCTAGGGCTTCTGCTTCTGCTATGGCAGCTGCTGTTTCTTTTTCAATAGCAAGTTTCTGTAATGTTGCTTCAAGGCGTGCTTTCTCTGTGTCCAGGCCTGCTTGTTGTAGTTTCAATTCTATCTCCTGCTCAGCAAAGGTGCTTCTTGCTTTTGCCGCTTCAGCCTTTGCGCGGGCAATAGCTGCGGCATTGCTGACGGAGGATGTCTTGGAGGAACCAACTCGTGATATCGTCTTGAAAGAGGATGCTCGCCCTTGAGACATGATTCGACAGTTGGGCAACCACTGTGATATCCCTTTGTCGGCTCTGCGTGGATAATGGCGGGCTCTGTATGGTCTGATTATTCGGTCCGACCGTTAAGCGGTTGCTGCAATATCCGCATGCAATAACCGTATGCTTGGATAATGGGGGCTCTGTATGTCTGATCTTCTGAGCTTGTTCTCAGCAGTCGTTTTACTATTCTGTCCTCATACACGTTAGCAGGGTGTGCGATGAGACATGTAGCTAAACCCCCTGTCTTCTTTAAGAAAAAGAGGCTGTAAAATTGTAACCTTCTTTTATTGATTGCAGATGTGACAGGAAAGGGTAAAACTATAGAATGCAATAATAAGAGCATTTCAGAATATATAACTGCACAGAGCATGAAACACAAATAGTTTACAATATACAGAATACACAAACTGATTATTACCTACTTAGTGCAACAAACGTACTGATAAACACAGGATTATAACACCTAGATAGTGCTTACCGATATGCTTAGAGCAGGCTGTTTAAGAAACATGAAGAACACGAGTGATGTAGTTTCTCCTAAGACACATGGAGAATAATGGCTGCTGTTCCCCTTCACAGTGTGATAAACAAGACCATGATGCAATAGGAACAATCCCACAATGCTCTTGGAACTTCCCACAAGACATTACAAATTAAACTAGAATCTATGCATCAAACAGCCAGCAGGTGTCGCTGTTACCTTACAACATAAAATGTATGAAAGACCAATACACTCAAAAATTGCAATGTCTATAACAATTGGAGACATAAAAAAATGACTAAACTTTCTAGACAGCAATTATATGGCTGGACAGAACACGTCTGTTTTGTAATGCAATATCTTCATAGGTGTATAGAGGCCCATTTCCAACAACCATCACTCCAGTGTTCTTATAGTACTTTGTGTTTGCTAACTGTGTAAGAAGGCTAATGGATGGTTAGAATACCCTTGAAAACCCTTGTGCAAGTATGGTAGCACAGCTGAAAACAGTTTGGCTGACTAGAGAAGCTATAAACCTGACCTTCCTTTTAGCTAGTTGAGAATCTGGAGCATTACATTTGTTGGTTCCATTAAACTCTCAAAATGATCAGAAAAAAAGAACTTTCATGTGAAACTCGACAGTCTATTCTTGTTCTTAGAAATTAAGGCTATTCCATGCGAGAAATTGCCAAGAAACTGTAGATTTCCTACAACGGTGTGTACTGCATTTCCCTTGGCTCACTTTCCACATTTGATCCCATCACAGAAGAAGAAGTCTCCAGACTCCTCTCTTCCTCTCGTCCGACTACATGCACGACCGACCCCATTCCCTCACATCTCCTCCAGTCTCTCTCTCCAGTTATCACAACTCACCTAACTGCAATCTTTAATCTCTCACTCTCCTCTGGCATTTTCCCATCCTCCTTCAAACACTCCATCGTTACTCCATTACTAAAGAAACCCGCTCTCGACCCTTCCTGCACAAACAACTACAGACCGGTCTCCAATTTCCCTTCATCTCTAAACATTTGGAGCACTTAGTCTACTCCCGCCTTACCCGTTACTTCTCCACTCACTCCCTTCTAGACCCTTCACAGTCCGGCTTCCGCCCCCTACATTCGACTGAAACTGCACTCATCAAAGTGACCAATGACCTTCTGACAGCAAAACGTAACGGTGACCACTCTCTGCTCATTCTTCTCGACCTTTCTGCAGCTTTCAACACAGTTGACCACCGTCTCCTACTGTCTAGTCTCCAGTCACTAGGTATTAAGGACACTGTTCTCTCCTGGTTCTTTTCCTATCTTTCTGACCGCTCATTCAGTGTTTTGTTCTCTGGCTCCACGTCATCCCCTCTTCCTCACGCTGTCGGAGTACCCCAGGGCTCAGTCCTTGGCCCCCTTCTCTTCTCTCTCTACACGGCCCCAATTGGACAGACCATCAGCAGATTTGGCTTTCAGTACCATCTTTATGCTGATGACACACAACTATACACGTCATCCCCCGACCTTACCCCCGCTGTACTACAGAACACCAGTGACTGTCTGTCCGCAGTCTCCAACATCATGTCCGCTCTCTATCTGAAACTCAACCTCTCCAAAACTGAACTTCTTCTGCTCCCGCCGTCTACTAACCTCCCTAAATTTGACATTTCCCTCTCCGTGGGTGACCACCATAATAACACCCCGGCAGCAGGCTCGCTGTCTGGGTGTTATGTTTGACACCAATCTCTCCTTCACCTCCCATATACAATATCTTGCCCGCTCTTGCCGCCTACACCTAAAAAACATCTCTAGAATCCGCCCTTTTCTCACCATGGAAACAACAAAAACCCTCACTGTAGCATTGATCCACTCCCGCCTGGACTACTGCAACACTCTATTACTTGACCTCCCAATTACTTGACTATCCCCTCTCCAGTCCATTCTCAATACAGCAGCAAGGGTCATCCATCTGGCTAATCGGTACTCGGACACGTCCGCTCTTTGCCAGTCGTTACACTGGCTGCCCATTCATTATAGGATACAATTCAAAGTACTTGTTCTTACACACCAAGCTCTCCACAGTGCAGCACCCCCCTACATCTCCTCCCTCATTTCTATCTATCAGCCTAACCGACTGCGGCGCTCAGCAAACGACTTTCGACTAATCCTCTGTACTAATCCGTACCTCCCACTCCCGACTCCAAGACTTCTCCCGCGCTGCGCCAATCCTCTGGAATGCTCTACCCCAAGAAATTAGGACTATCCACAATTTGCATGGTTTCAGGCGCTCCCTCAAAACACATTTGTTCAGAGCGGCCTTGGGATGCTGGCCTTCAGTGCAGAGTGGCAAAGAAAAAGCCATATCTGAGACTGGCTAAATAAAGGAAAAGATTAATATGGGCAAAAGAACACAGACATTGGACAGAGGAAGATTGAAAAAAAGTGTTATGGACAGACGAATCCAAGTTTGAGGTGTTTGGATCACACAGAAGAGGAAAAAAGTGTTATGGACAGACAATCCAATTTTGAGGTGTTTGGATCACACAGAAGAACATTTGTGAGACACAGAACAATTGAAAAGATGCTGAAAGAGTGCCTGACGCCATGTATCAAGCATGGTGGAGGTAATGTGATGGTCTGGGGTTGCTTTGCTGCTGGGAAAGTGGGAGATTTGTACAAGGTAAAAGGGATTTTGAATAAGGAAGGCTATCACTCCATTTTTCAACGCCATGCCATACCCTGTGGACAGCGCTTGATTAGAGCCAATTTCATCCTACAACAGGACAATGACCCAAAGCACACCTCCAAATTATGCAAGGACTATTTAAAGGAAGAAGCAGGCGGCGGGTATTCTATCTGTAATGGAGTGGCCAGCGCAGTCACCAGATCTCAACCCCATTGAGCTGTTGTGGGAGCAGCTTGACAGTATGGTACGCAAAAAGTGCCCATCAAGCCAAACCAACTTGTGGGAGGGGCTTCTGGAAGCATGGGGTGAAATTTCTCCAGATTACCTCAGCAAATTAACTGCTAGAATGCCAAAGGTCTGCAATGCTGTAATTGCTGCAAAGGGAGCATTCTTTGACAAAAGGAAAGTTTGAAGGAGAAAATTATTATTTCAAATTAAAATCTTTTTTTCGAACCTTGTCAATGTCTGGACTAGATTTTAAATTCATTTGGCAACTCGTTTGATTAATAAAAGTATAAGTTTTCATGGAAAGCACAAAATTGTCTGGGTGACCCCAAAATTTTGAACAGTAGTGTATGTGTTAGAATTTCTGCTGCAACTCAAGATCAGTAAAAAATACAGAATGCGATATATTTACAAAGTCAATGAACTTTTTATGTAGGTTAATCCAGTATGTAAACAGCAAAATGGTAATGAAACTGAGCATATGCTTCAATGGTCCCTCTTTGACCATCAAACATATGATTTATTAATCTAGAGTCCATTGGATTGTATTTTTCTTTATAGAAGCCTTACAGTGTAATCAGTCATGTCATCTTAGTGGGCTAATGTGCACTAGGGTAATTGATTCCTTTCTTATTAGTGCAGAGTAACACATCATATTTCATTTAATTATGAATCAGCCATAAGGTTACAGGTTCAAAGCATTAACCATTTTTCATCTTCAGTATTTAAAACCTAGAGAAACGTTAAAAAAAGGAAATGCAGTTTTCCCAGCAGAAAAAGCAGGGAACAGGTTATAAGGTTATGTCTATCTCTAGCTATTTTAACATACAAAATTCTAGTACTGACAAGTTAATTAAAATATACACTGCAAAATGCTAAAGTACAGGTCAAGTTAAGCTTGATGAGGAAGACTAAAACAAAGAAAACAAAAAAGAAAATTTTTAAGGAAATTCTCCAGGAAATTCTTAGATTAGAGGTCTCTCACTATCTCTACACCCAGGATGTTCTCAAGCCTAATCCTAGCATAACCCATTAAAAAATCATTAATCACAACTCTTTCATATCATTTGTGCATATCTAACATCTATTTTTACAGTAATTACGTAAAGCGAAGTCATTTATTGTTCTTGAATAAACTAAGTTAACATATGGGAGTCAGGACCACACACACGCAATTTATTGCTTTAAAATAAGCCTTATGATACACAAGAAAAATATGACAGCATTGAGCTAGCATCACTTTAGAAAGATAGCTGTAATTCAAGGCATTTATGTTTTCTCTGTTGAGATTTTTTTTATTTTGTCACTGTTGCCATGTACTGGTTAAACAGTTTATTTACAAGTAAATGTGTTTTTGCTGTGATATTATGTCAGCAGCAGAATATTTATTCGAATACACATACTGGCATTACTGTTGTAGCCAGTGACCTGTGACCACTGGAGTATCGGCACTGGTGCAGCTGGATTAGCACGACTGCAGGCTTCCAAGAACAGCACCTATACAATCATTCCCAACCTGATGACAGCTATGACACTATTTAAAAACAAAAGTTTCTATTCCTTGTAAAGTGTGGTGAGTTTGGTCATTTTAATACATAAGCTGCTGCTAGAACTTTTTTTGTTTTAAAACACTGAACATCTTTTAACCCTCTCGCGCCACAGCCTGTTTTTGCCTTCATGACCGGGCCAATTTTTACAATTCTGACCAGTCACTTCATGAGGTTATAACTCTGCAACGCTTTAATGTGTCCAACTGATTCTGAGAATATTTATTGGTGACATATTATACTTCATGATAGTGGTAAAATTTGTTCAATATGACTTGCGTTTATTTCTGAAAATATCAGAAATTTGCCGAAACTTTTGAAAATGTCACAATTTTCAAATTTTTAATCTTTATGCCCTTAAAACAGAGAGTTATGTCACACAAAATAGTTACTAAATAACATTTCCTACATGTCTGCTTTGCATCAGCACAATTGTTGAAAGCTAGTGTTTATTGTTACGAAGTTATAAGGATTAAAAGTTGATCAACAATTTCTCATTTTTCCATAAAATTTATGAAACCATTTTTTAGGGACCAAATCACATTTGAAGTGATTTTTGAGGGACCCATACAACAGGAAATACCCAAAAGTGACACCATTCTAAAAACTGCACCCCTCAAGGTACTCAAAACCACATTCAAGACGTTTATTAACCCTTCAGGTGCTTCACAAGAATTAATGGAATGTGGAAGGAAAAAATGAACATTTAACTTTTCCCACAAAAATGTTTCTTTAGCACCATATTTTCCATTTTCACAAGGGTAACAGAAGAAAATGCACCATAAAATTTTTATGCGATTTCTCCTAAGTACACAGATACCACATATGTGGAGGAAAACTGTTGTTTGGGTGCATGGCAGAGCTTGGAAGGGAAGGATCGCCATTTGACTTTTGGAATGCAAAATTGGCTTGAATCAATAGCTGACACCATGTCGCATTTGGAGAGCCCCTGAGGTGCAGTAGAAACCCCCCACAAATGACCAAATTTTGGAAACTAGACCCCTCAAGGACTTTATATAGATGTGTGATGAGCACCTTGAAACCTCAGGGGCTTCACAGAATTTTATAATGTTGAGCCATGAAAATTAAAAAACACATTTTCCCAACAAAAATGTTGTTTCAGCCCCATTTTTTTAGTTTTCACAATGGTAACAGGAGAAAAGGAATGTCAAAATTTGTTGTGCAATTTTTCAAAAGTATGCAGGTACCCCATATTTGTTGAAAAACGACTGCTTGGGCACATAGTAAGACTGGAAAGAGAATGAATGCTATTTTGGCTGCAATAGGTTGCGGATACCATGTCACATTTGAAGTGCCCTTGACATGCTAAAACAGCAGAAACCCCCACAGATGATCCCATTTTGTAAACTACACCTCTCAAGGAATTCATCTAAGGGAGTAGTGAGTATGTTTAACTCTCAGGAGATTTAGGCTATGTGCACACGTTGCGGAATTGCCATGGAAATTTCCGCGGCAATTCCGCACCTCCCTGCCGCGGGAAATTCGCATATTATAGGTATGCGTATTCCCGCTAAACACTAGCGTTTTGCAAGCGGAATTAGCTTGCAGAATGCTAGCGTTTTACAAGCGATCTGACAGGTTGGTCACACGAGTCAAACAAGTGTTTGACACGTGTGACCAACTTTTTACTATTGATGCCGCCTATGTCGCATCAATAGTAAAAAGATCTAATGTAAAAATAAAAAAAAAATAATAAATAATGATATTCTCACCTTCCGGCGGCCCCTGCAGCTTTCCCGCCTCTCAGCGACGCTCCCGGCAAGTTCCGTTCCCAGGAGACTTTGCGGCAATCATCCCGATGACGTAGCATCTCGCGAGACCGCTACGCCATCTGGGTGATCTCGCAATGCACTCCTGGGAACGCGATTGGCGGGAGCGTCGCTGAGAGGCGGGAAAGCTGCGGGGGATGCCGGAAGTGAGAATATCATTATTTTTTATTTTAATTATTGTTTTTACATGGATATGGTACCCAGGGCTTGGAGGAGAATCTCCTCTCCTCCAGACCCTGGGTACCATCCGCACATGAACCGCTTACTTTCCGCATAGTGGGCACAGCCACATGCAGAAAGTAAGCGGTTCAATGCATTCCTATGGCGGCGGAATCGCCGCGGTTCCGCAAAAAAGAATGAGCATGCTGCGGATTCTCCTGCGATGCGATTCCGCCGCGAAAAACCAGCAGCATGTGCCCCAGTATTGCGGAATCTCATAGGCCTTAATGAGTTGTATTGTGTAAGCGGTTTTGCCGCGAAAAAACCGCGGCAAAACCGCTAAAAAACCGCAACGTGTGCACATAGCCTTACAACTTGTATACATTGGGTGAGTAAATGAAATATGACTAAAATGTCACTTTGACCCCAAGTTTGCAATTTTCAAAAGGGGTAATAGGAGAAAACGAACAGTACAATTTGTTAATGCAATTTCTCCTGAGTACATCAATACCCCATAAGTGGTTAAAAACTACTTTTGATGCACAGTTAAAAGCTCAAAAGGGAGGAGCGCCATATTACAGTGCAGATTTTGCTGCACTGATTTGAGGTGCCAGAACAGCAGAAACCCCCGTAATGACCCCATTTTACTAACTACACCTCTCAATGAGTTATTTTATTATTATTTATATAGCGCCATTAATTTCATGGTGCTGTACATAGAGGGGTTACATACAAAGTAAATAGATATCGTTTACAGTAAACAAATTTACAATGACAGACTGGTACAGAGGGAGGGACCCTGTCCTTGCGGACTTACATTCTAGGATAATCGGGGAGAAACAGAAGGGTGCGGCAGCTCTGGTGGTGGCGAGGCAGCAGCTCTGGTGTGGCGGCAGCTCTGGTAGGTGGCGGCGAGGCGGCAGCTCTGTGGTGGCAGTGAGGCGGCAGCTCGGGTGGTGGCGCGAGGTGGCAGCGAGGCGGAAGCTCGGGTTGTGGCAGCGAGGGGAATGGTTATTGCAGGCTGTAGGCTTTCCTGAGAGATGGGTTTTCAGGTTCCGTTTGAAGGATCCAAGGGTGGATAATCGTAATGTTGAGGCGTGGATTCCAGAGGATGGGGATATTCAGGAGAAATCTTGGAGGCGGTTGTGTGAGGAACGAATAAGTGTGGAGGATAGTAGGAGTCTTGGGAGGATCGAAGTTACGTGAAGAAGTATTGGAGATTAGTTCAGAGATATAGGGAGGAGACAGGTTGTGGACGGCTTTGTAAGTCAATGTTAGTAGTTTGAACTGGATTCGTTGGGGAATTCGGAGCCAGTGGAGGGATTTGCAGAGGGGAGAAGCAGGGGAGTAGCGAGGGGAGAGGAGGATTAGTCGGGCAGCAGAGTTGAGGACAGACTGGAGTGGTGCAAGAGAGTTGACGGGGAGGCCACAGAGGAGGATGTTGCAGTAATCGAGGCGGGAGATGATGAGGGCATGCACAAGAGTTTTAGTAGATTGAGGGCTGAGGAAGGGACGGATTCTGGAAATGTTTTTAAGTTGGAGGCGACAGGAGGTGGAAAGAGTTTGGATGTGTGGTTTGAAGGACAGGGCAGAGTCGAGAGTTCATCTAGGAGTGCAGTGATCATATTGACACTACAAGTGTGTCACAGAATTTTATGTCATTGGGCAGTGAAGAAAAAATAATTACATTTGTACCAAAAAAAATTGTTTTAGCCCCAGATTTTAAATTTTCTCACTGGAAATGGGTAAAAATGGTGCCAAAATGTGTCACACAATTTCTGCTAAACTTGGTAATACCCCATATGTGGTTGCACAGTACTGCTTAGCCACTTAGCGAGACTCGGGAGGGACGAAGCGCTATTTGACTCTTGGAGAACTAATTTTTATAGAATAGTTGCCGGACTCTATATAAAGAGCCCCTAAATGCCAGAAAAGGAGAATCCCCCTCAAGTGACCCCAGTTTGGAAATTACACCCCTTTGGGAATTTATCTACAGGTATAGTGATGATTTTGACTCCATAAGTGTTTTCCAGAAACAAGCAGCAGTGGATCTTGCTGAGTGAAAATTGCAAACTGCCATTGTAGTGACCAGTATGCTGTAGTGACCAGTAAGTTGCAGTCACTAGTAAGTTATGTCCAGCCCGTGCTTCTGGAGACATGCACCCGTAAATTAGGTGGGCTCTCATCACTACATAAATGCCAAACATGTGGACGCTATATGTGGTTTAGACACAGTGGGGCTCAGAAGGAAGGGGGGGCATTTGAATTTGGGAGTGCAAAATTTCTTTAAAGGGGGGTGAGGAGCCATAACGCATTTCCAGAGCCTTTGTGGAGTAACGTGGAAGCCCCCTATATCTCCGTTAACAGATGACGGACCTGAGTGAGGACTTGCTTTTTTTGTGGATTGAGTTGAAGCTTTTATTGGGAACATTTTACATAACGTTAGGGATCACATTTTATCCGGCACTCTATGCTGAGCACTTACTTTGGGGTTTCCATCTAAATTTCTGAGTGATGTGATTCAGATGAAACCCCTAAGGAATCCATTCACTATAATGAGGCAGCAGAGTTATGCTGGACTCCATCTGGCTTCTTTTCACTGGTGTCCTTCTTTTCAGAGGTGCACAAAACTGGCGGACTGCGCTTTTATACATGACTAAAAAGATGGACATCGCCGGATTACAGGTCCTATGACATCCACACTGCCTCATTCTGCCTCATTATAGGGAATCTTCCACTGTGAGCTGTGAGGTCTTATATAGACAGGTGTGTGCCTCTACAAATCAAGTCCTATCAGTTTAATTAAACACAGCTGGACTCCAATGAAGGAGTAGAACCATCTCAAGGAGGATCACAAGGAAATGGACAGCATGTGACGTAAATATGATTGTCTGAGCAAAGGGTCTGAATACTTATGACCATTTGATATTTCAGTTTTTCCATTTTAATACATTTGCAAAAATTTCTACATTTCTGTTTTTTTTCAGCCAAGATGGGGTGCAGAGTGTACATTAATGAGAAAAAAATTGAACTTTTTTGAATTTACCAAATGGCTGCAATGAAACAAAGAGTGAAAAATTTAAAGTGGTCTGAATACTTTCCATACCCACTGTATGTATTTATTGGTTTAACATTTATTCTTCTTTTTCTATTTATTTTGTGTTTTTTTTTATAGTTTTAAAACATTTGTTTACTTTTTTTTTTACTTTTTTACTTAGTCCCTGTAGGGGACTTCAACTTTTGTTTGTCTGATCACTAGTCTCATACAATGCAATACATAGGATTGCATTGTATGAAACTTGACATATTTATACTGTCAGATCGCTTGTTAGACTCAGCTGCTGGCTGAGTCTAACAAGCCACTGCAGCAGGCAGACCCGAAAGTCATCACATGACCAATCTTTGACATCATTATATTAAGCCTTTTAAGGCCAACTCATACAACTATGTGCTGCCTGAGTATTCAGTACTCCAAGAATTCAGTTACCACGTGTACTTCTGGAGTTTGTGCTGTTCATAGAATTCAAAAGTCTGCCAATCAGTAAAAGCTTACCGATCAGAAGTCGTATTGTGCTGTTGAAGAGTTTGTGTAAATGGACCTTAAAAGACAGATTACCACCAGACAAGTCTAATAGCGGCTATTTCATAGAGAACACTGGGGCATTTAGCAAAGTGAGCACTCACGTATATGGGAGAGTGCTGAGGTAACGATAGTTCAACCAATTGTTCGGCTAGCAGCTATCTAAACTGTATGGGGCTTTAGTCAGACACTTGTTCGGCTGACATACTGTATATGACATAGTTTAGATGGCTGCATTTTTAGTCTTTGTGTTCTCCATGTACCACGGACAGCACCCTGATCCTAGCATGATCTGTTTTCAAGTTTAGTACAGCAATCAATTGCAACAGAAGGTCACCTCCTGACATATACACTTGTATGGCATGAACCTGCAACCCATAGTATGACCTTGTAAATGGTAAAAAAAATGCAGTTGTTATTACCAACATCATTAGACTATGACCATACAGGTATCACAGTGGTGATGAGATACATGAAGTAGCACTATTAATCATTTAAAGAGTACCTGCAACATAAATTTTGTTTGATTTTTCATACGTTTTTGGATCTTTTATTCTGATCAGATTTTTAGGTGTCTCAGGACTCAGATTGCCTTTGGTCTCCTCATAATTAAATATCTTAAAACAAATAAAAAATCTCCCAAAAGTTTAGTAAAAAGCTATTTTCACATAACGTTTGAGAGTACGTTCAGTTACTCTGTCGGGGCAAAACAGGATTCGGGAGAAGATGCTGACAGGCCCATTGACAGTAATGATGCAGACGGAGCCACAGTGTGCTCTGATGGACATCATTTTTTCCATATGCTCCTTGTTGAAGTGAGCAGCAAGATGTAGATTTTATGTGACTGCCAAATTGTACAGAGTGTGGTGCGCATGCTATCATTATTCCCCAGTATTCACAGTAAGAGTGTGAGGTCACTTGACCACATGAATACGATTTGCATATACAGTGGGGAAAAAAAGTATTTAGTCAGCCAACAATTGTGCAAGTTCTCCCACTTTAAAAGATGAGAGAGGCCTGTAATTGACATCATAGGTAGACCACAACTATGAGAATCAAAATGAGAAAACAAATCCAGAAAATCACCTTGTCTGATTTGGTAAGATTTATTTTGCAAATTATGGTGGAAAATAAGTACCATATATACTCATGTATAAGCCGACCCGTGTATAAGCCGACCCCCCTAATTTTGCCACAAAAAACTGGGAAAACTTATTGACTCGCGTATAAGCCTAGGGTGAAAAATGATTATGCCCCCATATGATGCTCCACAGATTATGCCCCCATATGCTGCACAGATTATGCCCAATATGCTCCAGATTATGCCCCATATGTTCCACAGATTATGCCCCCATATGCTCCAGATTATGCCCCATATGTTCCACAGATTATGCCCCCATATGCTCCATATTATGCCCCCATATGTTCCACAGCTTATGCCCCCATATGCTCCAGATTATGCCCCATATGTTCCACAGTTTATGCCCCCATATGCTCCAGATTATGCCCCCATATGTTCCACAGCTTATGCCCCCATATGCTCTAGATTATGCCCCATATGTTCCAGATTATGCCCCATATGCTCCATATTATGCCCCCATATGTTCCACAGCTTATGCCCCCATATGCTCCAGATTATGCCCCCATATGTTCCACAGCTTATGCCCCCATATGCTCCATATTATGCCCCCATATGTTCCACAGCTTATGCCCCATATGCTCCGATTATGCCCCATATGTTCCACAGCTTATGCCCCCATATGCTCCAGATTATGCCCCATATGCTCCAGATTATGCCCCATATGTTCCACAGCTTATGCCCCATATGCTCCATATTATGCCCCCATATGCTCCATATTATGCCTCATATGCTGCACAATTATGCCCCATAGTATAGGCCTCATATGCTGCTGCTGCAACAAAAAAAAAATGACACCTCTCGTCGCTGGGGGCCAGGTGCCGGTGTCCTGAGCAGGCGGTGACAGCGGCGCGCTATGGGGGACAGGTGCCGGTGTCACCGCTCGCTCAGGACCCCAGCACCTGAGATATTTACCTGTCCTCTCTGCGCTGCTCCCTCGGTCTGACTCCTCTGGCTGTGAATGATCTGGCAGGGGGCGGGGCGCGCACTAACGACATCATCGCGCCCTCTGCCTGAACATTCACAGCCAGGACCGAGGAAGCAGTGCGCGGCGGTGGACCGGGGGACAGGTAAATATCGCTATACTCACCCCTCCGCCGCACGTCCCTGCAGCCTCTCCTCTTCTCCCGGCGCTCTCCGCAGCGCTTCAGTCCTGCAGCGGTCACGTGCTACCGCTCATATGTGCATATTCATGACTTTAATGAGCGGTGCCATGTGACCGCTGCAGGAAGGAGCCGGAGATCGTGGGAGAAGCAGGGGGCTCAGAGACCGTGCCGGCGGAGTGGTGAGTATGATCCGACACCCCCGCTCCCCCTCCCCGCCGACCCCGTATATGACCCGCGTACAAGCCGAGAGGGGGACTTTCAGCCCTAAAAAATGGGCTGAAAATCTCGGCTTATACATGGGTATATACGGTATTTGGTCATTAACAAAAGTTCATCTCAATATTTTGTTATATATCCTTTGTTGGCAATGACAGAGGCCAAATGTTACTACAGGTAATGAGTGGAGGACAAGGGAGCCTCTTAAAGTAGAAGTTACAGGTCGGTGAGAGCCAGAAATCTTGCATGTTTTTAGGTGACCAAATACTTATTTTCCACCATAATTTGCAAAATAAATCTTTCCAAATCAGACAAGGTGATTTTCTGGATTTTTTTCTTATTTTGACTATGTGGCTCCTCCACATGAGTCCCATGGGCATGATGTCATTGCAGGTCCTATGCCGCTAGGATATATTGTCTTCTGTTTGGGTAAGGATCTGGTTAGTGCTTCTCCTGTCCTGCGACACGATGGCGCTTTAATTCCCCCTCCTTCCATAAAAAAGTCTGATTTTGCTATATGGACCACCGAAGGGCCTAAAAAAAATTCTTAACAACGATGCCACCTCTGCAACCTGCCACCTAGGCACCTGAGCTCCAGTGCCCAATGCCTAGTGGCTAATACAGTGCTGTCTTCACTTCTTTTCACTAGTACTTTTTGGGCATGTTCAGAGTGTGCATAAAGCAACTGTTTCACCTCATTAGCTGAAGATGCACTCATAGACTTTTTATTGAGACCAAATAAAAAAAGTGTCAAAGCACCGCCTGTTACTCTTCAAAATTGTTTTGAATCAGTTTATCAGTTTGGAAAGCCAACTTGTGCATAACAATTTTCCATAGATATTACTAAATTACCCAGAGTGGTCTAATATATGTACAGCTCTGGCAAAAAATAAGACACCACCACATCAAAACCCTGTCATGGCCAGCCCAATCTCCAGACCTGAACCCTATTGAAAACCTCTGGAATGTAATAAAGAGGATGATGGATAGTCACAAGGCATTAAACAAAGAACTGCTTAAATTTTTGCGCCAGGAGCAGTGTGAAAGACCGGTGAAAACCATGCCAAGACGCATGAAAGCTGTGATTAAAAATCACAGTTATTCCACAAAATATTGATTTCTGAACTCGTCCTGAGTTAAAACATTAGTATTGTTGTTTCTAAATGATTATGAACTTGTTTTCTTTGCATTTTTGAGGTCTGAAAGTACTGGTTCTTTTATTTAATTTTGACCATTTCTCATTTTTAGAAAAAAAATACAAAATGTATTGGTTGCAAATTCGGAGACATGTTGTCAGTAGATTACAGAATAAAAGAACAATTTACATTTTACTCAAAAATATACCTATAAAGAGAAAAATCAGTCAAACTCCCCGACGAAGTCCAGTGCAAAGCGTGCGTTGGGGCTTGGGACCCGGTACGAAACATATTCATGTCCCACATGGGTAAGCATTAGCACTATAGCACTTTCCCTTCTTGCACTTGGCACTTTATTTTGTAAGATATCTCTGGTGTTTGCATTACTTATTTGGTGTACTGTATTATTGCAGTCACCTGTCATAAATGTAAAGGGATATTTTACACTTTGATGGGAAAATGTGGCTATTTTCTTGTTGACATAGAATATTTCATGATGCTGCTATCCGTGTCCATTGTGTCATCACTGTGTACCGATCAAACATTACTGAAGCTTTTATATGCATTTTGTTTATTTTATTTACATATTGATTAATAAAGGTTATATGAATTTTTTGCACTACAAATGGCATTTTGGTCTATATTTGGACATTATACTCCGATTGTTCTCTGTAGGATTCATTTAATATGGGAGTTGTCCTATTTCCATCTTGTGTTTTGACATCTTCTTTCTATAATGATTTAATAGATGCTATCAAACATGTTGGATTGTGTTAAATAAACTAAAAAAATCTGCAGTGGTCTCTTAATTTTTGCCAGAGCTGTATATATACTGTACAGACCAAAAGTTTGGACACACCTTCTCATTCAATGATTTTTCTGTATTTTCACGACTATGAAAATTGTAGAATCACACTGAAGGCATCAAAACTATGAATTAACACATGTGGAATTATACATTACACTTTACAAAAAAGTGTAAAACAACTGAAAATATGTCTTATATTCTAGGTTCTTCAAAGTAGCCACCTTTTGCTTTGATTACTGCTTTGCATGCAGAAAAGGTGAACGGATGGATTCTACATGCCTGGTTCCCACCGTGAAGCATGGAGGAGGTGTGATGGTGTGGGGTGCTTTGCTGGTGACACTGTTGGGGCTAAGTGCCAGATCCATAGAAGCAGGAATACACCACACAAGACAAGACCCAAGGTGCAGACTATGCAAAGAAACCTCAGAAACCGTCCAACACATAGTGGCAGGATGCAAAATGCAAGCAGGAACAGCGTATACTGAACACTACAACCAAGTAGCGGGAATTGTATACAGGAACATCTGCACAGCATATGGGATAAGTCCTCCTAAGTCCAGGTGGGAGACCCCAGAAAAAGAGATGGAGAATGAAAGGGCTAAAATCCTGTGGGATTTCAAGATCCAGACTGATAAGCAGGTGTTAGCTAACTAACCAGACATTGTCATAGTAGACAAGGATCAGAAGACAGCTATGATAATAGATGTGGCAGTGCCAAGTGACAGCAACATCAGAAAGAAGGAATATGAGAAGCTGGAGAAATACCAGGGCCTCAAAGGAGAACTGGAGAAGATCTGGAAGGTGAAGGCAACAGTGATTCCAGTGGTGATAGGAGCACTTGGAGCAGTGACCCCTAAGTTGGAAGAATGGCTACAACAGATCCCAGGAGCAACATCTGAACTCTCCGTACAGAAAAGCGCAATGCTGGGAACAGCTAAGATCCTGTGCAGAACCCTGAAACTCCCAGGCCTCTGGTAGAGGACGCGAGAATGACAAAGGACAACAAAGAACACCCCCAGTGGGGGTAAGAAGGAAGTATTTTTATATATATGAAGATAATTACCAACATAGAAGCAGCTGCGGTGCTTACCCAGGAGGCGGTGTGGACTCCAGGCGGAAGTGCGCGCATAGAGCGCGACGGAACCATGGAAATGCAAATACAAGTAAGTGATGCATGCGTACAAGGCGACATAACCCATGGTTAGTGTGTAAATGATGGAATAACAAATGCGCAGGCACCATAAAGCCGTAGGTCCGAGTATGGCCAGGCGAGAAGTACACGGCAAGGACCATGGCAACACCATAACAAATACACGGCGCATGCATGGAGGACGGTGTAAAACTTGATTGTTACAAGGGCGATAGAGTCACAAGCGCGATGAGGTGATGAGTCTAAATGCAACATAGCCATGGCAACATATGAACAACTAATATAAAAACGACGGTAAGGCTAGAAGTTGGAGCAAGACCCAACTATGATAACAATGAAGAGCGCATGCGTGAAAAAGTGTGTGACCAATGGTTCCTGTAGTACACAAGGAAAATGTCTATCAACCATACGCACGCGCCTGTATGCTAAATAACAGGTCAATGTCATACAATAAAGTACATGCGCAGAAGTGTATCTAGAGATCAAAAAGTATGACTGGCAAGTGAAAGCCAGGCCACATATCTATTAGTGCAACTGAATTATGTTAAAAACTGAAAAATGTGTATCAATAATGTGGTTAGATCCAACCATAATCACAGAGATGTATTTACTGTAAATAAAAAAAATATACCCAATACACAAGGAACTTCAAATGCAATTTATTGGACGACACAGATTATAATCAAGGACGAAAAAGTACCAATGGAATCCCAAAGGACATAAATCAACAAATATGGCATTTGCCTGACTGCCATGGTTATGTGAGGCCATGCACAATAGCAAAATACATCAAATACCCCACATATCAACTGA
This sequence comes from Oophaga sylvatica, assembly GCA_033576555.1. NCBI lineage: Eukaryota > Metazoa > Chordata > Amphibia > Anura > Dendrobatidae > Oophaga > Oophaga sylvatica. The sequence goes on along the minus strand of JARQOD010000002.1, from coordinate 185,514,451 downwards.
AGTAGATGTCCTTGAGTAGGTCAAAGTGGATCATAAAAATAGGCGCCCATATGTCTAAAGAACAGTAGACTCGATGTTCAAAAAATGAGATCTGTCAAGATCATTATGCAGTAGGGTCAGTCTTGTAATTCAGAGAAGACACAGACTCCCTTTAGAATAGACATACAAGGGCAGTTAGATATTTGGTCCATCCAAGAAAATGATGTTGACACAGATCATATGTCCAGATGTTGCTTCATGGTGAGTATCACTAAATAAATGAGAGTCCAAGATTCTGGATAAATGAACAAAGAAATGGAAGTAGAAACCATTATAGGATTTAGTAGCCACTAGTGATGAGCGAGTATGCTCGTTGCCCGGGTTTTCCCGAGCACGCTCAGGTGATCTCCGAGTGTGTGGGTGTGCTCGGAGATTTAGTTTCTGTTGCTAAAGCTGCATGATTTGCAGTTGCTTGACAGCCTGAATACATGTGGGGATTCCTTAACGAACAGGCATTCCTCACATGTATTCAGCCTGTCCAGCAGCCATAAATCATGCAGCTGCGTTGACATAAACTAAATCACCAAGCGCGCAAAAATACTCGATCACCCGAGCGTGGTTGAGCAATGAGCATACTCGCTCATCACGAGTAGCCACATAACGAAAGATGGTTACAATGAAGACAAACATTCAAAGATACACTAGCAAAGGGCCCAAGAGTGTTTAAATATTCACATAAAATTTACATTACTTGTTTTGAAAAAGAAGAGGAGAAAGCTCAAGGCCACATGGAAGTGGCCAAGAGAAGAAGTTGAGATTTATTCCAAATAACGATGCACTGGTCATGCTCTCACCCCCAGAGTACCCTAAGATCAAAAGAGAAAAGCTAATCTCAGTAGATGACACAGGGAGGTGCATATTCTGGTGTGCTGATTAGAAAGGTGGGCATAAAAAATAAGCACTGATTGAAGGAAAACGGAATCCAAAGATATAGGAAAAAAATCCAAGTCGAAAAATCATTGTGATGTAATAGTCCAGAAGGGGCACGTGAAATAAAAAAGGTGAAAGCGATTATTGGTTTTATAAAAAGTGTAGAAAGAAAAAAATAAATAAAAATCAAATAATGGAATATGTCTACAATGCCTGGGCATGCTCCTAATGAGGCAGCATATGTTCTCCTGAGGGATCTACTGACAGACCAGGATTAAAGTATCAGTCAATTCCTGGACAGTCTGTGGTGCAACGTGACATTGGTGGATGGAACGAGACATGATGTCCCAGATGTGCTCTATTGGATTCAGGTTCGGGGAATGGGCAGGCAAGCCCACAGCATCAATGTCTTCATCATGCAGGAACTGCTGATACACTTCAGCCACATAAGGCCTAGCATTGTCATGCATCAGAAGAAACCCAGGGCCACACTGCACCTGCATATGGTCTCACAATGGATCTGAGGATGTCTTCTTGGCACCTAATGGTATTCAGGGTACCTCTGGCTAGCACATGAAGAACTGTGGGGCCCTTCAAAGAAATGCTTCCCCACACCATTTCTGACCTACTGCCAAACCGGTCATGCTGGAGGATGTTGCAGGCAGCAGAATGTTCTCCAAGTTATCTCAGAATCTGTGAAATCTGTCACATGTGCCCAGTGTAAACCTGCTCTTATCTGTGAAGAGTACAGGGTGCCAATGTTGAATCTGCCAATCTTGATTCATTTGTGGACACTGGGCCCTCATAACACCCTCATGGAATCTATTTCTGACTGTTTGAGCAGATACAGTAAAGATGTATATCTTTGTACCGTGTTAGCCAGTAGATAGAAAAATATTTGGAGTTGAGAGTCCTCAGTGGTTGATACCTTTTAATGGCTAACTGAAAAGATGGTAACAAATTGCAAGCTTTCGAGACTACTCAGGTCTCTTCATCAGGCAAAGACTAATGCAAAATCTGAAGAATCACATATTTATACACCACACAGCACAGAAAAAATGCAATAGATAAGACAAGTGACGTGAAGCAGAATAGTCATTATGGCAGAGGGATGAGCATAAATATTGGAACAGTTCATAGATAAGGAGTGTGAAAGTTTTATTGCCCTCTGATTGGGGTCTGGTAATGTTTTGTGATGTTCTCACAGGGTCTCTTGGGGGTAAATTCCTTAATTGATATAAAACGTCATAAATCCGTGTGACAGGTTCATTCCAGCATTAAGAGTGTCAAAAGTCACCATCAATTTGTATTCGCAAACTCTTCTGTGTCTCTGAGATGTGAAACTACCTTTCAGTACAAGTAATTTCATATCTAATATGCTATGACCAGGGAACTGAAATGTTTTGCCACAGGTAGATCCATTCTTTTTTCTCTTATTGTGTGGCGATGAGAATTCATCCTTGTTCTCAGTTTTTGCCTGGTCTCTCCCACATACAGACCCCCAGTTGGACATTTAGTACATATAATTAGGTACACCACATTAGATGTGATGCAGCTGAAAGTACCTGGTATCTTGTAGTCCCGATGGGAGTTGGGGATCTTTATCTTGTCCGTGGTCATTATAAATGGACAGGTTTTGCATTTCTTCTTGTTGCAAGGAAAGATTACTGCAGCTGTTGGAGAGGACAGGGAACTTCTGACAATGATGCTTCTTAGATTTGGGGGCTGCCTAAAACACAGTAGTGGGGGTCTGGAAATATGGATTGTAATCGGGCATCTTTTTGTAGTAAAGGTTGTAGTTTCCGTGCAGCTCCCCTTAGCACCTCCAGATTTGAATTGTAGGTGACCACTAGAGGCACCCGGTTATTTTCTTCTTTAGTTTTGTAATGTAGCAGGTGATTCCTTGATATTCTGGTGGCTCTTGTAATTTGGTTTTCAATTGTTCTTGGATGGTAGCCATATTTTCAGTTGTTTTACTTTTTTTGTATATAATTCCACATGTGTTTCTTCATAGTTTTGATGCCTTCAGTGTGAATGTACAATTTTCATAGTCATGAAAATACAGAAAAAACTTTGAATGAGAAGGTGTGTCCAAACTTTTGGTCTATACTGTATAAACAGGCGAATTTGAATAGAATAGAAAGAACCATCAACTATTTTAGGAATTTAGGGAGGTTTCATAAGGACTATGATATATGGATATACAGGGTGGTCCAATAGTAGGTGGACAGAAAATAATAACATACATACACATACTGTCCACCTACTTTTGGACCACCCTGTATATATTGCTTTTAAGTAGTTATATACACATGCTTAGAATCCAGAAAAATTTGGACAATGACCGAATTTTCGTGATTTGGGCTCTCCATACTACTATTTTTTATTTAAAATGAAACAACTGAGATGCAATTGAAGTATAGACTTTCAGGTTTAATTAAAGAGATTGGATTAAAATATCCTGTGAAACATTTAGGAATTGCAACCATTTTTCTACAAAGCTTCCTCATTTTAAGGGCCCAAAAGTACTTGGACAAATTAATTTAACCATAAATAAAATGTTTATTTTTAGCACTTTGTAGAGTATTCTTAGCAGGCAATGACTGCCTGAAGTCTGAAAGCCATGGATGTTGCCAAACGCTGAGATTCCTCCTTTGTGATGCTTTTCCAGGCCTTTACTTCAGCTGACTTCAGTTGTTGCTTGTTTGTGGGTCTTTATGCCTTAAGTTTTGTCTTAAGCACGTAAAATGCATGCTTGATGGGGTTGAGATCAGATGATTGACTTGGCCATTGCAGAATATTCCACTTCTTTGCATTAAAAACTTCTGGGCTGCTTTCACAGTATGTTTTTGGTTATTGTCCATCTGTACTATGAAGCACCTATCCAATCAACTTTGCTGCATTTGGTGGAATCTGAGCAGAATGTATACCCACGTACACTTCAGAATTTATCTGGCTGCATCTGTCTTCAGTCACATTATCAATAAACACTAGTGACCCAGTGCCATTGGAAGTCATGTATTCCCATTCCATCACACTGCCTCCACCATGTTTTACAGAGAATGTGGTATGCTTTGGATCATGAGCTGTTCTAAGCCTTCTCCATACTTTCTACTTCCCATCATCCTGGTACAGCTTGATATTAGTTTCATCTGCAGAATGCTTTTCCTGATCTTGGCTGGCTTCTTTAGGGTTTTTTTTTAGCAACGTCTAATCTGACCTATCTATTTTTACAGCTAATTATTGGTTTGCTCCTCGTAGGGAAACCTCTCTATTTGCTCCCAAAAAGTCTTCTCTTTATGGTAGACTTAGATACTAAAACACCTACTTCCTGGAGAGTGTTCTTCACTTGGGTGGATATTGTGAAGGGGTTTTTCTTCATCATGGATAGGATCATCTACCTCTGTTGTCTTCCTTGGACGTCCAGGCCTTTTTGACTTCCCAAGCTTACCAGTGCACTATTTTTTTGGCAGAATGTACCAAACTGTTGATTTTGTCAATCATAACATGTCTGCTATCTCTCCGACGGATTTCTTCTTTTTTTCATCCTAATGATGGTCTGTTTCACTTCAATTGGAAGCTCCTTTAGCCACATGTTGTGGATTTACAAATGCCACACCTGGAATGAGATCCAGACCTTTTACCTGCTTAACTAATGATGGATTAATGAAAGAATAGCCCATGCAGCCGCATAAAGAGTTTTTGAGGAAACTGTCCAATTCTTTTGATCTCTTCAAAAAGAGGCAGCTACATATTAAATAACTGTACTTCCTGAACCCTTAGTCCAGTTAGGATGTGAATACCCTCAAATTAAATGTTAGAGTCTGCTCTTTAAGCCCATATTGATTATGTAACTGTTTTGTATCTTTTATATATCTTGGCAAACAGCTAATATGCCAAAACCTGTGTTACTCGCCAAATATTTCTGGATCTATATCTCTATCTATCTATCTATCTATCTATCTATCTATCTATCTATCTATCTATCTATCTATCTATCTATCTATCTACTAACTACTATCTATCTATCTATCTATCTATCTATCTATCTATCTATCTATCTAATATATGTGTGTGTGTGTATGTGTGCGTGTGTGTTTGAATGGTCCAGACCTAAATCCCATTGAGAATATGTAGCGCGACTTGTTTGCAAAGGAGAATGGGCAAAAATTTTAGCCTCTAGATGTGCAAAGCTGGTAGAGACATACCCCAAAAAGACTTGCAGCAGTAATTGTGAGAAACGTGGTCTTATAAAGTATTGACTTAGGGGACTGAATACAAATGCATGTCACAATTTTCAGATTTATAATCAAAAAATGAGAAAATCCTATATTGTTTACATTACACTTCAGAAATACTTGCTACTTTGTGTTGGTATATGACATAAAATCTCAATAAAATACAGTTAAGCTAGTGGGTGTAACGTGAAAAAAAAATTGAAAAATTTCACGGGGTATGAATAGTTTTTCAAGGCATTGTATATACTGTATATATACACTTGTGTCTTTAAAGAGTTTTCTGGGAAAAAGTAGGCTACATGGAGCAAATGCCATAATTTTTCTGCTACTTTAGCATAACTTCCATTTTCCCTGTTGGTCTTGGTTTACCTTCCTCCAGCAGTCATACCAATCACGGGTTTCAGTAGTCGGTTACCATACATGCCAGTGGTCACTGCTAAGGTCAATGATTGGCTGCAGCAGTAAAATGGCTAGACAGCACGTGAGAGCTGCAGAAAATAGTAACAAAAAATAGAGACTTGCACAGAAGCTCTGGAATAGCAGGAGATTAATCAGGAAATTTAAGGTATTTGCTTTGTTTATTCTAAGTTTTGCTGATCCTGAAATAACATAAATTTGTCAGTATTTCTTATGTAATCTTCCTAAGGTAATTGATGGTCTTGCCTTCATATTCATAGACAGTAAGTAAATTATCATGTATCCAAACCTTTCCAAGTACAATATTCAATAATATAGAAGACATCTAAAATTGTAGGGAGTTTGTTGCCAATTCACCTATGGGTCAAGAATTTTAGCAATAATATAACAGAAATGTCAAAAGTTCATAGCACGATGTGAACACAAGGTCAATAATCAATAAACAGGTCCCTCTTCTATTTTTATAACTCTGTGTATCCCTGGTTCATATTACATTATTTGGACGTATTCAGACTCCTGCCATGTTTCAGTCCAGATGGGAGCAGCAATACAAACACGTGTTCTGGCGTGCTTGTGACCTAACAGGAAACACCTGTACTGCAGTACTATCACAGAGTTCAAAGTCCTGATGGAAATCCGATCAAAAAGATTGTTGCTTTTCCTTTTTTGTTTATCACACAAAAGTGAGTGGAAAGATATAAATGTTATGAGATAACTACACTATGGCTCCGATTTATTATTTGTGTTTTTTTGTTAAATTACTTTTCTTTTTTGTCTTGTGCTATTCATTGCCATTTTATTTAAGACAAATTCTTAAAAATGGTTCAATATTTAGAGTTGAGAGTCCTCAGTGGTTGATACCTTTTAATGGCTAACTGAAAAGATGGTAACAAATTGCAAGCTTTCGAGACTACTCAGGTCTCTTCATCAGGCTGAACTAATACAAAATCTGAAGAATCACATATTTATACACAAAAACACAGAAAAAATGCAATAGGTAAGACAAGTGACGTGAAGCAGAATAGTCATTATGGCAGAGGGATGAGCATAAATATTGGAACAATTCATAGATAAGGAGAGAAAGTTTTATTACCCTCTGATTGGGGTCTGGTAATGTTTTGTGATGTTTTCACAGGGTATTTGGAGTAAATTCCTTAATTGATGTAATAGGTCATAAAACCATGTGACAGGTTCATTCCAGCATTAAGAGTGTCAAAGGTCACCATCAATTTGTATTCGCAAATTCTTCTCTGCCTCTGAGATGTGAATCTGCTTCTTAGTACCAGTATTTTCATATCTGACATGCTATGATCAGGGGAGCAAAAATGTTTTGCCACAGGTAGATCCATTCTTTTTTCTCTTATTGCGTGGCGATGAGAATTCATCCTTGTTCTCAGTTTTTGCCCGGTCTCCCCCACATACAGACCCCCAGTTGGACATTTAGTACATATAAATGGTTCAAGCAGATCATGATGTTTGCTCAAAGTAAAAACGGGGCTTTGTTTTTATCTTTATCTTTTTTGCAACCTTTTAAAGCAAAAAGTTGCCCATTCCGCAAAATGGTGCAAAAATTACACAGATATATCTGATATACATAAAGTAGCTCCAGTTGGGGACTGGAATATATTTGCGACACATTTTGTGACTTTCCGAAAAGACAAAAATGAATCAATCACACTTACAAATATAGCCTTCAAAAGACTCACAAATGTAAGCATAAATATCGTGCAAACAAAACAAGATACAAAACACAAAAATGCAACAAAAAACAGTCACAAACGTGATAATGAATCAAGCTCTATCTTGGGGCTTAAAGTGAACCTGTCACCAGATTTGGCCAATAAGAGATACGCCATCACCTTTCAGGGCTGATACACAACATTCTATAATGCTGTATATCTGCCCCCAACCCGACCTGTAAGAGTGGAAAAATAACTTTTATTAAATTGACCTGCGGGGCGGTCTGGTCCGATGGGCGTCGCTGGTCTTGGTCTGGCGCCTCCTGTCTTCTTACGATCGCTGTCCTCCTGCTTCCTTCATGCAGATGACGCACCCCTTCGTCATCCACACAGTCTCTTGACACAGCGCTCTTGCGCAGATGTACTTCTCTGCCCTGTCGAGGGCAGAGCAAAGTCCTGCAGTGCACATGTGCCGGGTCTCTTTGACCTTTCCCAGCACCTGCACACTGCAGTACTTTGCTTTGCCCTCAACAGGGCAGAGAAGTATGCCTGCGCAGGGGAAGGTGTTGAGGAGATGTGTCATCCACACGAAGCAAGTAGAAGGGCGGCATCAAAAGAATATGGGAGGCGCCAGATCAAGACCAGCGACGCCCATCAGACCGGAACGCTCCACAAGTGAGTATAATAAAAGTTATTTTTCTTTTCTTGCAGGTCCGGTTGGGGGCAGATATACAGCATTATAGAATGATGTATATCAGCCCTGAAAGGTGATGGCCTTATCTCTTATTGGCCAAAACTGGTGACAGGCTCCCTTTAAGCAGTTTCAGTCCGAGCACAATCTATTAAAACATTGGACCACACTCGGACCAATATTATTCAATGATGCTATGTACATATCTGATTTTTTCCTAGGACTGAGTGGTCAGAACAAAAAAAATCATTGCATGCACGGTTTGCCTCTGATAATCGGATTGCTCTTGGCCATTCAAGTCTACGGATCTGGGGAAAAAATTGGACCGTACTTTGATGACATCTGAGTGCAATCCAATTTTTCATGGACTGACAGAAGAGAGAAGATAGAGAAAGTTTTTTTTTTTATTCTCCCCATTAGAAAAAATTGGATCACACTTTGATCAGCGTCTGATCAGAGTGTGATTAGGATATTCGGACCGATTTTCTCAGATGAGAAAAAAATGGTCGTAAGACTGTACAAGTGTACTGCCACTCACACTGCTCTCCACCATCTCTATCTCATCTAATACTGGAGATACCAAGGTGCCGAGGTAAGAAAAGGCTGCTTACACTACTACCAACACTGTCTACCAGATCTAATACTAGAGATACTAGGATTGCTGAGGTAAGAAGAGTCTGCTTACATTGATGTCCACCCTATATGATGTAATACTGAAGATAATTGGAGTGTTCAAGAAAGAAAGAGCTGCTCATACAAGTCCACCAAGTCTATCTGATTTAATACTGTAGATGCTAGGTGCTGAGATAACTATAAGCTACACACACTGCTGCACACCCTGTCACCAGGGGTAAGGAAAGGTAAGGAAAGGCCACTAACAATGCTTTACACCCTGTCTGCCTGATCTAATACTGGAGATACCAAGAGTGCTGGGGTAAGAAAAAGCTGCTCACGTTGCTGTTTTTCTTGCATTTCCAAATGTTGTGTGGCTGTTGTGACCAGGAGATATTTTCTTTCTATATTGTTTTCTATTCAGGATGTAAATCATTCACAGACTCCACAACTCTACTGCACTAAAAATGCTAGGTAATGGAAGAGCTTATGACCAGAACCAAAGAGTGGTCATAAATAGTTGCACATCCAGTTGGAAGAATGTCTCAAGTGGGGTACCACAGGGCTCAGTCCTAGGCCCTGTGTTGTTCAACATATTTATCAATGATTTAGACAAAGGAATTGAGAGTAAACTGATTACATTTGCTGATGACACAAAGCTAGGAGGGATAGGTAATACTAGAGAGAGAGGATTCAAAAAGATCTAAACAAACTGGAGAAGTGGGTAGCATCTAACAGAATGGTTTTAACGGGGAGAAATGCAAAGTCCTACATCTGGGCAAGAGAAATGAAAAAAGCACATACAGAATGATAGGAATAGGGCTAAGCAACAGCACATGTGAAAAAGACTTGGGTATACTAATAGATCACAAACTTTACATGAGTCAACAGTGTGATGCAGCAGCAAAAAAGGCAAACACAATTCTGGGTTGCATTAACAGGAGGTCCCTTCCAACTCTACTATTTTATGATTCTATGACCTTTCCATGGCCTTCTCTAAAAGAAAAACACTTTCAAAGGGAAAGCTGTTTTCAATTGGATGAGTGTAATGTACAAGACTGGTCACATACTCTTAGGCCGGCGTCACACTAAGGAGGAATACGGACGAGTGAGAGGCGTGAAAACCACGCATTACACACGGACCAATATTTCTCTATGGGGAAACTCTGATCATGCGTATTTTCCTCGGCCGTATCTTACGGTGCGAGACACCCGCAGCATGCTGCGATTGTACGCGTATTACGCCCGTTGTACGCCAATGAAAGTCTATGGTTGCGAGAAAACAACGGATTACACACGGACCAGACGTGTGACTTGCAAGAAATACGCAAAACTTCTGCAGCTCACAGGAAATGGTGCAACACATGCTGCAGGAAGCTGACACATGCAAATTAGCTCAAAAAGAGCGCCAGACATCCCGGAAGAACGCCTCCACGAAGTTGGCCATGATGTCTACACTCATCAATGTGGAGATGTTGAGAGTCTTGCTGCAGGAGAGGCCCGAAATTTGGCACCAAAAAGATGCACATTACCCCGACCGCGCAAGGAAAGAGGCGGCATGGAGGCGCATCTGTGGGCAGATATTTCCCCACTTTAGTGACAGCCCACGCGAGGAGCAGCAGCGAATCAGTAAGTTACTTGATTTTTGTACAACCTTCTTAAGGGTAGTTCTAGCGTAGAATTAGCACCACAAATTTATTTTTTTTTTGGCGCCAAAATGTTAGTATAGTCACATCATACTAGACCCCCATGACTATATAACGTGTATGTAGAATAATTAGGCTTTGTCCAGCTAGCTAAATTATTACATTGTATGTGTCATTGCAGTGGATGATGTTATGAGAAGATGGAGAAGCATGCGCGACCAATACAGGAGCCAACGTCAGCAGAGGCCCAAGAGTGGGTCAGCATCACCCAGAAAGCGAAAGTACGTTTACTTTGACAGGCTGGGTTTTCTTGCACCTATTCTGGATCTCAAACCGTAAGTACATACATCACACCACATACCACATATTCAGTTTAGGCTCACCTCTCCAACATGTTCTAATCCCCTTTCATTTCCCAACAGATCTGATGATCTTCCTGCACGGGCGCCTACACCTCAACCCATTCCGCCACCGAAACAACCTTGGCAACAACAGGGTCAAATGGCTGCCTATAATCCGACTTCCCAATATACGATACGATACGATACACTTTATTGATCCCGAGGGAAATTATGGTATCACAGCAGCGTTACAACAGCATTACAAACAAACCATTACAAACAGCATTACATAGAGTAATTACTAGACACAGATTTGCACATGACTAACCACAATACGTAACAAACAAAGGTACACAAATCTCTAATAATTTCCATTAGTGCGCCAGTCCTAGGTTGTAGTCATCTTTCACCCTTAGTGAATTGTTATACATCCCCATAGCGGTAGGCACAAACGATTTCCTGAATTTCTCCTTCTTGCACCTTGGAAGGATTAAACGGTTGCTGAATGTGCTCTTCTGCTTCAAGAACAGCTCGAATAGTCGGTGTGTATTATTGTATGCCCACTTGTACAGATCCAGTGTTGGAGGCTGTTCCCAACCTGGATGTGGTGAACATGGTCATATTGGGGGGTATGATTCTCGTGGGTATCATCTTACACAGGAATATAATCTCCCTTATCTGTATGGCAATGTGCCCACACACCAACCTGACCATGGCCAGATTGTTGTGAATATGCTGGATGCGGCTTCTGAGCTGGGGCTCCCTCCGGTGGTTGCTGAGGGTAATGAACTGATTACTGAATGGCCTTCAGCTGGCGCTGAATGGTAGGATATAAGTGGCCTAAGTTCCCAGCAGCCTTGCCGGTTATCAATTGTTCCTGCTGGTCTTGCTTGAAGCACTGCTAGGTTCCTGCTCTCCTTCAGATAAGTGTTTGCTGTTTTTTTTTTTCCTGTTTGATTTTCATTGCTGGTTTGCTGCTTGCAGTGGACTGCAGCCTGTCCGCTTTTGGGGATCTGGCGCTGCAATTGTGCTCCGTTTTTGTCTGCACTTTTGCTTTGGTCCTTTGATACTTTTTATTTGCTGAATAGCGTTTGTTACACCAGAGATCTGATTTAGGTGGATGAGATTGTGTGATCTCAGGTTTTTTGGCAATCAGAAGTGTTGGTATTTTTTAGGGTTTTTGTTGGATTGCAGTCAGAATTCTTTCCTGTACTTTTCTGTCTAGACAGATTGGGCCCCAGCGTTTGCTCATTCTATTTTCTGTCTGTGTCTGTGCTTTCTTCTTGTCTAACCGCCATTACATGTTTGGGGGCTTCCTATTTTCTTTGGGGATCTGCTCCGGGGCAGATAGCTTTCATCTTTCTGCCTTTAGGTGTAGTTATCTCTCAGGCTGTGACGAGGCGTCTAGGATCAACGTAGGAACGCTCCTCAGCTACCTCTAGTTGTGTGGTTAGTACAGGGTACTGCAATCCAATAGGTTCCAGCCTCTCTGGTGTGTTACTGTTTTTGCTATTTCTCCTCAGTTACCGAAACATAACACCAGATGTTAGCTCAGGGCCCAGAAAATGCATCCAAACAGGGTGATGGTCAAGGTGGTCATCCAAGCCAACCACACAGAGATGCTGGGAACCCACCAACCCCACCACCCACATACAACCAGCTGTAATTTTGCATGTAACTTATCTTTTAGGAATTAAAAACCAGTAAGTAATGGTTTTATATTTAGTTTAACCTCCTCTTGTGTCTAAGACATTTGCAGTAATCTAGATGCCTGTAAACAACATATGCTAGCAATATGCTGTTCAGTAGGCATAGTCAACGTCTATTATTTTCATTATCTGTTCATATTGAGAGAAATGTTAGTTCTTTGTGAACATTTATTTTAACACCATGTTGTGAAACGCATATTTGCACTCATCTGAATGCCTACAAAGACCATATGGTACTTAGGCTACTTTCACACTTGCGTTTTTTTGCGCAGCGCCTCGTGCGCACATGAAAAGCATTAAAAAAACGCATGCAAACGCTTATAAATGCTGCAATATTTAGTCGCATCAGTGTGCGCATTACGACCAAAAAACGCAGCGTTTGTATGCGATTTCAAGCATTTTTGCATGCGTCTGCGTTTTTTCGGCGCATGGGTTGTCTACGTGTCACATTTCTATCAACTGTGTCTCTATCATCTGTCTCTATCATCTGTCTCTATCATCTGTCTCTTATCATCTCTGTCTCTATCATCTCTGTCTCTATCATCTGTCTCTATCATCTCTGTCTCTATCATATCTGTCTCTATCACCTTTTTATCTACACTCCTCACAATGTATCTTGTGTAGGGGTTGTTTAAACAAGTTAGACATTATTTACTCAAAAATTGCGTGCGCGCAAAAGCGCTGACGAGCGCAAAGCCATGCGCACGCCAGCGCACCCATAGACTGCAATGTTATTTTTTGCGCATAGCATGCGCACACGTGCGCACGCGTTTTTTTAAAGTGGCTGGGCGGAAAAAAAATGCAACATGTAGCGTCTAGCGCATATGGACGCACACCTGGAAAATGCGCAGCGCTCGCTAAACGCAGATGAACGCATGCAAGCGCTAGACCCTGCGCCCTCCATGTTAAATATAGGGGAACATTGCACATGCGTCCGATAGCGCACGATGCGCTGCGCAAAAAAACGCAAGTGTGAAAGTAGCCTTAGCTGGTGGTATATGGGCTATGGGAAAAGATTATTATTTCGTTAGATATTATAATTTATACCAATGTTTGTTATTTATTCCCCATCCCTGTTAAAAATTGTTGGCTAATGCATCATTGCATTAGTCTAGTCTTATAACCTAATCATATGGGGCAGATATGGTGCTCACTAGTGATAGTGAAAGTTTGTTAGTTTGTTAAATTTTATTTCAGTCCATGTTGGCTACTGCATATTTGAAGTAGTATAATCTTGTCAACCAAACATATGGGTAACATATGGTCTTCACTATACATAGTGAACGGTTGTATTTTTTGTAAATTTATTTTGACTAACAGTTGTCAAATGCATCTTTGCACTTGTGTTATGTGATCAATCCGACATATGGGTCACATATGATCAGCACTACCCATAGTGACTATTGTTTTTTGCCTTTACATACTATTATTTATGGAACAATTTGTAATGTTGTCATGCCTTATTTTGGTTCTTGTGTAAGAATGCACACTTACACTATTGTGCTGTAAATACATATACCATATGAAGCAAATATGGTAGTCACTACCTCAAGTGCCAGTTTGCACATATAGATATCTATTTTTCTAAAAAGTTTTAAGTCTTTTTTCATAAGTTGTTTATACTCAACCACCAACACATCTGTTATAACCATTAACACCAGACAGAGACTATGAGAATATGGGAAGTTGCATTGGTCCTCAAATCCCCTGGCAATCCTCTTCCACTCTTCCATCTTTGGCTCAGGCATCACCAGTTGATGAAGTCTGTACCACAGTTGTGAGCAGGTATCACGGACAATGCCAGAGATGTTGGACGTCCCAATTAAAATATCCAGATGGAGTGCGGAATAGGATATGCCAATAGTTATGAACCTACAAGTAAACAAATGTACAGAGAACAATCAATACACATGCACAAAGGTTTAACAAACACACTATACATAACCCTTGCATGACTTAATGTCCAAACAATCAAAAGTTAAATGTAGCCCAAGTACCATTTTTCTCCAATGTTTATATTGACATCATTGTTCAGGTACTTCAAGGTGATATATGGCCTATATTATGAGGATATTTCTGCAACATTCATAAGGGTAAAGGGATACTAGTGGGAAAACATATCATCAATAGACAGTATTAGGTGAGGAATACACACCGTAGCGTAAGGAGAAGTCACTCCTCTGCAGAGATAGCTTTCCGCATCCTGGTAGGTCATCCCTGGGCGCACAATCTCCCACAAAACCTCAAATCTGGAATGGTCATCAGACAAAACTCGACAAAATTCTCTGGAAGAGTCCGCAGAGATGCATACAGCCGGTGAAAATGGGCTTTATTGAGTTGTTGCTCAAATGCGGAAACACCCACATTCGCCTCCTCCTTGGCGGATCAACGATCACTGGGTAAGGCTGGCCAAAGCGGCAGCACAAAACACAGTTGTACAACACTCGATCAGTTGGAGAGAACTGAAGAGTGTCAGACATGTTGGCAAGCAAGCAGCAGTACTCCAACACAAGCAGACCACAAAAATGGCAAGATTGGGGGTTACAACCTGATGCAGAGCCAATAAATAGGCTTGCTGATGATGATTTGAATGATTTTCAGGCCTAAAAACCGTTAACTGTCCATTTTGCAAGGCGGCGATAAAAATACGCTGTACGGATGCCATACGGATTGCATACGGATGGTTACATGTGCAAAATACGCAGCCGCACCCTGATAACGGATTAAATACGGATTGTTGTGCCGGCAACATTTTGGCGTATTACGCTCGTACAATACGGTCTGTATTTTTCTACGGTGAGTGTGACGCCGGCCTTACATTACTGGCCATTTGATAACAAAAGTCCTGTGCACTCTGTGAGAAAGGCTGCACTAGCAAGTGTAAGACAAGAATCTGTAGTGTTTATACATTAGTAATTGCCACAAAATCAAAGCTCCAATACTTTTTTCTAAATAAAGATAAAATGGACAACCTTTTTAATATGTGACTTATTTCATTGGTGGAGATTAATCTGTGAAACTCTTCCTGTTGGCTCCTGGACTGTAAATGCAATATACCTTATGACATGACAAAGTTTTACTAAACCAGAAGGTGCAATCATGCAAATCGTATTTCAGTCAATAACAGTGCAATTTTTTACTGCAGAAACATAGAGTTGCAAAATGCAATGAATAAATAGTATTCCAGGGAAAGCAAATGTTGCTGTACAGTCATTACATTTTAAATTAATGTAAATTATATGATAAAATATTTTCACTTCTACATTGAAGGCTATGTTGCAGATCAGGCCAAAAATAATGGCTAAAATTGCACAGCATAGAAACATTTTGAACATCGTTATGGAACTCTACTGTAATGGAGCCCTTAAGATAAAGAAGTTTGTCATACACCGATCTGTTATTTCTATTTTCCTGTTTCTATGATGGAATAGAACAACTGTAACAAAGAATGCAGATTAGAATACTTTTTGTTGCAAAAAATAGGATGACAAGAAAAACAAGACAATCCAATGTTATATGACTTACAAGATTTCATTTATTCTTAGCAGTGAATTGTTTTAATTACAAATAATCATTTTGTGTGATGCTTTGTGATCAAGTCCAATAGTCTATACCCCATGACTACAAATGCTCTGATACAGAATTGAACTTGTGATCTTGTGTCATTATTACCAGCTTCTACGTCCCTTTATCTTTCTATCTGTTTTTATTGTGAGGCTAATTCTGCTAAGGAAAGCAAGCTTTATTTGCAGCTGTTTGTAATCCTTAGCACTGACTTAGTTATTAAAAAGAAAACTACTGAATAATTTAGATCAACATATTATAAAAGTGGTCATTTCAATAAAGTAATTTTAATCAAAAATATTATGTAACACTAAGGAATTCGTGTCCAGATGTTACTTCAATTTCCTTTATGTATCTAACATGCTGAGCCAATTGAATAACTAAAAAGAACATTCCTTAAAGATTTTGTGTTAGTGTATAAAATTCATGTTTATAAGGAAGACAAGTGCTGGGGACATTGATATATGTACAGTAAAAAATTAACAGCTCAGCAGTGTTACTTTGTCCAAACAGCTCAATGTTGTAATTGAACCAAGGTCTTCACAATTCATAAATTCAAAGCTGCTGCTTGCTGTACATTAGGTTGAAGCACAATATATCTGTCATGATGAAACCACATATAGTCAAGGTCGAAAATGTTGGCACCCTTGAAATTGTTCCGGAAAATTAAGTATTTCTCCTAGGAAATTATTGCAATTACACATGTTTTGTTATACACATGTTTCTTTATTTTGTGTTTATTAGAAAAACTCAAAAAAAGAGAAAAATAGGTAAATAGGACAAAATTTCACACAAAACCCTAAAAAATACAGGACAAAATTGTTGGCACCATTCCAAAATTGTGGGTAAACAACTTTGTTTCAAGCATGTGATGCTTGTTCAAACTCACCTGTGGCAAGTAACAGGTGTGGTCAATATGAAAATCACACCTGAAACTAGATAAAAAGGGGAAATGTTGACTCAATCGTTGCATTGTGTGTCTGTGTGTGTGCCACACTAAACATGGAGAACAGATAGAGAAGAAGAGAACTGTCAGAGGACTTGAGAATCCAAATTGTTGAAAAATATCAACAAACTCAAGGTTACAAATCCATCTCCAGAGATCTTGATGTTCCTTTGTTCATGGTATGCAACATAATCAAGAAGGTTAAAACTCATGGCACTGTAGCTAATCTCAAAGTGCAAGGATGGCAGAGAAAAATTGATTTAAGGTTGCAATGCAGGATAGTCCAGATGGTGAAAAAGCATTCCCAATCATGTTCTAATGAAATTCACGCTGTCCTGCAGGCTCAGGGTACTTCAGTGTCAGCGTGAAATATCCATCAACATTTGAATTAAATGAAAAACTATGGAAGAAGACCCAGGAGGACCCCACTGTTGACACAGAGATATAAAAAAGCTAGACTGCAATTTGCCAAAATTTACATGAGTAAGCTAAAATAATTGTGGGAAAGCATCTTGTACAGTAGATAGATGAGACCACGATTGAACTTTTTAGTAAAGCATGTCATTCTACTGTTTACCAAAAATGGAATGAGGCAAACAAAGAAAAGAACACAGTTCCTACAATCAAATATGGTCGAGGTTTAAAGATGGTTTGGGGTTGTTTTTCTGCCTCGGCACTGTGTGCCTTGACTGTGAGCAAGTCATCATGAAATAGAAAGATTACCAAATGATTTTTGTCAGTAGTGTAGTGCCCAATGTCAGAAAGCTGGGTTTGCATCTTAGGACATGCATGTTCTAGAGCAGTGTTTCTCAACTCCAGTCCTCAGGACCCACCAACAGGTCATGTTTTCAGGATTTCCTTAGTATTGCACAGATTATGGAGTTAATGCTTGAGCAGGTGATAAAATTATCACCTGTGCAATACTAAGGAAATCCTGAAAACATGACCTGTTGGTGGGTCCTGAGGACTGGAGTTGAAAAACACTGTTCTAGAGGGACAGTGACCCCAAACATATTTTAAGAAGCACCCAGAAAAGGCTAAAAAAAATATGCTGAAGAGATCTTCAGTGGCCAGCAATGAGTCCGGATCTAAATCCCATTGAACACCTGTGGAGAGATCTTAAAATTGCTGTTTGGCCAAATACCCTTCATATATGATAGACCCGGAGTATTTTACATTGAAGAGTGGTCCAAAACTCCAGATGAGAGGTGTAAGAAGCTTGTTGATGGTTATAGGACAAGATTAATTACAGTTATTTATTCTAAAGGGTGCATAACCAAATATTAAGTTGAGAGTGCCAACAATTTTGTCTTGCCCGTTTTTTGGGGTTTTGTGTGAAATGATGTCCAATTTGCCATTTTTTTTCCAATACACACAATGGAAATAAGCATTGGTATAGCAAAAAAAAAGTGTAATTACAATAATTTTCTGGGAGAAATATTACATTTTCTGGAACAATTTCAAGGGTGCCAACACTTCCAGCCATGATTGAAAATGAGCTGTATTATGAAGCATTAGTGTTATAGAGATTCAATAAAAATTCCAATAGTGAAGAGTGTATTAGCAGTGGTAATTGGCTATTATAAAGCTTGCAATTACATTTTTAGGTGTATCCAAAGAAGTGAAAATGTTGCTGGCATAAACATAATGGCATCAACTCTAATATTAATCACAAAATTAGACAATTGCATACATCAACAATGTTTAACAAGTTATAAGTTTTCATTTTCTTCCCCAAAATGATATCAGTAAAAATGGCAGCTCAGAGCTCATAAAGAACTCACAGAGCCCCATATCCCAGAAAATGAAAATGCCTTGAAAATAGGGACAAAATCTCCATTTTTTTTTTACAAATGTTCACATTTTTTTCACCACTTAAATAAAACAAAATATGCATATGGTTGGTATCTACATATTCATACTGACCTGGAGAATCATTCCAGGTCAGTTTTACTGTATAGTGAACGTGGTAAATAAAAAAAAGCAAACAATAATTTTTGAATTGCATTTTTTTGCAATTAATGCACTTGGATTTTTTTCCCGCTTTCCAGAGCATTACATGATAAAATGAATGCACTCATTCAAAAGTACAACTTGTCCTCCAAAAAACAAGCCCTCATATGGATATGTAGACTGAACAATGAAAAAGATATGGATCTTGGAAGAAGGGGAGGAAAAAACAAAAAGGAGAAAATGGAAATTATCTCAATCATGAACGGGTTAAGTTAGCACAATGGCTGGGCTAGAGCAAGAATGATTAACTATATGTGTTATATGAGCACAATAATATCCTTCACGTTTAAGCCTCACACTGGTGAAAAGCAGTACCAAAAGTGTAAAAAAAGTCACAAATATTCTGCACTGCATTTCATATTTTCCTATTGCCTTAAAGTCAACATCTGGCCAAAAGTTTGTTTTTGCATCTATAAAACATGTTAAGACCCACTGAGTCTTCTTTGCTTATATTACCTTCTAGTAAGCAGAACTAGGTTCTGCTCTTACAACCACACAACATACTCAAGTCTGAAAAAGAATTCCCAGGATGTTTTTTTACATCATCATGCTTCCCTTCATTGGTTTTCTGACTTCATTTGGTAATTTAACCCCTTAACAACAGTCGATACGCCTTTTAACAGCGGTAGTTAAGGGTACTTAAACCACAGTGCCGTGAATTCACAGCACTATGGAAAAAGTATATAGCCCCCCAGAGTCGGATCGCACATCAGAGAAGAGAGACATAGGGTCCCCGATCCCCCCGGTACCTCCCGGTGTCCCAAGACCCTCCTGCATCCTCCGGTGGGTGCCGCCATCTTGGCCCTGGAAGAAAATGGCGGGCACGGGCGCATGCGCAGTGCGCCTGCCAAATCTGCCGGCCGGCAGATTAATTCATTCAGTGAAGGTACATTTTGATCACTGTGATAAACCCTATCACAGTGATCAAAATAAAAAAAATAGTAAATAAACCCCCCCTTTATCACCCCCTTATTTAGGGAAATATAATAAAATAAAGAAAATATATTTATTTTAATTTTTCCATTAGGGTTAGGGTTAGAATTAGGGTTAGAATTAGGGTTAGGGTTACAATTAGGGTTGGAATTAGGGTTAGGGTTGGAATTAGGGTTGGCATTAGGGTTAGGATTAGGGTTAGAGGTGTGTTGGGGTTATGGTTGCTAGAATTGAGGGGTTTCCATTATTTAGGCACATCAGGGGGTCTCCAAACACAACATGGCATTCAAAAAGTCAAATGGTGCTTCCTCCCTTCAGAGCCCTGCCGTGCACTCAAACAGTGGTTTACCCCAACATATGGGGTATCATTGTACTCAGGACAAATTGCACACCAATTTTGGGGTTCTAATTTCTCCTGTTACCCTTGGGAAAATAAAAAATAGCGGGTTAAAAAATCATTTTTGAGGAAAAAAATTATTTTTTATTTTCACGGCTCTGCGTTTATAAACTTCTGTGAAGCACTTGGGGGTTCAAAATGCTCACCACACATCTAGATAAGCTCCTTGGGGGTCTAGTTTCCAAAATAGTGTCATTTGTTGGGGGTTTCCACTGTTTAGGCACATCAAGGGCTCTGCAAACACAACATGTCGCCCGCAGACCATTCCATCAAAGTCTGCATTACAAAATGGCGCTCCTTCCCTTCCAAGCGCTCCCATGCGCACAAACAGTGGTTTCCCCCACATATGGGGTATCAGCGTACTCAGGAAATATTGCGCAACAACTTTTGTGGTCCAATTTCTCCTGTTACCCTTGGGAAAATAAAAATAGCGGGCTAAAAAATCATTTTTGAGGAAAAAAATATTTTTTTATTTTCACGGCTCTACGTTATAAACTTCTGTGAAGCACTTGTAGGTTCAAAGTGCTCACCACACATCTAGATAAGTTCCTTAAGGGGTCTAGTTTCCAAAATGGGCTCATTTGTTGGGGGTTTCCACTGTTTAGGCACATCAGGGGCTCTCCAAACGTGACATGGCGTCCAGCCAATTCTGCATTGGAAAAGTCAAACAGCGCTCCTTTCCTTGCGACCTCTGCCGTGCGCCCAAAAAGTGGTTTACCCCCACATATGGGGTATCGGTGTATTCAGGAGAAATTGCACAACAAATTTTGTGGTTCATTTTCTCTTTTAACACTTGTGAAAATAAAAAAAAATTGGTTCTGAAGTAAATTTTTTGCAAAAAAAGTGAAATGTTATTTTTTTCCTTCCACATTGCTTCAGTTCCTGTGAAGCATGTAAAGGGTTAATAAACTTCTTGAATGTGATTTTGAGTACCTTGAGGGGTGCAGTTTTTAGAATGTTGTCACTTTTGGGTATTTTCTATCATATAGACCCGTCAAAGTGACTTCAAATGTGATGTGGTCCTTAAAAAAAAAATGGTGTTGTAAAAATGAAAAATCGCTGGTCCACTTTTAACCCTTTTAACTTCGCAACAACAAAAAAATGTTGTTTCCAAAATTGTGCTGATGTTAAGTAGACATGTGGGAAATGTTATTTACTAAGAAATTTGTGTGACATATCTCTGATTTAAGGGCATAAAAATTTAAAGTTTGAAAATTGCTAAATTTTCAAAATGTTTGCCATATTTCCGTTTTTTTTCATAAATAAACGCAAGTCATATAAAAATTTTTTACCACTAACGTGAAGTACAATATGTCATGAAAAAACATTCTCAGAATCAGCGGGATTTGTTAAAGCGTTCCAGAGTTATAGCCTCATAAAGTGACAGTGGTCAGAATTGTAAAAATTGGCCCGGTCATTAAGCTGCAAATTGGCTCTGTGACTAAGGGGTTTTAGCAGTTAAAATACAATTACTGCTAAATATACTAACATTTACCAATTGTTAATGGTTACTTTTATCCCTCTATTTGTGTATGTCTGAGATTTGAGATTTATAATTTGAAGTACCCAGCTTAACTATCCATCAGCATTCAAGCTGCGCCAGCTTTTGATTTTTTGCCATATTGGTCGCAATTGTGGCGCAGCCTGTTATCCCTCTACTTGTGTAAGTTTGAGATTTGAGGTTTATGATTTAAAGTATTGTGAGACTGTTTTCATTCTTGCACTGTATTTAAAATACATAAAAATAATTGTAAAGTAAAAACAAGAAACATACTTATTGCTTAACATAAAGATCTGTGGTTCAAGAGCATAGACTAGATAGGGAACTGGATTCCAGCTTTCATCCAGAGATTATATATTTTCATTGTCTAAAATGTCTGGAAATGTTTTCCTCCCCCTTTTGTCGGATCATCTGATGAGTCATTGACAAGTAGAAGAAAGATTTGCATCAGCACGGATCCAAGCACTGTTGCTGACCTTGGTCCTGCTAAATCTTCTGAAAATAATGCTCAATTGTTATGTTTATTTTTAGACTCTACATAAATCTTTAGCCTTCTGGAAATGCATTAGTTTATTATTATCTGTGCTGGTCACTTTATTTTAAGGTAGAAATCCAACCTGTTCTATAACATGATTTTTAAAGATGTTTTTCAATAAACCATTTATATTATAAATCAATAATGCATGTCAAAAAGGGAAAGAATGTGGATACCCAGCAGCTGGAACCTAATTGATTTTGAGATCGTTGAAGTTCCTTTCTCATTTTTAGAACTGAGGATATTCAATTACAATCCGTTTAAATTTAAAGGAGTTCATAGTCTTACGAGTTCTCCCACTTGTAGCTTTCAAAAGATGCATTTTATTTTAGTGGAGAGTGAAGGAAAAGGCTGATAGGACTCCCTCAGTCACAAGAGTGTTGGGGTCCCCTCTTTTATAAAAAAAAACATGATTGTCATAAAACTCTAATACATATGTTAACCCCAAAACTGTAGAAAAGAGACATAGCTATGCACTTAGTGCACTGCCCCAAGTCTCTAGTCAGTGGCGGCTATTTACACACAAGTAGTGTTGAGCGATACGATACCGCAAGTATCGGGTATCGGCCGATATTAGCTCTATCGGCCTTTCGATACTTAGTTCCGATATTTTCGTCTTATCGGATACCGGAATCGGGATTGTCACTGTCACTGTCAGTGTCCGTCGGTCGGGACTGTCAGTGTCCGTCGGTCGGGTCTGTCAGGAGTCAGCGGCACTTACCTGGCAGAAGATCTCCGGCGGTCACGGGCTGGACTGCTTCATGGCCGCCATCATCTTTCCCCGGCGGTCACATGCAGTTTCTCGCGATAACTGCAGTGACTGCTGGGTAATCCCGGCCGTAAAGCAGTCAGTCCGATGACGTCACCGCCGGGGAAGCAGGTAATCAGCTGTGCTGCGTTGCGATGACAGGCTCTGCCTGTCATTGCGATGTAGCAGAGCTGGATCGTCGTGGGACAGTCGTTACTATGGACTGCGTCGGACAGGTGGTATACTGTTGGTTTGTTTTTTTTCTTTTTTTACAGGAGATCGATGGCGTCGCAGGAATGAGTGTATAATAAAATTAATGAAAACTGTGTTGTCTCTTTTATTTCATTAAAAGAC
The DNA here is from genome assembly GCA_033576555.1 of Oophaga sylvatica. NCBI lineage: Eukaryota > Metazoa > Chordata > Amphibia > Anura > Dendrobatidae > Oophaga > Oophaga sylvatica. The sequence continues at coordinate 185,491,218 of JARQOD010000002.1, read as the reverse complement.
TTTTTTCTTGCTTTTTTTTTTTTTTATACATTTAATAACTTTGGGATTAATAATGGATCGGTGTCTTATTGACACCTCTCCATTATTAACCGGGCTTATTGTCACCGTGCAATCAACGGTGACATTAACCCCTTATTACCCCACTTGCCACCGCTACAGGGCAGTGGGAAGAGCCGGGTAAAGTGCCACAATTGGCACATCTTTTGATGCGCCAAATGTGGGGCTGCTGTAGCCTGGTATTATCAGGCTGTTGAGGGCCAAAATCCATGGGCCTTGACAGTCTTTTAATACCAGGCCGCAGCAGTCTGCATTTTACTTGGCTGGTTAACAAAAATAGGGGGACCCCTACGCCGTTTTTTTTTCGAGGGGATCCCCTATTTTTGTTAACCAGCCAAGCTAAGCAGACTGCTGTGGCCTGGTATTATCAGGCTTGCAAGGTCCATGGATATTGGATCCTTACCAGCCTGAAAAACCAGGCCTCAGTGGTCTGCTTCATCTGGCTGGTTAACAAAAATAGGGGGGACCCCACGCCAATTTTTTTCGAGGGATCCCCTATTTTTGTTAATCAGCCAAGATATGCAGACTGCTGTGGCCTGGTATTATCAGGCTGGCAAGGTCCATGGATCTTGGCTCCTTAACAGCCTGAAAATCCAGGCCTCAGCGGTCTGCTTCATCTGGCTGGTTAACAAAAATAGGGGGGACCCCACGCCAATTTTTTTCGAGGGGATCCCCTATTTTTGTTAATCAGCCAAGATATGCAGACTGCTGTGGCCTGGTATTATCAGGCTGGCAAGGTCCATGGATCTTGGCTCCTTAACAGCCTGAAAATCCAGGCCTCAGCGGTCTGCTTCATCTGGCTGGTTAACAAAAATAGGGGGGACCCCACGCCAATTTTTTT
>JARQOD010000002.1:185433484-185490220 GCA_033576555.1 Oophaga sylvatica | reverse complement strand
ACAAAAAAAAAAAAAAAAAAATTTTATCTTTCTGAAGCGGGAAAAAAGGGGGGAAAAAACCACAAGCTTCCAAGTGAACCGGGAAACCACAGTTGAGACAAGAACAATTGATCCCCCCAACCATAAGGGGGGGAACCCCCCCTTTTAAAAGACCTCGGGAAACCCCCGATTCCCAAAAATTCATTAAAGGTTTTTGGGGAGGGGTTTTTAACCACCGGGGGGGGGGTTCTGCCCCAAATTAAAATTTTTTAAACTTTCACAAAAAAAACCCCCCCTTGGGGGGGGTCACCAACCCCTTTTGGGAAAACCAGGGGGGCGGGTGACCCTCTGTTTATGCCCCTTTTTTCTCCTAGCAGGGGTGCCCCGGGCAAACCCCCAAAAAAAGTCCTTTACCATAACCTCCATTTAAAAACCCAAAAACGGGGGTTTTTCCCCTAGAAAAACGAGAACCCAATTTTTTTCTAAAACCCCAACCCCAAATTTTCCCTCGGGGCCCAAAAAGGAAAGGGGCCCCCAAAAAGGAACCATTTTGGGTCGACAAACCTCTTCAATAAGGACTTTTTGGAAACATGTTAGGAAAATTTTAAAAAATTTTCCCCGGAAGAAGTAAAAAAAGGGGAAAAAAGGAAAAAAAAAACCCAGATTTTAAATAAGGCCAATAAACCTGGGGTTTAAATTTTTGGAGATGAAAAACATGGGATTTTTTTGGGGGCAACCGGGGCCAAGCCCCCCAAAAAATTTAAAAAAAGGGGGGCCCCATCAGTCCTATCCCGGGTTTGGGGAAAAGGGGGGGGCCCCCTCCTAAGGGGGGAAATTTCCTCCAAAACCTTTTCCCAAATCTGCTGCTTTTCGCCCCCCAACAAGTCAACACCGGATAGACAGAAGCCCCCCGTCTTTCCCAAAAAAATCGGGGGGAAAACCCAAAGGGGGCCCAAAAAAATTGAAAAAACAAAGGGGCCCCTACCCCCCTTTTTTAAAAAAAACTCCCCCAAAGGGGAAAAAAAAACCCACCCATTTTGGGGCACAGACCAAAGCAAAAAATAACCCCCCAAAGCCCGGGGTTTTTTCTCTCATTTTTTTCCTTTTTGGGCTGGGAAAAAAAAACAGAGGAGAAAAAAAATTAACACCTTTTTTTAAACAAAAAGCCCCCCAAAATTTTGGAAACAAACGGGAAAATCCCGTCAACACAATTTTTTCGGGAAATTTCCTTTTTAACCCCAACCCCCGGGTGCTAAAGGGAACAAAGGCCCCCCTTCGGAGGGGGGGAAAGGGAAATTTGGGAAGGGCCCCCCCAAAAGGGGTCTTTTTTAAAAACCCATAAAAAAACACCCAGTTTAAATTTTTTTCCCCTAAAAAACGGGGGGGGGAAAATTTAAAATTTTCCCGGGGGAAAAGGGTCCATGGCCCTTTTGGGGGAACGGGCAATGGCCAACAAAACTAACCCAAAGGGTTGGGAGGGGGGGCCCAAGCCCCCCCAAAAATCCCAAAAATTTCCCCTGACGTCACGAGAAAAGTAGGCCACCAAAAGGACCGACCCCCCCAAAGTCCTTTTTCCAAAAAAAACCCTGATGCCGGGCCCAAGGGGAACAATAAAAACTCAACACCCCCTTTTTTTTTCCCCCGGGGTTTGGGGAAAAAACAATTTCCCAATAGGGCGCGTGGGGGTTTTTCCTCCTGACCCCCTTTCCCCAAACCAGCCCTAAAATTGGGCGAGGGGAAAAAAGAACTAAAAACCCCCTTTTTTTAAAAAAAAAACGGGATCAAAAAACCAGGAGAGTCCGAAAGGGGAAAATCTTCAAAAAGGGCCCCCTTTTTAAAAATTTTCCTTAGTGACGGGAAAAAAAAAGGAAAAAACCCCAAAAAAATTTAAAAATGTAAAAAAAAAGGGGCCCCCCTTTTTCTAGGTTTAAAATGCTTGGCTTTTTCCCCAAAAAAACCGGGCCCTTTTTGGTTTTCCGGGGGGGGCCGCCCCCCGATTTTTTTTTCCCCCCCCTTCCCCCCCAAAAGGTCTCCCCTTTTTAAAAAAAACCCCTTTTTCGGGAAAATAACTATTCCCCACGATAAAAAAAAAAAGGGGAAAAATTTTAAAAAACACGGGTTTTTTTTTTAATTTGGGATTTTTAAAAAAGGACCCCCCAAAATTTATGGGGGGGAAGGGGAATTTATTTCGAAAACATCAAAAAAATCAGTCGAAAAGTCAGGAACATCCTGAGCCTGGGGAGAGGCAAAAAAAACAGGAGTTTTGGCATTAACACATTGGCAGCCCAAACTGGTTACAGACACAGATTTCCAATCCAAAACAGGTTATGAGACTGTAACCAAGTGAAACCTAGTACAATAATGTCATGCAGATTATACAGCACCAAAAATTTGCAACTCTCCTGATGATCAGTTCAACCCTCATTATCACCTGAGTAGAGAACTGGGGTTTATTCTCAGCCAAAGGGGTAGAATCAATCCCCAGTAGGGGAATAGACTTCCGTAGGGGTAGCAAGGGAAACCCACAACGTTTAGCAAAATCAAAATCCATCAGGTTAATAGCTGCTCCCGAATCAACAAAAGCCTGAGCAGAAAATGTGGACAGGGAGCAAATCAGGGTAACAGTCAACAGAAATTTAGTCTGAACACTACCCAAGACAACTGAGCGTGCAAAACGTCTTCCCCGCTTAGGGCAGACTGAAATAGCATGAGAGACGTCACCACAAGTAGAAACATAACCCATTGCGTTTTCTAAACTCATGACGCTGTGCCCAGAAGCCACTCCATCACACTGCATGGGCTCGGAAGTGGTCCACAAGGCAACACCATTCCACACATACCTCTACGCTCACGCAAACGTCTGTCAATTTGAATCGCTAATGACATAGAATCATTGAGACCAGAGGGAGCAGGGAAACCCACCATAACATCTTTTACATTCTCTGACAGACCCTTCCAAAAAAGGGCTGCCAAAGCATCATCATTCCATTTGGTCAGGACTGCCCACTTTCGGAATTTTGACAGTTTCAATCAGCATCCTCAAGCCCCTGATTTAATGCCAACAAGGTTTTTTCAGCTTATCAGTGACATTAGGTTCATCGTACAATAACCCCAGAGCCAGAAAAAATGCATCAACATTACTCAAAACAGGTCCACAGGTGTCAGGGAAAAAGCCCAATCCTGAGGATCGCAGCGCAGGAGAGAGATGACAATTTGAACCTGCTGTGCTCGTTCCCTGAGGACTTTAGGTTTTAAGGCAAAAAAACAACTTACAGTTATTTTTGAAATTCAGAAATTTAGCTCGATCCCCAAAAACAAATCTGGCAAAGGGGATCCTAGGTTCTACAACCGGCAACCTTCAAGATAGGTAGCAATACTCCGAACTTCAGTGGGAAGCTGATCCACACGGCCAGACAACTGTGCAAACTCCATAGAGAGAAAAAAAAATCCTCCTCAGCACCCAGAGAAAAACAGGGAAAAAATGCAACAAATAGAGAAAAAAAAAAAATTTCTGACAACTTCCTTTTTTCTTTTTCCTTTTATTATTTTTCCCTTCTTTGAGTACCATATCATTTTCAGTTTGGCCCTTGATACTGTTATGATTTGGTAGCTGAGGAGAGCAGGCAAAAACGGCAATACACCAGAGAGGTTGGAATCTACTGGATTTCAGTACCCTGACTAACCACCACAACTAAAGGCAGCCGTGGAGCGTTTCCTACGTTGGTCCTAGACGCCTCGTCACAGCCTGAAGGTTAACTACACCTAAAGATAGAAAGAGGAAAGCTATCTGCCCCGGAGCATATCCCCAAAGAACATTGGAAGCCCCCAAACATGTAATGGCGGTTAGACAGAGGAAATACAGACACAGACAGAAAATAGTATGAGCAAATGTTGGGGCCCAATCTTACTAGATAAAAAGGGGATAGGAAGGACACTTACTGCAATCCAAAAAACCCTAAAAATACCAACTCTACTAATTACAAAAACACCTGAGATCACGCGACCTCTACCACCTAAATTTGTTCACTGGTGTAACAAAACTAAGCCGCAGCCACTGAAAAAACTGGAAAAGGCAAATGAACAAATAACAGTGGCTCCAGAAGAACTGAGAGGAGCCCAAGCCCTCCGGGGGGGGAGGGGGAAACCTGGCTAACCTCACAGAAATGCAGAGAAATATGCAAATGGTAAGCACAAAAACAAAAAACAGAAAATATCTTATCTGAGAGCAGGTGAAGAGGCAAGACCAGCAAGCTTCGAAGTGAACCAGGAACCACAGTTGAGACAAGAACAATTGATCACCGGCAACCATGATGGGAGGGAACCTCCCTTATATAAACACCAGTCTGTAACTCCTGATTGCTAATCCTCATTGAATGGTTCAGTACTGTTTGTAACCACCAGAGGGAGCTTCTGCTCAGAATTCATTTCTAACACATTCACAACAGTATATATAGTAATGGTGAAAATATTGGAAATCTCCCGTATATATTTCAGGAGTCAGACAATGACGCTCACAGACTCAGTCTGGATTAGAGAAGAATATAAAAAGCAGATCTGCAAGAAATAATCACACATGTGGGCCAATGTTCCAGGTGTCAATGATGCACTTAGAGTGGTGGGTGGAGGAGGACTTTCTGTCAAAATCGGTACTGTATCACCAGATACCAGGTATATATAGTATAGTGAAATTATTGGAAATCTCCGTATATATTTCAGGAGGCAGACACAGACGCTCTCAGGCTCAGTATGGATTACACAAGAATATAGGTTGGGAACGGAACCTGAAACCCATCTCTTCATGAAAGCCTACAGCCTGCAATGACCCTGCTACCTCCTCACCACTACCGGAGATATTGCCTCAACCAACACCGGAACTGCTGCAACCCCCCGACCTACTGTCTCCTGCCTCACAATCCTGCAGAATGTAAGCCCGAAAGGGCAGGGTCCTCTCCCCTCTGTATCAGTCTGTCATTGTTAGTTTGTTTACTGTAAGTGATACCTGTAATTTGTATGTAACCCCTTCTCATGTACAGCACCATGGAATCAATGGTGCTATAGAAATAAATAATAATAATAATAATAATAATAATATAAAAAGAAAAAATGTATGTATAGTATGGTGAAAATATTGGAAATCTCCGTAAATATTTCAGGAGGCAGAAACAGACGCTCTCAGGCTCAGTATGGATTACACAAGAATATAAAAAGATGAAAAAAGGGGTACTGTATCACCAGATACCAGGTATATATAGTATGGTGAAAATATTGGAAATCTGTGAAGGATTTAACTGCCCAGACTCCACAGCGGTGGAGCAGGGAGAGGTAAGTATTGCAAGTGCTGAGGCCCTGAACAAGCAGGGGGGGCACACTCGTGGGCACCGGTATTGGCACAGGGCCCCTCATAGTCCGCAGCTGTGTCTGACGGCGAGTGGGCCCCCCACCATCAGAGACCCTTTTTTTACTATGAGGGAACCTGTGCCAGTGCCGTCGCCCCAGAGTGGTACCCCCACCTGCTCAGGGCACCGGCACTTGCCTGGGTGCGCCAGGTGGTGACCCCGGTCCTTGGGGGACAGCCCAGATAGAGAGGTGGCAAAAATGGCAGATGTTGAGGTGTAGGCTGGACGTTCAACAGCTGCAAATGGAGGAATTGGAGAAGTCAGAGGAAGAGGAGGACAAAGCGAGCCATTTTGCTGGCAACCTATGTGTCATCAGGGGAAGGTGGGACAAAATCCTTTGAAACCCATGCATAGTTCATTTTATTTCGTGAAGGTTAGATCATCAACATTTTGTGTCAACAGACGTGACCTTCTTTCTGTCAGGATTGATCCTTTAGCACTGAAGACTCTTTCTGATAGCACACTACCAGCAGTGCAAGCGGGCTCCTGTAAGGCATATTGTGCCAATTCAGGCCAGGTGTCCAGTTTACAGGCCCAGTAGTCAAAGGGGAATGACCTGTGAGGGAGAACATTGATAGGGGAGGAGAAGTAATTTTTAACCATAGTTGACAACTGTTGTCTCCTGTCTGGTGCAATAGATTCAGTATTACCAGGCGTCTGAGTGGTCCTCGAGAAATCAGTCCACAACATGGTCATGAAACCCCTGTCTTCAACGCCACTTCGGCTGTGTGCACCACAAACACTTCTTCCATTTGGCCCAGTAAGGCTCGTGGTAAAACCTGCACCGCTGCTGTTTGCTGGGAATGCCTCTAACAAGCGGTTTACCAGAGTTACTTGTTTGTTCGCCAATATTAGATCTAGGTTCTCCTGTGGCAGGATGTTCTGTAATTTGCCTTTGTAGCGTGGATCGATGATGCTGGCCAACCAGTAGTCGTCATCCTTCATAATTTTGGCAATGCGGGGGTCCTTTTTAGGATCCGCAGGGCATAATCACACATGTGGGCCAATGTTCCAGGTGTCAATGATGCACTACCAGTGGTGGGTAGAGGAGCACTTTCTGCCAAATTACTCCAGTCACGCACAAACCCTGTACCTGACCTTGGCAAGCCAACATTTTCTCTTGCCCCTGAGAAGCATCCTCCTCCCGAAAATAATCATCCCTCTCATCCTCCTCTTCCTCTTCTACTCCACCTTGTCCAGGACAGTTCCCTGAGCATACAATGGCTGACTGTCATCAAGGCTTCCCTCCTCCTCTTCCTCCTCTTACTCCTCAGCTGCAGATGCCTGATCCTTAATGTGCGTCAAAGTTTGCATGAGCAGACGCATAAGTGGGATGCTCATGCTTATGATGGTGCAGTCTTACCAGCCGTGTGCATTCCTCAAAACACTGAAGGACTTTACAGAGTTCTTTCAGCTCTGACCACTGCACACCCGACAACTCCATGTCTGCCCTAAAAACTGCCTGCCCTTGTATCCTCCCATAAATGCATTACAGCCTGCCTCTGTTCACACAGCCTCTCAACCATGTGCATGGTGGAGTTCCACCTTGTTGCAATGTCTATGATTAGGCGGTGCTTGGGGAGGTGAAGCGATCGCTGCAGCCTCTGCATATGACTGGAGTCTACGGGTGTCACGCTGTATAGCAGATAAATATATATATATATGTGATGACAGTAATCTATATCAAAAGGGCAACATACTATATAACATGCGCATAGATATATGATAACATAGAATTACCTGACAGAATGTCCAGTGGGTCAATACGGAATCCGTTATACGCTGTCTCTGGCTAGAGGGTGACCGGGGTCTATGCTGACCCTAAACTGGGGTCCTAACTAATCCCTCTACCTGGAGGTACTGTTAAAGGTACAGAGGTCCAGGCCACCAGCGTAAACCCTGTCTCCTATCAATCCCTGCCAACTGTAATCTAGTCCTAAGAAGGACCCTGATTTCCACCAAAGGGAATGAACAGGTAACGGTTAATGAACAGAAAGACATACAAGAAAGACAAGAAATAAAGTAAATAAAGTCTTACATACAACACTCACACACAGTAGGAACACCTAAGGTCTCAGAGATAAACTATAAGCTATAAGAGTAAAAACAACTAAGGAACTCTTAGCTTAAGTATTCTCAGAACCGATCCAGTCTGCTAGACTACATGAATGCTTTCACCGGCATCTAACAAGCAGACTGGCAGGTATATGAAGGAATCTAATTAGAACATAATCAAAAGCAGCCGGGCGAGGCTGGACCTAGTCTTAGCAAAGAGCTAGGTAAATTAACTCCCTCATTACCAAACACAAAGAAACAGCAACTCAGCTGTGAGAAGTCAGAGTGTGTAATCGCGATGATCCTCGTGGCGATACACCCATGACAGTACCCCCCCCCTCTACGAGGGGACTCCGGACCCTCAGGGCCAGGTCTGCCCGGGTGAGTTGTGCGAAAGGTCCGAACCAATCGATCTGCGTTAACATCAGACGCAGGAACCCACGTCCTCTCCACAGGACCATACCCCCTCCAATGAACCAAGTAGTGAAGGGATCGGCGACTGAGACGTGAGTCAATGATTTTCGACCCATGAAATTCCACGTTATCATTGACCACCACTGAAGGAGGAGGTAGAGGTGACGATATGACTGGTGCCACATACTTTTTAAGTAATGACTTGTGAAACACATTATGAATTTTAAACGTAGGAGGGAGGTCCAGACGAAATGCCACAGGATTAATTATGGAACTGACCCTGTACGGCCCGATGAATCTGGGACCCAACCTCCAGGAGGAAACTTTAAGTTTTATATTCCTGGTAGACAACCAAACCAGATCGTTCACCTTCAGATCTAGACCAGAAACTCTCCCCCTATCAGCCATCCGTTTGTAACGGTTCCCGTAACCTTCAGTCTTAACCGATCTGGAACTATCAGTCTCCCTGGAAGTCCCACAGGGGCGTCCCCCTGAGCCCCCAATACCTCCCCTCAAGCTCAGAGCATACAGCTGACACTACAACTCCCTCCTGAGGAATAGAAACCGGATCATCCGTCTTCCGGCCCCTGGGAAAGAACGAGATAAGGCATCAGGAAGCAACTTTATTGAGCAGTCATATGCGCGATGAGGAGGTAACTCTTTACACCCCTCCTCTGAGAACATCTCCCAAAGTCCTCCAGAAAAGGAGACAAAGTCCTAGGCACAACCGCACCGATGACCGTGCTCATGCAGTTATTCCTGCAAAATTCACCCCACTGGCTTATCTTTCTGGATTGCCAATCAATCACTGGGTTATGTTTAGCCAACCAAGGAAGTCCCAACACAATAGGAGTAGGTAGACCCTCCAACACATAACAAGACAATTGCTCTTTATGTATTGCCCCTACTCGAAGATCTATGTTATGAACCGCTTGTACCAAGCTACCTTGACCGAGAGGTCTAGAATCAATAGAGACTATAGGACCGGTTTGGCCAATACACTCAGTTGCATACCATGCACCTGGGCAAACCGAGCGTCCACCAGATTAGCCCCGGACCCACTATCAAGAAAAACAGAAATCCTCTCAGTTCTAGTACCAATCACCACCTCAGCAGGCACGAGAAACTGAGAGGGATTTGGGGACGAAATACACACTCCCAGGTTAACTCCTTTGCTCAAAGAGGCCCGGGATGGACACCCCCCAACAAAATGTCCCTCTCTCCCGCAAAAGAAACACCTTCTAGTCTTGCGGTGCACCGCCGATTCCCTCCTACAAAAAGATGTCCCTCCCAACTGCATGGGTTCCTCAGAACAGACCAGGGGAACCTCAGTATAAGGGACTTTAGTAGTAGGTGGAGTCATCACGGGAGGCGGAGTTACCTCGCGTCTTCCCCGAATTCGTCTATCAATGCGAATAGCGAGGGCCATAGCAGCCTCCAGTGATGGAGGAGAATCATACTGAGCCAACACATCTTTTAATTTGTCAGACAACCCTTGACAAAACTGGCTCCTAAGAGCTGGGTCATTCCACTGAGTATCTGTTGCCCATCTACGGAACTCAGAAGAATATTCCTCCGCAGGACGATTTCCTTGCCGTATTTTACGTAACTTTGTTTCAGCAAGGGAAACTCGATCCGGATCATCATATACCAGACCCAGGGCAGTAAAAAATCGATCCACTGACTGGAGATCTGGGGAGCCTGGAGGAATAGAGAACGCCCAAGATTGAGGGTCCCCTTGTAAGAGCGAGATAACAATTCCCACCCTCTGCTCTTCACTCCCAGATGACCGAGGCCGCAGTCGAAAGTACAATTTACATGCCTCCCGGAAAGTAAAAAATTTGTCCCGCCCACCAGTGAACCTGTCCGGGAGAGCAACCTTAGGTTCAGATCTGGTTTGCTCCGGGGGGGACAAAACCTTGGACTTAATGTCTGCCAACTCCATGGACAACCCCTGCAACTGCCGGGCCAGCTGGGCTACTGGATCCATGACAGCTGGGGAGAATCTTTAGTATGGCCGGTGAAAATGTCACGCTGTATAGCAGATAAATATATATATTATATATGTGATGACAGTAATCTATATCAAAAGGGCAACATACTATATAACATGCGCATAGATATATGATAACATAGAATTACCTGACAGAATGTCCAGTGGGTCAATACGGAATCCGTTATACGCTGTCTCTGGCTAGAGGGTGACCGGGGTCTATGCTGACCCTAAACTGGGGTCCTAACTAATCCCTCTACCTGGAGGTACTGTTAAAGGTACAGAGGTCCAGGCCACCAGCGTAAACCCTGTCTCCTATCAATCCCTGCCAACTGTAATCTAGTCCTAAGAAGGACCCTGATTTCCACCAAAGGGAATGAACAGGTAACGGTTAATGAACAGAAAGACATACAAGAAAGACAAGAAATAAAGTAAATAAAGTCTTACATACAACACTCACACACAGTAGGAACACCTAAGGTCTCAGAGATAAACTATAAGCTATAAGAGTAAAAACAACTAAGGAACTCTTAGCTTAAGTATTCTCAGAACCGATCCAGTCTGCTAGACTACATGAATGCTTTCACCGGCATCTAACAAGCAGACTGGCAGGTATATGAAGGAATCTAATTAGAACATAATCAAAAGCAGCCGGGCGAGGCTGGACCTAGTCTTAGCAAAGAGCTAGGTAAAATTAACTCCCTCATTACCAAACACAAAGAAACAGCAACTCAGCTGTGAGAAGTCAGAGTGTGTAATCGCGATGATCCTCGTGGCGATACACCCATGACAACGGGCGAGCGACGGATGTGCGAGCACAGTCTTCGCACTTTATGGAGCAGATCTGTTAACTCCGGATAATTATTTAAGAAGCACTGCACCACCAGGTTCAAGGTGTGAGCCAGGCAAGGTATGTGTCTGAGTTTTGCCAGGGCTATGGCCAGCACAAAAATATGGCCGTTATCACTGACTACCTTGCCTGGCTCAAGATGTATACTGCCCAGCCATGACTCAGTTTCTCGCTGCAAGTAGTCGGCCAGTACCTCCGCGGTGTGTCTGTTGTCTCCCAAAGACATCATTTTTAAAACAGCCTGCTGATGCTTACCACTAGCTGTTCGATAGTGGGACACCTCGTGTGCAACACTGGCAGCTGCGGATGGAGTGCTCGTGCGACTGCGCTCCATTGACGAGCTTTCATTTCTGGAGAAGGAGGAGGAGGGTTGAACGCCTACAGCCAACTGTTGCCTATACCATGGGCTAGGCAGCACTGTTCCACCGCCGCTGTCCCCTGTGACCCTGCATCCACCACATTAATCCAGTGCGCAGTGATGGACACGTAACGGCCCTGGCCATGACTACTGGCCCATGCATCTGTTGTGAGGTGCACCTTTCCACTCACTGATTGTTTGAGTGCATGGACAATGCTGTCTTTCACATGCAGGTGGAGGGCAGGGATGGCTTTTCTAGAAATGAAGTGCCGACTGGGTAGGTCATAGCGTGGGACAGCGTAGGCCATGAGTTCTCTGAACGCTGCGCTTTCAACAAAACGGAAGGGCATCATCTCTAATGAGATCAGTTTGGCAATGTATGCGTTTAAAGCCAGTGTACGCGGATGAGACGATGAGTACTTTCTTGTCCTACTCAGAGTTTCTGGTAGTGTGAGCTGGACTTGAGAGCTGCATATGGGGGAACTAGCGGTGGACATGACAGACTGAGAGGGGGTTGGTGATGGTGATGGTGGTGGTGATGGCCTAGATGCAGTGTTTCGTTGCAAAAACATTGTGATTCCCTGACTGCTTTGGCCTTGCAACGACACCTCAACATTTCTTGCTGGTGGTATGCCAACCGGTGGGCTTACAGTGGGGGAAGCGATGGAGCGTTGCTGGCTAACTTCAGTTGGAGCATGTGCACATATGCTACCTGAGGTTTTGTAGTCTGTCCACGCTTGCAAGTGCATGTTCATTAAATATCTAAGCATGCAACTGGTATTCAAATTTCTGAGATTTTTCCCTCGGCTAAAGGTCTTTCCGCACTTCTTACAGATAACCTTTGCCTCATCAATGGGATTTTGGTCAAAAAAGTGCCACACTGGACTCTTCCTACTATGGTATAAATTTTCAGGGCTTGCACGCTGTGCTAATTTGACCGTCTGGCCAAGCTGTCCTTCAACTTTTTTTGTTTTTTTAACACCTTTTTGGACTGCTACAGGCCTGCCAGATAACCCAAGCTGCGATGTCGATACCTGCTGCGGATCCGCCTCCTCTTCTGAGCTATTGCCAGCGGCACCCTCTTCCCCCACTGGATGTCAATCCGGGTCAACAACTGTGTCATCCATCACCTCCTCTTCAATTTCATCTGCACCTTCCTCTGTGTCACCGTGTAAGGTGGTATAGTATGCAGGAAGGGGCACCTGAGTTTCATCAGGGTCACATTCTGGCTCAGTAGACTGCGAGGGCAATGTAGTGCTCTGGTTGAATGTACCAGCAGAATCATATAGCAGTGGCTGTGGATCAGTGCACTCCATGTCAGATTCAGCTTGGACTGGGGAATTCAGGATTTGACTTGATAACCCAAGCATGGTATGTGAAAAGAGCTCCATGGAGTAATCTGAAGTGTGGCCTGCCGCATCCTTCACTTTTGGTGGGGCTGAAGGACACAAGGAAAGGGGTTGTTCCTGACCAGAAGCCTGCACTGACGACTCAGTGCTTGGAGTTTTAGAAACTTCAGAAGAGGAGGCAATAGAGCTAGAGGCTGTTTCGGCAATGTAAGCCAAAACCTGTTCCTGATGCTCCGGCTTTAAAGCGGTTTACGTACTCCCAGAAAAGGGAGCCTTCCAGGCCTTCTGGAGCCAGACGATGGCGCAGGCTGAACTCCTCCTGCCTTAAGTGCTATTGTGCTTTTGGCACTACCAGCAGATGCACCACCACCATCAGTGCCAGGTGGCCCCCTACGCCCACGTCCGCGGCCTCTTTCACCATACTTCCTCATGTTTGTGAAAATGTACACAAAATACCAGCAGATATATGGTATTGTATCAGAAGAGTACAGCTATATACGGTAAAGGTGAAAAATGTTAATCTCCGTATATATTTGCGCAGTAACAGACACAGACTCTCACAGGCTCAGTATGGATTACACCAGAATATAAAAAGCAAAAAAGTGTACTGTATCAGAAGCGTACAGCTGTATACAGTGTTGGGGTAATTTTATTTTAAATCTCCGTAAATATTTCAGGAGTAACACACAGACGTTCACAGTCTCAGTATGGAGTAGACCAGAATATGAAAAGCATAAAAAGTGCACTGTATCAGTAGCGTACAGCTGTATACAGTGTTGCGGTAATTTAAAATCTCCGTATATATTTCAGGAGTAACACATAGACGCTCACAGGTTCTGCATGGAGTAGACCAGAATATGAAAAGCATAAAAAGTGTACTGTATCAGTAGCATACAGCTGTATACAGTGTTGGGGTAATTTTAAATCTCCGTTTATATATTTCAGGAGTAACACACAGACGCTCACAGGCTCAGTATGGAGTAGATCAGAATATGAAAAGCATAAAAAGTATACTGTATCAGTAGTGTAGTAATAATAATAATAATAATAATAATCTTTATTTATATAGCGCCATCATATTCCGCAGCGCTTTACAGTTTAACAGTTTCAAAACACAAGTCATAAGTAACAACGTTAACAATACAATAATTAAAGCAAAATAAGACGACCCTGCTCATGAGAGCTTACAATCTACAATGAGGTGGGAGAGATACAAAGTACAGGTGTGTATATACAATGATGCATTTACAATGATGGTCCAGCCATCTTGAGGGAGTGAGGGATGGAGATAGTGAATGGGCTACACACACATACTTACACATAGAATTACTTTGATTAGTGAATGTGATAGTCCGCTCTGAACAAATGTGTTTTGACGGAGCGCCTGAAACCATGCAAATTGTGGATAGTCCTAATTTCTTGGGGTAGAGCATTCCAGAGGATTGGCGCAGCGCGGGAGAAGTCTTGGAGTCGGGAGTGGGAGGTACGGATTAGTGCAGAGGTTAGTTGAAAGTCGTTTGCAGAGCGCAGCAGTCGGTTAGGCCGATAGATAGAAATGAGGGAGGAGATGTAGGGGGGTGCTGCACTGTGGAGAGCTTTGTGGGTGAGAACAAGTACTTTGAATTGGATCCTATAATGAATGGGCAGCCAGTGTAAGGACTGGCGAAGAGCGGACGCGTCCGAGTACCGAATAGCCAGATGGATGACCCTGGCTGCTGCATTAAGGATGGACTGGAGAGGGGATAGTCGAGTAATGGGGAGGCCAAATAATAGAGCGTTGCAGTAGTCCAGGCGGGAGTGGATCAGTGCTACAGTGAGGGTTTTTGTTGTTTCCATGGTGAGAAAAGGGCAGATTCTAGAGATGTTCTTTAGGTGTAGGCGGCAAGAGCGGGCAAGAGATTGTATATGGGAGGTGAAGGAGAGATTGATGTCAAACATAACACCCAGACAGCGAGCCTGCTGCCGGGGTGTTATTATGGTGCTGCCCACGGAGAGGGAAATGTCAGATTTAGGGAGGTTAGTAGACGGCGGGAGCAGAAGAAGTTCAGTTTTGGAGAGGTTCAGTTTCAGATAGAGAGCGGACATGATGTTGGAGACTGCCGACAGACAGTCGGTGGTGTTCTGTAGAACAGCGGGGGTAAGGTCGGGGGATGACGTGTATAGTTGTGTGTCATCAGCATAAAGATGGTACTGAAAGCCAAATCTGCTGATGGTCTGTCCAACTGACGCCGTGTAGAGAGAGAAGAGAAGGGGGTCAAGGACTGAGCCCTGGGGTACACCGACAGTGAGAGGAAGAGGAGATGACGTGGAGCCAGAGAACGAAACACTGATGGAGCGGTCAGAAAGATAGGAGGAGAACCAGGAGAGAACAGTGTCCTTAATACCTAGTGACTGGAGCCTAGACAGTAGGAGACGGTGGTCAACTGTGTCAAAGCTGCAGAAAGGTCGAGAAGAGTGAGCAGAGAGTGGTCACCGTCACGTTTTGCTGTAAGAAGGTCATTGGTCACTTTGATGAGTGCAGTTTCAGTCGAATGTAGGGTGCAGAAGCCAGACTGTGAAGGGTCTAGAAGGGAGTAAGTGGAGAAGTAACGGGTAAGGCGGGAGTAGACTAGGCGCTCCAAAAGTTTAGAGATGAAGGGGAGATTGGAGACCGGTCTGTAGTTGTTTGTGCAGGAAGGGTCGAGAGCGGGTTACTTTAGTAATGGAGTAACGATGGAGTGTTTGAAGGAGGATGGAAAAATGCTTGAGGAGAGTGAGAGATTAAAGATTGTAGTTAGGTGAGTTGTGACAACTGGAGAGAGAGACTGGAGGAGATGTGAGGAAATGGGGTCGGTAGTGCATGTAGTCGGACGAGAGGAGTCTGGAGACTTCTTCTTCTCTGATGGGATCAAATGTGGAAAGTGAGCCAGGGGAAATGCAGGGAGGGATGGGAGTCACAGCACTTGGTGGTTGAGAGCAGATTTCCTGACGGATAGTATCTATTTTTTCTATAAAGTGGGAGGCCAGGTCGTCAGCACAAATGTCTGTGATAGTGGCTTGTGCTTTTGGCCTGAGGAGGGAGTGAAAAGTGTCAAAAAGTTTCTTGGGGTTGTTGGCTAGTGAGATCAGGGTGGTGAAGTAGGTCTGTTTGGCGAGGTGAAGGGCAGCATTATAAGTTCTTAATATGAATTTAAAGTGGATGAAGTCTTCTGGTGTGCGGGTTTTTTCCAAAGGCGTTCAGCACTCCTAGAGCATCGCTGAAGAAGTTGAGTTTGCAATGTGAGCCAGGGCTGTTTTACTGTGTGTTTGGAGGTTCTGAGGGTGAGCGGTGCTACTTGGTCAAGGGTGCTTCTAAGAGTGTCATTGTAGTGATGAACAGCCAGATTAGGACAAGAAAAAGAGGAGATTGGGGACAGCGATGAGTGTAGGGAGTCTGAAAGTGTCTGAGGGTTAATGGCTTGTAGGTTTCTGAATGTGTGGTAGGTAGGAGTGCGCTGGGGTGGTCGAGGATTTGTGAGGGTGAAGGAGAGAATGTTGTGGTCAGAGAGTGGAAGCGGTGAGTTATTTAGGTGGGAGATTGAACAGAGGCGGACAAAGACCAGGTCAAGGGTGTTACCATCCTTGTGTGTCTCAGAGGTTGAAAGCTGTGAGAGGCCTAGAGAAGTGGTTAGTGATAGAAGCTGAGATTCAGATGTGGAAGTAGGGCTGTTAATGGGGATGTTGAAGTCTCCAAGGATAAGGGTTGGCAGTTCTGAGGACATGAAGTGTGGCAGCCAGGCTGAGAAGTGGTCAAGGAACTGGGTGGGCGAGCCTGGGGGCCGATATATGACCGCTACTTTGAGGGAGAGGGGACGAAAGAGCCTGATGGTGTGGACCTCAAAAGAAGGGAATGAGAGTGATGGAATTGGGGGGATGACCTGGAAAGTGCATTGTGGGGACAGTAGTATGCCAACTCCACCACCATGTCTGTTTGCAGGTCTCGGGGAATGGGAAAACTGTAAGCCACCATAGGAAATGGCAGCAGGGGAGACCGTGTCAAAATCCTGAATCCAGGTTTCAGTGAGGGCCAACAGATGAAGAGAGTTGTTCAGAAAGTAGTTGTGCAGGAAGGATAGCTTGTTGCATGCAGACCGTGGATTTCAGAGGGCACAATTGAAAGAAGGAGATGAGGGAGTGCAAGTAATATTAATAAGATTATTATGGTTTCGATATGAGGTAGGGTAGGGATTGAGTTTGGGGGATGGTGGACCAGGGTTGGGGGAGATGTCCCCTGAAATCAGTAGGAGTAGGAAGATAAAGAGCAAGTAGTTGTTGGAATTGTAAGTAGGTTTTTTCTGTGATGTGTTTGGGCAAGATGGGCTGAGGTTTCTCAGGAAGGTGAGGAGTGCATGGAAACTGTACATGAGAGAGGGAAGTATGGAGGGGCTGATGTGTATGAGTTGTGATGGAGGAGGGATGGGGCGATGAAGGTGGATGGCAAGGGAACACAGGAGGATAGAGGTAAAGTACATAATTAAAAAGAAAGCAAAGTGTGGGGTACCTGATTCCAGCCCTGATTAACTGCCATGGATAACTGCCGTTTACACGATGTTTATCTTCTGTGATGCTTTGCTTCTGGGATGCTTGCGTGCTGCACCCCACACTGCGTGCACCCCTTAGACTAGTCCTAAATATATAGCCCACACTACAGGGTTAGGAGAGTGGGATTGTGGGAGCTGGTTTGGGATAATTTGGCAGCTGGGGCCAGCACACCAGGGGGTGGTTAGATCATCAAAGGCACTAGACCTGGCAACATCTATATGCTTTAGCACCTTCCACGTGATAAGATCTAGAGAGGCCCAAGTCACAGGATATGAAGCAGTAAGTATTAAACACAGTGCAAAAATGAATTAAACCAAAGCTTTACCAGGCACATTAAACTATGTTGCAAGATGGTAAAGCAGTGGTTGGCAGCAAGCAGAAGTATGGAGTGCATACCAATAGTATAATAGCAGCATACCAATGACAGATAGCAAGAGATGGGAATTGAATCATTCAGCTGTTTGCTTCCAATGAATAGAGTGCATACCAATAGTATATATAGCAGCATTACAAGACAGTAGCAAGAGAGGGGTCGGCAATGATGATGAACCAATAGTATTATCAGCACATCAAGACAGTAGCAAGATGGGGATATTAGCGTTTGCCAATGAATAGAGTGCATACCAATAGTATATATAGCAGCATACAAGACAGATAGCAGAGATGGGGATTGAATCATTCAGCTGTTTGCTTCCAATGAATAGAGTGCATACCAATAGTATATATAGCAGCATACAAGACAGATAGCAGAGATGGGGATTGAATCATTCAGCTGTTTGCTTCCAATGAATAGAGTGCATACCAATAGTATATATAGCAGCATACAAGACAGATAGCAGAGATGGGGATTGAATCATTCAGCTGTTTGCTTCCAATGAATAGAGTGCATACCAATAGTATATATAGCAGCATACAAACAGATAGCAGAGATGGGGATTGAATCATTCAGCTGTTTGCTTCCAATGAATAGAGTGCATACCAATAGTATATATAGCAGCATACAAGACAGATAGCAGAGATGGGGATTGAATCATTCAGCTGTTTGCTTCCAATGAATAGAGTGCATACCAATAGTATATATAGCAGCATACAAGACAGATAGCAGAGTGGGATTGAATCATTCAGCTGTTTGCTTCCAATGAATAGAGTGCATACAATAGTATATATAGCAGCATAAAGACAGATAGCAGAGATGGGGATCGAATCATTCAGCTGTTTGCTTCCAATGAATAGAGTGCATACCAATAGTATATATAGCAGCATACAAGACAGATAGCAGAGATGGGATTGAATCATTCAGCTGTTTGCTTCCAATGAATAGAGTGCATACCAATAGTATATATAGCAGCATACAAGACAGATAGCAGAGATGGGGATAATTGGCATAATTTTAAATCTCCTTATATATTTCAGGAGTAACACACAGATGCTCACAGGCTCAGTATGGAGTAGACTAGAATATGAAAAGCATAAAAAGTGTACTGTATCAGTAGCGTACAGCTGTAAACAGTGTTGGGGTAATTTTAAATCTCCGTACATATTTCAGGAGTAACACACACGCTCACAGGCTCAGTATGGATTACACCAGAATATGAAAAGCATAAAAAGTGTACTGTATCAGTAGCGTACAGCTGTATACAGTGTTGTGGTTATTTTAAATCTCCATATATATTTCAGGAGTAACACACACAGACGCTCTCTCTGTATGGATTTGACCGTAATACAGAAGTGAGAAAAACTGTACTGTATCAGAAGATACCAGCTGTATACGGTTTTGGGGAAAATTTAAATCTACGTATATATTTCCGTAGTCACACACAGACGCTCTCTCAGTATGGATTTGACCGTAATACACAAGGCAGAAAAAACGGTACTGTATCAGAAGATACCAGCTGTATACAGTTTTGGGGAAAACTGAAATCTCAAAATATATTTCCGGGTTCACACACAGATAGTCAGCATGTATTTGTCCGTGATACCAGCCGGTACACAGTAGTGTGAGGAGCGTACAGCTCTATACGGTGTGGGAAAAAATTAATGCTCGGTAACTGTGCAGAAAAAAAGAATAAAAGTATTAGTGCTGTGTAGGTGCTGTCTTAAAAAGCACGCTGCAAAGCAGTGTACACACAGCAATACAGCTAGCAGGCAGCCTAATAATCAGCTCTGCTGCTGCACACAATAAATTCCTCCCCTGTCACTGCACACTAACTGTACAGCACAATTGCTATCAGCACAAGCAGAGAATTAGTTTTTTTTTCCTGCCTAATGCTCTCCCTACTGAGAACCAGCGCCAGCAACCTCTCCCTACGCTAAGATCGCAGAAGTAAAATGGCGGTCGGTGGTGAGGGCTTTTATAGGCACTGTGACGCCACACAAAGCAAGCCAATCACTGCAATGCCCTTCTCTAAGATGATGGTGGCCGCTACCCATGTCTTCGTGTTGCCCACAGTGTGCGTCCTTGCTCATTGGCTGAGAAAAGGCCCTTCAAGCATTATGGGAAAACTGACTTTGGCGCTCGGGTCGCCGAATGCATGGCCGACCTCACGCTTTGGTGAAAGTCCGTCTTTTTTTAATCTGACCGACCTGTTTCGCTCAACTCTAATTAGAATGCATTCCGCATCTTTTGTGCACATGCTGAATTTTTTTCCACGAAAAAAAAGCATTGCGGAAAAAAAACACAGCATGTTCATTCTTTTTCCGGAATCACGGCGATTCCGCCTCCATAGGAATGCATTGAACCGCTTACTTTCTGCATGTGGCTATGCCCACCATGCGCAAGGTAAGCGGTTCAAGTGCGGATGGTACCCAGGGTCTGGAGGAGTCTCTCCTCCAGGCCCTGTGTACTATGTCCCTGTTAAAACAATAAGTAAAATAAAAAATAGTGATATTCTCACCTTCCAGCGGCCCCCGCAGCCTTCCCGCTCCTTAGCGACTCTCTCGGCAACTCCCGTTCCCATTGCGAGAATCACCCCAGATGACGTAGTGGTCTTGCGTGATACTACGTCATCTGGGGTCATTGTCGCTAAGCATCCTTGGGAACGGGAGTTGCCGGGAGCGTCACTGAGAGGCGGGAAGGCTGCGGGGCCCACCGGAAGGTGAGAATATCACAATTTATTATTTTTTTTATTATTTTTAACATTAGATCTTTTTACTATTGATGCGGCATAGGCTGCATCAATAATAAATAGTTGGTCACACTTGTCAAACACTATGCTTGATTAGTGTGACCAACCTGTCAATCCGTTTTCCAAGCGATGCTACAGATCGCTTGGAAAACGCTATCATTCTGCAAACTAATTATGCTTGCAAAACGCTAGTTTTTAGCGGGAATACGCATACCAATAAAATTCGTATTTCCCACGGCAGGGAGGTGCGGGATTGCCGCGGAAATTTCCGCGGCAATTCCCGAACGTGTGCACATAGCCTTAATGTCAAAATACTGTGTTTTCTCTTTTAAAATCATAATGACAACCCAAAACATCCAAATGACCCTGATCAAAAGTTAACATACCCCATTTCTTAAAACCGTGTATTGCCCCCTCTAACATCAATGACAGCTTGAAGTCTTTTGGGGTAGTTGTGGATGAGGTTCTTTATTTTCTCAGATGGGAGAGCTGCCCACTCTTCTTGACAAAAAGCCTTCAGTTCCTGTAAATTCCTGGGATGTCTAGCATGAACTGCGTGCTTGAAATCTCCCCAGAGTGGCTCAGTGATATTGAGGTCAGGAGACTTAGATGGCCACTCCAGAACCTTCACTTTGTTGTGCTGTAGCCAATGACAGGTCGATTTGGCCTTGTTTTTTAGATTGTTGTCATGTTAGAACGTCTAAGTACATTCAATGTTCAGCTTCCTGGCTGATGATATCAAATTTACCTCCAGTATTTGCTGATAACATGCTGCATTCATCTTTCCTTCAACTTTGATCAAGTTTCCTGTGCCTTTGTAGCTCACATATCCCCAAAACATCAGAGATCCACCTCCATGCTTTACAGTAGAAATGGTGCTCTTTTCATCAAAGGCCTTGTTGACCTCTCTCCAAATGTAACGTTTATGGTTGTGGTTGTACGTTTTTGGTCTCATCACTCCAAATTACCTTGCTCCAGAAGTTTTGAGGCTTGTCTCTGTGTTGTTTTGCCTATTGTAGGTGAGATACTTTGTGGCTTTCTACTGGCGACTCGACCATGCAGCTCATTTTTCTTCAAGTGCCTCCTTATTGTGCATCTTGAAACAGCCACACCGCTAGTTTTCAGAGAGTCAAGAATTTCAGCTGATGTTATTTGTGGGTTTTTCTTTGCATCCCGAACAATTTTCCTGGCAGTTGTGGACAAAATTTTTGTTTGTCTACCTAATCATGGTTTTGTTTTTACAGAGCCCCTGATTTTCCATTTGGTAATCACAGTTTTAATGCTGCTGACTGCCATTATCGATTCCTTGGATATCTTTTTGTATCCCATTCCTGTTTTATACAGTTCAACTAACTTTTCCCGTAGATCCGCTGACAATTCTTTTGCTTTCCCCATGACTCATAATACAGAAATATCAGTGGCTGGATGAAAGATGGAAGAGTCTATCTGGATCCCAGTAACGCACTCAGCATTTATGCACATACACTGATTACAAGCAAAGGGATCACAGGTGAGGATGTTACTTTTAGTAGCCATTCAAACCCATTTTTGTCAACTTCTATGCATGTTATCAAGCCAAAATCACAAGGGTATGTGAACTTTTTATCAGGGTTATTTGGATGTTTTGGGCTGTCATTATGATTTAAAAAGAGAAAACACAGTAGTTTGACAATAACTGGCTTCACCCAACCACTAACCATGAGTGGAGAAAAAGTTTTGGTGTTATCATTCATATTTTCTGAAAAAAAGGACAAGAAAGCAAAAATTCTTCCGGGGTATGTAAACTTTTGAGCACAACTCTATCTACTACATTATGCGTACTGAGAGAGTTTTCACTGTGTTATCTGTGGTGTTACATAGGACTGCAGATAACATCTATTACATTATCTTTTCTCAGTGAATTATTGGTGCATTAATGATGAGCAAGCATACTCGCCACTGCTTGATACTTAATAGAGCACATGGGTGCTCGGGCACACTAGTTACTTATAATAGAGCAGTACTATGACTACATTGTTTCCACAAAGGACTATCAAACCAAAAGAGTCTATATTTGGAGGAAGAAAAACAGTCCCACTATACAGAGGGGGTTATCCAGTACTTCAATTTCTTCTATTAGTGGTGTATCGGATTCATCTTCCGTCTCTACCACATCACAAGGGACGGTTGATACACATAGGCTACGTGACCACGCCTTCCACCCTTACAAGAGATGTCCCGTTTACTCTTCTGAGATTAATCGTAATGACAACAAGGTGATTAATCTCAGTAAACATATTCTATCTGATTCTGATATATCTCTTCTTGGCAGGGGGCTATACTTCTCACCTACATCCAACTATGATCCATTCACAGGTGTCAAAGATTTGCACATCTTTGCTAGGTCATTGCTGTTCAAAAGATATTTTTTTAATAATGACATTTCTCGTCTTTTTCCTACAGAAGAGGAGCAGGAGGCATTGAGGACGCTTGAGGAGTTATCCTCTGAAAACAATGATGAAGGAGGTAAGATCCCTCCCTCCATTTGTCCTCATTCCAGGAGATTCCCACCTTTTTCCACATGTCCCAGCATCGACTTGTTTGTCCGGGTGGTGACGGAAGATTTTTCTAAAATTCCTTTGAGGAGTAGTGGGGATAATCTGACAAGAGACGAGAGAGCTCGTCTTAAATATCTACAGAATCTACCTGACGTAGTGTTGAAGCCAGCCGATAAGGGTGGTAACGTCGTTATTTGGCCCAAATCGCTCTATGAAAGAGAGGCCTTTTTTCAACTAGGCAATGCTACCTGCTATAGAAAACTAACGTACAATCCACTTTCTGCATATGTAGCTAAATTAGATGATATTCTAAAAAGAGCGGTCGATTCAGGCGTTATCACCCATGGGCTGGCTTCGGCACTTACGGTTAAGGAACCCACTATTGCCACATTGTATTTGTTACCTAAAATACATAAGAGTCTTTCGTCGCCACCCGGCAGACCTATTGTTTCTGGGAGGGGGAATCTCTTGGAAAATATCAACAAATGGATTGATTATCATCTACAACCTCTCGTCTCTTGCCTCCCTTCCTATCTTAAGGACACGGGTGACCTGTTGCGCAAGGTCGATGGTTTGTGTTTTGGGGGTGATACTCTAATGGCTACGGCAGATGTAGAGTCCCTATATACTAATATCAGACATGCTGATGGCATAGCAGCAGTGCGGTTTTATCTTAGTACAACTATGCTCTCTTCTAATTTTAGGGACCTTCTGCTGGAGCTGTTGGAGTTCACCCTCACCCACAACTTTTTTGTTTTTAAGGGGTCCTTCTACTTGCAGCTCCAGGGGACGGCGATGGGCGCTGCCTTCGCACCTGCCTACGCCAACCTCTTCCTGGGGTTCTGGGAGAGGGACCTCTTCCTGTCGGATGAGGAGGGGTTGATGGAGCGCGTCCCATTTTGGACGCGCTACATCGACGACATCTTCCTCATCTGGCAGGGCACATCCATCGACCTTGTGCAATTTATGTCTTCTTTGAACAGCAATGACCTTAATATACATCTTACACTAACTTGGGATCAGTCGAGGATTAATTTTTTGGACGTGACTATTAAAAAGGACAGCTCTGGTTGTTTACAAACTGATATTTTTCAAAAGGAAACTTCGACGAATACAGTTTTACATGCTACGTCGTGTCACCCTTCTCATGTTGTGAGGGCTATTCCTGTGGGGCAGTTTCTCCGTTTATGGCGCATTTGCTCCACTGACTCTGATTTTGAAACTAGAGCCAAGGAACTGAGACTGCGGTTTCTCTCCAGGGGTTATAGCGGCCGCAGTGTTAAGAAAGCCTATTTGAGAGCTAGACATTCTACACGCGATGTTTTATTGTATGGTACTAAACCACATAACAATAATTCTAATAATATACGCTTCATCACCACCTATCATCCCCAACATCTCTGGATGCGAGAGGCTGTACAGAAAGCTTGGCCCATTCTTAGAGTGGATCCCGTGATTGGCAAATTTCTCCCAGAGGACCAGCATTCACCTTTAGAAGGGCTAGAAACCTACGGGATCAATTAACTGCCAGTCACTATTCTGATTCGCAGGTGGCCACGTTTCTTGACAGGTTTCCCCCTGTGGTGGGCTGTTTGCCTTGTGGAGCTTGTGTGGCCTGTCCCAATGTCGAGCGGTGCTCTTCCTTTTCTAACTCTGACGGTACAAAAAATTATATCATTAAACAGCGTATTACCTGCACCACCAGGTATGTTATCTACTGCGCCAGTTGCCCATGCGGCCTACTGTATATTGGGCTTACCACCAGGCAATTGAAAGTTCGGGTTAGAGAGCATGTGCTCGGCATTGGGGCGGCCTCCACTTGTACAGATGTCTCCACGTTGAAAACTCTACCGCGCCATTTTCATCAAATGCACCGGTGCGATGGCTCACTTTTGAGGGTTAAAGGCATTGATGCTCTACGTGTGAATATACGGGGAGGTGATCTGTCAAGACAATTGGCACGGGCAGAAGCGAAATGGATCTGGCTATTAAAAACCCTACATCCCAACGGTTTAAATGAGAACATCTCATACGTCACGTTTTTGTGATCTTCTGGCTCGGACATCTCCATGCATCCCATTGACCGCATGATATTGTTTTTATATTGATTTTAACTCATTTCATCTTTATTCTAGATTTTCGTTGTCCTGTTGTTCTGGGGTACTTCTGAATTATTGCACAAGAACTTCATATTGCCATGCTGTTTTCTTCATCGTACACGTGTTTATACTATGCGCATATTGTACATATAGTGTTTTGACTTACATCCTCTGTATAGGTATATTGATTTGGTTATAGTCTTTGCTATGTATATGTATATGTCTTACATTATTTTGTTGTTTATATGCCTAGTTATATTATGAATTCTTTGTATATAATGTCATGATGTTATCATATTTGTGCATACATGGATTATGCTAAAATTGTTTCTTGTTATGTATACATATGTCTTTTGTCACGTGTTACCTGGCATTTGTTGTTCTTTAACCCCTTCACCCCCAAGGGTGGTTTGCACGTTAATGACCGGGCCAATTTTTACAATTCTGACCACTGTCTCTTTATGAGGTTATAACTCTGGAACGCTTCAACGGATCTTCGCGATTCTGAGATTGTTTTCTCATGACATATTGTACTTCACGTTAGAAGTAAAATTTCTTCGATATAAATTTTTAAAATTTTGCAATTTTCAAACTTTGAATTTTTATTCCCTTAAAACAGAGAAATATGTCACATAAAATAGTTAAGAAATAACATTTCACACATGTCTACTTTACATCAGCACAATTTTGGAACCAAAATTTTTTTTTGTTAGGAAGTTATAAGGGTTAAAAGTTGACCAGCGATTTCTCATTTTTACAACAAAATATACAAAGCCATTTTTTTTAGGGACCACCTCTCATTTGAAGTCACTTTGAGGGGTCTATATGGCAGAAAATACCCAAAAGTGACACCATTATAAAAACTGCACCCCTCAAGGTACTGAAAACCACATTTAAGAAGATTATTAACCTTCAGGTGCTTCACAGGAACTAAAGCAACGTGGAAGGAAAAAATGAATATTTAACTTTTTAGCCACAAAAATGATCTTTTACTAACTTTTTTTTTATTTTCACAAGGGTAAAAGGAGAAAATGGACAGATAAGGTTGTTATGCAATTTCTCCTGAGTACGCCAATACCCAATATGTGGGGGAAAACCACTGTTTGGGCACACGGCAGAGCTCGTAAGGGAAGGAGCGCCGTTTGACTTTTTCAAACTAAAATTGGCTGGAATTGAGATTGGACGCCATGTCGTGTTTGGAGAGCCCCTGATGCGCCTAAACAGTGGAAACCCCACAAGTGACACCATTTTGGAAACTAGACCCCCTAAGGTACTTATCTAGATCTGTTGTGAGCACTTTGAACTCCCAAGTGTTTCACAAAAGCTTATAATGCCTGGGTGTGAAAAAAAAAAAAACAATTTTCCACAAAAATTATTTTTTAGTCCCAAATTTTTGAATTTTCCCAAGGAAATTGGACCCCAAAAGTTGTTGTCCAATTTGTCCTGAGTACGCTGATACCCCATATGTGGGGGGGGGGAACTGTTTGGGTGCACGGCAGGGCTTGGAAAGGAAGTAGTAACGTTTTGGAATGCAGACGTTGATGGGGGTCATGTTCCGTTTGCAGTGCCCCAGATGAGCCTAAACAGTGGAAACCCCCACAAGTGACCCCATTTTGGAAACTATACCCCTAAGGAACTTATCTAGATCTTTGGTGAGCACTTTGAACCCCCAAGTGCTTCACACAAGTTTATAATGCCCGGGCATGAAAATAAAAAATCCTATTTTTTTCCCACAAAAATTATATTTTAGTCACTAATTTTTTATTTTCTCAAGGGTAACAGGAGAAATTGGACCACATAAGTTGTTGTCCAATTTGTCCTGAGTACGCTGATACCCCATATGTGGGTGGGAACCACTGTTTGGGCGCACGGCAGAGCTCGGAATGGAAGGAGCACCATTTGATTTTTTCCAACCAAAATTGGCTGGAATTGAGATTGGATGCCATGTTGCATTTGGAGAGCCCCTGATGTGCCTAAACAGTGGAAACCCCCCACAAATGACCCCATTTTGGAAACTAGACCCCCTAAGGAACTTTTCTAGATCTTTGGTGAGCAATTTGAACCCCCAAGTGCTTCACACAAGTTTATAACGTAGAGCCGTAAAATTTAAAAATCATATTTTTTCCACAAAAATGATCTTTTCACCCCAATTTTTATTTTTCCAAGGGTAACAAGACTCCAAAAGTTATTGTGCAATTTGTCCTGAGTGCGCTGATACCCCATATGTGGGGGTAAACCACTGTTTGGGTGCATGGCAGAGTTTGGAAGGGAAGGAGCGCCGTCTGACTTTTTCAACGCAGAATTGGCTGGACGCCATGTCGTGTTTGGAGAGCTCCTGATCTGCCTAAACAGTGGAAACCCCCATAAATGATGCCATTTTGGAAACTAGACCCATCAAGGAACTTATCTAGATGTGTGGTGAGAACTTTTAACCCCCAGGTGTTTCACTAAAGTTTATAACGTACAGCCGTAAAATAAAAATCTTTTTTTTTTTTACAAAAATGATTTTTTTGTCCCCAATATTTTATTTTCACAAGGGTAACAGAAGAAATTGGAACCCAAAAGTTGTTGTCCAATTTGTCCTGAGTACGCTGATACCGAATATGTGGGAGAAAACTACTGTATGGGCGCACGTCAGGGCTCGGAAGGAAAGTAGTGACGTTTTGGATTGCAGACTTTGATGGAATGGTCTGGGGGCGTCATGTCACATTTGGAGAGCCCCTGATGCACCTATACAGTGGAAACCCCCCACAAGTGACCCCATTTTGGCAAATAGACCCCACAAGGAACTTATCTAGATGTGTGGTGAGCACTTTGAACCCCGAAGTGCTTCACAGAAGTTTATAACGTACAGCCGTAAAAATAAAAAATCTTTTTTTTTTTTACAAAAATGATTTTTTCGCCCCCAATATTTTATTTTCACAAGGGTAACAGAAGAAATTGGAACCCAAAAGTTGTTGTCCAATTTGTCCTGAGTACGCTGATACCCAATATGTGGGAGAAAACTACTGTATGGGCGCACGTCAGGGCTCGGAAGGGAAGTAGTGACGTTTTGGATTGCAGACTTTGATGGAATGGTCTGGGGGCGTCATGTCACATTTGGAGAGCCCCTGATGCACCTATACAGTGGAAACCCCCCACAAGTGACCCCATTTTGGCAAATAGACCCCACAAGGAACTTATCTAGATGTGTGGTGAGCACTTTGAACCCCGAAGTGCTTCACAGAAGTTTTATAACGTACAGCCGTAAGAATAAAAAATCTTTTTTTTTTTTACAAAAATGATTTTTTTTGCCCCCAATATTTTATTTTCACAAGGGTAGCAGGAGAAATTGGACCCCAAAAGTTGTTGTCCAATTTGTCCTGAGTACGCTGATACCCAATATGTGGGAGAAAACTACTGTATGGGCGCACGTCAGGGCTCGGAAGGGAAGTAGTGACGTTTTGGATTGCAGACTTGATGGAATGGTCTGCGGGCGGGCAGAGCCCCTGATGTGCCTAAACAGTAGAAACCCCCCACAAGTGACCCCATTTTGGAAAATAGACCCCACAAGGAACTTGTCTAGATGTGTGGTGAGCACTTTGAACCCCGAAGTGCTTCACAGAAGTTTATAACGCACAGCCGTAAAAATAAAAAATCCTTTTTTTTTTTGCAAAAATGATTTTTTTGCCCCAATATTTTATTTTTACAAGGGTAACAGGAGAAATTGGACCCCAAAAGTTGTTGTCCAATTTGTCCTGAGTACGCTGATATCCAATATGTGGGAGAAAACTACTGTATGGGTACACGTTGGGGCTCGGAAGGGAAGTAGTGACGTTTTGGATTGCAGACTTTGATGGAATGGTCTGGGGGCGTCATGTCGCATTTGGAGAGCCCCTGATGCGCCTAAACAGTGGAAATCCCCAACAAGTGACCCCATTTTGGAAAATAGACCCCACAAGGAACTTATCTAGATGTGTGGTGAGCGCTATGAAGCCCCAAGTGCTTCACAGAAGTTTATAATGTACAGCCGTAAAAACAAAAAAATATTTTTTTTTTGTACAAAAATGATATTTTCTCCCCAGTTTTTTATTTTCCCAAGGGTAGCAGAAGAAATAGGACAAATTGCACAATAACTCTTGGGGTCCAGAGTACGCTGATACCCCATATGTGGGGATAAACTACTGTTTGGACGCATGGCAGAGCTGAGAAGTGAAGGAGCACCGTTTGACTTTTTCAACGCAGAATTGGCTGGAATTGAGATCAGACGCCATGTCACATTTGGAGAGCCCCTGATGTGCCTAAACAGCTGAAACCCCCCAATTCTAACTCCAACCCTAACCCCAACACACCCCTAACCCTAGTCCCAACCCTAACCACAAACCTAACCCTAACACACCCCTAATCCCAACCCTAACCCTAATCCTAACTTTAGCGCCAACCCTAACCCTAACTTTAGCCACAACCCTAACCCTAACCCTAATGGGAAAATGGAAATAAATGCTTTTTTTTAATTTTATTATTTTTCCCTTACTAAGGGGGTGATAAAGGGGGGTTTGATTTACTATTTATAGCGGGTTTTTATGATTGGCAGCTGTCACGCTAAAAGACGCTTTTTATTGCAAAAATAGTTTTTGCATCATCACATTTTGAGAGCTATAATTTTTGCATATTTTGGCCCACAGAGTCATGTGAGGTCTTATTTTTTGCGGGACGAGTTGACGTTTTTATTGGTACCATTTTTGAGCACGTGACGTTTTTTGATCGCTTTTTATTTCGATTTTTGGGAGGTTAGAATGAACAAAAATCAGCAATTCATGAATTTCTTTTGGGGGAGGCGTTTATACCGTTCCGCGTGTGGTAAAATTGATAAAGCAGTTTTATTCTTCGGGTCAGTACAATTATGGCGATACCTCATTTATATCATTTTTTCATGTTTTGGCGCTTTTATAGAATAAAAACAATTTTATATAAAAAATAATTATTTTTGCATCGCTTTATTCTGCGAGCTATAACTTTTTTATTTTTTCGCTGATGATGCTTTATGATGGCTAGTTTTTTGCGGGACAAGATGACGTTTTTAGCGGTACCATGTTTTTTTATATCGGTCTTTTTGATCGCGTGTTATTCCACTTTTTGTTCGGCGGTATGATGATAAAGCATTGATTTTTTGCTTAGTTTTTTTTTTTTTTTTTAAGGGGTTCACTAAAGGGGTTAACTAGTGGGACAATTTTATAGGGGGGGTCGTTACGGACGCGGCGATACCAAATATGTGTACTTTTATTGTTTGTTTTTTTTTATTTACAGGAAGAAGTGAATTTATTGGGGAATATTTTTTTTTTTATTTATTTATTTTGGATTTTTTTTTTACACATGTTTATTTTTACTTTTTTAACTTTTTTACTTTGTCCCAGGGTGGGACATCACTGTATTTTATCAGATCGCTGGTGTGACAGTGTGCACAGCACTCTGTCACACCAGCGATCGCACAGGCATAGATGCAGGCTTCTCAGTGCCTGCTCTCGGCAGGCACTGAGGTAGCCGCCTCCCTCCAGGACCCCGGCGCCATCTTGGATCCGGGTCCTGGGAGGGAGGAAGCCCTCAGAACAGCGCGATCACATCGCGCTGCTCTGAGGGTCTCAGGGGGGGCGCGCAGGGAGCCCCCACCCTGCGCGATCCTCCCCTGTGCCCCCAGTACACCGCGATCATGTTTGATCGCGGTGTTGCAAGGGGTTAATGTGCCAGGAGCGGTCCATGACCGCTCCTGACACACAGTCATGGGTGTCAGCTGTGATAATCAGCTGACACCCGGCGGCGATCAGCTGCGCTCGCCTCAGGAGCGCAGCTGATCGCCTATGACGTACTATCCCGTCCCCGGTCATAGGGGCCCAGGTACCATGGACGGGATAGTACGTCCGATGGCAGTAAGGGGTTAATATGCATTATTCTTTATTGCATGTTATTTTATATGGGTTTATATTATGATTTTGTTTTCAATACAGTGTCATGTTATGTTTTTTTTTTATGTATTATTCATGCTTTATGCTATTTGTTTCTCAGTGCACATTTGCGTTATTCTTCATTTTTCATATGTCCAGTTTTTTATTCGTATTATTTTGCGCATTTTGTCTTCCAATTTTGTGTTTTGTTCAAATTTTATGTATAGCAGTTTAGTCTTACACTAGATCTCGGACTACCCGGGTCCTTTTTGTCTGCGCAGGCGCCTGTACCTTCTGCGACGCCAGTGTCACTTCCGGTGACGTCAGACGCCGGATCACGTGGGGCCCCGCGTGTTTCCGGTCATGGCTTCTCCGGAGTGTCCATGTGCTGATCGCACGATACCGGTCTCACCTGCGTGACATCTCTAGCAGGGTAAGATAAATAGGGCGCTTTAGCAGTCCAACAGACACGCCCCCATGAGGAAGGAGTGAGGAGTCACTCCGGAACGCGCGTCGGGGAGGGCTGTCTGGAGGCGAGGTCTTGCAGTTTTTTCCACTTTTCGGTAAATATGCTTCATCTTCTGTGCAATCTGCTGCTTCTCTGTTTATTGATGCTCAGCACAAGCTGTTAATGTTTGTACTTATGTATTTACCTCTATATCTAGTATAAGCTAGTTGTGTGACTGCCTGTATAACGTTCGGCAGGTATTGTTGGTGTTTACATACACCGACTTGAGCAGTGTTTGTACTTTATATTTTTGCTTATAGATATATATCTTTGTCTGCAGTCCTTTGCCACCATGGCAGCCCATTTATCATGTGTGTTTTCTGTGATGTGGGTTTCCCCTATTACTGCCATGCTACCTTATTGCACTATTTTAGATATGTCTCAATAAAATTATATCTTTTATATTGACCCTTTGGCTGCATCTGTTCTTTGTCCTTGTTCTACATTGTTTCCTGCAGTGACCTTGGGGTCAGAGATGCATCCAGGCATCTTCCTCATGCTGCTTCTATTTCATTTGAGCGCTGTTTCCATCCATTTCAGTGATTTTCCTGCTTCCCCCCAGCCCTCCTGTTAGGGTATTCTGGAAAAATTGTCGAGTTTGCCATTGTCTTCCATTATACTCGGTACCATACTTGAGTCAAGCCTGTCTGAGCATCCAACCTGCTCAATTCGTGTACTGAGCACTCAAGCATTTTAGTGCTCAATCATCCCTACATGTTATCTGTGATGTTGCATTTTTTGTTTGGTTGGATGCCTCAGGACTTGGGCCCTTTATTTTTTTTTTGACCCTGCAACATCTCTGCTCTACAGTTCAACTTAACTCGATTATACTAACATAATTGGACTACATCATTAAATTTGCCATTTTGCAGATTCTATGACTGGTGAGGGTGTGGCAACTACTGAAATCAATATATATCAGCGTAATGCATAAATGTTTTTGGTCCTCTAGAGAAAACTCCAGCTAATTGATGAAGGTTCTAAACTTTAGACCCCTGCTATTAACCCAAAATGCCATACAATGTGCTATTTAATATCTGAAAATGTTTTTTCTCTAAACTACATAAACATTTTAGGCTCTAAGGTCTGTACTGCAAGCTCTAAATTCTAGAGTTTATCTAAACTAATTGATTGACAAACTTCATGACCATGTCTAAATAATGATCAGTTCAAATCATGTCTAAATAATGACCAGTTGTATCACATCACATAGCTAATGATATGCAAAGAACAATCCATCAGTAGCATTTTCTTCCTCTATGTGGTTGTTCTGTTCTCTTTAGAATGTTTTTAAATATATTCCGAATTGAAATTAAACTTCTTATGACCTGCATTTCGCTTGCAGAAATGACAAAATATTGAGGCAAATGAAACATGCAAAAATAATTTATAAATATGTCTGCATGTTTTTAAAATTAAAATAACATCTCAGCTGAATAATTTTTACTACATAGTATATTACATATCAACAATAAATAGTAAATGTAGACCAGCTACCAAAATCTAACCTTCTGGACCATATTCCCGCTTGTTAAAAATAATTGTGTCTTGGAATGTAAACAAAGTTTAAAGCTCAATGGGATTTAAGTTGATCATGGCCATTTCTTGGGCAATATAATACATTTTTGTAAATCCATATTTAGTTTCCATCTCTACAGGTCACTATATTTTGTGTTTGAAAGAAAGAGATGGGATCGGGAGAAAAGTGCTAAACTGTAATTTGGCTGTTACTCTGGCTTTCTTTTTCAATTTTTTTTCCACAGCGTTTGAGCTATACTAATCTCACTAAATCTAAATTGTGTTTTTACATTGGATTTATATAAGGATATTTGCCCACTTCAAACAGATCCTAGAAATAGCTACAGAAGACACCTGCATAGAATTTCCATTGCTTAGATGTGAAGAATAACTTAAAAAATTGTGAAACTATGCAAAGATGTAACTAATTATTACAAGGCCCCATTGCAAAACATGGTCTGGGTGTCCTTACAAGTAATCCCTTAGAGGATAGCTGAAGAACGCTGAGGTTTTGAATACCCTTAGTTGGTTGGCTGATCTCTTATATTTGCTGTCTTGGTTATTTTACCCTTGGGTTCATGTCTCAAAAAAGATTATCTTAGGTCCATGTTCAATCCCATCCTTGTCATTTAATCAACTGCTCATGTCGAGACACTGACCATATGTGTGATCTGTAAATGAAAATAAGAATTATATTCAAGGTTTTGATACAGTATTGAAAATAACAAGGACTATCATAAATTATTACTTCTAAACTAAATAATGGACATGATCATCTTCGGCGTTTTTTAGCTAGAATGTGAAAAAAAATTGTTTTCATCTCATTTTCTTTTTGTGATTTACCTGTTAGAATAGAAACCTTGAAGGGCTAATTTAAGTAGCATGTGGACAGAAATATTGGTAAATGATTAGGGCCTCTTGAGCAAACAAGCTGTGACAAATAGTTTTTATTTTTTCAAATCAATAATTGAGTAAAATTAATAATACTGTCTTTTTATAGGTTCAATGACAGGTGAGAGTATGCACATTTTTGGACTATTAAGACTGGTTTCCTAAACACAGTATTACCTGTATTGCCTTATTGTGGCCCTACACAGCCAGTATCGGCTTTGCAGTTTTTGATATCTATAGGTACAAAATGGCTAGCACCCAGTAGCTAGCTACCGGGGGGCAGAGGGGGCGGTGGCCCTGGCCCCGCGTTCTGAGGGGGCCCACCCGGAGCTACGCTACTGTAACTGTATCGGCGTGCACAGCGTGCCGACACAGTTACACTGCGGCAGAGTAGGGAGAATCGCTCTCCCTGCTCTGCCGCCGGCCGCCATGGGGCCCCTGAGCAGGCGGTGGGGGGCCCGGTGCCAGCAGTGGGCCCCCCACCTGTCATCGGAGGGTCAGCTGTATCGACAAGTAGCCGATACAGCTGACCGCATTGTGAGAGAAGGAGCAAGCGCGCCTTCTCTCCCATAATCCCCCTCTCAGCGTCTGACAGCGGGTGCGATGACGTCACTGCCCTGCACCAGCTGTCAGGAGAAGAGAGGGAGAGCAGGGAGCAGCGCAGGAGCCGGGAGCAAGAGAGGTGAGTACTGGATTTATTATTTTTGTAAAGGGGGTGCATTATACTACAGAGGCTCCATATGGGGGTGCATTATAAGTAAGGCTGCCTATGGGGGTGCATTATAAATAAGACTGCCTACGGGGTGCATTGTAAATAAGGCTGCCTATGGGGTGCATTATATATAAGACTGCCTATGGGGTGCATTATAAATAAGACAGCCTATGGGGTGCATTATATATAAGGCTGCCTATGGGGTGCATTTAAAAAGGCTGCTGGGGTGCATAAATAGACAGCTAGGGTGCATTAAGGTGCCTATGGGGTGCATTATAAATAAGGCTGCCTATGGGGTGCATTATAAATAAGACTGCCTATGGGGTGCATTGTAAATAAGGCTGCCTATGGGGTGCATTATATATAAGGCTGCCTATGGCATGCATTATAAATAAGGCTGCCTATGGGGTGCATTATAAATAAGACTGCCTATGGGGTGCATTGTAAATAAGGCTGGCTATGGGGTGCATTATATATAAGGCTGCCTATGGCATGCATTATAAATAAGGCTGCCTATGGGGTGCATTATAAATAAGACTGCCTATGGGGTGCATTGTAAATAAGGCTGGCTATGGGGTGCATTATATATAAGGCTGCCTATGGGGTGCATTATATATAAGGCTGCCTATGGGGTGCATTATAAATAAGACTGCCTATGGGGTACATTATAAATAAGGCTGCCTATGGGGTACATTATAAATAAGGCTGCCTATAGGGTGCATTATAAATAAGGCTGCCTATGGGGTGCATTATAAATAAGGCTGCCTATGGGGTGCATTATATATAAGTCTGCCTATGGGGTGCATTATATATAAGCTGCCTATGGGGGTGCATTATAAATAAGACTGCCTATGGGGTGCATTATATATAAGGCTGCCTATCGGGTGCATTATAAATAAAACTGCCTATGGGGGTGCATTATAAATAAGGCTCCCTATGGGGGTGCATTATAAATAAGACTGCCTATGTGGTGCATTATAAATAAGACTGCCTATGGGGTGCATTATAATTAAGACTGCTTATGGGGGTGCATTATAAATAAGTCTGCCTATGGGGAGTGCATTATAATACAGAGGCTGCCTATGGGGAGTGCATTATAATAGAGAGGCTGCCTATGGGGAGTGCATTATAATACAGAGGCTGCTTATGGGGGGTGCATTATACTACAGAGGCTGCCTATGGGGAGTGCATTACAATACAAAGGCTATCTATGGGGGTGCATTATAATACAGAGGCTACCTATGGGGATGCATTAAACTATATTGAGGACTATCTGGTGTATTATGCTATATGGAGGCTATCTAGGGGGCCATCATACAGTGTGGGGATTATAGTGGCGGAGCCATTAAATAGTTTGGGGATATTAAGGGGTCAGTATATATCCAGTGAGGGGGCATCACACTGTGTATAGGGGAGCTGTACAAGGGGGAGACTCGGGACATTATTAAGTGTAAAGTGGGCACTTATTGTTATAGGGGAACTCTGGTTACTGTGACTGTCAAAGGGGCACACAGGGCAATATTACATTCTAGGGGACAACATGCGGGCACTGTTTTCTAGGGCCCATACACCTGAAATTACTATATTATAGAGGGTTGCTTTAGAATTTAGAGGTCACACAGAACCACACAATAGGTGCAGTAATAGGGGCACATATGGCAGCAGCGGCTCAGTATTGGGTATAAGGTGCAGTAATAGGGACACATACGGCAGCAGCGGCTCAGTATTGGGGTATCAGGTGCAGTAATAGGGACACATACGGCAGCAGCGGCTCAGCATTGGGGTATCAGGTGCAGTAATAGGGACACATATGGCAGCAGCGGCTCAGTATTGGGGTATCAGGTACAATAATAGGGTCACATACGGCAGCAGCGGCTCAGTATTGGGGTATCAGCAGGATGAGGAGTTTGTGCAGCTTGAGAATAGTCCAATTGGTGACCGTGACAGTGCTGAAAATATGAGAAGTGAAACGTGTCTTTGTTGTATTCTCTGCAGTTGAGTCCTGGCTGGAGGAGTCGTCATGTCGGTCTGGGGCCAGATGGAAAAGACATGAAAAGTGAACAATTCCATCAGAAAGAACATCAGCAGTAAGTCATTATCTGTAACTGTGCTGTTATCTCTTATATGTTCTGTAGGACTGGTGTTATTTACCACTGACCATATGGCGGTGCTATCAATATTGGTCTTTTTATATATAGATTATTTTTGGCAACAGCGCGGTCATTTGCTGAGGTTCTCTGGTTAGGGGCCCACTCAGAAGTTTCGCCCCCTCTAAACCGAAACCCTAGCTACGCCTCTGCTAGCACCTTATTACTCCCTCATCACTAACCCACCAGCAAAAAACATTACCCATATGGTGATAAAATGTAATAATAATATTTAACATGAACTTTACAAAGTCAATAATTGCATGTGCTTAATTCTAACATGAATGTTACAGAAAGAAAGAAAGAAAGAAAGAAAGAAAGAAAGAAAGAAAGAAAGAAAGAAAGAAGAAGAAAGAAAGAAAGAAAGAAAGAAAGAAAGCAAAAGTAAATAAAAAAACAGACTGAAGAATAAAATCCAAGTAAAACCTTACTGTTACCAGATACAGACAAATTTAATTAATTTTCAGTGCTTAGTTCCTTAACACCCAATGACATGCAGTGTCTGTCATTGAGTGCCTCCTCCTGTTTGGTGCTGGCTCTGGCGATAAGCCCGCAGCTTTTCTGACACATGACAGCTGATCAGATTATCAGGTATTCGAGAGCAGGTTTGTGTATAATTCCATCCTCTGGCGCCATGTCTGAGCCTGGTGGCGCTATATTGATGACATTTTTCTAATATGGGATGGTAATTCTGAGGAATTATGTGATTTTCATTTAGAATTGAATCAAATTTATCCTGAGTTACAATTTACCCTTACACATTCATTTACCCAGATACAATTTTTGGACACGTTGGTGTATAAGGATGGTCAGAAACTTAAAACTGACATATTTGTAAAGAACACAGATAGGAATGGTCTGTTGCTGTTTGACAGCAACCATCCAAGGAGATGGTGAGCTCACTACCATGGACCCAATTGTTAAGGGTTTGGAGAATAGTGGCTGATGAAGACATTGTGGATTGAAGATTGGATGAGATGTGTTCTAAATTTATAGCTAGGGGGTATCCTAGGAGAGAGGTACTCAGATATAAGGAGAAGGCCTTAAATTTATCACGTGAGAACACTCGTAATAGAACGTGTACGAAACAGTCATGTAAGCGTATTCCTTTTGTATCCACCTATAATCCAGTGAGTAATTGTATTGGTATGATTTTGAAAAAACATTGGACCCTATTACATCATGGGTTACCCTCTGTTCCTGAATTTGAATCCCAACCTATGATGTCTTTTAGAAGGGGGCACAATTTGAAGGATAGGCTGGTCAAATCTGATATTGGTACAACAAGGTCCTCTATTCAAAGAACATTGAGCACTCCTCGACATGGGAATTTCCCTTGTCTTGGTTGTGCTTGCTGTAATAATATGCTAATGGGGGAATTCTTTTATCATCCCCATACTAGGAGGAAGATTTTGTTGAAAGAGAGATATACTTGTACATCCAGCTATGTAGTATATATGATTGTGTGCCCCTGTGGATTAACATATGTAGGAGAGACCACCATGGAAGTAAGGGCTTGTATTAGTAAGCATAAGAGTACCATCAGAACAGGGCTTACAGAATTGCCGGTTCCTAAGCACTTTATAGAGAGCAGGCATTCGGTGAACCAATTGAGGTTCAGAGTCATTGATAGTGTGCCGATGCAGAGGAGAGGTGGTGATAGATTGAAGATATTAAAAAAGAAGGAAGCAAGATGGATCTATATATGTTGTATTCTCTACAGCCAAGAGGTCTAAATTTAGACTTTAATCTATCAGCTTATAATACATAGTGAATTTATTACCCCTCTCTTACTTTGGTTTTCATCATTGGTTTTTTGTTTTTTTTTTTATCAGTATTTTTATTTTATATTTTTAGGACCGCATTATGGCTGTCGGTGGACACGAGGAGAGAGTGATGTGAGGACTTCATTAAAGATTTCTATATTGATTGATCATTATATGCGTATAGTATGATTGTTCTCTCTCCCTCCTCTTGCCCCTGACTGTCTTTGTTGTCTTTTGTTATGTTTTTTTATTTTTTCTATTTTGTTTCCTTTTCTTCGGCACTCATGAGATCAATAAAAATTTATTGCAATGGATATTTTCCAATTATTGTGGGCTCTAGTGAATGGTGTAGGCTTCCTAGCCTTGTACTTTGTTTATTGTGAAGATCGACACATTTTTTCTATGGAACAAGAAGGTTTAGCTGCGCTTGCACGCTTGGTTGGCAT
Organism: Oophaga sylvatica; assembly: GCA_033576555.1. Classification (NCBI taxonomy): domain Eukaryota; kingdom Metazoa; phylum Chordata; class Amphibia; order Anura; family Dendrobatidae; genus Oophaga; species Oophaga sylvatica. The sequence continues at coordinate 185,451,599 of JARQOD010000002.1, read as the reverse complement.
TGGCTGGGTGACTTGTTCTGATTAGGCCTCTTTCACACTTCAGTCATGCGACGTTAGTCAAAATCCGCCAAAGTGTGAAAAAAACGGATCCTCCATTTTTTTTTGGCGGATCCGCTTTTTTCCCATTGACTTGCATTAGTGACGGATTTTGATGGATGGTCATCCGTTAGATCCGTCTTTTGACGGATCCGTCATAAATTTGGCGCCACCTTTTTTGAAAACGTTCAATGCAATGTTTTTTTGTGTGCGTCAAAATGGCGGACTATGACGGATCCGCCTCGTCCACCATTTTGTATAATGAGCGCCTATGGGTGGCGGATCCGTTGCCATCCATTTTTGACGGAATCCGCCAGCGTATCCGTTCCTTCCATAGAAAATACTGAGAACACTGTCCGGGGTCTCTCTCTCTTTCCTCCGTGCCAGACATGCGTACCATGCATTTTCCAGGTTGAAAAGTTCATGACGGATCCGTCTGAAAACGGATCCGTTTTGCAACTTTTCTGGCGGATCCGCTTTTTTCACACTTTGGCGGATTATAACTGATGCCAAACGACTGAAGTGTGAAAGAGGCCTTACACGTGCGGGGTGTCGCTGACCAGTGACGTGGATGTTGTGCGGTCTGAGTTGGGATAGTTTTCCGGTCATGTGACGGAGCCTCCCCTGATGACGCTGCACGCCTGTGCACTTGGGCTGTAAACTCCTGTGTCACGTGTGGTCTGACCATGCATCTGGGATTCACAACACTGGCTGGTGACGGAGTCGCATCCTATGTTTGGTAGCGTGAACGGGATTGGTAAGCTAGTCTGCATTAAGTTAGGAGATGACCATGGATAGGTCCTCTTTCTTTTTGGCACCTTTCTCTAGGTCTTTATGATTGGGAGATCCCTATGACGTCTCTCAATGGTTGGGAAATCAACCCAGGGATTGGGTGAAGATTACTATGACAAGGGGAGCAACTTTGTTGATATTGTGCCTAGTATGGAATCGATCTATGTAATCTGTGCTATTTTTGTGACTGCATATTTGGATATTATATGCACTTTAACTGATATGGATTTTATGTATATGTGATGTTTGTTATTTGTATTATGTGATATATGATATGTAGGTAGGTTGTGGCTTGATAGTGATTGGTGCATGCTGGGCACCTATACTATTTAAGGTCCTTTTACTGTTTTGATATGCTTGACAAAGACCTAATGTAGGTCGAAACGTCGCTCATTTATGGCGGAATAAACTTTTTTCTTTTTTCTACTACACCTGGATGGAGCGCTGTTTCTTTATTTTTTTTATGAGCTGATCAGATCAGCTGATCTGACAGTGGCACTTAACATGCACACGCCGGAAGAACCACGCCCAATGGCGCCCATGTCTGGATCGCTATGAGAACCTACACATGCTTGGTATCAACGAACTCACAATGACCTGGAAAATCATAATGACAGTTTTACCATTTAGTAAATGGTGAAAAAAAAACATTGTAGAATTGCACTTTTTTTGCAATTTCACCGGACTTTGAATTTTTTTCCCGTTTTCCAGTACACTATTTGGTAAAACCAATCATGTCATATCGACTTGTGGTCACATGATTAGCAGCGTGTGGCACCAGCAACAGAGAATTCTGCAGCAAGCTGTGAGGATTCAGAAGTCAGAGTGACTGTGGACTTTTTTTTACCAAACATGGACACCCCTTTAAGATAAGCTCATCATTACATGTCTATATGTTTTGAATGAACTCTATTTTTTCAACGCCTATTGAAATCCAGACAGGTATAGACTTTTTCTCTGGAAGACACAGAGAGAAGAGGTTCCCTGTGCAAGAACAAATATTGGACTCTTTGCAGTCCATTCGCTCATCATAATGCACAATTCCACCTGCATTGTAAATGGAAAATGGCCCTCTTACCTCTTGGGCCCCTGTACAACTGCACAGATTGCACCAATGATATGTCCGACCGTCGACTTCTTGTACCTAATGAATAATTGGCCCTAAATACATGCTGATTTAGATTTTTAAAGGTCCAATGACTATCCAGTTAAGTCAATGATTAGATATCATTATTATTAGCATTATAATTAAAGCAAATCCGTCGCCACAAAATGATGTAGGCTATTATGGTGATAGGCTCAATAGACAAGTAGACCAAACAACAGAAGAAACATTATTACATTTGGTTAAATACAGCCCCAAAAACCTGTATGCATGAGTGTGACACTGAGTCACTTCTTATGGACAAGCTGTGAGTCAGGGAAGTCATGGAGTCTGAAGTCATAAGCCAAGGGGGTACGTCATAAACAGAAAGGTGAGCAAAGGTGTAGTCAGGTCACAGTCTGGGGTCAGAATTCCAAGAAGGTAGCAGATCAAGACAAAGGGCTTGGCATATGGATGGTCAAATGCAAATCCAGGGTTGGGCAACAAAGATCAGAATATAAGATCTCAGACCACTTGACCTAAGCTAAACTGACAATGTTCTAATCATTACTAACCAGCTAAATAGCTAGGTAATGACTCAGAATGGGTGACAACTGGAGGAAACCCCACAGACCTGGCCAGATTGGAAAGCTGGGCTGTCAGTCACAATACATAGATCATTATGCCCTGATCCTATAGGGCAGTTAAGCTGTCACTCACAGCGCTCTTAGGACACTGAATGATGGAATCATGACAATGAGGAGCTTTGTCCCTCAGTCTTTAAACCAAATTCCACACCCATGGTTGATGATTGCTATCTCTTCAAAAATTTAGCGGATTCATAAAAGTCTGCTGTATTTTTAGTGGCTACAAGTGGAAGAGTATTCTAGTGATACATTCACTTTAAACTGTTGCATAAATTAACTGAATCTCATAGCGTTAGGGGTCAAAAAGACAATAAGAAATACCAGATTTAGTCTAATACATACTTAATAAATACATAATAAACCCAGGACACCTGTTGTTTGATGAAATCACTACAATATTTCATACATCTCTTGTTTGTTCTTTTTCTTTAATGATTTCTTTATTTCTTCAACAGTTACAACTTATGTTTGCAAGATCAACATCAATGCTTGCTTAAGGTACTGTCACACTAGGCGAGATCGCTAGCGATATCGCTTAAGCGACAGCGATTTTATGACCAGCAGCGACATCGTCAGCAACGTCGCTGTGTGGGACATGTAGCAGCGATGTGGCCCCTGCTGCGATGTCGCTGATCGTGCACGAAGATTCTGGACCGCTTTTTGATTGTTGGCATCCCGCTGGTGAACCTGAATCGCTGAGTTTGACACCCTTTATGAATGACGAGCGACCTCGTTGGTGACTCATGTCAGCGGCGCAGGCGGGGACTAGGTTTTAACGCCCCTCAGCTCCGATTGGTGGCCACAAAATCTAGTGCTTTGTGCGTTGTTGTGAGGATACTATCGTGTGTGGGGTTTTGCGATCCTGTCAGAGTCGCTACAGCGCTTCATCTTTGCCATTTATACAAGACATTTTTGGGATCCTGAAAAAATGAATCCGGGGCAAACACAATAGCGGCACAGACTGTATCGCAGTAGCTGCAAAGCAGAAGGCTAGCTGGACGCAGTATGGAATGATGCTGGAAATTCGTATGAACCACTTGCGTCGTCTCTTATGACGCGGACATCCAATCACTAAGCGAGAGCTGTGACATATGACATACAGTGACCACCAATCTGTGCTGAGGGGCTTTGAAAAGGTTGCGCTCAATCACGCCTATCGAGGTCAGGATCTTTAACAATACATGCTGTGTGACAGGTCCCAACGACCGCCGAGGTCGTTATACAGATCGCTGATCGCTGATGTGTTGTTTATGAGATCTTCCTGTTTGGAAGCTACTAGCGACCATATAGCGATCATACCAACGATCTCGCCAGGTCGTGTCGTCGTGATCGCTGGTACGATCGCTTAGTGTGACAGTAGTACCTTTAGTCTTCTTGTATAACTTACATACAAACACTCGTTATACTGCAGAGACTTGGCATGTTTCTCTAGATAAAACCACAAGCTGTTAATACAGATGATTTAACACCAGGAATGGGAATCCTGACATTGTTATATTTTGTACTTGACTATTTTTGCTAGTTTTTAGAGTACACTTGCTATGTTCCAAAGTGAGAAGTTTTCTGTTCCACATCTATGGACAAAAATGTAATTATCCCTTTCCCACCATTAATAGGTGATTTTATAACCAGTAACAGTAAACAGTGAACTTTGAACATTATTTTCTTTTCAAATAAATGAGAAAATATTATTTTCACTTTATGTTCTAAATGAAAATAATATAAAACACATGAAATAGTGCTAAATTTCTCTCTTAATACAGCTGGTCCTGTGCCATAATCAATCTTTGCAGTCTTTAGAGACTGTTGAGTGCCAAAGTGAACTTGCCTGCTTTAACACCTTTCTTGTTAAAATATTTCAGTTTTTCTTTTTTAATAAATTTGCAAAAATTTCTACATTTCTGTTTTTTTTTCAGTCAAGACGGAGTGCATAGTGTACATTAATGAGAAAAAAATGAACTTTTTTGAATTTACCAAATGGCTGTAAAAACAAAGAGTGAAATATTTAAAGTGGCTGACTAATTTCTGGACCCACTGTAGAAAGGCGATTGTTTATTAGTCAGATAGTTAGGTAATGTCCTGTGTTGCTGTGAAATCGACTTTTCAGCAGATTTTTATTTTTTTATTTTTTGTACCAATACTAAGGGCCACAGACAAAGACAGCAGGGCACATTTCATAGAAGTGTGTTGTGCACTGCTTCTATTGTGCTCCATTCATGAATAGACCATTCTAAATCTTATTTTTTTTACTTGTTTAATGTGATACAGCGTGGCTTATGTCACCTTGTCATTTAGTGGTGTGGTGACATTGTTCTGTGATTTGAGCTATTGGCCCTAAAAAAATATTTTGGGGGGCAGTTGCTACCATATCTCACCTAGTTAGTGGCAGTGAAATTCAACTGTCTGCATAGCTCATGCACATTAAAAAAATATATTTTTTTTCTGTTGCTAAAAGTGATAGAGCCCGCCATACCCCACATTGTAATTTTGTGGCGATGAAATTGTTGTTCATGCAGAACTGTTGTACATTAAAAAAAATATATTTTTTCTACAAATGTGATACAGCAGGCTAGATCTGAGTTTGAAATTGTTTAGAGCATATCTTCTAGATTATACAGGCCTCATCCACAGTAAAAACTAATTTGTTCAGTTACTAAAGTTCTATAGTAGGGGAAGTCTTAATTTGAAATGGTTTGGAGCATCTAGTCTATGTTATGCACGCCTCATCCACAGCCAAGAAAAAAATTCTTCTGTTACTAACATCATGCAGAAGGGTAGATCTTTGAAAATGTTTGGAGCATCTAGTCTATTTTATGGAGTCCTCATCCACACAAAAAAAATATTTTGCTACTAACATCATACAGTAGGGGAGATCTCATTTTGAAGTTGTTTGCAGCATATCTTCTTTGTCATACATGCCTCATCCCCATTCAAACAATTCTTTCTTCTGTTACTAACGTCATACAGTAGGGGGAGATTTCACTTTGAAATTGTTTGACGCATCTAGTTTATTTTGTACAGGCCTCATCCACAGGCCCAAAAAAATTTCTTCTGTTACTGGCATTCCACAGTAGGGGAGATCTCACTTTGAAATTGTTTGGAGCATCTAGTCTATGTTATACAGGCCTCATCCACACCAAAAAAAATGTATTTGATTACTAACATCAAACAGTAGGATACAGCTCATTTTGAAATTGTTTTGAGCATCTAGTCTATTTTATACAGGTCTCATGCACACAAAAATGAAAATTCTTCTGTTACTAGCGTTCTACAGTAGGGGAGATCTCACTTTGAAATTGTTTGGAGCATCTAGTCTATGTCATACAGGCCTCATCCCCACTCAAACAATTCTTTCTTCTGTTACTAACATCATACATTAGTAGAGTTCTCACTTTAAATTTGTTTGAAGCATCTTGCCTATATTATACAGGCCTCATCCACACAAAAGAAAACATTTTTTCTGTTACTAACATTCTACACTAGGGGAGATCTTACTTTGAAATTAAAGCATCTAGTCTATGTTGTATAGGCCTCATCCACAGGCCAAAAAAAGTCTTCTGTTACTAGTGTTCTAGAGTAGAGGAGATCTCACTTTGAAATTGTTTGGAGCATCTAGTCTTTGTTATACAGGCCTCATCCACGGGTCAAAAAAATTTCTTTGGTTACTAACGTCATATAGTAGTGGAGATCTCATTTTGAAATTGTTTGGAGCATATCTTCTTTGTCATACAGGTCTCATCTAAACGCCATACATCACCCTGTCATTTAGTACCTCTAAAATTCAGCTGTTTGCAGAGATGGTGCAGAGTAAAAAATCTAATTTTATGTTGCCAATACTGTACTCCTGCCACCCCATCTGAGCAGCATGACTGAAAAAAGTGAGGTTGTGGTAGAAGGGGGATTAGGCTTGGTGTTCAAGGTGTACGTGGGATTGGTGGTAATGTTTGTGAAAGCACTAGTGAACCAACAACGTAGCGTCGTATACAAAAACAACTGACGACTTCTGTTACTGGATGGCCTACTCCACTATCTTTCTTTAGCAGATGCACAGCACTACGCCTTGTTGATGAGGCCCAGAAAGAGCATGTGCTCGAATAGATGGCAAGGGCAGCTTAAAGTGGCCTCTCCTCCACTTCCTCCACCTCAACATCACACCCAGTACAGTCCAGATGTGGCACCCCAAAAACTCTTGCTTACTCTCCACGTCACAACTCTAAAACAGCCCAACTGACTGTAGAGAACCACAGATGGGTGAGTCTGCAGAGCTGCTCACACATTCTATGCTATGGACTTCAGAAGTGTACTCAAAAGCTTCACAGGGTCAAGAGGGGGAAATCATCTGCACCGATGTCCAAATTTTTTTTAGCTTGGATCTGCGGTAGGATGAAGTAAAGTCCGAGCAGCATCCTGACCTCGTCCCCAGACGTTGACCCCCTGGGAGGAAGTTGATCCTGATGAGACTGATGATATCTGAGGCTCACGCGGACTGTACTGTGCTGTCAGGATGAGGAGTGTTATAACACAGAGGCTGATGATTAGGTGGTAGATCCCAGTTGGCGTGAACACAAAGGCACACAGCTGAGTAGGTCATCTGAGGAGGGGGAGGAGGAGTAAGGTGAGGAGGTTACATTGCGCCTTTTGGTGCAGACACGTAGTGATGCAGCCATATCGAGCAATGCATCCTCAGCCACAACTGTGGCTGTGGCCAGCAGGGTTCGCGGGTCTCCAGCTCACAGGGGCATTAAGGGTTGCCTAACCTGGGCCTTTTTTAACATCACAAAGGATGAGCCAACTCATGTAATCTGTCAACTTTGCAAAAAAAAAATGAGTAGAGGGAAAAAGTGTAATAATTTGACTACTACATGTATGAACCTATGTCTGCCAGGATGCATTTCAACACAGATACTTGAAAGAGTAAGTATAGCCAAGGGTGTTACATCTCGCTGACTATGCACTGGGTGACTCGTGGCTGTAGGGGCAGGCGGGGAAGGTGCTGCTCCACAAGTCTTGGAATCCCCAAGATTTGCAGAACAAACCTCTATATTTCACACTTCCTCCACTGCTTCTGCCACCTCCTCTACCTCCTCTAGGGCTTCCACCTGTGCCCTCAACCTCTGCCATCATGAGACACGCATTCATACTGTGCAGAGCGAATCCCCACCACCTCCGTACTGCACAGCCAGGTCTCACCGCAATCAGGCATTGTTAAAATTGATATACCTTGGAAATCGCAGTCATACAGCTGAAGAGTTGCGGACAGCAACAGAGCAATGGCTGACTCTGCTGCACCTCGATCCAGGGAAGGCTGTGTCCACAATGGTGCAAGCCTGATGGCGGTTCTACGCCGAGGCAAGCTCACTCATGTGCCTTGAATGTCTCACGTCCTCAACCTGGTGGCACAGCATTTTCTCCACCACTATCCTGGCCTGGGTGAGATGCTGCAGAAAGCACAGGTGCTGTGTGCTCACTTCTGCCATTCACAGCCCTCAGGTCATTAACTTGCATTGATACAAAGGCCTTTGTCCATGCCAGTTAACAGGTTGATATGTGATGTGCCAACACGATGGAATTCCACTTTGCACATGTTGCAGCGATAATGGCAGCAGCAAGAAGCCCTGACGCAGTATATCATGTCGTATAGCCTGGGCCAACGCAGAACGGACGTGGCGCATATCACTTTTACAGAGTGGGCACAGATTAAGGACCTCTGCACCCTTCTGCACAGTTTTGAAATGGCTACTAAGATGGTTAGTGCTGGCGATGCTGACATCAGCATTACTCTTCCGGTCATCTATATGCTGGAGCAGACTTTGAATAGCCTGCGAGTGGAGGTGATGGTCCAAGAGGAAGAGGAGGAAGCAGAGGAGGATGCGGAAGGGATAACATTGTTTCAAAGTTCCAGACTGTCGTCACACAGGTGGGTGCCAAGGGAAGGTGGATTACTGCGATCGAGGGGGGCTGGTGAAAACAGACAAACTATTAGTGAAGGTGCAAGATCCGAGGAACACATGGAGGAGATAGAGGTGATGGGAGAGCAACTGTCAGGAGATGAAGATGATAGTCATCCCCTCTCTGTTGTTCATGGTTGGTGGGAACGAATGTAGGAAACAAGCATCAATGTTACCCAACCACCAACATAGCATGGACTTGGACCTCATGGAAGTGCCCGACATATGAGTGCCTTTTTGCTGCACCATCTACAACAAGATCCCTGCATAGTTATGATTTGAAATAGTGCATACTAATGGGTTGCCACTCTGTTAGATCCATGTTATAAGTAGTGTTGAGCGATACGATACTGCAAATATCGGGTATCGGCCGATATTAGCTGTATCGGGCTTTCGATTCCGAGTACCGATATTTTCGTCATATCGGATACCGGAATCGGATTTGTCACTGTCACTGTGAGTGTCCGTCGGTCGGGTCTGTCAGGAGTCAGCGGCACTTACCTGGCAGAAGATCTCCGGCGGTCACGTCCTGGACTGCTTGATGGCCGCCATTATCTTCTCCCTGGCGGTCACATGCAGTTTTTCGCGATAACTGCAGTGACTGCAGGGTAATCCCGGCCGTAAAGCAGTCCGATGACGTCACCGCCGGGGAAGCAGGTAATCAGCTGTGCTGCGCCGGGATGACAGGCTCTGCCTGTCATTCTGATGCAGCAGAGCTGGATCGTCGTGGGACACTCGTTACTATGGACTGCGTCGGACAGGTGGTATACTGCTGTTTTTTTTTTTTTCATTTTTTTACAGGAGATCGATGGCGTCGCAGGATGAGACTGTAATAAAAGTAATGAAAACTGTGTTGTGTTTTTTATTAAATTAAAAAAATTTTTTATGAACATTCACCCGTCCGGGTACATCAACAATTTAACTATTTACATACAGGGACCCTGTCCGGGTTATTTATAATTCTTTGGCAGGGGTGTTCCAGGTACCACCTGGTACTCTTCTGATGCTTGCCAAACGTCCGAGACACCAAGGACCACCAGGACCTGATGACGTCGTGTGGCCTGTACAGTCAAGTCGTGACCCGCTATCTGTGTCTGTGTGGCCACCTCTTTCATCTCCCTCCGGGTCTGGAGCCCTATGTCCCGGACTGAACGAACCCCAGGGGGCCTAACAGGCGCCGGGTACGGGCCAGCTATAGTTATCATGTCCATAGCTGGGGCTGCTGAGGAGACCACTGAGGGAGGCTGGGGAGATTTACGGCGTGGGGTGGGCACTTGTGCAGAGGCCTGGATGTGGGAGGCTGAAGGCTCCGAGGGTCTCACAGGTTCCTGACACTCTGGGGAGTAGGGGTCGCACCTGGTAACATTTAGGGCGTACCATCCATTGTAACCCCAGTGTCGGGTGTAAGTCACCAAGTCTCCTGGCAACAGGTCCCTCCCCGGGTGTCCTTCTGGGAGGTGAGCCTCCACGTCCCGCCGGGTCACAAACACTTCTAAATAAAGTCCAGGCTCCTGGATGAAGCCCCAACCACCTTTCAATTTAAAGCTCCGTACTGCACCCTTACGCCGCGGCTCCCACAGGGTTCCTTTATCTTTTCTCATCCGGTCCTTATCTGCCCGGTCCTTCTCCAGGTTACGTTGCCGAAGCTTTTGGGATTCTCGCTGCTCCCTTTGTCGCTCTGCTTCCCGCTCCCAACGTCTCCACTCTTCCTCCTGACACCGGTTGTAATTCTCCTCCACCAGCATCTCCATGTCTCCACCATCAAACTGCAGCTTACGATGTCCGGTTTGCGGCAGCTCTCCTGGCGCCCCCCAGTCCTGGCGGCGCTCACCTGCGGAGGAAGCAGCCGGCTCTGGAACAGATGACAGTCGGGGCTCCGGTACAGACAGGTAGACCTCTGGTGCCTGCGCGGCCTCCTCCATGAGGACGGGTGTCGCTTCTTCTCTCTCAGCGATGGGGGCAGACAGCGGGATCTGGGGTGCTGCCGGTGCAGAGTTTTTTGCAGGAACGGGTGCCTCCACTGCGACAACGTCAACCGGATCACATTGCAAGGGCTGGGATGCCCGCACGGACTCCTCTACTAGAACGGGTGCCTCACCTTCCGGTACAGACACTTCAGGTAAGAGGGATTGGTGCCGCTCCAAGTTTAGTTTTAGGGCACGCCAGCTGGCTTCCATCCTGGCGACCTCCTACCGTTGCCGGGCCAGGCCTCTTAGGGTATCCTCCGCTTCTTGCAGCGTAGGAGGGTTTCCAGGCCGGGTGCCCAACGGTGGTTCCGTGGCGATCGGGTCGCTTCCGTGGGGGGAGAGCTCTGACTGCTCCATCCCTTCACACTTCTGCTCGTGTCCATTAGCCATCTCTGCCAAGTCACATGTGTCATTAGCATCTGGAGAGGGCCCCTCTTTTGTAGTGAGGCGGGACCTTCGTGTTAGTTTCCGCACACTGAGGAGGATGAGGAGGCGGAACTGAAGAGCTGTGGGGCACGATCTTACATTGCAGTACCATTTAGAGTGGTCGGCCATCGTTTTTGCGCCACTGAGTGAGTGTACACCCACGAAGAGCACGCCCTTCTTCTTCACCAGTGCCTCGTCGTAACGCAGATATGGCGGAAAAATGGCAAATACATTCTCTGATGATTTTAGCAATTCTCAAGCACAAAACCAGTTCAATTCAGGCACACAGGACTCGCTTATAGCGAGCTACAGAATCCTGTTCGTGACGCCCAAGTTCAGTCGCACAGAGCCAGAGGTTTTGGGGGTACTCGGCACCGAGCCCGTCGACTTCTATGGGGTATGTCACGGCTTTACCCGGCAATTGAATCAGAGTCTATTTTACTATGTAGAAGTGTATAAACTATAAATATATGTATATATGTCACAATGACATGTATATATATATATATATATGTATTCTATGTGTGTATATTTTGTGTTTACAACGAAAGAAAGGGTTTTTTTTGTTGCGATATTTTGTTCCCATAGACTTACATGGGACTTCCGGTATCGGAATCGGATATCGACGATATTTAGTGATATCGGCGATACCATTCCGATACGATATTTTTAGATATCGAGCAGTATCGCTCAACACTAGTTATAAGACAAAATTTTGCCAGATGCTTCCCACCCTGGAAAGGGACTTGCAAATGCTGCAGTATCGAAACACGCTTTTACACAACGTTAAGAGAGGTTTTTCCCAAGACAGCAGTGAGGCACACAGTGTGCATGGCAGCTCTAGACTTCCAACCTCCGTCACGTCAATACGTCAAAATCAAAACATTAGAAGAAGCAGAAGGAGTAGTGTTAGTGGCAGAAGCAATTTGTGAGTCCGTTGATACATTTTTTACACTAGCTCATGCACTACAAATTAAGAAAAAAAGCTGAATTTACAACCCAAATTAGTAAAGAAAATTTTTTTTATTTATTTAGTACAATAATATTAAAATATAGGAAAGGTGGAAAAAAATTTTGGGGAAAAAAGGGCACAATACACTGGGGGGGGAAAAAAAAAATTGGGGTTTTTGTAATTGAAAAAACCCAAAAAGGGCATTAAAAAATAGATAAAAAAGTACTAATATATCAGAAAAACAAGGGGATATGTAAAAATGGCCTTTGAAAAATTGTAAATCGTTTTTTTTTCCCCAAAAAAAATTTTAAAAAAACCAAAAAACATTGTTAACTTCACAATTGTGTCCCATTTTTTGATTTTTCCCCAAAAAAAAATTTTCTTTAATCTTTTTTTTTTAAGCAGTTTTGGGGGAAAAAAAGGTTTAAAAAGCCAAGGGCCGAAAATTTCCCAAAAGGCCCTGTTGATGGGGGAAAAGAAAAAATTTTGTCGGGAAAAAAAAAACCCCTGATTCAAAAAACATAAAGTCTTTGGGGTTTACGTCATTAAAACCCCGGGGGGTTCCCGTAACAGTCCAAATCAATATTTGCCCCAAAAAAAATTGTAAAAAATGCCCCCAAAAAATGCTTAAAACCGCAAAATTATAAAAAAAGGGGTTTTCCAAAAAGTCCAGGGGGCCCCTTTCCCCAAAAACCGCGTTCGGCTCTCCCTTTGTCAGGGGGTCTGAAATTGCACCCCCCGAGTCCAAGTTGACCGGGGGAACAAGGGAAAGAAGAGGGTTTCCCGAAGTCTAGAGGAATATCAAACCATCAGGGGGGTTTTTGGCCCCCTTTCACATTTTGGTTTTTAAAAAAAAGGTTTTGGGGGACTGAGTTCCCCCTCACACCTTGGGGGTTTTTTTTCATGCCTGGAAAACGGGTTTTCCCCCAGAAAAAATTTTTTTTAGTCTGCGGGGGGGGGCCTGATGGATAAAACAGCTGGTGCCCCCTTAAAGTTTTAGAAACCTTTCTTTCATCAAGGTAAAAAAGTCAGGATTCCGGGATTTTGCACCTCAGTTGCAAAATGTGAGATTTAGGTGATTTTTTAATTTTTGATTTGTGTGCATTGATTCAGTAATTCATATCTTTGTGTGGTTTTACCCCCTGCTGTTGCTGTGCCCCGATGTTAACTTTTTTTTGTTAAACAATTTGTGGAAATGTGAAAAGTGGGGGTTTTGGTTTTTAATCTGCTGGGGGCTGTTTGGAAGATTGTCCCCCCATTATATTTTTTCTTTCTGAAATTGATGCACTTAGTGTTGTGGGCCCCCTTTTTTTTGAATTTAAAAAAATCCGGTTTTGGGGTTTCCATTTGCGGGATTGGGTGTTGTGGAAAGCCCTGTTTTGTTAAAAAAGGTTGGAAAAAATTGGGAGAAAAAGCCCTTGGGGGTTGTGAGGGTAAAAAACCTTTGTTGCAGAAAAACCCCCACCACCTGCAACTGTTTTTTTGGGGTTTATCGGGTAAAACAGCCCCCTGATATAAGTGAGTGCCCCATCCCCCTTGCCTTGATAAAATTTTTCTTCGGTCTGGTTTTGGAAAATTCAGCTTGTTTTTTGGGGCTGTCTCCTTCTTTTTTTCGATAAGTTACTTTTTTTTTTTTTTTTTACTGGGGTTTTTTTTTTTCCCTTTGCTTTTTGTCCCTTGCTTTTTGAGTTCAGCCCCCCCCTTTTTGGGGGTTTTTGGGGAGCTGGTCTTGTTCTATTTTTTTTTTAGTTCTTTTGCTCATTTTTTTGTGTATTTTACTGCTTTAGTGGTGTTCAAACCGGGGGATTGATATAGGGGGTGGACCGGTGGTTTTCCGTATTTATGGATTCAGAAGTGTTGGAGTTTTTTCCCGGGGGTTTTTTTGGGTTGCGGGGGGGTTCCCCTTGCTTCTGTTAGTTTTACTGTGGTGTGCTTATGTTTTTCATTTCCCCCAAAACGGGAAAGTTTCACGTCATTTTTTTTGGGGGATGTTCGCTAATTTTTTTAAAAGTCCTCTATAGGGTCTTGTCCTCATTTTTGCTCGGGGGTTTCGTTGATTTGGAGAGCTATTAACCCCCCTTTGGTTTTTTGATTTTTTAACCCCCTTTGGGTTTTTCCCTTTTATCCCCCGCAGAAATCAAATTCCCCCCCCCGGGGGGCGAATTTTTCCCCCCTTTCGAAATAAACCCAGTTTTTACTCAGGGATAATGGGGTTTTTCCCCGATCACCAATGCTGCATTTGGATGTTTTTTTCTTACGGGGGTTTTGATTTGGGGGAAAAATTTTTCCCGAAACAATAAAAGGACGCTGAAGGATGATCTTACAAGGGGAAAAAGGGTTTCTTTCTGTGCCATTTTCCAAAAACTGACTTTTTTTTTTAAGTACCCTATATTTTTTTTGGGATGAAATGTGATTATTTCTCTCCTTTTCCGTGCATATTTTTTTCTTGTTTTTTTAATTTTCATAATCGGAATCTTTCCCAAAAGTTTGGGATTAAGCATAGCTTATTTCTTTTTCCCCCCAAATTTTTTAAAAATTTTTTTTTTTTGAGCTTTTTGATGTTTTCTGAAAATTTTTTTTCCTCAAGGCATGGGCCCTAAATAATCTTTCTTGAAAAAAATGGGGGTTTTTAAAAAAAAAAAAGCCAAAAAAAAAACCCCGACAACCAAAATTTTAAAACATGAGACCCCGGGGGTCTACCCCCAAAAGTTTTTGGGTTTAAAAAAAACAAAACAGCAGCCACTGAAAAAAATGGGGAAAAACAAAAAAAAAAAAATCAGTGGGGTGAATAAATGGAAGGCAGAAGCCCCGGAGGGGCCCCAAAAACCCCAAAAAAGTGAGGACAAAAATGCAAAAAATGCAAAAAACAAAAAAAAAAAATTCTTTTTGGTAGCGGAGATGCAGACCAACAGAGGAAAGGAAAAAATGGGAAATTCGACCAAAAACAATTATCCCCGGAACCCCTATGGGAAAAGACTCCTTTTAAGACCTCAAAACCTGTTCCCGCCCTCCAATTTATAGTCCCCTTGAACCCCCGGGGGCCTTTAAATATCTCAAACCCTTTAACGTTCCCTTTGAAATTTTGGGCCCACGTTTTTAAATCTTTTTTGTCTGTTTTGTGTTTTATCTTGCTAACCCCCATTATATTTTTGGGGGGGTTCCTATTTTTTGGGGCTTATCCGGGAGTTGTTTCCTTTTCCATCTAGGGGCTTTTCTGGCTATGATGAGGGTCTTGGGCACCTTTGGAAGTCCCACGGTGTTTGTTTTGCGTTAGTTTTGGGGTCTAACCCTTTGTTTAAACCTCTTGGGTTTGGGCCTTTGGGGTTTTTTTGCTCATTCCTCTCCAAAAAACAAACCTGTCGGTCCCTATTTAATATTTTTGGGTAAAATTAAAACCCCCTTTTTTGGTTTTAAAAAAAATTTTTTTAAAAAATGTGTACACCCCGGTTTGGGTGTCAATTATGGGTTTGTGTATTTGGGGAAAGTTTGGTTCTATTTGGGGTCTGCAATAATTTTTGGAAAATGTGAACAGGGTTTTTGAGTTTCCTTGCTTGATTGGGGTGTAAAGACCGTCACCCCCTATTATACATTTCTCTGTGGTAAATTTTATGCCCTTCGTGGGAAGGGCCCCCATTTCTTTAAATGTGAACCCCGGGTTGGGTGTTTTGTGGATTATGTAGTGAAAAAATTGTAGGTCCATTTATATTTTGGTGTAAATAGGGGTTGGTGTATTTTGGGATTTTGGTCCCATTTTATATTTCTCTCATGAAATTAAATCCCCCTTCGTGGTGTCTCCCACAAAATTTTTGGCAAGTGAAAACTCCGGTTGGGTGTCCTTTTGGGGTTGGTGTCAGTCATGGACAAATTTTTTAAAATGCAAAAATTTTAACTTTTACAAATTATTGCTTATTTTTTAATGGCAAATTGCAACGAATTACTTGGAAAGTCAATTTTTGGTAGAAATGAATTTATCCCCAAAACCCAAATTAACATTATTGCACCCCCCCCTTAAAAAGGCGCTAACTCTTTTCAATGTTGCCCTTAAACCCCAAAGGTTTGGGGGGTTTTGTGAGGACTGGCTGGAGATAATCTGTCTGATAAGAAAAATGACCCAGGCCTTTAAAAGGGGGGTTTTTGGTTTAATTGTTTTTTTCTTTTAACATGGTTATCTCAAAGAAAATCAGTATCTTGAAATGCAAAAAAAGGCCAAACGGAAGGTATCGCAGCTGAAAGATTGCCCTCAGTAAAAAATTTATGCATCACAAATTAAAAGGAGAGGGTTTCCCCATTGTTAAAAAAGGCCCCCGGGGGCCCCAAGAAAGCCCACAAGCCGGCCACTTTAAAGTGTTCCTCGGGATGGGTACCCGCAGTGCGGCTTTTGGGAATGGAGCGGCAGGTGGGGCATCGCAGCCTGTGAGGGGAGACTTTGGGAAAAGGCTGGTTAAAAGGGGGCAGAAAGAACCATTTTCCAGAAAAAACATGGCAGAGTTTTGAAAAGGTACGGCGGGGCTGTGGGATGGGGTAAGTTTTTTCTTGATGAATCCCTTTTTTTTGTTTGGGACATCGGAAAAAAGCCATTGGGGAAAAAAAAAAAGGGGAAGTAAACCTTTTTTGTTCATGCCCAATTTAAACCCCTAAAAACCCTTCATGGGGGGTTTTTCTCACCAAGGGGAAGGCCCCTCTCACGGGCTTCCCCAAAAACAGCCATGAATAAAGAAGGTACCCAAAAATCCTAAAAAGGAAACTTCACCCAACCCCCAAGGCAGTTTGGCGTCAACAACCTTTTCCCCCATGAGGGACACCCTTCCAAAAGCAAAGGGGATAACTAAAAGGCTCAGGGAAAAAACATAGAGATTTTGGGCCCGGCGGGGGGAAATCCCCAACTTAACCATTGAGAACTTGTGGCAATTAAAAGAGAGGGGGCAAAAAAAAACCAAAAAAATTTTGACAAAAAGAAAAACATTGATTGTGAAAAAAGGAGCTATCAGCGGTTGGAGATTTTATTGAGAGCATGGGGAAATTTTCAGGGGTTTTGAAAAAAAGGGTCAACCGCAAAAATTTATTTCGCATTAACTTTTAAAAAGTCAATATAATTTTTTTATATTGTTTGAATTATATTTTGTCTTGATAAAAAATTGGCAAAAAAAATAAAAACCCCGGGGCGAGACTGGAAAATTAAAAAAATTTTTTGGGGGGGTTTTTAAATTTTGGCCGATGTAATTAAAAGGGGGGTCGGGGCCCTTTTTGCTATTTTACTGGGGTGAAATTTATGCCACTTGTTGGTGTCTGCCCCAAATTTTTGGAAGTGTAACCCCTGGGGTCTGTTTTTATGGTGTTCCTGTAGCAGGGCCTCCCGCCGGGTCCCCACCCCTTTTTCATCCCCTTTTATTACTTAATTTTTTGCAAAAGTATTAACGAAACTGTTTTTTGGCCCCCGAGTGTGTGGCATGAAAGTAGATTGGTGTTGCATGGGTATCAACTCCCGAAGCAGGCCCCCCGATCCTTCCCACCTATCTTTTTTGGGGTTAATTCAAAAATGTAAATGTTGGCCCCCCCCTAACCATGCTGGTGATTGCTGGGCCTTTTAAAATTTGTATTGGGGGGAATTGAGGCCACTTCCTGGTGTCGCCCCTTTTGTGTTTTTTGGAGCTTTTGGGTCGTTTGAAAAGGGTTATGTTGTTTTGTTTTATCCTTGACTTTTAAAGTGTTTAGTATTTAATGTTTTGACAATAATCAGTGAAAATTTTTAAATTTTGGGAATCGTAATCCAAAAAACATTTAAAAATTACCCTCACTTCTCATTGGCTCATGTGCTCGGGGGGTCGCGGTTTTTTTTAATGCTAGATTCCCCTCTGCATATTTGGGTTTAGCAGCCCCAAAAACTGTGGGGATTTCCTGCTGTCACTGTAATGCCATAAAACCTCTTGGTTGGAACCCATTGAAACCCTGGGGGGTCCCCCGGTATTCAGTCCCATGAGCCTTTTTCCCGTGGGGTTTTCCCTTTTTCCCAAAATGTGTGCTTCCACAGCCCTGTGACAAAAGTTTTTCTAGGAAGGCATTAACCATGCAACCCGGAAAATTTTTTTTTACCCGGTAAGTAAATTTCCCCGGGGGAACGGGGAAAATTGTGGAAGCCCAACCGTTGGACCTGGGGAGAAACTGATTGAAACCCCAACGGAGGGGGGTTCAATCGGGTTTCCCCACCTTGTACAACAGATCCGACCTCCCCCTCCTCACCCATCTCCAAAAGTAAAATCAGTCGG
>JARQOD010000002.1:185392702-185433384 GCA_033576555.1 Oophaga sylvatica | reverse complement strand
GGGCATTAATGTTCTCCTTTGGCTCTCAGGATCTCTCTTCAGGACCGTATCCATTCCAGTCAACGAGAAAGAGCACCTGCCACCTCTTCTCTTCATGGCCAGGATGTCGTTAACATCATAGACGTTCTCGGTACTGACAGGAGAAGGAAAATTACTTGGATCCTGGATGAAGCGACTGAGAACAACCGGATTCAGCAGGGAGACATGGAAGGAGTTATGGATCCGTAAGAAGGTAGGCAACTTCAAACGATGGCACACATCGTTGATTCGGTGGAGCACTTCAAAGGTACTGATGTAACGAGGAGCCAGCTTATAAGAAGGAGCCTTAAAACAGATGTGCCTGGAAGACAGCCATACCTTATCCCTGGAAAGTTGGGGGATCCAGAAATCTCTTTTCCGCATGCTCCTTGGTTCAAACTGATGCCTGCTCTAGTGAGGTCCTGTTCTCTATCCAGACCTTAATGAAGTCCTCTGCCAGGGACTCAACCGCAGGATTGTCGGAAGCAAGAGGCAATGGAGTCGGGATCCTAGGATGCTGTCCATAAACAATGAAAAACAGGGAGTTAGAGGAGTACTCACTGACATGTTTGTTGTAGAAAAATTCTGCCCACAGCAGCAAGTTGGCCCAGTCGCTGTGGTGACCATTCATGAAGTGTCGCAGATAGTTGGTGAGGACTTGATTCACTCTCTCCACTTGGCCGTTAGATTGTGGGTGATAGGCTGAGGAGAAGTCCAGGGTGACATCCAACAGCTAACAGAGGGACCGCTAGAATCGGGAAATTAAGTGAACTTCTCTGTCAGAGACAATGTGGAGTGGAAGTCTGTGAAGCCAAAGGACATGCTGGATGAAGAGCTCTGCGCGCTTAGGAGCGGAAGGGAGACCAGACAGCTAAGTGAAGTGTCCCATCTTGGAGAACCGGTCAACCACAACCCAGATTACTGTACAACTGTACGATGCTGGCAGATCCGATATGAAGTCCATGGCAATGTTTTGCCAGGGAGCAGACGAATCGGGAGCGAGAGGAGGTGACCGGCTGGCAGTTACTTGGGTGTTTTATTATGAGCACAGGAGGGACAGGCTGCAATGAATTCCAGAACATCTTGACGCAAGGTGGATCACCACTAGTGTCAAGATATTAGCTGTAATGTCTTCTTTTGACTGGCATGGCTGGCAAGCTTAGAAGAATGACCCCAGCATAGGACTCGCTTTTTGTCTCTTTAAGTTACAAGGGTCTTACTGGGGGGAGGCTGACTGGAGCCACCATGAACATCTTAGATAGTTCAATGATATGCTGAGGCTCCTCTTCAAGGTTGTCTGTCAGAAAGGACCTGGAAAACGCATCAGCTTTGATATTCTTCTCTGCAGTACGGAAATGGAGAGATAAATTGAACCGAGCAAAAAATAAGGACCAACGAGCCTAGCGAGGGTTGAGTCTTTGAGAAGACTGAAGATAGGACAGATTCTTATGATCAATGTAAATGATGACAGGATGAACTGCGCCTTCAAGCAGATATCGCCATTCTTCTAAGACTAACTTAATTGCCAGTAACTCTCTATCCTCAATTGAGTAGCTACGTTCGCAGGGTGAGAATGCATTGGAGAAGAAACCACAGGTCATAATCTTACCGATAGGCAGTTTTTGTGTGAGGACTGCTCCGGCTCCAGATGACAAAGCGTCCACTTCAAGGAAAAACTGCTTGTTGATCATTGATCTGTGAAGAGCTGGGGTGGTTGAGAAGGCTTGTTTGAGGGAGGTGAAAGCTGACTCAGCCTCAGGAGTCCAATCCTTTGGTTTGGAACCTTTACAAGTCAGGGCGGTGAGTGTTCTTAGCAGAGAGGAGAAATGGGGGATGAATTGCCGATAGTAGTTGGCGAATCCCAGGAACCGCTGGATAGCCTTGATTCCCTCAGGTTGGGGCCACTTAAGCACGGCGGAGACCCTCTCTGGATCCATCTCGAGACCTGTATGGGAAATTATGTAGCCAAGGAAGAGTAAATACCTCTGTTCAAACAGACATTTCTCAAACTTCATATAGAGACGATTCTCGCTCAATCTTTGAAGAACGAGACGAACATTCCTCCTGTGAGTTGGTAAGTCGGGAGAAAATACCAGGATGTCATCCAAATACACCACCACACAGACATAGAGCAGGTCATGGAACACTTCATTGACAAACTTCTGGAAGACAATGGGTGCATTGCTTAACCCGAAGGGCATCACCCGATATTCGTAGTGACCATATCGTGTGTTGAAGGTGGTTTTCAACTCATCCCCAGATCGTATCCTGACAAGGTTGTAAGCCCCACGGAGATCCAACTTGGTGAAAATCCTGGAACCTCGAAGACGATCAAAGAGCTCTGGAATTAAGGGAAGAGGGTATTTGCTTTTTTACTGTTATTAGGTTGAGAACACGGTAGTCAATGCACGGGAGACCCATCTTTCTTCTTGACGAAGAAGAACCCAGCTCCAGCCGAGGAGGAGGACTTCTGGATAAACCCTCGAGCCAAATTCTCCTAGAAGTAATCAGACATGGCTTGAGTGTCAGTGGGGAGAGGGTAGATCCTACCTCGAGGTGGAGTAGATCAGGGATTAGATCAATGGGACAATCGTAAGGCCTGAGAGGAGGAAGAGTCTCGGCTTCCTTTTTGTCAAATACATCTGCAGGAGGCCGCGGGGTAGAACCAGGCCATGCTGGTTTTAGGAAGTGATCATGACATGACTGACCCCCATGGAAGGACATCTACAGACAGCCAATCCAGGACAGGTTCATGGAGGCACAGCCATGGATGAACTAGTAGAAACTTTGATTTGATTTGAAGCTCCACCTCTTTGATGATACCAAGAATGGGATCTTTCAGGGGTCTTCCGTCTATGGAGATGATGCGCCGGGACCGCTGCAGGGGAACGATTTTGATCCTGAACCTTCTGGCCACAGCTTGCTGGATGAAATTTCCACCAGACCCAGATAGGCCATCTCGGAGAACCGCAACTTTCAGAAGAATACCTGTATGGATATAGTTATTGGGGGAGATGAATCATTCTCGCCTAGGAAGGCCTCTCTTACCTCTCCTAGGCAGAAGAGTTTTCCGGCCTCTCAGTTCTACTGCGGATTCCTAGCTAGCTTCTCCTCCTGTTGATTCCTCTTCACCTTTATGTGGTCAGGCTCCATAGGTTCATCCTCAAAGACAAAGATCGTGACAAAGACTCACGTCAAAATGCGTTGATCTGTTTCATTCCATCTATATGGACCTGTATCTGCCTAAATAATCCTATGGTTTTAAAGTAACCAGTTAATAAAATTTATTTTTTTATAGTTCCATCCAACGCTGGATCTTTTTTTCTTTTTTCCATCAAAAATATACACCATCATTTCATTCAGCATTTAATGAACTTACAAGAGTATACAAAAACCAAGTCACGTCTTGGTAGGAGGTCCAGGGTTCGGAAAATCAGATAAAAGTGGGGACAGTGCTTCGTCATTTAAGAATCTCTCTGACAACTGGATTAAGGCATAAAAACCCGGACCTTCTCACCAAGTGGGAATGAGAAACGAGGAACTGAAACTGATGCAACTGCTCCTAGACAAATAATGTCTGATATTTTCTAAATTGAGTGATACATTTATGGAGCAAACAAATATAAAAAATAAATTTTCATGTGAGCCTTACTCCATGTAAGGAACTTAATCGTACCGGGTACATTAAAAAAATATCAGTTCCATCTTAAGGATAAAAATCATATACAATTAATTTGAGACCTACTGTATTTTAAGGAAAACAAAACTCATATTTGTTCATAAAGTAGAGCCTTAAAAGATTCCAAAGGGAGCAGAGGGGTTAGGGTGGGGGAAGTCAAAGAACAACTGACAGACCGCACACATCAGATGGATGTTTTTTGGATCAGGGGTATCGCTTGAGGAATCAAACACTTACAGTCCCCTGGAATCTCACAGGTCTTGAATCTATCATTTAGACAACTGAATAAAGTTTAGATGTGTGTTCTTAGTAAAGGATTATCCTTTATTCCTATAATGGATTTTGACATTTTTAAAAGTATTAAGGACTGACAATTGTTTGCCGTGAAATTGAAACGGCACAAAAACTTTATATGTGAAGATAAAAAGATGAGTGCAAAATTGGAGGTTTCAGATTCCCTACTACAGGACAATACGCCTCAAACTCAAATTTGATAGGCAAAGGACCATTCATGAATCTCAAAATAAAAGTGCCAATATGCCACGTACTCAAAGTGACTTGTCACCAATTGACATCATTGTACATCTGAAAACTAATGATCTGGAAATCTCGAACATAAAACAAAAACAGAGCAAAACATAATCTATCCATATCTGAGATGTCATGTCTTTGTTATCTGGAAAATAACCACTAAGTTACCCTCAGGTAAGGGGGGTAACGTGGTGGTCATGAATACCAATAAATACTGACAGAATCATTTTCTCTTACCAAAACACCCTTCGCACAGCTACCTTCTACTGCTTACCGAAAGTTCATAAGAATTTAACACCAATTATATCGGGAGTATGTAGCCTTACACAAAATCTGGGTAATTATTTGTATAGAACTCTTAAACTTTTCATTATGGCATTGCATTCCTATACTCGTGATACTACAGATCATGTAAGAAAGATGGAAAGAGTAGTCCTTGAACCTGATGAAATCTTGGCGAAAATAGGCCTGGAGGCATTATACTACTCCATTCCACATACTAAAGGAATAGAGGCGGTGGATTACTTCCTTAGGAGTAGGGGCTGCCAGTACCAAAGACAGAACAACTTGTGCTGGAAACACTAGAGTTTTGTATAACCAAAAATTTGTTAAATTTTCATCAAAAAGTAATTTCACCAGTTCATGGGGCATTGCATTGGGGAGCCCCTGTTGTTGTGAATGGGTTTGAGATGAGTTCTGAGCAGAGGCTCCCTCTGGTGGTTACAAGCGGTACTAGTGAGGATTGTGAGGACTGGGAATCAGGTGTTACTGATTGGTCTTATATAAGGGAGTAATTTTCCCATCAGGGTTGCCGGTGATCAATTGTTCTGGTCTGAATCCTTCTTTCCAGTTTCCCTTGTAGGCTGCTGTGTCGTGTCTGCATCTCCTGCTATCAGATAAGACAATTTCTTATTTTGTGTTTTTGCTATATTTTTGCATTTGGTCCTGCACTTCTGTGGGGGCCTTCTGGGTCCCCTCCGGGGGCTTTTGCCCTCTCAGTTTAGTCCAGCCACTGTGTTTTGTACTTTTGCTTTTTCCAGTTTTTTCAGTGGCTGCTGTTTTTGTTACACCAGAGAACTAATTTAGGTGGTAGAGGTCGTGTGATCTCAGGTGAATTTTGAAATTAGTAGAGTTGGTGTTTTTTCAGGGTTTTCTGGGATTGCAGTAAGTACCCTTCCTGTCCTTTTCTATTTAGTTAGTTTGGGCCCCAGCGTTTGCTCATACTATTTTCTTTCTGTGTCAGTATTTCCTCTTGTCTAACCGCCATTACATGTTTGGGGGCTTTCTATTATCTTTGGGGTTCTGCTACGGGGCAGATAGCTTTCCTATTTCTATCTTTAGGTGTAGTTAGTTTCTCAGGCTGTGACGAGGCGTCTAGGACCAACGTAGGAACGCTCCACGGCTGCCTCTAGTTGCGGTGGTTAGTCAGGGTACTGCAATCTCATAGATTCCAACTGCTCTGGTGTATTTCCTTTTTTGCCTGCACTCCTCAGCTACCGTAACATAACAGTATCACCGGCCATAAAAATTGTATGGTACTCACAGAAGGGAAAAAATATTTTGAAGGAAGAAAAGTTGTCAGAGATATTTTTCTGTTTGTTGCATTTTTTTTTTTTTTTTTTTTTTTCCCTCTGTATCTCTGGGTGCTGGGGAGGATCTTTTCTCCCAATGGAGTTTGCACAGTTGTCTGGCCGTGTGGATCAGCTTGCCACTGAGGTTCGGAGTATTGCTGCATATCTTGCTAGGTTGCCTGTTGTGGAACCTAGGATTCCCATGCCAGATTTGTTTTTAGGGGATCGAGCTAAGTTTCAGAATTTCAAAAATAATTGTAAATTGTTTCTTGCCTTAAAATCTAAGTCCTCAGGAAACGCAGCGCAGCAGGTTCAAATTATCATCTCTCTCCTGCGCGGCGATCCTCAGGATTGGGCTTTTTCCCTGATACCTGGGGATCCTGTTTTGAGTGATGTTGATGCATTTTTTCAGGCTTTGGGGTTATTGTACGATGAGCCTAATGTCACTGATCAAGCTGAGAAAGCCTTGTTGGCATTAAATCAGGGGCTTGATGACGCTGAGTTATACTGTCAGAGATTCCGTAGGTGGGCAGTCCTGACCAAATGGAATGACGACGCTTTGGCGGCCCTTTTCCGGAAGGGTCTGTCGGATAATGTAAAGGATGTTATGGTGGGATTCCCTGTCCCCTCTGGTCTCAATGATTCTATGTCATTAGCGATTCAAATTGACAGACGTTTGCGTGAGCGGAGAAGTATGCGTGGAGTGGTGTTGCCTTGTGAGCCAGCTGCTGAGCCCATGCAGTGTGATGGAGTGGTGTCTGGGCACAGCGTCATGAGTTTCGAAAGCGCAATGGGTTATGTTTCTACTGTGGTGATGCCTCTCATGCTATTTCAGTCTGCCCTAAGCGGGGAAGACATTTTGCACGCTCAGTTGTCTTGGGTAGTGTTCAGACTAAGTTTTTATTAACTGTCACTCTGATATGCTCTCTGTCCTCATTTTCTGCTCAGGCTTTCGTTGATTCTGGAGCAGCTATTAACCTGATGGATTATGATTTTGCTAAACGTTGTGGGTTTCCCTTGATACCCCTACAGAAGTCTATTCCTTTACTGGGGATCGATTCTACCCCTTTGGCTGAGAATAAACCCCAGTTTTCTACTCAGGTGATAATGAGGGTTGAACCTGATCACCAGGAGTGCTGCAAATTTTTGGTTCTATATAATCTGCATGACATTATCGTGCTGGGTTTCCCTTGGTTACAGTCTCATAATCCTGTTTTGGATTGGAAATCTGTGTCTGTAACCAGTTGGGGCTGCCAATGTGTTAATACCAACACTCCTGTTTTTTCTGCCTCCCCCCAGGCTGAGGATGTTCCTGACTTTTTGTTTGATTTTTCTGATGTGTTTAGCGAAAGTAAATCTGCATCCTTACCTCCCCATAGGAGCTATGACTGCGCTATTGAATTAGTGCCGGGTAGTAAATTCCCTAAAGGTCGCCTTTTTAACTTGTCTGTACCTGAACATGACGCTATGCGGTCTTATATCAAGGAATCATTGGAGAAGGGTCATATCAGACCATCCTCTTCACCCTTAGGTGCCGGTTTTTTCTTTGTGGCCAAAAAAGATGGTTCATTAAGGCCGTGTATTGATTATCGTCTCTTGAACAATATTACTGTGAAATATCAATACCCGTTACCCTTGATTTCTGACCTGTTTTCCAGGGTGAAAAACGCTACTTGGTTTACCAAGCTTGACCTCAGGGGGGCGTATAACCTTATTCGCATTAAGCACGGGGATGAATGGAAGACGGCATTTAACACCCCTGAAGGGCATTTTGAGTACCTTGTGATGCCCTTTGGGCTCACTAATGCTCCTTCCGTCTTCCAGTCCTTCATGAATGACATTTTCAGGGATTTTGTGGACAAGTTTCTGATTGTTTATTTGGATGATATCTTGATTTTTTCTAATGACTGGGACTCTCATGTGAAGCATGTTCGAACTGTATTCCAGATTTTGAGAGAGAATGCTCTGTATGTGAAGGGATCAAAGTGTCTTTTTGGCGTACAGAAGATCTCATTTCTGGGATTCATTTTGTCCCCATCTGTTATTGAAATGGACCCGGTCAAGGTTCAGGCCATCTGTGATTGGGTCCAACCTACTTCATTAAAGGCTCTTCAGAGATTTTTGGGTTTTGCCAATTTTTATCGTAAATTTATTGGTAATTTCTCTGTTATTGTTAAACCATTAACTGATTTGACCAGAAAGGGTTCTGATGTGGTGAATTGGCCTCCTGAGGCAGTCTCTGCGTTTCAGGAACTTAAGCAGAGATTCACTTCTGCTCCTGTTCTACGGCAGCCTGATGTTTCTCTGCCATTTCAAGTGGAGGTTGATGCCTCTGAAATTGGGGCAGGTGCCGTTTTGTCCCAAAAAGATCCAGAGACCTCTAAAAGTAACCCTTGTGCCTTTTTCTCTCGAAAATTTTCTCCTACTGAACGTAATTATGACGTGGGTAATCGGGAGTTATTGGCCATGAAGTGGGCTTTTGAAGAGTGGAGACATTGGCTGGAGGGAGCCAAACATCAGGTGGTGGTCCTTACGGACCATAAGAATCTGGTCTATCTGGAATCTGCCAAGCGACTCAATCCTAGACAGGCCAGGTGGGCCTTGTTTTTCACACGTTTAATTTTGTGGTTTCCTTTCTTCCTGGCACTAAGAATGTTAAGGCGGATGCCCTCTCGAGGAGTTTCCTTGCGGACTCTCCTGAGCTATCTGATCCCTCTGTTATTTTGAAGGAGGGTGTAGTTCTTTCCGCCATCTCGCCCAATTTGAGACTTGCTCTGGAGGGGTGTCAGGAGGATAGGCCCGAGCGCTGCCCTGTTGGAAAATTGTTTGTCCCGGACCAATGGAAAAAGAGTGTGATGTCTGAGATTCATTGTTCCGCATTGGCTGGGCATCCCGGAATTTTTGGTACCAGAGACTTGGTTAGTCGGTCCTTTTGGTGGCCTACCTTGTCTCGCGATGTCAGGGAATTTGTGCAGTCCTGCGGGACTTGCTCTCGCTCCAAGCCTTGCTCTCGCTCTAGTGGTTTGTTGATGCCATTGCCTGTGCCCAAGAGACCATGGACCCATATCTCTATGGATTTCATTTCCGATCTTCCTGTTTCTCAGAGAATGACCACCATCTGGGTAATTTGTGATAGGTTTTCCAAAATGATACATCTTGTGCCATTACCTAAGTTGCCTTCCTCCTCTGAATTGGTGCCGTTGTTCCTTCAGCACGTGGTTCGTTTACACGGCATTCCTGAGAACATTGTGTCTGACAGAGGAGTCCAGTTTGTTTCCAGATTTTGGATGACTTTTTGTTCTAAACTGGGTGTTCAATTGTCTTTCTCCTCGGCATTTCATCCTCAGACCAATGGTCAAACTGAGAGAACAAACCAGACATTGGAGACTTATCTAAGATGCTTTGTGTCTGCTGATCAGGATGACTGGGTCTCTTTTTTGCCTTTGGCTGAGTTTGCTCTTAATAATAGGGCTAGCTCTGCCACTTTGATGTCTCCGTTTTTCTGTAATTCTGGGTTTCACCCTCGATTTTCTTCAGGACAGACGGAGGCTTCTGTCTGTCCAGGTGTTGACTCTGTTGTTGAGCGTATGCAGCAGATTTGGGACCAGGTAGTGGAGAGGTTGTCCCTCTCTCAGGAGAAGGCCCAGCGGTTTGCTAACCGGCATAGGACTGATGGTCCTCGGTTTAAAGTGGGGGACTTGGTCTGGTTGTCCTCAAAGAATATTCCTATGAGAGTAGCATCTCCTAAATTTAAGCCTAGGTTCATTGGACCTTATAAGATCATGGAGATTATTAATCCTGTTTCTTTTCGTTTGCTTCTTCCAGGGACATTTAAGATCCATAACGTGTTCCACAAGTCCTTGTTGAAGAGGTTTGTTGAGCCAGTGGTTCCTGCTGCTGTGCCTCCTGACCCTGTTTTGGTTGAGGGCAATCTGGAGTATGTGGTTGAGAAAATATTGGATTCTCGTTTTTCTAGACGAAGACTCCAGTATTTGGTTAAATGGAGAGGTTATGGTCAGGAAGACAATTCTTGGGTGTTTGCTTCGGACATCCATGCTAGGAGACTTATCCATGCGTATCATAGAACTCATCCTGACCGACCTGGTTGCTCAAATGAGGGTTCGGTGACCCCTCCTCAAGGGGGGGTACTGTTGTGAATGGGTTTGAGATGAGTTCTGAGCAGAGGCTCCCTCTGGTGGTTACAAGCGGTACTAGTGAGGATTGTGAGGACTGGGAATCAGGTGTTACTGATTGGTCTTATATAAGGGAGTAATTTTCCCATCAGGGTTGCCGGTGATCAATTGTTTGGTCTGAATCCTTCTTTCCAGTTTCCCTTGTAGCCTGCTGTGTCGTGTCTGCATCTCCTGCTATCAGATAAGACAATTTCTTATTTTGTGTTTTTGCTATATTTTTGCATTTGGTCCTGCACTTCTGTGGGGGCCTTCTGGGTCCCCTCCGGGGGCTTTTGCCCTCTCAGTTTAGTCCAGCCACTGTGTTTTGTACTTTTGCTTTTTCCAGTTTTTTCAGTGGCTGCTGTTTTTGTTACACCAGAGAACTAATTTAGGTGGTAGAGGTCGTGTGATCTCAGGTGAATTTTGAAATTAGTAGAGTTGGTGTTTTTTCAGGGTTTTCTGGGATTGCAGTAAGTACCCTTCCTGTCCTTTTCTATTTAGTTAGTTTGGGCGCCCCGCGTTTGCTCATATTATTTTCTTTCTGTGTCAGTATTTCCTCTTGTCTAACCGCCATTACATGTTTGGGGGCTTTCTATTATCTTTGGGGTTCTGCTACGGGGCAGATAACTTTCCTATTTCTATCTTTAGGTGTAGTTAGTTTCTCAGGCTGTGACGAGGCGTCTAGGACCAACGTAGGAACGCTCCACGGCTGCCTCTAGTTGCGGTGGTTAGTCAGGGTACTGCAATCTCATAGATTCCAACTGCTCTGGTGTATTTCCTTTTTTGCCTGCACTCCTCAGCTACCGTAACATAACACCCTGTGCCCTCTCATATGTGAATTTGCTCCTGGGCTGGTGGGAGGAAACGATTGTCTTTGATGATAAATCAACACCGGATAGTGAGAACATCATACTATGGTTGAGTTTCTTAGACCAGGGGTGGACATACCGCCAGTGCAGCCGTTGCAACTGCACCAGGGTCCGAAGGTGGAATGGGGCCCCTGCAGGCAGGGGCATACTACCCATAGAGGGAGAGTATGCAGCCGCTATGGGGTCTCTGAGACAAGATTACGGGCGGGAGTGAGAGGGGCCTGGTATCATGCAGCATCGGGCCCCTCCACTCCCTCCTGTAATCATGCGACTACCCAGAGCAGGTCCGGCTCCAGGTTTTTATGGGCCCCAGGTGAAAGAGTCTCAGTGGGCCCCTTTAACACAGACCACGATTCATGATGCACAGATACTGCAGAGAAATATAGGTATAATACAATGCCAAACATTACTCTTCTTCCATTACATGAGTGATATCTATTGTAAATTGTACAATAGCTCAGAAACCTCCAAATCCTCACAGCGCACAGTACAGACTGGACAGTACAGTCCTCTATACAATATTATGGGCACCACATAGTCCTCCATACAGTATTATGGGCAAAATATAAGGCTCCATAAAGAATATTGGACCCCAAATAATGCTCCATACAGGATCTTGGTCCACATATAATGCTTCATACAAAATATGGAGCTCTCCTCTGCACTGTGCTGCGCTCTGCACTGTTACAGCTCAGGAAAGGGCACTGTAGAAAGACTCCTCATTATCATCATCATTGCTTCCCCATTATCATCATCATTGTCTCCCCATTATCATTATCATTGCCTCTCTATTATCATCATTGACTCCCCATCTTCATCATTGCCTCCCCATTATCATCATCATTGCCTCCCCATTATCATTATCATTGCCTCCCCATTTTCATTATCATTGCCTCCCCATTATCATCATTGCCTCCCCATCATCATCGTCTCCCCATCATCATTATCATTGCCTCCCCATCATCATCATAGCCTCCCCATCATCATCATCTCCCCATCATCATCATTGCCTCCTCACCACCATCACTGCCTCCCCCCACCACCATCACACATACAGCACCACACACAGACAGCACCGCAGCACTCTCTCACATACACACACACACAAAGCACTGCACCACATACACACACACACCACATCTCACCTGTCCGGCGTCCGCACCGCAGGCAGTCCTGATGATGATGTCATCCAGCGGCGCTGCTGTGAGAGGAAGCGCGGGAGCCCTGCAGGCGCCCCCTGGAGCCCAGAGCTGAGGAGGCATGGGGAGAGGTAAGTATTGTGCTGGCTTCCAGGGCCCTAAGCAAGTAGGAGGGCCCAGTGGCGACGCTGGCACAGCTATCATCCGCTAACGGGCCCGACGGCGAGTGGGCTCCCCCGCCTGCTCAGGGCCCCGGCACTTGCACGGGTATGCCAGGTGCTGATGCCGGCCCTGACCCAGTGCCAAGGAGAGAGCAGTGCACAGAGTGCAGGAGTTTCCCCACCAGACTGATAAGAGTGCTGACTGGCTGCCGTCTCTGTCTTCCTGCATGGTGCTTCCCAATGGTGAGTACTCACCTGTAGTCAGGGGCCTCGGGCTGCACTGCACACGGGATTACAGTGGAGGAAGAGCAGGACTTAGGCCGGGGTCACACTTGCAAGTGCAATGTGAGAAACTCGCACGAGTCTCTTGCATCAATACCCGGGACCAGAGTGTGCAGCTGCATGTATTTCTAGGCAGCTGAAATACATGCAGCCGCACATTCCAAGTGCAACCCGCACACTTCGAGTGAAACCCGTCTACTTTACCTCTCTGTGAGGCTAACAGAGCTGAGTAATCTGCGTTCCTTTCAATCTGCGTGGCGATAACGCAGTCTGATTAAGGTGAACGCTCGCTATTTAGTTCCGTCGTTGCTCACATTAGCAGCAGGTTACATCTCTGCACGGTGGACCCCGGGTTGCGATCACATCTTATTATTATTTTATATTTGATGCCATCCGTAAACCCTAACAGTATACTAGCGCCAGGGTCTGGCTAGCAATGGCGGACGAGCAGCAACTCAAGCGGTATATCCAGCAGCTAGAGAGCAGGTTGTTCACTCTCGAGCAGATGTCTACAGCTATGGACATTAACACAGTGGCAGCACAAACAGCCAGTAAAGCAGCCTCTATGGTTTCAGCTGCGGTGTCTCTTCCATCTGTACCGCGTTTTTCGCTGAACGACAAATTTTCTGGGGACAGCAAGGCCTGCAGAGGCTTTGGTGAATCAGTGCTCAATCCACCTAGGAGTTACTGGCTGCTTGTTTTCCAACTGAGTGAACCAAGGTGGGATTTGTAATTTCCCTTTTGTCAGGCATACTGTTGGAGTGGGCTATGCCGTTATGGGAACGAGGTGACCAAATGATCCTTAACGTCTCTCATTTTTGGGTGCAATGAAGGATGTTTTTCTGGGGCCACAAGTTACCCATGATACCGCACTCCAACTCCTGACATTAACTCAGGGGTCATCTATGGTTAGCCAATTTGCCATCCAATTCCATACTTCCGAGTTGGAGTGGCCTGATAAAGTTTTGATGCCTATTTTTTGGTGGGGTTTGGCGAATCATGTCAGGAATGCTTTGGCCACTAGAGAGATTCCCACTACTCTGGAGGAGTTAATATCCGTGTCCACTCATATAGATCTCCGGCATGACGAGCGGGCGATTGGAGCAAGCTCAGATTAGATCGGGGATTCGGCTGGCTCCGAAGTTCGCTAACCTCATGTATCCTCCAACTCAGGTTGATAACCCTGTAGAACCCATGGATATCTCCAGGGCAGAATCTAACACTAGCTCAATACTTCCTCAACTGACCTATTTTGCCTGGAGGCAGTCCGGTCATTATGTTAATAAATGCCCTAAGCGCCGGAGGGAGTCACAGCTATATAATAATGTGAAATGCAGGGCGCACCAATTATACACAATTAAATAAGGAGGTGCAGATCGGTAGAAAAAACAACAGCTAAGTAAAGAGAAAGGAACTACCGCAGTAATGCACACTACTCAGATAATGGAAAGTAGAAAAACAGTCAATTTTATTGGTATACAAAGAGTAAAGTAAACACAAGTAAAATCAGAGTGACTCTGGTCCCAAACGCCCGCCCCTAACCATGATCAAGGTATATAATGAATAATGTCTCAAAAATAACAAAACATGAAAAATAACTGGAAAAACATATGATCATAAATAAACATTTGGAAATATGTATGGTCCACCTATGATGAGAGAACCTGTATGGATAGCAGAAAAAATATTAATGATACAAAAAATATATATCAAATAATTATAAGCAAGCCCAAATAAGGGGTAAAATAGTCCCCACCTGTGAACTAAAAAGATGGCTCCAAATCAATAATTGTGAAGAGAAACAAAAGCCATGAAAAAATCACTAGCACATGATATAAACCAGAACAAACCTCATGATAAAGGCATGAGAGAGCAAACGGGCAGTCAGGACCAGAGGACACCAAGGACACCAAGGTCCCACGCGTTACGCCGCAGCCTGTGCGGCTTCCTCAGGAAAGTCACAGCGTCCAGTGGCTTTCGGGCTCATACCACTTGCGAGAAATACCGACGAGTGCAATCTGATAAAAAATTGGATTGCACTCGGACCAATGTTATTCAATAGGTGACATCTCATTTGCGATTTTTTTTCTCAGCCGAAATCGGACTGAGAAAAAAATCGCAGCATGCTGCGTATTGCTGCGATTCTCAGACTAGACTCGCCAATACAAGTCAATAGGTGCGAGAAAGAAATGGGACAGCACTCGCACCATGCGAGTGCTGTCCGATTTATACCACCGGTGTCCTTTGAAAAGCCGGCAATTCATGTGCAGCTACTGTAAAAGCGCAGTGACAGTTCACAAAACTCTAGATATATGCACATTGAATACATACATATATACTGTATATATATACACATGTCAGCGACACACACATATATATCTATATATTTATATTGCACAGTAAGATTGAACAAAAGCCGTTAATTCGTTTGTCTGCTTCTGTAAAATCATTACAGAACCCGACAGGATATGAGACATGGTTTACATGCAGTAAACCATTGCATATCCATTAGATTTATATATGTCCCTCACTAATAATGTTAGTAGTGTGTGTGTGTGTTAAATTTTGGAGCTGTAGTTGTTAAATTAAAGGATTAATTCACAGAAACTGTCCACCGTAGAGTCAATAGTTTACAACTGGGACAGGTGCTAATGCGACCGGCCTGGCTGTAAACCACGGAGGAATGAAAGAAAAGCTGCCTGCGCAGCCTCCCCGCCTGACCGGAGATGAACTGATTAGCATGGGAAAGTTTCTGAACATGTTCGCACGCTGTCAGTTCACCGTGGGTCAGCCTGTGAGTGAGCGCAGCCTAAGTGATGTCAACGGCCATCATTACTTTAAGAAATGAAGGTCAGTCAGTCCGAAAAATTGGGAAAACTTTGAAAGTGTCCCCAAGTGCAGTTACAAAAACCATCAAGCGCTACAAAGAAACTGGCTCACATAAGGACTGCCCCAGGAAAGGAAGACCAAGAGTCACCTCTGCTTCTGAGGATAAGTTTATCCGAGTCACCAGCCTCAGAAATCGCAGGTTAACAGCAGCTCAGATTAGAGACCAGGTCAATGCCACACAGAGTTCTAGCAGCAGACACATCTCTACAACAACTGTTAAGAGGAAACTTTGTGCAGCAGGCCTTCATGGTAAAATAGCTGCTAGGAAACCATTGCTAAGGACAGGCAACAAGCAGAAGAGACTTGTTTGGGCTAAAGAACACAAGGAATGGACATTAGACCAGTGGAAATCTGTGCTTTGGTCTGATGAGTCCAAATATGAGATCTTTGGTTCTAACCACCGTGTCTTTTTGCGATGCAGAAAAGGTGAACGGATGGATTCTACATGCCTGGCTCCCATCGTGAAGCATGGAGGAGGAGGTGTGATGGTGTGGGGGTGCTTTGCTGGTAACACTGTTAGGGATTTATTCAAAATTGAAGGCATACTGAACCAGCATGGCTACCACAGCATCTTGCAGCTGCATGCTATTCCATCTGGTTTGCATTTAATTGGACCATCATTTATTTTTCAACATGACAATGACCCCAAACACACCTCCATGCTGTGTAAGGGCTATTTGACCAAGAAGAAGAGTGATGGGCGCTACGCCAGATGACCTGGCCTCCACAGTCACCTGACCTGAACCCAATCGAGATGGTTTGGGGTGAGCTGGACCGCAGAGTGAAGGCAAAAGGGCCAACAAGTGCTAAGCATCTCTGGGAACTCCTTCAAGACTGTTGGAAGACCATTTCCGGTGACTACCTCTTGACGCTCATCAACAGAATGCCAAGAGTGTGCAAAGCAATAATCAAAGAAAAAGGTGGCTACTTTGAAGAACCTAGAATATAAGACATATTTTCAGTTGTTTCACACTTTTTCGTTAAGTATATAATTCCACATGTGTTAATTCATAGTTTTGATGCCTTCAGTGTGAATGTACAATTTTCATAGTCATGAAAATACAGAAAAATCTTTGAATGAGGTGTGTCCAAACTTTTAGTCTGTAGTATATATATATATATATATATATATATATATATATAGTATATATTGAGGATTATTTGCTTTTTAAACGATGTGTACAGGTTTTTTTTTTACAATGCTATTTTAACATGAGTTTTTACATAGAGAGAACTGCTCTATGTAAAACCTCATGTTAAAATCGCATTGCATACGGATTGCATACGCAAGTCATACAGATGTTCCGTGGAAAAAAATTGCACGTCCCAGTTAGTATTAAAAGAACTTCTGTGCGGTTGGAGCGAAGGAGATCTTCGGCTGACAAGCAAAAGCACATCCATGCCCCCCAGCTTATTGCGGCCTCCAAGCGTGGCGGACCTCGCCGGGAGGGGATGTTAGCAGTGGGGGGTAATGTTAGGCACCAGATTTTTCCCACTACATGGGTTAGATCTCAGTCATTCCCTGGTGCTGTAGTCTCCCATTCATGTCTGGCTGCTGTGGCTGTTGCTCAGCACAGACTTCAGTCCTGGCACCTTGCTCAGGCTCTCAGTATAGCTTTATTTACTGCTGGTTCTCCAGCCAAGTTTATGATAAAGGCATCGCCTTGAGCTCTGGAGTCTAAGTCCAGAAATCACTGTACTGTGCATGTCTATGCTGTGGCATCTTCTTATTTTGTTCGGACGTCATCTGCTCAGGTGATGTGGCAGCTCCAGATTGGCCCACGGGTGATGTCAGTGTGAGTGTTTTGGGGTGGAGCTTTGGCTTTAAAAGGCTCCCAGCGACGCCTGCGGGCGTGCTCGTATCATTGATGGTTGGTGTGTGTGAGTGGATACACTACCACTCTGTATGCATGTGTGTGCAATAGCTACCTTCATAGGCAGGGTTTTTGCCACGCTTGGCTTAGTATCTGTATCCGGTCTTGTGTGCGGTTAGCATAGCTGAGTTACACAGCAATATCCATCCATAAGAGCTTTGCTCCCCTGTGAGTTCTGCAAGGTTTTCCCTTGCGTCTTTTGAGTTTTTTCTCTTGTCTCAGCTTCTGTTTTGTTCGAGTGTGCCCTTAACACTGTTTGGTTACAGAGCGAGTGCAACCCGTGTACTTTACCTCTCTGTGAAGCTAACAGAGCTGAGTAATCGGCGTTCTGTACATTCTGCGTGGCGTTAACGCAGTCTGATTAAGGTGAACGCTCACTGTTTGTTCCGTCATTATTCTCATTAGCAGCAGGTTACATCCTGCACGGTGGACGCCGGGTTGCGATCGCACCTTATTATTATTTTATATTCGGTGCGATACACAAACCCTAACAAAGTCTTATAGAAGACCTTTCATCAAATCAAATTGTTCTTATTAACCTGGACACAGACTTAATTAGTGGCTGCAGAGGGGAGTAAAATGTTTGGTTTTTTTTTACTTTGCCTTTCCATATAGAAATCATTATTTTGCTCCTAATGAGTTAATTTTCGTTAAGTTCAAGAGGGTGTTTCGGATAGAGGGGAGGGGCAGCATAGCAGAGTTTAGCTGTGTCAAATTATAAACTCTTCTATTAGCTCTTCTCATCTTAGGGTATGTTTCCACGATCAGGAAACATTCCGGATTAGCTGCGTGTGTGACACTGTGCGTTGGCGCAGCGTCAAACACGCAGCGTCCAGATGTTACAGCATAGTGGAGGGATTTCAAGAAATCCCATCTCCACTATGCATAAAAATACGCAGGCGGAAGACCTGCGTTTCCGGACATGCGGCGCATCTTTTTAGACCGCAGCATGTCCTAGCGTCTGCGGCGACGCTGCGTCGCCGCAACGGAAATAACACAGGGCTATGCAGCCCTGCGTTCTTTCCGGATGTGTTCCGGAGGTGTCCGGAACACATCCGGAAAGAGCCGGTCAAAAAGGGGGCGGGGCTTAGGACGGAGCGAATTTCCGCTCCGTCAAATGCGCTGTGGTTCCGGACCGTGGAACCACAGCCTTATAACCCTGTCACAAATGCTGTATTGCAACTCCTCTGCCTGTCCGGAGATGCATCATTATCAGACTTATGTCTGCTGTGCTCAGGCACATTATAATCATTCTGCAGAGAGATCTGAACTGTCATTACATCTCACACCTGCCTGTTCTGGACTACTCCTGTGGGAGATATAGTAAGAGCATGCCCTGATCTCGCTGCAAAGTGAGAATAAGTTGAAGCACAAGAGACATCAGTGTGATGCTGACACTCTGATCTCTAAGCTCATGATAAACATTGTGCGAGGAGAAGCAGTAAAACTAAGGCTGGGTTCAGACTTGCCTTCGGCTGGTCTGTGTATGGCTGCGTACTTCCTCCCATAAGCTCCGTCTACTTCCGCATGCGTCCTGCGTACCTATTTTTAACATTGAGTATGCCGGGTCATGCGGAACTATGTGGAAGCATCCGCATTCGGTGTTTTGAAGTGCACAGGAGCGCAAAATGTTGCGTTCGGCGGCACGTCAAAACGACCCTTGGAGACGCATCCACATACTTCCTCATGTCCCTGCAAACTCAATGTTAAAGATAGGTATGCAGACATGCAGGATGCATGCGGAAGTAGGTGGAGCATAGGCGGAGCTTAAGGGAGGAAGTGCGCAGCCATACGCAGACCAGCCGAGCGCAAGTCTGAACTTAGTCTTACACAGCACAGAAGAACTAAACTTTGCCTCATTACAAACAGATTTGCAGCTGCAAACCTCTTCTGCTGCCAGCTCAGCTGCAGAGCTGTGACTAACAACTCACACTTCTTTGGCTTCATCTAATACAGCCAGTTTGAGGAGGAGAGACTGTACAGCAGAGCTAACAGCACTATTAAAGGAGATCTACAACTTTAGATGTGTTTGTGATAAGACAACTCGCTCACACTGGCTGTCAGTAAGATGGAAGTTGAAGTGTTAGCTATAATCAGGCAAAGTCCCGCACCATTCACTTAAAATAAGCTCTGAAGACAGAGTCTCATGCAGATCAGTGTCTTAACATCTCATTTACATATTAAGAAAAATGTGTATTTCTCTGGAATAAGACAAATACTGACAGATTCCCCCTTACTGACAGATTCCCCTTAAAGTATAAAATAGTAAACCTAACATTGTGTTCCACTGCAAATTCTTAACCACTTAAGGACCGGGAGACTTTTCATTTTTACACTTTCATTCCCCCTCCATATCTACCAAAAACCATAACTTTTTTTATTTTTCTATCAACAGAGCAATATGAGGCCATGTTTTTGCTGAATGGGTTGTAGTTTTAACCCCTCAATGACCGCCGATACGCCTTTTAATGGTGGCAGTTAAGGATACTTATTACTCAGCGCCATTTTTTAACAGCGTGGAGAAATAAGAGTATAGAACCCCCCAGCATGAGAAAATCTCTGGGATCTCAGCTAGAACATGATCAGGGCCAGTTTTTACAGCCCCCTGTCACGTGATCGCCGTTATTGACTGAATAACGGCGATCACAAAAAAGTCTGATTTAAAATTAATTTCTCCCTCCTCATATATGAGCTAACATATCAAAGAAGAGAGAAATTAGGTCCCCCGAGAGCCCCCCAATACTTTGCCATAACCTGGCCTTTCTGCTCCATCCCCCCAGCTCTCCGCATCATCTTCCTGGAAAAAAATGTCGGGTGCATGCACCATGCACCCGCCGAGATCTGCTGGCCAGTACCCGGGAACAATAGCAAATTTTTCCTATTGGTTCATTTTTAACATTGTAATAGACCCTATCACAGTGATCAAAATAAAAAAAAATAGTAAATCAAATTCCCCTTTGTCACCACTTTAGTTAGATAAAAATTATAAAATAAAATTTTTAAAAATTTTTTTCCGTTCTTTGTAATTATGGTGGGGTCAGGTTCGGGGTTACAGATAGGGTCGTGTTAAGGTTAGGGTTGTGTTAGGGTTAGGGTTGGGGTAAAGTTTGGGTTGTGTTAGGGTTGGAGTTAGAATTGTTTTTTTTTCAAAAGTAAAAAATAAATAATGGTGATATGACTGCTATTGTTGAGCATAAGTGCTAGCTACTTAAATTTGCAACACGAGCTCGGGTATGCATAGAGTATCGCGGATCCCTGAATGTTTTTTTTCAGTGTCTAATGGCAGCATAACATGTGGTGCAGGGACTCAAGCATGTCACTCGAGCACCAGCGATATTCGGTGCGTAACCAAGCACCCGACGCAACCTGGAGTAGCAAGCACTTGCACTCAACACTAATGATGACATATTCAATATGACAACCTAATGATATCAAATCTGTGTCATACCTGTGGGTTCAAAATGTTCACTATACCCCTGGATAAAATCCTTGAGGGGTGTGGTTGCCTAACTGGGTCACTTGTGGGGGATTTCCACTGTTTAGGCACATCAGGGGCTCTCCAAATGCGACATGGAGTCCGCTCTCGATTCCAGCCAATTTTGTGCTCAAAGAGTCAAATGCTGCTCCTTCCCTTCCAAGCCCTGCAGTACATTCAAACATAGGTTTTCCCCCACATATGGGGCATCGGCATTCTTAGGAGAAATTGCACAACAAATTTTCAGTTCGATTATTTTCTAGTTACCCTTGTCAAAATAAAAGTTAGGGTTTAAAGTAAATTTTGGGTGAAAAAAGTTAAATGTTCATATTTTTCCACCACATTGCTTCAGTTCTCATGAAGCACCTAAAAGGTTAATAAACGTAATGTGGCTTTGAGCACCTAGAGGGGTGCAGTTTTTAGAATGGTGTCACTATTGGGTATCCTCTGTCATAAAGACTAGAGATGAGCGACTTTGGCTCCAGTAGGGTCGAGTCGGGTTTCGGACCACGTGACTTTCCCAAAAGTCGAGTTGAACGAAGTCGGCCGACTAATGGAAAAGGTTCGAGTCGGAGTCGAAAATCCGACTCTAATGCAAGTCAATGGGGAATAAAAGACGGCAGGGAGTGGAGGACAGTAAACACACCTACAGTGCCCATTTCAATGCCAACAACGTCAATTCTTATTACTTAACCCCTTAACGACCAAGCCATTTTGTAGGTTAATGACCAGGCCTATTTTTACAATTCTGACCACTGTCACTTTATGTGCTTATAACTCTAGAACGCTTCAACGGATCTTGGCGATTCTGAGAATGTTTTCTCGTGACATATTGTACTTCATGTTAGTGGTAAAATTTATTCGATATAACTTGTGTTTATTTATGAAAAAAATGGAAATATGGCGAAAATTTTGAAAATTTTGCAATTTTCAAACTTTTAATTTTTATGCCCTTAAATCAG
Source organism: Oophaga sylvatica (assembly GCA_033576555.1). NCBI lineage: Eukaryota > Metazoa > Chordata > Amphibia > Anura > Dendrobatidae > Oophaga > Oophaga sylvatica. The sequence goes on along the minus strand of JARQOD010000002.1, from coordinate 185,411,762 downwards.
AGAGATATGTCACAAAAAATAGTTAATGCATAACATTTCCCACATGTCTACTTTACATCAGCACAATTTTGGAACCAAAATTTTTTTTTGTTAGGAAGTTATAAGTGTTAAAAGTTGACCAGCTATTTCTCATTTTTACAACAAAATTTACAAAACCATTTTTTTAGGGACCACCTCACTTTTGAAGTGACTTTGAGGGGTCAATATGACAGAAAATACCCAAAAGTGACACCATTCTAAAAACTGCACCCCTCAAGGTGTTCAAAACCACATTCAAAAAGTTTATTAATCTTTTAGGTACTTCACAAGAATTGAAGCAATGTGGAAGGAAAAAATGAACATTTAACTTTTTTTCCCCAAAATTTTTCTTTCAACACAATTTTTTTAATTTTGTCAAGGGTATCAGGAGAAAGTGAAGCACAATATTTGAAGTAAAATTTCTCCTGAGTACACTGATACCCCATGTGTGGAGGAAGACCAATCTTTAGGCACACGGCAGTGCTCAGAAGGGAGCAGAAGCGTCTGGAAAGCCCCTGATGCACCTAAACAGTGGAAACCCCCCATAAGTGACCCCATTTTGGAAACTAGACCCCCCAAGGAACTTATCTAAATATGCGGTGAGCTCGGAAGGGAAGCAGCGCCATTTGACTTTTTTGGCTGGAATTGAGATTGGACGCCATGTCGCATTTGGAAAGTCCCTGATGTGCCTAAACAGTGGAAACCCCCCACAAGTGACCCCATTTGGAAACTAGACCCCCCAAGTAACTTATCTAGATGTGTGGTGAGCATTTTTAACCCCAAAGGGCTTCACAGAAGGTTATAACGTAGAGCCGTAAAATTAAAAAATCATATTTTTTCCACAAAAATGATCTTTACACCCCCAATTTTTATTTTCCAAAGTACAACAGACCCCAAAAGTTATTATGCAATTTGTCCTGAGTACGCTGATACCCCATATGTGGGGGTAAAACACTATTTGGGCGCATGGCAGAGCTCGGAAGGGAAGCAGCGCCATATGACTTTTTTGGCTGGAATTGAGATTGGATGCCATGTCGCATTTGGAGAGTCCCTGATGTGCCTAAACAGTGGAAAACCCCCACAAGTGACCCCATTTTGGAAACTATACCTCCCAAGGAACTTATCTAGATGTGTGGTGAGAACTTTGAATTCCCAAGGGCTTCACAGAAGGTTATAACGTAGAGCCGTAAAATTAAAAAATCATATATTTTCCACAAAAATGATCTTTTCACCCCCAATTTTTATTTTCCAAAGGGTAACAGGACCCCAAAAGTTATTGTGCAATTTGTCCTGAGTACGCTGATACCCCATATGTTGGGGTAAACCACTATTTTGACGCATGGCAGAGCTCGGAAGGGAAGGAGCGCCATTTTCGAATGCAGACTTTGATGGAATGGTCTACGGGTGTCATGTCACGTTTGGAGAGCCCCTGATGTGCCTAAACAGTAGAAACCCCCCACAAGTGACCCCAGTTTGGAAACTAGACCCCCCAAGGAACTTATCTAGATGTGTGGTGAGCACTTTGAACCCCCAAGTGCTTCACAAAAGTTTATAACGTAGAGCCGTGAAAATAAAAAAAATCCTATTTTTTTCCACAAAAATTATCTTTTTGCCCCCAAATTTTTATTTTTATAAGGGTAACAGGAGAAATAGGACCCTAAAAGTTGATGTGCAATTTGTGCTGAGTACGCTGATACCCCATATGTGGGGGTAAACCACTGTGATCGCCTTACTGCGATCTTTGAGAGGCAGAATGAACAAATCCACAAAAGGTGAAGAATTGGTTTTATTTTTTACGTCGTTCCTCGTGCAGTACTAGTAACAAGGCGACTTTATTCTTCGGGTCAGTGTGATTAAGGCAATACCAGATTTACATCCTTTTTTCATGTTTAGCTTCTGTTGCATACTAAAAGACGCTTTTTTTGGAAGAATTTTTTGGAAGAAATTTTTGCATCACCGTATTTTGAGAGCTATTATTTTTCCATATTTCCGCCGACAGAGTTATGTGCAGGCTTATTATTTGATGGACGACCTGACGTTTTTATTGGTACCATATTCGGGCACATAACGTTTTTTGATCGCTTCCTATTCCGATTTTTGTGGAAACAGAATGAACAAAAACCAGCATTTAAGGAATTGTTTTTTTTTTTCCCCATTCCGCGTGTGGTAAAATTGATAAAGCAGCTTTATTCTTCGGGTCACTACGATTACAGCGATACCTCATTTATATATTTTTTTATGTTTTGCCGTTTTTTTACACAATAAAAAATTTTATAGAAAAAATAATTATTTTTGCTTCAGTTTATGATGCTGTATAGCAGCTTGTTTTTTACGGGACAAGATGATGTTTTCAGCGATACCATGTTTATTTATATCCGTCTTTTTGATTGCGTGTTATTGCACTTTTTCCAAGCGTTATGATGATACCGCTTGGAAAAAGTATAATTTACTACTTTTTTTTTTTTACGGCTTTCACTGAAGGGGTTAACTAGGGTTACGCTTTTATAGATGGGATTTTTACGGACGTGGCGTTACCAAACATGTGTATTTTTTTGGTTTTTTGTTTTTTTATTACATAAAAATGTGTATTTTTTGGGGGAATTTTTTTTAAATTATTTTTTAATGTTTTTTTTTACAAATTTTTTTAAAAAATGTTTTTTTTTACCTAGTCCCTTTATGGGACTTTCACTTTTTCATTTTTCTTGCAGGTATAATGTATTGCAATGCTCCAGCATTGCAATACATTATAGCAATGGAGAAAGCTGCTGTGACCATGGTCACATCGGCTTTCCGTAGCTAGATGACCCGGAGGTTGTCATGACAACCCTGGGTCATCATGGCTGAGATCGGGCCCTGCGATTATATCGCAGGGATGCCGATCTGAGGCAGAGGGAGCTCCCAACCTTCTGCCTACCCCCTGAATGCTGCGATCGCGCTCGATCGCAGCAGTCAGGGGGTTAACAGCCAGGGTCGGCGGGGCGCTGCTCCCGGCTGTTAGTGCAGGAAGTTCGGCCACTGCAGCGCCGAGCTCCTGCACTGATCGCGCTGGAGATGCTGAAATTTCAGCATCTCCTGCTCGATCGCTGCTGTGTTTGGTCAGTCAGATTGACTGCCGTCGGTCCACGTACCTCTTGCCGTGCCTGTCAGCTGTCATAGACAGCTGTCGGCACTGAACTACCACTGCGTGTCTGCACGCAGTGGTAGTTCAAAGGCTGGACGTGCACAGTCCATCAAGGTGCCAAAACTGACACCTTGCCATGACGGACTGTGCACGTCCATGGACATTAAGGGGTTAACCTTCTCAACCTTAATTTACTTTAGAATGATAGTAATGATTAAAGTTGTGGGGGAGGGGGCAGGTCTGGCTCCAGGTTTTTGTGGGCCCTGGGCAAAAGAGTCTCAGTGGGCCCCTTTAACACATACCACAATTCATAATGCTCCGATACGGCAGAGAAATATAGGTATAGTACAATGCCAAATACTACACTTCTTACATTACATGAGTGATATCTATTGTAAATTCTACAATAGCTCAAAAAAAGGACAGTATAGTCCTCCATACAGTATTATGGGCTCCACATAATGCTCCAGTATATGATGGGCCCCATGGATGATGCTCCAGTGTATGATGGACCTATATAATGCTCCATATATAATGGACCCCATATAATGCTCGTGTATAATGGGCCCCGTATATGATGCTCCAGTGTATGATGGCCCCATTTATAATGCTCCAGTGTATGATGGGCCCCATTTATAATGCTCCAGTGTATGATGGGCCCCATATATAATTCTCCTGTGTATAATGCTCCCCAGATATTGCTCCAAACATTAAAAAAAATTGAAATACCTCTTCTCGCTGGGCACTGCTGTACTCTGGACTCCTCAGCGTCGCCATCTTCCAGATCTCTGCACTGTGACTGTTCAGGCAGAGGGCACACAGACGTGACGTCATTGCGCTCTCTGACCAGAATGTAACTGTCAGGAAACGCGGAAAACGTCACAGCGGTGGAGCAGGGAGAGGTAAGTACTGCAAGTGCTGGGGCCCTGAGCAAGCAGGGGGGGCCCACTCATGGGCGACGGCACTGGCACAGGGCCCCTCATAGTACGCCGGTGTCTCTGACGACAAGTGGACCCCCCCACTGTCAGAGACACCGGCGTACTATGAGGGGCCCTGTGCCAGTGCTGTCGCCCACGAGTGGGCCCCCCCACCTGCTCAGGGCCCCGGCACTTGCCCGGGTGCGCCAGGTGCTGAAGCCGGCCCTGGGGGGGGTACAGCCTAGTTAGGGAGGTGGAAAAAGTGGCATATGTTGAGGTGCAGGCTGGACGTTCAGCAGCTGCAAATGGAGGAATTGGAGAAGTCGGAGGAAGAGGAGGACAAAGCGAGCCATTTTGCTGGCAACCTATGTGTCATCAGGGGAAGGTGGTACAAAATCCTTTTGAAACCCAGGCATGGTTCATTTTAATGAAGGTGAGATCACCAACATTTTGAGTCGACAGCCGGGTCCTTCTTTCTGTCAGGAATGATCCAGCAGAACTGAAGACTCTTTCTGATAGCACACTACCAGCAGGACAAGCGAGCTCCTGTAAGGCATATTGTGCCAATTTAGGCCAGGTGTCCTGTTTACAGGCCCAGTAATCAAAGGGGAATGAACATCGATAGGGGAGGAGAGGTAATTTTGAACCATAGTTGACAACTGCTGTCTCCTGTCTGTTGCAATCAATTCAGTATTAACAATCGTGTGAGCGGTACTCAAGAAATCAGTCCACAACATGGTCATGAAACCCCTGTCTCTAACGCCACTTCGGCTGTGTGCACCACGAATACCTCTTCTGTTCGGCCCAGTACGGCTCGTGGTAGAACCTGCACCGCTGCTGTGTGCTTGGAATGCCTCTAACAAATGGTTTACCAGAGTTGCTTGTTTGTTCGCCAATATTAGCTCTAGGCTCTCCTGTGGCATGATGTTCGGTAATTTGGCTTTATAGCATGGATCGAGGATGCTGGCCAACCAGTAGTCGTCAACCTTCCTAATTTTGGCAATGTGGGGGTCCCTTTTTTAGGATCCGCAAGACATAATCACACATGTGGGCCAATGTTCCAGGTGTCAATGATGCACTCCCAGTGGTGGGTGGAGGAGCACTTTCTGCCAAATCCACATCCCTCCAGTCATGCACAAACCCTGTACCTGACCTTGGCAAGCCAACATTTTCTCTTACCCCCTGAGAAGCATCCTCCTCCCCAAAATAATCATCCCCTTCATCCTCCTCCTCCTCCTCTTCTTCCTCCACCTCATCCAGGACAGTTCCCTGAGCAGACAATGGCTGACTGTCATCAAGGCTTCCCCCTCCTCCACTGCAGACGCCTGATCCTTAATGTGCTTCAAAGTTTGCATGAGCAGACACACAGCCTCTCAACCATGTACATGGTGGAGTTCCACCTTGTTGCAACATCTATGATTAGGCGGTGCTTGGGGAGGTGGAGCGATCGCTGCAGCCTCTGCATACGACTGGAGTCTACGGGCGAGCGACGTACTGTATGTGCGAGCACAGTCTTCGCACCTTATGGAGCAGAGCTGGTAACTCCGGATAATTATTTATGAAGCACTGCACCACCAGGTTCAAGGTGTGAGCCAAGCAAGGTATGTGTCTGAGTTTTTCCAGGGCTATAGCAGCCACAAACTTACGGCTGTTATCACTGACTACCTTACCTGGCTCAAGACTGTCCAGCCATTACTCAGTTTCTCGCTGCAAGTAGTTGGCCAGTACCTCCGTGGTGTGTCTGTTGTCGCCCAAAGACTTCATCTTTAAAACAGTCTGCTGATGCTTACCACTAGCTGTTCAATAGTGGGACACCTCATGTGCAACACTGGCAGCTGCAGATGGAGTGCTCGTGCGACTGCGCTCTGTCGACAAGCTTTCGCTTCTGGAGTAAAAGGAGGAGGGTCAAACCCCTACAGCCAACTGTTGCCTATACCATGGGCTAGGCAGCACTGTCCCACCGCCTCTGTCCCCTGTGGACCCTGAATCCACCACATTAACCCAGTGCGCAGTGATGGACACGTAACAGCCCTGGCCAAGCCTAATGGCCCATGCTTCTGTTGTGAAGTGCACCTTTCCACTCACTGATTGTTTGAGTGCATGGACAAAGCGGTCTTTCACATGCAGGTGGAGGGCAGGGATGGCTTTTCTAGAAAAAAAGTGCCGACTGGGTAGGTCATAGTGTGGGACAGCATAGGCCATGAGCTCTCGGAACACTGTTCTTTCAACTAAACGGAAGGGCATCATCTCTAATGAGATCAGTTTGGCAATGTAGACGTTCAAAGCCAGTGAGGTTTTGTTGTCCGTCCACGCTTGCAAGTGCATGGTGTTTAAATGTCTAAGCATGCAACTGGTATTCAATTTTCGGAGATTTTTCCCTCATCTAAAGGTCCTTCCGCACTTCTTACAGATAACCTTTGTCTATCAATAGGATTTTGGTCAAAAAAGTGCCACACTGCACTCTTCCTACTATGGGATACATTTTCAGGGCTTGCACGCTGTGCTAATTTGACCGTCTGTCCAAGCTGTCCTGCAACTCTTTTTCTAACACGTTTTTGGACTGCTACGGCCTGTCACATAACCGCAGCTGTAATGTCGATGCCTGCTGCGGATCCTCCTCCTCTTCTGAGCTATTGCCAGCGGCACCCTCTTCCCAAAATGAATGCCAATCCGGGTCAACAACTGTGTCATCCATCACCTCCTCTTCAATTTCATCTGCACCTTCCTCTGTGTCACCGTGTAAGGTGGTATAGTATGCGGGAAGGGGCACCTGAGTTTCATCAGGGTCAGAATCTGGCTCAGTAGACTGCAAGGACAATACAGTGCTCTGGGTGAATGTACCAGCAGAATCATATAGCACTGGCTGTGCATCAGTGCACTCCATGTCATATTCATGTTGGACTGAGGAATTCAGGATTTGACTTGATAACCCAGGCATGGTATGTGAAAAGAGCTCCAGGGAGTAATCTGAAGTGTGGCATGCCGCATCCTTCACTTGTGGTGGGGTGAAGGACACAAGGAAAGGTGTCGTTCCTGACCAGGAGCCTGCACTGACGACTCAGTGCTTGAATTTTTTGAAACTTCAGAAGAGGAGGCGATAGAGCTGGAGGCTGTTTCGGCAATGCAAGCCAAAACCTGTTCCTGATGCTCCGACTTTAAAACCGGTGTACCTACTCCCAAAAAAGGGAGTCTTCCAGGCCTTCTGGAGCCAGACGATGATGCAGGCTCAACACCTCCTGCCTTAGGTGCTATTGTGCTTTTGGCACTACCAGCAGATGCACCACCACCACCATCAGTACCAGTTGGTCCCCCCACCCACGTCCACGGCCTCTTCCACCATACTTCCTCATGTTTGGGAAAATGTACCAAAAATACCAGCAGATTTATGGTACTGTATCAGAAGCGTACAGCTGTATACAGTGCAGGGGAAAATTTCAATCTCCGTATATATTTCCGGAGTCACACACGGACGCTCTCTCAGTATGGATTTGACCGTAATACAAAGAGCAGATCTACGGTACTGTCTCAGAAATGTACAGCTGTATACGGTGTAGGGGAAAATTTCAATCTCCGTATATATTTCCGGAGTCACACACAGAAAGTCAACATGTATTTGTCCGTGATACCAGCCGGTACACGGTAGTGTGTGAGGAGCTTACAGCTCTATACGGTGTGGGAAAAAATGAACGCTCGGTAACTGCAGAAAAAAAGAATAAAAGTATTAGTGCTGTGTAAAAAGCAGTCTGCACAGCAGTGTTCACACAGCAATACAGCTATCAGGCAGCCTAATAACCAGCGCTGCTGCACACAAGAAAATCCTCCCCTGTCACTGCACACTAACTGTACAGCACAATTGCTATCAGCACAAGCACAGAAGAACTTCTGTTTCCAGCCCTAACTCTCTCCCTACTGAGAAACAGCGTCAGCAACCTCTCCCTACTGTTAAGATCGGCAGAAGTAAAATGGCGGTCGGCGGTCAGGGCTTTTATAACACTATGACGCCCCCCAAAGCAAGCCAATCACTGCAATGCCCTTCTCTAAGATGGTGGTGGACGCTGCCCATGTCATCTCATTGCCCACAGTGTACGTACTTGCTCATTGGCTGAAAAAAGACGCCTGAAAGCTTTCTGGGAAATTCGACTTTGGCGCTCGTTTCGACGACCGCATTGCCGATTTCACGCTATGGTCAGGTTTTGGCCAACGAAACCTGACTGGCGACTTTTGAATCTGACCGACCTGTTTCGCTCAACTCTAATAAATACCCTTCAAGGTCACTTCAAATGTGAGTTGGTCCCTAGAAATAATGATTTTGTAAATTTTGTTGGAAAAATTAGAAATTGATGGTCAACTTTTAACTCTTATAACTTCCTAACAAAAAAAAATGTGTTTCCAAAATTGTGGTGACGTAAAGTAGACATGTGGAAAATGTTATATATTAACTATATTTTGTGACATAATGCCATGGTTTAAAGGCACAAAAATTAAAAGTTTGAAAATTGCAAAATGTTCAACATTTTTGCCAAATATCTATTTTTTTCATAAGTCAACATAAGTCATATTGAAGAAATTTTACCACTATTATGAAGCACAATATGTCACGATAAGACATTCTCAGAATCAGTGGGATACATTGCAATGTTCCAGAGTTATTACATAAAGTGGCACTGGTTAGAATTGTAAAATTTGGCTTGGTTATTGAGGTCAAAACTGGCTTGGTCACTAAGGGGTTAAATAACATCATTCTTTTGATCAAATAATGTACTCAAAAACAAATTAAAAAAAATCCAAGTGCGTTGTAATTGAAATAAAAACATGTCCACTGTTGTTTTTTTGGATTTTGTTTTCACAGTGTTCACTTTGCATAAAAAAATGACTTTATTCTAGTATACAATTGTCAGTCCAATTACAGTGATTACACTTTATAGTGCCAAATGTATTTTGGTTTATTTTTTTACTTAAAGGGTATATCCAGAACATTGTATAAAGCAAAAAATGTACCTAAGCATTACCAGTCAGGTAATTGCAACTTACCTGCCTGCTGTGAGCTTTCTTCTCCAGCACAGAGTGGCCACAAGCCGCTCCTGCAGGGAATTTAGGTGCCTCTACTCATGTGATGGGCGGGACTTCCGATATCATTCTGATTGACAGCTGGCTCTCCCAGTTAGGTTGCGGGGTTCTGGCTGTCAATCAGAATGATATCAGAAATCCTGCCCAGTCGACAGAATGGAGCTGAAAAGAAGCCTCCACTCTGTAGACCTGACATCAGCAGAGGCTTCTGAATCCCCGGAAGGAGCAGTCTGTGACCCCTGTGTGGCGGAGAAGAACAGAGCCAGACACAACAGGCAGGTAAGTTGCAATTACCTGCCTGTTGGTGCTTAGGTACATTTTTCATTTTTTTATAAAATCCCAGATACCTCCTTTAACAAAAACTTGCAAAAAGAAATGTAACTGCACTTGTCATATTCTGGGAACCATCTGATTTTTTTGGGTGGCACATAAAAATGAGGGCTTACGTTTTGCAGGTTCAACTGGAGCTTTGCAGGTTTATATAGGAGCCATATGAATTTTTGATCTCTTTTTATTCCTGTTAGGGTGGACATCATATGACTAGTGTTGAGCGATACGATAATGTAAATATCGGCTATCGGCCGATATTAGCTCTATCGGCCTTTCGATAATTCGTTTCGATATTTTCGTCTTATCGAATACCGGAATCGGATTTTTCACTGTCACTGTGAGTGTCCGTCGGTCGGGTCTGTCAGGAGTCAGCGGCACTTACCTGGCAGAAGATCTCCGGCGGTCACGGCCTGGACTGCTTCATGGCCGCCATCATCTTTCCCCGGCGGTCACATGCAGTTTCTCGCGATAACTGCAGTGACTGCTGGGTAATCCCGGCCGTAAAGCAGTCAGTCCGATGACGTCACCGCCGGGGAAGCAGGTAATCAGCTGTGCTGCGCCGGGATGACAGGCTCTGCCTGTCATTCTGATGTAGCAGAGCTGGATCGTCGTGGGACACTCGTTACTATGGACTGCGTCGGTCAGGTGGTATACTTTTTTTTTTTTTTTTTCATTTTTTTACAGGAGATCGATGGCGTCGCAGGATGAGACTGTAATAAAAGTAATGAAAACTGTGTTTTTTTTTTTTTTTATTAAATTAAAAAACTTTTTTATGAACATTCACCCGTCCGGGTACATAAACAAATTAACTATTTACATACAGTGACCCTGTTCGGGTTATTTATAATTCTTTGGCAGGGGTGTTCCAGGTACCACCTGGTACTCTTCTGATGCTTGCCAAACATCCGAGGCACCAAGGACCACCAGGACCTGATGACGTCGTGTGGCCTGTACAGTCAAGTCGTGACCCGCTATCTGGGTCTGTGTGGCCACCTCTTTCATCTCCCTCCGGGTCTGGAACCCTATGTCCCAGACTGAACGAACCCCAGGGGGCCTAACAGGCGCCGGGTACGGGCCAGCTATACTTATCATGTCCATAGCTGGGGCTGCTGAGGAGACCACTGAGGGAGGCTGGGGAGATTTATGGCGTGGGGTGGGCACTTTTGCAGAGGCCTGGATGTGGGAGGCTGAAGGCTCCGAGGGTCTCACAGGTTCCTGACACTCTGGGGAGTAGGGGTCGCACCTGGTAACATTTAGGGCGTACCATCCATTGTAACCCCAGTGTCGGGTGTAAGTCACCAAGTCTCCTGGCAACAGGTCCCTCCCCGGGTGTCCTTCTGGGAGGTGAGCCTCCACGTCCCGCCGGTTCACAAAAACTTCTAAATAAAGTCCAGGCTCCTGGATGAAGCCCCAACCACCTTTCAATTTAAAGCTCCGTACTGCACCCTTACGCCGCGGCTCCCTCACCGTACTTTTATCTTTTCTCATCCGGTCCTTATCTGCCCGGTCCTTCTCCAGCTGACGTTGGCGAAGTTTTTGGGATTCTCGCTGCTCCCTTTGTCGCTCTGCTTCCTTCTCCCAACGTCTCCACTCTTCCTCCTGACGCCGGTTGAAATTCTCCTCCACCAGCAGCTCCATGTCTCCACCATCAAACTGCAGCTTACAGTGTCTGGTTTGCGGCAGCTCTCCTGGCACCCCCCAGTCCTGGCGGCGCTCACCTGCGGAGGAAGCAGCCGGCTCTGGAACAGATGACAGTCGGTGCTCCGGTACAGACTGGTAGACCTCTGGTGCCTGCGCGGCCTCCTCCATGAGGACGGGTGTCGCTTCTTCTGTCTCAGCGACAGGGGCAGACAGCGGGATCTGGGGTGCTGCCGGTGCAGAGGTTTTTGCAGGAACGGGTGCCTCCACTGCGACAACGTCCACCGGATCACATTGCAAGGGCTGGGATGCCCGCATGGACTCCTCTACTAGAACGGGTGCCTCACCTTCCGGTACAGACACTGCAGGTAAGAGGGATTGGCGCCGCTCCAAGTTTAGTTTTAGGACACGCCAGCTGGCTTCCATCCTGGCGACCTCCTCCCGGTGTCGGGCCAGGTCTCTTAGGGTATCCTCCGCTTCTTGCAGCGTAGGAGGGTTTCCAGGCCGGGTGCCCAACGGTGGTTCCGTGGCGATCGGGTCGCTTCCGTGGGGGGAGAGCTCTGACTGCTCCATCCCTTCACACTTCTGCTCGTGTCCATTAGCCATCTCTGCCAAGTCACATGTGTCATTAGCATCTGGAGAGGGCCCCTCTTTTGTAGTGAGGCGGGACCTTCGTGTTAGTTTCCGCACACTGAGGAGGATGAGGAGGCGGAACTGAAGAGCTGTGGGGCACGATCTTACATTGCAGTACCATTTAGAGCCATCGTTTTCGCGTCACTGAGTGAGTGTGTACACCCATGAAGAGCACGCCCTTCTTCTTCACCAGTGCCTCGTCGTGACGCAGATATGGCGGAAAAATGGCAAATACATTCTCTGATGATTTTAGCAATTCTCAAGCACAAAACCAGTTCAATTCAGGCACACAGGACTCGCTTATAGCGAGCTACAGAATCCTGTTCGTGACGCCCAAGTTGAGTCGCACAGAGCCAGAGGTTTTTGGGGTACTCGGCACCGAGCCCGTCGACTTCTATGGGGTATGTCACGGCTTTACCCGGCAATTGAATCAGAGTCTATTTTACTATGTAGAAGTGTATAAACTATAAATATATGTATATATATATATATATGTCACAATGACATGTATATATATATATATGTATTCTATGTGTGTATATTTAGTGTTTACAAGGAAATAAAGGTTTTTTTTAGTTGCGATATTTTGTTCCCATAGACTTACATTGGACTTCCGGTATCGAAATCGGATATCGACAATATTTAGTGCTATAGGCGATACAATTTCGATACGATATTTTTAGATATCGAGCACTATCGCTCAACACTACATATGACCAAAAAAATAGCAATTTTGCCATTTTATTTTTTTTCTCTACTCTAAAGTTCAAAATATAATTTGAGAATATGATTAAAATTTTGGTAATCTAATTTCCAGTGATAGCAAGTACACATATGTATATTATATATATGGATGAAGCAGATCAAGTGATGCCTATTTGTGTAATGACAGAGTATAACTTAAGGATATCAATGCCCTTTTGTCAAGATGTGCAGAATTATTAGGAAACTTTTTTTCCTCAGGCAAAATGGACCCAAAAAAAAAGAAATAACTGACCCTGGAAAGTCAAAAATTATTACAAGTCTAACAGAGGGATGCAGCACTCTTGAAAATGCTAAGATAGTGGTGACAAGATCACAGAACCATCAAAAATGTTGTTGCAAATAGTCAACATTGTCGTATAAAACATGCTAAGAAAATATATATATATATATATCTATTTATATATATATATATATATACAAACCAAAGAATACAGCAGCAGACTGCTTGTGCTAACATTTTGCAAACAATTAATATGTTAAATTAAAATTGCATTACTATTATATAGAATATACGGTACTTATAAAATAAAGGTACCTAGTGCACAAATTCACAAATTCGTGTCTATCCACCATCCATGAGATTTTGAAAGTATATTCTATATTCATCTGCCATAGACTCAGTCGCCCCTCTCATGCACGGCAAAGTGCGACGAATCAATAGGCAACCCTGGCACAACAATCTCACCAAAAAACTTCGACAATCATCCAGGGTCACGGAGCGGCATTGGAAGAAAACACGCCTGCCAGACGACTTCACTGCTTTCAAACAAGCTACACTTGCCTTCAAAATAGCCCTCACCTCTGCTAAACAGACCTATTTCACAAACCTTGTGTCTTCATTATCCTACAACCCAAAACAACTGTTCAGCACATTCAACTCTCTCCTCCGCCCACCACTGCCACCTCCAACTCCCCTCATCTCTGCCAAGGACTTTGCCACCTACTTCAAAAATAAGATCGACCAACCAAGGCAAACCTTTACTGTTCCACCACCCCAACCACTCCATATACCAGACCTCTGCCCTTCCCTACTAACCTCCCTCTCCAACATCACTGAAGGAGAGCTTACTCATCTCCTTTTCAAATTACACCTCACCACCTGTGCACTTGACCCCATCCCTTCCCACCTGCTCCCCAACCTCACTAACATGCTCATCCCAGCCCTAACCCATCTCTTCAACCTATCGCTATCTTCTGGTACCTTTCCCTCTGCCTTCAAACATGCCACCGTCACACCCATCCTCAAAAAACAAACTTTGACCCAACTGCTATGCCCAGCTATCGCCCAATATCATTGCTCCCGTTTGCTTCCAAACTCCTTGAGCAGCATGTCCACGCTAAACTTTCCTCCCACCTCTCATCTAACTTTCTCCTTGACAACCTCCAATCTGGCTTCCGCCCCCACCACTCCACTGAAACTGCCCTGACCAAAATTACTAATGACGTACTCACAGCCAAAGCTAACAGACAGTTCTCCATCCTCCTCCTCCTTGACCTGTCCTCTGCCTTTAACACAGTCGACCACTGCCTACTGCTACAGATTCTTTCTTCCCTTGGCATCAAAGACCTTGCCCTGTCCTGGATCGCCACTTACCTTTCCGACCGCACATTTAGCATCTCCCACTCCCACACTACCTCCTCATAGCACTCTCTCTCTGTTGGAGTCCCTCAAGGCTCTGTCCTGGGGCCCCTACTTTTTTCCATCTATACCCTTGGCCTAGGACAACTCATAAAGTCCCATGGCTTCCAGTACCACCTGTATGCGGACGACACTCAGATCTACCTCTCTGGCCCAGATGTCACCTCTCTGCTGTCCAGAATCCCAGAGTGTCTATCAGTCATATCCTCCTTCTTCACCTCTCGCTTCCTAAAACTCAATGTAGACAAAACCGAGCTCATCATCTTTCCTCCATCTCACGTATCTTCCCTACCTGATCTATCTATTATGGTAAATGGCGTCACTATCTCTCCCGCACCTGAAATCCGCTGCCTCGGAGTAACTCTCAACTCTGCCCTGTCCTTCAAACCACACATCCAAACTCTTGCCACCTCCTGTCGCCTCCAACTTAAAAACATTTCCAGAATCCGTCCCTTCCTCAGCCCTCAATCTACTAAAACTCTTGTGCATGCCCTCATCATCTCCCGCCTCGATTACTACAACACCCTCCTCTATGGCCTCCCCATCAACTCTCTTGCACCACTCCTCTTGCACCTGTCCTCAACTCTGCTGCCCGACTAATCCACCTCTCCCCTCGCTACTCCCCTGCTTCTCCCCTCTGCAAATCCCTCCACTGGCTCCCAATTCCCCAACGAATCCAGTTCAAACTACTAACACTGACCTACAAAGCCATCCACAACCTGTCCCCTCCCTATATCTCTGAACTAATCTCCCAATATATTCCTTCACGTAATCTTCGATCCTCCCAAGACCTCCTACTATCCTCCACACTCATTCGTTCCTCACACAACCTTCTCCAAGATTTCTCCCGAATATCCCCCATCCTATGGAACTCCACGCCTCAACATGTACGATTATCCACCACCCTTGGATCCTTCAGACAGAACCTGAAAACCCATCTCTTCAGGAAAGCCTACAGCCTGCAATAACCATTCTGCCTCGTCGCCACCACCCGAGCTTCCGCCTTGCTGCCACCACCCGAGCTGCCGCCTCACCACCACCAGAGCTGCCGCACCCCCGACCTTCTATTTCTTCCCCATTATCCCGTAGAATGTAAGTCCGCAAGGACAGGGTCCTCTCCCCTCTGTACCAGTCTGTCATTGTAAATTTGTTTACTGTAAACGATATCTATAACTTTGTATGTAACCCCTTCTCATGTACAGCACCATGGAATTAATGGCGCTATATAAATAAATAATAATAATAATAATATTGCAATAATGCAGCTTGTATACAGTGCAGTCATAAAAACTAGCAGCTGTTCACACTTGCCTCATTCTATTAGGAGGTGCAGTTCAGTTTTTGTTTCATGTAGTATACTATTGGAGGTGGTGACTACAACTATATTTGTTGTTCTTTTAACATGCTGTTTTAGTCCCTTAGAGGACTTGAAAATGAAATCCCTTGATCACCTATACAATTGTAATAATGAAATATTGTAATATCCGGTGAAGTCCAGTCACATACTGTACTTCATAGCAGTAGTAACATGGTAGGCACAGGGGCCTTCAGTAGGCTGCATTGCTGCCATCATAACCCATTGGCTCCCCATGATGGATCCTAACCTCCTCAATGCCACTGACACGATTGAGACTAGTATCTAGGAGGTTACACTGTTGTGATCAGAGCTGGCTCCGATAGCAGCAGTTTCGTTTTGGGTGCTAAGCTGTATAACGCAGATAGGAAATGAGCTGTAAGGCGTAGGCACAACTCCTGAGCCTGCTCTTTACAGTTAGTGCATATATTTAAATGAGGAGAAGACGTTCCAGCTTCTAAAATTCCTTTATTGGATCCAACGATTAAAACTCATTAGGTAGGTGTACTCCTCAAATGACAGTGGAAATGAACACACAGATAGCAGAAACAGCAACGCGTTTCGACCACGCTAGGTCTTTGTCAAAGATGTATAGTAGCATACATGCTACATATTTAACGCTAATTGCAGTCAATGAGTTGGATAGAATGACATCATGTGATTATGTTTGAAAGGTCCTATATGCAATCGGACATCATGCCATTATAGTTTAGATATGGACCAATAGCATTGTTTCATTAAATCACATGGTCATAATATCCAAGGTCCTCACTGATCGCAAAGTAATGTCATAGAAAGAATATTAATAAAAACACATAACACACAAAATCAATAATATTAAAACAAATTACAAGATAAACCTAATCTAATAATGATACATAATTTCGTTACGTTTATTCAAACCCTTCGGATATCTTGTACCCAGATTGAAGATCCAGAACGCCTCACGGGTAAGGAGACGTTTTGTTATATCTCCACCTCGGATTGAATCCTTAACATGTTCTATACCTACAACTTGCATGGATTTAATATTCCCTTGATGATGAACTGTGAAGTGTTTAGATGCCCTCGAAATGTTTTTAAATTCAATGTTTTTATTTTCAATATCGCGAAGATGTTCCGATATACGTACTTTTAATTTCCTAGTGGTACAATCCACATATATCAAATCGCACTCCACACAATAAATTGTATAGACAACATTACTTGTTTTGCAATTAATAAATTCTTTTATATTATATGACTGAGTATTGTCAAAATTATTATAAGTTTTATAACTTTTAGCTACTTTGCAAGTTTTGCATCTTTGCGCTCCACATCTAAAAAAGCCGATAATTTTAAGCCAACTTTGATTGGAAGTTTTAGTAACAAATAGTGTTGAGCGATACGATACCGCAAGTATCGGGTATCGGCCGATATTAGCTCTATCGGCCTTTCGATACTTAGTTCCGATATTTTCGTCTTATCGGATACCGGAATCGGGATTGTCACTGTCACTGTCAGTGTCCGTCGGTCGGGTCTGTCAGGAGTCAGCGGCACTTACCTGGCAGAAGATCTCCGGCGGTCATGGGCTGGACTGCTTCATGGCCGCCATCATCTTTCCCCGGCGGTCACATGCAGTTTCTCGCGATAACTGCAGTGACTGCTGGGTAATCCCGGCCGTAAAGCAGTCAGTCCGATGACATCACCGCCGGGGAAGCAGGTAATCAGCTGTGCTGCGCTGCGATGACAGGCTCTGCCTGTCATTGCGATGTAGCAGAGCTGGATCGTCGTGGGACTGTCGTTACTATGGACTGCGTCGGACAGGTGGTATACTGTTGTTTTGTTTTTTTTCTTTATTTACAGGAGATCGATGGCGTCGCAGGAATGAGTGTATAATAAAATTAATGAAAACTGTGTTGTCTCTTTTATTTCATTAAAAGACTTTTTTCTTGCTTTGTCTTTTTTTTTATACATTTAATAACTTTGGGATTAATAATGGATCGGTGTCTTATTGACACCTCTCCATTATTAACCGGGCTTTTTGTCACCGTGCAATCAACGGTGACATTAACCCCTTATTACCCCACTTGCCACCGCTACAGGGCAGTGGGAAGAGCCGGGTAAAGTGCCACAATTGGCACATCTTTTGATGCGCCAAATGTGGGGCTGCTGTAGCCTGGTATTATCAGGCTGTTGAGGGCCAAAATCCATGGGCCTTGACAGTCTTTTAATACCAGGCCGCAGCAGTCTGCATTTTACTTGGCTGGTTAACAAAAATAGGGGGACCCCTACGCCGATTTTTTTTTCGAGGGGATCCCCTATTTTTGTTAACCAGCCAAGCTAAGCAGACTGCTGTGGCCTGGTATTATCAGGCTTGCAAGGTCCATGGATATTGGATCCTTACCAGCCTGAAAAACCAGGCCTCAGCGGTCTGCTTCATCTGGCTGGTTAACAAAAATAGGGGGGACCCACGCCAATTTTTTCGAGGGGGTCCCCTATTTTTGGTTAACAGCCAAGATATGCAGAATGCGGCCTGGAATTATCAGGCTGGCAAGGTCCATGGATCTTGCTCCTTAACAGCCTAAAACCAGGCCCACGGTCGCTTCATCTGGCTGTTTAAAAAAAATAGGGGGGCCCCAAGCCCAATTTTTTTCGAGGGGGTCCCCTATTTTGTTAATCACCCCAAAATAGCAGATGCTGGGCTGGTAATTACAGGGTGGCAAGGTCCAAGGACGGGCCCCTTTAACAGCCGAAAATCCGGGCCCCAGGGGGTCTGCTTCATCTGGCGGGTTAAAAAAAATGGGGGGGACCCGACGCCTTTTTTTAATTCAAAGGGGAACCCTTATTTTTGTTAATCAGTTCCCTCTGACTCACTGTTTTGGTCCCGGCGACCTAAGTGAAAGGGGAAAGCAACAATTAACTTTCCACTTCCTCTCCTGTCAGCCGGAAAAGGGAACTCATTCATTTGGGGGTTTCGTGAGGCTGCAGCATTACTGGGGTCCTGCAGTAAACATTAACCCTTTCTGAAGGGTTACACCGTGGACCCGACTGTGCTGGGATAGGTAAGAAAAAAATTTTGCTTTTTATTTATTTTTATTACAGGAAATGGTTTTTTTTCGCAAATAAAAGATGGTCAAAAACATGTGTCTTTATTCATTAAAAGATTTTTTTAATTTTAAAATGTGTGTTTTTTATTTTTTTTTTCAGCAATAGGGTTAATAATTGATAGTTTCTAATTGACAGCTCTCAAAATTATTTAAACCCGCTTAAGGGCCCTTTTAATTGCAATGTGGGTTAACCCCATAATTTAACCCTTCGCCACCGCTACAGGGGAATGGGAATACACGGGGGAAAGTGCCAGAAAGGGCGAAACTAAATTTAAAAATTTTCTTTTCGGGGGGCTGGGGGGAATTTAGTACCAGGGGGGGCCAAAAATAAAGTCCCCCGGGGTTTATTATTGCCCCCATTTTTCCGCTTTGTCTGTCTGGTTGCAAAATAGGGCGGAGCCCCCCGCATTTTTTTTTTAAACAATTTTACACCTCAATATAATATATATATATATATATACATTCAGAATTTGTGACAAAAAATTTTTT
>JARQOD010000002.1:185259155-185392602 GCA_033576555.1 Oophaga sylvatica | reverse complement strand
AACAGCCAGCTTCTTTAGCAATGACCTTTTGTGGCTTACCCTCCTTGTGGAGTGTGCCAATGACTGCCTTCTGGACATTTTTCAAGTCAGAAGTCTTCCCATGATTGTGCAGCCTACTGAAACAGACGAAGGGACCTTTCTAAATGCTTAGGAAGCCTTTGCAGGTGTTTTTTGCTAATTATTCTAATTTACTGAGATAATGACTTTTGAGTTTTTATTGGCTGTAAGCCATAATCATCAACATTAACAGAAATAAACACTTGAAATCACGCTGCTTTTAATTACTATATATTATATGAGGTTCACTTTTTGTATTGAAAAACTGAAATAAATTAACTTTTTGATGATAATCTAATTTAGTGAGAAGCACTTATATATTCTGACCTACACCTGCATTTTCGGTAGAAACATACAAAAACAAAACATACTTATATACCAATGAAATGAAGAGTGATTCTTATTTACATCATATTCAACAGCAGAAAATAAAATTTGTATATGTCATGTTTAATCATGTAGCACAAAGGAAAAGAATAAAGGCCAAACAAGAGCAGAGTGTGTTTTGTTCTAATTGGAATTCTTAGAACCTAATGACCATGAATGATTAGGGACAATGACATAGAGGCTGCAGTGTAATTTTCTCACATGTTATGCTCATAGTCAACTGTTGCTCTGTGTTAATTGCTTTGTATTAACCATACAGATACTTCACATTGGTTAGGTGACATACATAGGTGTTTAACAATAAATGCTCAAAATATTTTTATTGTACTTTCCTGTGTGCTGTCACTTCACTGTTTACTTCTGAATTAAACTAAGAAAATTAATATTGTTGGAGCTCTTCATGTTTTACAGTCTTATAATATGGCAAACTTCAGCCAGGCACAATTCTATTTATACAAGATTTCCCCTCAACCATATCTAATTAATAAAAGACACTGGTTTGGGCCAACAGACCTATAGTGATAATGTTAGTTTGCTAGAATATGTTTGGTGCAACAACTCCATTCCTGTCTATGAGTGTTTAGTTGCTAGATTTGTATGCTATTTATAAAGTTAAAAAAAACTCCCAGAGGCTCACACAGGAAGAGCATGTGACTGTATTTCTGTTTCGTGTGTGTGTGTGTGTGTTGTGTGTGTGTGTGTGTGTGTGCACCCAGGAGTTTGGTTGCCACAATGGCCTTGCCTCCCTCCAAGGGGGGACGATGTCATGCCTGGAAGCAAGAAGGGGTCCCCTTACTAGATAGATCCAGCACATAACACTTTTCCCAACTCCTGACTAGAAGGGGGAGCTCTGTCACCTGGTTTCAGGAGAGCTGCCTTGTAAGTTCTGACCTGGAGGCAGGGTTAGTTAGCTACAGCCTGAGCGAGGTTGAGAGAGGACGTGTGGAGAGAACCTGGGAACAGAGCTGTAGCTGAGCTCACCCAGGCTTGAGCACCAGTGACCGGGTACCAGAGCCCGAGGCAGTGTGGTTACTAAAGCCCCGGTGGCAGAATCCGGAGGGCAGGAGACTGCAGGTCCCCAGGCCCCAACTGATACTCAACACAGCAGCCGCCAGACAGGAGCGACCCCTGAAGCAGGCTCAAGCTGCCTGTCATGCGAGTGGAGTTCTACCTAAACATCAGATAGAAAGAGGGATCTGAACAGAGCTTGTAACAGCAAGTACCTCAGAGAACAGCACCAGAAAGAAGGCCTCACAACCAACCTGCTGGGGAGATTCCCAAATTGCTTCCAGGCTGACCGGCTCCAGTACCATCTGTAACCTGAGCCCTGGACTGTACCTGCACTACTTAGTAAAAGGTAAAGGAAACAACAGCCTTTATGTCTGTCAGTCATTCCTAAAATTCTCAGTCCGGCACCCCAGCATCCTCCTTCCCCCACAGCCTGCCATATCTGCCCTGGGGCCCCGTTCTACCTGTGGGGAACGGTAACACCTTTTCTGCACTGCCAAGGGCCCCAGAGGATCTGAACTGCAGCATCAGCTATCCCTTGCTGAATACCAAGGGTGGCGTCATGAAACTTTCCCTTAAACTACCCCTCACCATTTCCATTGCATGCTCAGGGTCACGGACCGGGTCATAGCAGCCGTGACCATCCCTTTAAGAGTTGTCCGACCCGGTCCGAGTATCCCACGACCCTAGCGGGTGTCGCATGTGCATGAGAGAAGCAGCCTGCTGTAGATGCTGCACAGATAGAGACACACAAATGATTTATTCCTGATCTATTAAGCTTATCATATATTGTTCCTGTTTGTTCCTGAATAAACAATTTCTATTGTCACACGCTTGGCGAGTATCCTGAATAATCCGCTGCCAACATAATTCCTATGTTTTGAAAAGTAGATTTATTAAAAACCAGAAGCATATTTAGAGGTTATAATTAGATTAAATGGGATCCCGACTGATATTGTTTCTGCTAGGGGGGTGCAGTTTGTCTCCAAGTTTTGCATACGTCTGGTGATCCATTTGTAATTTTCTTCCGCTTTTTACCCGCAGTCTAATGGGCAGACTGAACGGGTTAACCAGAATCTAGAAACGTATCTCAGGTGTTTTGTTTCTGAAAATCAGGAGGACTGGGTTACCTATTTACTGTTAGCTGATTTTGCTGTAAATAATTGTTGTCAGGAATCAATCGGTATGTCTTTTGAGGCATATGGGTTCCATCCTCAGTTTAGTTCTTTTAATGGTAATTGCCCTTATGGATTACCGGAGGAAGAAAGATTTTCATCTTCCATTTCTTCCATAAGGCAGTGGGTTACGAATAATTTGAGGAAGATGGTATCTAAATATAAGAGTGTGGCTGATTGGAGAGGTTTGGTGGGTCTGGACATGTGTTTGGGAACATAAAGCTGAAGGTTCAATCCTGGGTCCCAAGTTAATAAGTCCTTATAAGATCATAGCCATCGTCAGTCCCATAGAATTTTGCCTTGCATTACCGCCTACCTTTAGGATCCATAGTGTATTTCATCGCTCTCTTCTCAAAAAATATATTGCATCTTGTGCACCATCACCTCTACCACCATCTCCTGTCAGTGTCGATGGTAATTTAGAGTTTCAGATTGAGAAGATTTTTTTCTCTCGTCTTGTTCGTTCGTCAATTCAGTATCTAGTACATTGGAGGGGGTACGGCCCTGAGGAGAGGATGTGGGTATCAGCATCTGATGTTCATGTGGTCTGACTGGTCTGGGCTTTTCACGTGTCACATCCTGCTAAGCCTGGTCCTGAGGTTCCAGAGGTCCCTCGTAGAAGAGGAGGTAGTGTCACAGGGTCATCGCGACAGTGTGGAGTCAGAAGACTGCAGCATCTGATTGCTCAAACTCTGGTGCTGAGAAGAAGCACTTCTTCATTTTAAATGTGTTTATTTCTTCTGGCAGAACAGTGGTTAATCGGCGATGTTGGAAATCCCTGTTGTCACAGCTTTACTCGGTTAGCCACTCCTTTTCCCTTTTTAATCTGGGCTCTGTTACTAATCCTTGTCAGAGCTAGCATTTTCTGAATAGCTAACAGTGGGAGAGGAGTTGGTATGAGAAGGAGAGTTGAAGGAGTTATTAGTGACTGTTGCTTGGTTTGCATGCGTGGTAATTCCTTATCCTTCTCTATTTTAGTTTATTCCCCTACTTTCACACTTCAATGCATTCCTCTGTTGTATGTGAGTGAATATTTTGTATGCCTGGAGTTTTCTATTAACCCTTGTCTGTGTTGCCTTGTTTTTCGGGTTGGCATACTACGGTGCACAGTAGCGCCCCCTTCTCCCTGGGTGGGGGAAGAGGACAGAAGGAGGGCTAACTTAGGAGATAAGGCAAGGGCGGAGGCCCCAACATCTTCGCCATCTGAAGTATCTCAGGAAGCAGGAAGAGCTAGGGCGCCCCCTAATGTTAGGGACTTGGAAGGAGCCCTTTGTCCCTGGTCACTTGACAGCTGAGTCATGACACCATAGACTATTCTGTGGTCTAGAGCAGTGGTCCCCAACCTTTTTTGCACCAGGGACCGGCTTTAAGCAAGACCATTCTTCCATGGCCCGGCAGGGCGTGGATGGAGGTGTGGCAAGGGTGGGGCTTTGGTCATAAGGGGGAGGGGCTATGGACAGGGTTGAAGTTTAGTATTAGTGCATACTTATCATTTAATTATAACATTTATACATGGCTCCGCTCCCACCTCGTATACATGGCTTCGCTCCCACCCTCTTATACATGGCTCCGCTCCCACCCTCTTATACATGGCTCTGCTCCCACCCTCTTATACATGGCTCCGCTCCCACCCTCTTATACATGGCTCCGCTCCCACCCTCTTATACATGGCTCCGCTCCCACCCTCTTATACATGGCTCCGCTCCTACCCTCGTATGCATGGCTCCGCTCCCACCCTCTTATACATGGCTCCGCTCCCACCCTCGTATGCATGCCTCCGCTCCCACCCTGTATACAAGGCTCCGCTCCCACCCTGTATACAAGGCTCCGCTCCCATCCTCTTATGCATGGCTCCGCTCCACCCTCTTATACATGGCTCCGCTCCCACCCTCTTATACATGGCTCCGCTCCCACCCTCTTATACATGGCTCCGCTCCCACCCTCTTATACATGGCTCCGCTCCCACCCTCTTATACATGGCTCCTCTCCCACCCTCTTATACATGGCTCCTCTCCCACTCTCATATACATGGCTCCACTCCCACCTCTTATACATGGCTCCGCTCCCACCCTCGTATGCATGGCTCCGCTCCCACACTCTTATACATGGCTCCGCTCCCACCCTCTTATACATGGCTCCGCTCCCACCCTCGTATGCATGGCTCCGCTCCCACCCTGTATACAAGGCTCTGCTCCCACCCTGTATACAAGGCTCTGCTCCCACCCTGTATACAAGGCTCCACTCCCACCCTCTTATACATGGCTCCGCTCCCACCCTCGTATGCATGGCTCTGCTCCCACCCTCGTATACATGGCTCCGCTCCCACCCTCTTATACATGGCTCCGCTCCCACCCTCTTATACATGGCTCCGCTCCCACCCTCTTATACATGGCTCCTCTCCCACTCTCATATACATGGCTCCACTCCCACCCTCTTATACATGGCTCCGCTCCCACCCTCTTATACATGGCTCCGCTCCCACCCTCGTATGCATGGCTCCGCTCCCACCCTGTATACAAGGCTCCGCTCCCACCCTGTATAAAAGGCTCTGCTCCCACCCTGTATACAAGGCTCTGCTCCCACCCTGTATACAAGGCTCTGCTCCCACCCTGTATACATGGCTTTGCTCCCACCCTGTATACATGGCTCCGCTCCCACCCTGTATACATGGCTCTGCTCCACCCTGTATACAAGGCTCTGCTCCCACTCTGTATACAAGGCTCTGCTCCCACCCTGTATACAAGGCTCTGCTCCCACCCTGTATACAAGGCTCTGCTACCACCCTGTATACAAGGCTCTGCTCCCACCATGTATACATGGCTCTGCTCCCACCCTGTATACATGGCTCTGCTCCCACCCTCTCTTGGGCTACCCGTCATCCCCATCATACTTACCCTCCTCGCTCCATCGCTGAACTTCCCTGCATCCCTGTCGGCCGCGGCAGCTTCCTCCTGTGCGCAGCGGTGACGTATACCGCTCATTAAGCTCATGAATATGGACGCCACGCCTATGGGAGTGGCGTCGCGTCCATATTCATGCCTTAATGAGCGGTATACGTCACCGCTTAGCACTGGATGAAGCCGCCGCGGCCGGGACAGGGATCGCAGTGGCGGAAGGTGAGTATCGATGTATGAAGCCGGCGGCTGTAGCTATCACTACAGCGCTACAGCCGCCGGCTCCATGTGGGTCCAGCGTTCTGTGCCGTGGCTCCGCAGCCAGCAACAGAACTGATACGGCCCGGTCCTGGGCCGCGGACTGCCAGTTGGGGACCCTGGGTCTAGAGTACATTTCTTTGGTATATAACCTTCAAAAAACTTCTTCAAAATTTATTGGTGCTATATTGATCATCCATAGGGTATTACATCTTGTTGGGTAAATTTTGTTGCTACATAAGCGTAAAAAAATGTTCAAATGTTCAAAATTTTATCAGTATTATATTGCTCATCCATAGACTATTCCATTGTCTGGAGTACATTTCGTTGATATATAAACCTCCCAAAACTTGTTTACAACATTTTTTCGGTATTATATTGCTCATCGATAGGGTACTACATCTTCTTGGGTACATTTCGATGCTATTAAAGCCTCAAAAACCGTGTTCAAAATACGAGTGCTGTGCGCTGTGTCACTCGCACCCATAGACTTATATGAGTGTGAGTGAGCCAAGTCTCCCGAGCCTCAGTGCCAATCGCAGCATGCTGCAATTATTCTCGCATGCTGATTCGGCATGAAAAAATAATAGCAGATGTGAGCTGCCCCATTGACTAACACTGGGCCGAGTGCTATGCGATGTCTTATCGCATAGCACTTGGCCGTGTTGTATGGTATTGTGACTCATGCCTAAGAGTACAACTACATTACAATTTGAGCAGAATATGTATGAGGCCCTCCTTTATGTCTAATACAGTGTGTTTGAGTCCCTCTGAGTCCCTAATTTTTTGCACTTCTTGATAAATTACACTGGAATTTAAATGTTTTTAATAAAAAAATTTAATTTTGGTTTATGTAAATTCTATATTTTTTAAAATCCTTTTTAAATTTTGCCTCATATACAAGTTGCTATACAGGAAAAAATATTTATTTTTGAATGTTTTATTGTCACTTATTAAAGTGTAGTAAAAGTGTGACACCATTGTTCTCAGCAGCAATCTGGGTGTTAGAGATGCTTCCAGGGGTCTTCCCCACGCTGTAGTCCTTCCATTCGGCACTATTCCCATCCATTTCTACATTTTCACTACCCATAGATCTACTTTTAGGGTCTGCCATAAAATTGCTTAGATTACCCATTGACCCTCAGTATGCTCATTACTTGAAACAAGCATCAGAGCAAAAGAAATTGCTCAGTTCAAGTAAGGAGCACTTAAGCATTTTAGTGCTTGCTTATCTAATCATTATGTAGAACAATTATAAGGGGTGATACTTTGAAAAGAAAAAAAAAAAAAATATATATATATATATATTTCAATTAAACATTCACCCTAATATAGTGTATACAGTTGTTCTCAAAAGTTTACATACCCCGGCAGAATTTTTGCTTTCTTGGCCTTTTTTCAGAGAACTTGAATGATAACACCAAAACTTTTTCTCCACACTGGTTAGTGGCTGGGTGAAGCCATTTATTGTCAAACTACTGTGTTTTCTCTTTTTAAATCATAATGACAACTCAAAACATCCGAATGACTCTGATCAAAAGTTTACATACCCCATTTCTTAATACCATGTATTGCCCCCTCTAACACCAATGACAGCTTGAAGTCTTTTGTGGTAGTTGTGGATGAGGTTCTTTATTTTCTCATTGGTAAAGATGCCCACTCTTCTTGGCAAAAAGCCTCCAGTTCCTGTAAATTCCTGGCTGTCTAGCATGAACAGCGCACTTGAGATCTCCTCAGAGTGGCTCAATGATATTGAGGTCAGGAGGCTAAGATGGCCACTCCAGAACCTGCACATTGTTATGCTGTAGCAAATGACAGGTCGACTTGGCCTTGTAAAAAACAAGTACGTCCCATGCACAGCTTCTGGGCTGATAATTGCAAATTTGCCTCCAATATTTGCTGATAACGTGCTGCATTAATCTTTCCTTCAACTTTGACCAAGTTTCCTGTGCCTTTGCAGCTCACACATCCCCAAAACTTCAGCGATCCACCTCCGTGCGTTACAGTAGGAATTGTGTTTCTTTCATCATAGGCCTTGTTGACCTCTCTACAAATGTAAAGTTTATGGTTCTGGCCAAAATGTTAAATTTTGGTCTCATCACTCCAAATTACCTTGTTCCAGAAGTTTTGAGGCTTATCTCTGTGCTATTTTGCGCATTGTAGGCATGATACTTTGTGGCATTTCTTCTGGTGACTTGACCATGCAGCCCATTTTTCTTCAAGTGCCTCCTTATTGTGCATCTTGAAACAGCCACACTGCAAGTTTTCAGAGAGTCAAGTATTTCAGCTGATGTTATTTGTTGGTTTTTCTTTGCATCCCGAACAATTTTCCTGGCAGTTGTGAACAAAATTTTTGTTGGTCTACCTGACCGTGGTTTTGTTTTTACAGAGCCCCTGATTTTCCATTTGTTAATCACAGTTTGAACGCTGCTGACTGGCATTATCGATTTCTTGGATATCTTTGTGTATCCCTTTCCTGTTTTATAAAGTTCAACTGCCTTTTCCATTGTTCCGTTGACAATTCTTTTGCTTTCCCCATGACTCACAATCCAGAAACATCAGTGACTGGATGAAAGATGCAAGAGTCTGTCTGGATCCCAGAAACTCACTCAGCTTTTATGCACACACACTGATTACAAGCAAACAGTTCACAGGTGAGGATGTTACCTTTAGTAGCCATTCAAACCCATTTGTGTCAACTTTTGTGCATGTTATCAGATCGAAATCACCAGGGTATGAAAACTTTTGATCGGGGACATTTAGATATTTTGGGTTGTCATTATGATTTAAAAAGAGAAAACACAGTAGTTTGACAATAAATGGCTTCACCCAACCTCTAACCATCAGTGGAGAAAAAGTTTTGATATTATCATTCATATTCTCTTAAAAAAGTCCAAGAAAGCAAAAATTCTGTAAAGGTATGTAAACTTTTGAGAACAACTGTATACGTACAGCCCATTTGAAATGTAAGATTTTAATCAATATTTCACTCATCTCAAGAACAATTTCCAAAATTTTGACAAGACTGATATAAATCTTTTTTAGGCTTTAACAGAAGCACATTTGACCATAGTTTTATGCATCTCTGAAAAGAAAAACACTGAAGTAAAGACACAACATGGGATTGAGGAGTAACTATATCAGTAAGAAAAGACTGAATTGCCAACTGCCAGAGGGAAAATGAGACTGACTATGTAGATTAGAAGCAGTTACAATATTAACAAATGAAAGCGAAATAGGATCACATTTTTGTCTTAGAAAATTATTTTAAAATAACTATACACAACATTTCAGGACTTTTATTTGAAAATAATTAATAAGACATGCCCTCAAATCTAATATACTGTAGGTTGCAGATTAGTCACAGGTAACACTTCCTTCAAATTATATTTAGAAAGAATAAACAGGATGTCTATATCCTGGAACTGTTGAACCAAATTGTGTTTCCAAATCCCAGGTAACTTTCCCAGAACCTTGAACCGCCTGCAATTTATCCCTGACACAATCCACACCCGCTAAACTTACTGAGACAAAGTTATCTTTATGACCTTTTCTACAATAAAAATAGCAAAAGGAAATGCTTCTACAGTGTGGACCAATTATTTCATTTAGTGATGACACACTGAAAGAGGATATGGATTATTATATAAGTATTTACCTAGATTTACAGTATATAATGATGTCCTATGATCACTGATGTCTAATGTTGTTAGAATTTTTCACACAGGTCTGCAACCTGCAAAAAAGTATTTTATACCCATAGTTAAGTAAAAAATATTCTCCAGTGGGAGAGAAAGAACGATACCATGTATGGAAGTTTAATCCATCTTCTTAGATTCCTTCTAAGATTTTGTCATCTTCTTATAAAAATGTTCTTATAAAAAAGTGATGGTGGTTTTTAAAGGGTCTGCTAGAGGAGTTAATGTTGTTTATAGAAGTGATGTAGGATGATAAAACCTTTTAAATATAATTAGGATTGAGAGGGCCTATCAGGGATGGCAGAGAGGATTCAGATGTTCACAGTTGTCAGTTGAAGAAGGCACCATGCGTGGTGGTTTCAACCATCTTTCATGTGGCAACAGGTTGTCCTGAACAGAGTTAGGCCGGCTTCACATGTCCGTATATTTCCGGTACCGGAAAAACCTGTACCGGAGATATCCGTGTCCGTGTGTACTACGTGTAGTACACGTGTGGCAACCGTGTGCCACCCGTGTGCCGCATCAGTACCACACAGACGGCCGCCAGGGAAGAAGCGGCTACTGTAAGCGCTGTTCTCTGGCAGCTGGTGCTGAAGCCGGCTGTCATTCTCCCCTGCCTGCCTGTGAGCATAGGAGAACGATGAGCGGTATATTAAAGTCTGAATGACAGCAGGTGTCGGATGATGGGGGTAACAGTCCCAAAAGCCCCCAGGGCAGGGAGAATGACAGCTGGCTTCAGCACCTGCCGCCGGGGGACAGCGGCTTATAGTAGCGCTACTTCCCCAGCGGCCATCCGTGCACACGGAGGACAGTGTGCACTGTTCTCCGTGTGCACGTGTGTGGCTCGTTTTACGGGCCATGTGTCTGTGTGAAAACAAACATGTCTGCGTGTTTTGCACACGGACACACTTATTTTGAATGGGTCTACGTGTGTCAGTGTTTCTGGTACGTCAGAAAACTGTCATCTCACGTACCGGAGACACTGACGTGTGAAAGGGGCCTTAGACAGTTGACACTATTACCTGTTGATTTTCAATTGCGATAGTTTGCTGATATCTGCAACCATCTGCTGCCAATCTCCACCTAGTGCAAAATCCTCATTCTATACAGCCAGTATTTCATTTCTTTTAATGCCATCTCATCACTTGCATCTCCCATGATAGTGAGGGAAACATCAAAAATAACTTCAATGTGTTATCCAGAAAATAGCAGTAAATGTCTTTAGGGTGAATTTACTGGCTAATAAAGTCCTGTGTTCACAGAAGAACTGGCACTGATTCAGTCAGTCTTTCTTACTTTGCAGTATATAATGAGTGAGAGGAGAGGTGACAATTGTAATGTGTGGAAGCAGTATTATAAAAAGAGTGCTCTGCTGCACCCTTACTATCATTTTCATCATGGATTCTGTAAAGGTACAGTAGAACACATGATGCCAGTGTAAATGCACCATTGCACTCTTGGGCACTTAGAAAAGAGTGAGATCCAGTATCGCTTAATAGAATTAAAATTTGTAAGAGAGGTGAGTTGTATTAAGGCTGCATGTCTTTAAAAATACCCCAAAGGTACATGAGAATGCTATGGAATTCACAATCCATCTCACAAAATTCTACTGAAGTCCAAATTAGGCAGCGGTCCCACTGGACATGTTAATAAATAGAGAAGAGCGAACCTTTCAAGGATCAGTTCAGTTCGATTTGTCGAACGATTAGACGTTCAATGAACATATTCAACGAATGGCTTGACGAACGTACCCGAATCCCATTAGATTCAATGGGAGACCAAACCAAACATATGCACAACACCTTAACCCCTTTCGAGACATGCACTGTACTAGTACTGCTCTGTGGGAGGTGCAATTGTGCCGAGAGCATTACTAGTACTGCGCTGCGATCGCGCGGCCTCACGCTGAGCGCTGTGGCGATTGGGTGCAGGTGTCAGCTGTGTGTGGCAGCTGACACCCCGCAGCAATGCCCACAATCAGTGCTATCACTGATTGTGGGCATTTAACCTCTCTGATGCCACTGTCAGTAGCAGCGTCGGACTGGAGCACCTTGGGCCCACCAGAGAAAATCATTCTTGTGGCCCGCTATGTAGCTACATAGAAATTATTATTATTTTATTATTATTATTATACATTTATATAGCGCCATTTATTCCATGGCGCTTTACATATGAAAAGGGAAGAATATAGACAGGTACAATAAACATGTGCTAGACAAGGGACACACAAGTACAGAAGGAGAGAGGACCCTGCCCGCGAGGGCTCACAGTCTACAGGGATGGGTGAGAATACACCCATACAAGACCACCAATCAGCGTCGGACTGGAGCACCTTGGGCCCACCAGAGAAAATCATTCTTGGGGCCCGCTATGTAGCTACATAGAAATAAATACAAGACCACCAATTGTGCGGTAAAACATGCTAATATCAGGGTATAATATAAGGTAGTAATTATGTAGCAGGGGTTGGGGTAGCCCCTCTCATAGAATATAAAGTAGCCCCCTCATATAGTATAATATAGCCCTCCTCATAGAATATAATGTAGCCCTCCTCATAGGATATAATGTAGCTCCCCATAGAATATAATGCAGCAAGCATCATAGCGTATAATGCAGCCCCCATAGAATATAATGCAGCCCCCTTCATATAGTATAATACAGCGCCCCCAGAATATAATGCAGCCCTCCTCATAGAGTTACATGCCCCCCCTCATACAGGGTATCATGTAACCAGGACATATATACAGTGCCTACAAGTAGTATTCAACCCCCTGCAGATTTAGCTGGTTGACACATGCGGAATTATCTTGGCATTGTGACATTTGTACTGTAGATCAGCCTGGAAGTGGGAAATGCACTGCAGCAAAAAAAAAATGTTTAATTTTTTTTTTTTTTTTTTAAAAACGTTAAAAGTTAATTCAGAGTGTCATTTATTATTCAACCCCTCAAACCACAAGAATTCTGTTTGGTCCCCCTAAAGTATTAAGAAGTAGTTCAGGCACCAAGAATAATGAGCTTCACATGTGTGGATTAATGATCTCTTTTGCCAGCCTTTTCTGACTATTTAAGACCCTCCCCAAACTTGTGAACAGCACTCATACATGGTCAACATGGGGAAGACAAAGGAGCATTCCAAGGCCATCAGAGACAAGATCGTGGAGGGTCACAAGGCTGGCAAGGGGTACAAAACCCTTTCCAAGGAGTTGTGCCTACCTGTCTCCACTCTTGGGATCATCATCCGTAAGTGGAAGGCTTATGGAACTACTGTTAGCCTTCCACGGCCTGGACAGCCTTTGAAAGTTTCCTCCCGTGCCGAGGCCAGGCTTGTCCGAAGAGTCAAGGCTAACCCAAGGACAACAAGGAAGGAGCTCCGGGAAGATCTCATGGCAGTGGGGACATTGGTTTCAGTCAATACCATAAGTAACGTACTCCACCGCAATGGTCTCCGTTCCAGACGAGCCCGTAAGGTACCTTTACTTTCAAAGCGTCATGTCAAGGCTCGTCTACAGTTTGCTCATGATCACTTGGAGGACTCTGAGACAGACTGGTTCAAGGTTCTATGGTCTGATGAGACCAAGATCAAGATCTTTGGTGCCAACCACACACGTGATGTTTGGAGACTGGATGGCACTGCATACGACCCCAAGAATACCATCCCTACAGTCAAGCATGGTGGTGGCAGCATCATGCTGTGGGGCTGTTTCTCAGCCAAGGGGCCTGGCCATCTGGTCCGCATCCATGGGAGGATGGATAGCACGGCCTACCTGGAGATTTTGGCCAAGAACCTCCGCTCCTCCATCAAGGATCTTAAGATGGGTCGTAATTTCATCTTCCAACAAGACAACGACTCAAAGCACACAGCCAAGAAAACCAAGGCCTGGTTCAAGAGGGAAAAAGTCAAGGTGTTGGAGTGGCCTAGTCAGTCTCCTGACCTTAACCCAAATGAAAACTTGTGGAAGGAGCTCAAGATTAAAGTCCACATGAGACACCCAAAGAACCTAGATAACTTGGAGAAGATCTGCATGGAGGAGTGGGCCAAGATAACTCCACAGACCTGTGCCGGCCTGATCAGGTCTTATAAAAGACGATTATTAGCTGTAATTGCAAACAAGGGTTATTCCACGAAATATTAAACATAGGGGTTGTATAATAATTGACCCACACTTTTATGTTTAAAATGTATTAAAATTCAACTGAGCAACATAACTTTTTGGTTTGTAAGATTTATGCTTCTGTTGATAAATCCTACTCTCGTTTGCAGTTTGAAGGCTCTAACTTATTTGCATCTTATCAAACCAGCTAAATCTGCAGGGGGTTGAATACTACTTGTAGGCACTGTATATATATATATATATATATATATATATATATATATATAACTATACACACCTCTTCTCATCGCTCCCACGCTGATTCAGGCGGCGGCTGATATCTGCAGATTAACATTATTTGGTGATATGAGAAGTTCCCTTTAAAATATAAGTCAATGGGAAAGCTAAAAAGATGTCAAGATCATGAAGTCTTTTCAAGCGTATGTTAGTGCTTTCGTTTTAAAAAAAAAAAAGCTACTGTTTTCTTAGGCCTCTTTCACACATCCGTTTTTTGACTTCAGGCACGATCCGGCGTGTTGTTAAAAAAACGGATCCGGTACCGGATGCGTTTTTTTAGCATTGACTTTCATTAGCGCCGGATCGCGCCTGATGTCATTGCGTTGTATCCGTTTTTGTCCGGATCCGGCGGAAATGTACATTCCGGCGGTCGGACAAAACGGTGCATGCAACGTTTTTTCTGTTTGCCGGAGCCGCCTGATAGTGCCTGAAGCGGCGCATCAGGCGGCCGGAAACAATAGAAGTCAATGGAACCGGTTCAGACTTTTGTGCAAACAGTCAAAAGACTGATCCAGATTTTGGAAATCAGGGACGACTACTACTACATACTACTACTACTACTACTACATTTTCCACTGTCTCCGGACATCCAAAACCCTCTTTTTCCGGGTTCAAAAGTTCAGGTCGGATCCACCAAAAAACGGATCCGTTGCATCAGTTTTTTAATTTCAGTGCCGGATCAGTCCCTTCAGGTGTTCAACGGATTATGCCTGATACAAAAAAAACGGATGTGTGAAAGAGGCCTTATTCGTTATAAAGATTTTTTTTTAAAGTCATCGACTATCAGTAAGACGCTCCCATAAAGAAAAAGCTCCAGCAAGAATAAAGTGTTGAAAAAGAGCTCAAGTAAAGTCCAGAAAATACTAATATAAAGGAGATTTTAGGTCTACAAAACCCAAGAGAAAAGTAATAATTCCTGAAGAGTTTTCTTCTTGAAAAACAGATTGTTTTTCCTCTCGTAGAATATGTTCACACAGAGGGTTTTTTGGCAGTGTTTTACAACACAAACTCTAAAACTGGTGTTTTTTTTTTAAGATTTTCTACTGCAAAAATTGAGAAAAAACACCTCAGTATGAGTCTATCTCAGTCTCCACAGAGCAGATTAACATATAAACTACCCACAAATCACCCCCATAAACTCCAATGGGTAATCTGCACTGCTGGTCATTCCAGTGGATTTTAACCTGTGACATGTCACCTAGTGAACAATCTTCCTGGACACCGCAGTGGGTGGCCTGTGGCCTTACACAATGGGATGGGTTATTCCACGCGCAGACCCCACAGCGAGCACCACAGGGTCAGCCCCAGATTTTTTTGCTTCAGATTCTGGTGCACTTACACCTCAGTGTGAACATGGCCTTAGGTAAACTAAGATGTGTCATATCTGCCATAAATCCTGTAAGACTGAGCCCGAATGTCACATCCCGCTGGGATTTCTCATGTGCCAGCACTGCCCTTCATAATCTCTTCTAAGTACATGGGCACAAATGTCAGGAATTGCTAGAAATAACTCCACTTCTCAGAGCAATGGGAGCAGCGCCCTGAGGACTGACCCTGCCAGCAGATTCCCCCTGCTGTACCCAGGAAAGGTGGGCAGCACATTGGCAAGGAGGGACATGTGCTGTACCAGAGCAGAATGAGTGGAGCCCCTGTGCCCCCAGGGCCTGGAGGGTGGCATCATCAGTGGGGACAAGGGCTCTCAGCCCAGCCTCCTGCACTCACAGGGGGATAAGTGAACCCTGCAGCCAACTATTCAGGACAGGAGTAAGTTGGAAAGTTGTGCCCCCCATACCTGCTGATATAGCCATTGACGTCCCCATCACAGGTCTGGAAGAGGCGCCTCATCCTCTCCTCGCCGGGGCTGGAGGTGTCGCTGCTCCCGTTGCAGCTGCTGGTCCCGGTGACTTCCACAGCCGCCATAGTGCACGGCTGGGCGTCCACAGACTGCCCACTGCTGGATGAGGAACAGCCTAGAGCCAGCTGCGGACACAGCCACCAGTTCCTCGCCCAGCTCTCCTCTCTCCCGGTGCCTGTTCCTTCCCCGCTCCCCTCCCATACACACATGGCTCCACTCCGTAAACTTCGTACACACGTGGCTCTGCTCTGTACACACGGCTCAGCTCCGTACACTTCGTACACACAGGGCTGTTTTGTACACCCTGTACACATGTTGCTCCGCTCCGTACACCCCATACACACTGGGCTCTGCTCCGTACACCAAGTACACACATGGCTCCGCTCCGTACACCCCATACACACGCGGTTCTGCTCCGTACACCCTATACACACGCGGCTCTGCTCCGTACACCCTATACACATGCGGCTCTGCTCCGTACACACTATACACACGCGGCTCTGCTCTGTACACCCTATACACATGCGGCTCCGCTCCGTACACCCCATACACACACAGCTCCACTACTTACACCCAATACACACATGGCTCCGCTCCGTACACCCTATACACACGTGGCTCTGCTCCGTACACCCTATACACACGTGGCTCTGCTACGTACACCCTATACACACACGGCTCTGCTCCGTACACCCTATACACATGCGGCTCTGCTCCGTACACACTATACACACGCGTCTCTGCTCCGTACACCCCATACACATGCAGCTCTGCTCCGTACACCCCATACACACACAGCTCCGCTACTTACACCCCATACACACGTGGCTCTGCGCCGTACACCCTATACACACGTGGCTCTGCTCCGTACACCCTATACACATGCGGCTCCGCTCCGTACACCCCATACACACACAGCTCCACTACTTACACACCATACACACGTGGCTCTGCGCCGTACACCTTATACACATGCGGCTCTGCTCCGTACACCCTATACACACGTGGCTCTGCTCCGTACACCCTATACACACGCGGCTCCGCTCCGTACACCCCATACACACGCGGCTCCGCTACGTTCACCCCATACACATGTGGCTCTGCTCCGTACACCCTATACACACGCGGCTCCGCTCCGTACACCCCATACACACACAGCTCCGCTACTTACACCCCATACACACGCGGCTCTGCGCCGTACACCTTATACACACGCGCTCTGCTCCGTACACCCTATACACACGTGGCTCTGCTCCGTACACCCTATACACACGCGACTCCGCTCCATACACCCCATACACACGCGGCTCCGCTATGTTCACCCCATACACACGTGGCTCTGCTCCGTACACCCTATACACACGCGGCTCTGCTTCTTACACACTATACACACGCGGCTCTGCTCCGTACACCTTATACACACGCGGCTCCGCTCCGTACACCCCATACACACACGGCTCCGCTACGTACACCCTATACACACATGGCTCTGCGCCGTACACCTTATACACACACGTGGCTCTGCTCCGTACACCCTATACACACGCGGCTCTGTTCCGTACACCCTATACACACGCGGCTCCGCTACGTTCACCCCATACACATGTGGCTCTGCTCCGTACACCCTATACACACGCGGCTCTGCTCCGTACACCCCATACACACACGGCTCCGCTACGTACACCCCATACACACGTGGCTCCGCTCCGTACACCCTATACACACGTGGCTCTGCTCCGTACACACTATACACACGCGGCTCTGCTCCGTACACCCTATACACATGCGGCTCCGCTCCGTACACCCTATACACACGCGGCTCCGCTTCGTACACCCCATACACACACAGCTCCGCTACGTACACCCCATACACACGTGGCTCTGCTCTGTACACCCTACACACACGCGGCTCTGCTCCGTACACCACATACACACGTGGCTCTGCTCTGTACACCCTATACACACCGGCTCTGCTCCGTACACCCCATACACACGTGGCTCTGCTCCATACACCTCATACACAAACAGCTCTGCTACATCCACCCTGTAAACCCTCCTGACCTCACACAGAAACTTCCCCTCATCCAGCACCATGACAATCAGCACTTCAAAGTCCTGCATACAGAGGCCCCTGATCATGTGACCCTTAACTCCTCCCCTCCCGTGACCTCATCACAGGTCCTGTGCGCACAGAACAGCCTAGCAATGTCATTGCTGGGAATGATTTATAGGATGATGTGGAAATGGCTGGCGCAGTGCTCTCAGCTGGATGAGGGGAGTTTGTGCCTGACATCTGCACACAGCATGGCCGGTCAGTTGTGTAGGCACTATCGACATGCAGGGCAGGGACTAATGAAGGAGGCAGGGGCTGGGGGCGAGGCCCACCGGAGATTTCTCCGGTGTCCCGGTGCCTCAGTCCGACACTGGTCAGTTGTGACAGCAGCATAGAGAAGCATCACGCAGGGAGGGGGCTCTCTGTACGCTCCCACAGGACATTGTGATGTGATCACGTTGTTCTGGTGGTCTCCATGGAGTCCCCCGGCTACAAGATGGCTGCAGGTCACCCTGGGACCTACAGGGAAGGTGGCTGAGAGCAGGCGCCGGCATGCCTCCTTACCTGCCTGTCAGATCTTGATCTGATATTCTGCAGTGCAGAGTGTCAGATCAGGATCTGATGTAATATAGTAATGTCCCATACTGGGAAAATGTTATAAAGTTAAAAAAAATATAATGTGTAAAAATATTTTTTTTAAAAAATCCCCAAATAAAGAAAAAAAAATATTTTACCAATAAATACATTTATGTAAATTTAAAAAAAAAACAATAAAAGTACACATTTTTGGTATCGCAGTATCCATAACGACCCACTCTATAAAACTGTCCCACTAGTTAACCCCTTCAGTAAACACCATAAATAAATAAAAAAACGAGGCAAAAAACAGTGCTTTATCATCATACCGCCGAACAAAAAGTGCAATAAAATGCAATCAAAAAGATGGATGCAAATAAAATTGGTACCACTGAAAATGACATCTTGTCCCGCAAAAAACAAGCCACCATAGAGCTCCATCAGCAGAAAAATAAAAAAAGTTATAGCTCTCAGAATAAAGCAATGCAAAAATAATTATTTTTTCTATAAAATAGTTTTTATTCTGTAAAAGCGCCAAAACATTAAAAAAATGGAAATGAGGTATCATTGTAATCGTACTGAACTGAAGAATAAAGCTGTCTTAGCAATTTTACCATTCACGGAATGATATAAAAAATTAAGAAAAAGCAATTCCTGAATTGTTGGTTTTTGTTCATTCTGTCTCTCAAAAATCAGAATAGAAAGCAATAAAAAAAAGTCAAATGCCCGAAAATGGTAACAATAAAAATGTCAGCTTGTCCCGCAAAAAACAAACCCTCACATGACTGTCAGTCAAAATATGGAAAAATTATAGCTTTCAAAATATGGTGGTGCAAAAACTAGTTTTCACAATAAAAAGTATCTTTTAGTATGTGACAGTTGCCAAACTTAAAATCCGATATAAATCTGGTATCGCTGTAATCGCACCGAGCCGAAGAATAAAGTTGCCTAATCACTTATAAACCAATTCTTCATCTGCTGTTGATTTTTTCATTCTGCCTCCCAAAGATCGCAGTAAAGCTTGGTGCTCATTTATCCTGCTCTCTGCGCTGAGTGCTTGCACCGGGGATTCCATGTAAATCTGTGAAATACGTTATTCAGACTGAACCCCAGTGGAAAATTTCCTGTAATTAGGCAGATGGAGGCACTGTGGTCGCAATAGCACCTGTGATCCGGGGGTGTCCATGTTTTTAGGATTGCATAAAAGTGCCGTCAGCCACACTTTTGTGCACTTCTGAAAAGAAGGAAATCGCAGAACAGGGGCCAGATGGAGTCCAGAGTAACTCTGCTGCCTCATTATAGTGAATGGATCCCTCGGGGATTTCATATGAATCACATTACTCAGATTTAGATGGAAACCCCAAAGCAAGTGGTCAGCGTAGAGCGCCGGATAACTGTGATCCCAAACGTTATGTAAAATGTTCCCAATAAAAGCTTCAACTCAATACAAAAAAAAGCAAGTCCCCACTCAGATCTGTCATCTGTTAACGAAAATATAGGGGCTTCCACATTACTGGTAGCACATAGGCTCTGGAAAAGTGAAATGACTCCTCACCCACCAAAAGAAATTCAGCAAATTCTCCTCCCCCAAATCCAAATTCCCCCTCCCTTCTGAGCTCCAGTGTGCCTAAACCACATATAGTGCTCACATGTTTGGTATTTCTTTCGTGATGAGAGCCCATCTAATTTACATGTCTCCAGAAGCATGTGCTTGGCATAATGTACCACTGGTACTCACTACAACAACAGTTTGCAATTTTCCCTCAGCAACATCCACTGTTGCCTGTTTCTGGAAAACACCAATGGAAGTCAAAATCATCACTACATCTGCAGATAAATTCCCAAAGGTTTATAATTTCCAATATGGGGTCACTTGAGGGGATTATACTTTTCTAACACTTAAGGGCTCTTTATATGGAATCAACAAAAAAGTCTAGTAGAATCTCGCTCCAGGAGGCAAATAGCGCTGTCTCTCCCGAGTCACCCCGTATGGCAAAGAAGTACTGTACAGCCATATATTGGGGTATTTCTACATTCAGCAGAAATTGTGGGACAAATTCTGATGCCATTTTTACCCATTTCCCATTGTGAAAATGTAAAACTTGGAGCTAACACACAATCTTGGTGGTAAAAATGTAATTTTTTTTTCTTCACTGCCCAATGGTATAAAAGTTTGTGACACACCTGTGGTGTTAATATAATCACTGCACCCCTAAATGAATTCATTGAGAGGTTTAATTGGTAAAATGGGTTCTGCTGTTCTGACACCTCAGGGGTTCTGTCAATGTAACATGGCACCCTCAAAAGCGTGCAGCAAAATCTACACTGCAATATGGCACTACTTCCCTTCTGAGCTTTGCTCTGTGCCTCAAAAGTAGTTATGGACCACATATGAAGTATTGGTGAACTCAGGAAAAATTGCACAACAAACTTTGTGGTCCATTTTCTCCTTTTACCCTTGTGAAAATACAAAATTTGTAGCCAAAAAAGAATTTTGTGGGAAAAAATGTGATTTTTTTTTCACTGCTTAACGTTATAAACTTCTGTGAAGCACCTGGGGGTTTAAGGTGCTCAATACACATCTAGATAAGGTCCCAAAGGGGACTAGTTTCCAAAATGGTGTCACTTGTGGGGATTTTCTACTGTTTAGGCACATCAGCGGCTCTTCAAACACGACATGGCGTCTAATTATTCAATCAAATTTTGCATTCTAAAAGTCAAATGGCGCTCCTTCCCTTCCAAGCACTGCTGTGCGCCCAAACAGTAGTATTCCCCCACATATGGGGTATCGGCATACCCAGGAGAAATTGCAAAACAAATTACATGGAGCAATTTCTCCTGTTACCCTTATGCAAATGCAAAATATGGAGCTAAAAGATTTATATGGGAAAAATGTTAATTTTTTTTATTTCCATGGCTTACGTTATAAACTTCTGTGAAGCACCTGTGGGTTCAAGGTGCTCAATACACATCTAGATAAGTTCCATAAGGGTCTAGTTTCCAAAATGGTGTAACTTATTGGGGGTTTCCACTATTTAGGCACAACATGGGCTCACACAACGCGACATGGCAAACGCTAATTATTCGAGCATATTTTACAATAAAAAAGTGAAATGGCGCTCCTTTCCTTCTGAGCCCTGCCATGTGCCCAAACAGTAGATTTCCCCCACATATGGGATATCGGCATGCTCAGGAGAAATTGAACAACAAAATGTATGGTCCATTTTCTCCTGTTACCCTTGCAAAAGTTAAAAAAAATTAGGTCTAATGGAAAATTTGTGTGAAAGAAAAGTAAATGTTTATTTTTTCATTTCACATTCCAAAAATTCCTGTGAAGCACCTGAAAGGTTAATAAACTTCTTGAATACGGTTTTGAGTATCTTGAGGGTGCAATTTTTAGAATGATGTCATTTTTGGGTATTTTCTGTCATATAGGCCCCTCACAGTCACTTCAAGTGTGAGGTGGTCCCTAAAAAAATGGTTTTGCAAGTTTTGTTATAAAAATGAGAACTCGCTGGTTAACTTTTAACCCTTATAACTTCCTAACAAAAAAATTTTGCGTCCAAAATTGTGCTGATGTAAAGTAGACATGTGGGAAATTTTATTAACTTTTTTGTGCGATATGACTCTCTGATTTAAGGGCATAAAAATTAAAAGTTTGAAAATTGCGAAAATTTTTGCCAAATTTCCATTTTTTCACAAATAAATGCAAGTCATATC
Organism: Oophaga sylvatica; assembly: GCA_033576555.1. Lineage (NCBI taxonomy): Eukaryota > Metazoa > Chordata > Amphibia > Anura > Dendrobatidae > Oophaga > Oophaga sylvatica. The sequence continues at coordinate 185,370,533 of JARQOD010000002.1, read as the reverse complement.
AAAGAAATTTTACCACTATCATAAAGTACAATATGTCATGAGAAAACATTTTCACAATCACCAGGATCTGCTGAAGCGTTCTAAAGTTATGACCTCATGAAGTGACAGTGGTCAGAATTGTAAAAATTGGCCTGGTGAAAACAGGCTTCATCTCAAAGGGGTTAAAGGGTGACAAAAAGCTTCCCAAACAGCTAAAATTAGGGGCAGACACTAGACACCATGAAAACTGGCATCAATTGCAAAACTGGCACAGCAGCAGTTAGCCATAGACCATGCATGAGGTGTCAGTGTCTGGCCCAACATTTACAGCTTGGAATTGAAGTTTCAATGAGGACTTGATGGTTAAGGGAGCGATGTAAGCCTTCTTAGCTGGGAGACTTGATACCTCATGTAACACCTCCAATTTCTTTTTTTCATTCCAGCTACACTCAGATGGCACAAACATCAGTTTCATACTGTACTGTACTAATGGTAGAAAAATATAAGGAAAGTAAGAAAGGTAGTTGACTGAAAGTGAGTGCAGGCCTGCCTGTCTGGGAGCCCTACTGCAACAGGCACCACACATGAAGGAGACCCAACTTGGAGTACAAATATTTCCCCAACTTAGGGGCAGACACCAGGAAATGTGGCATCAATTTCCCTACAGTAGAAATTTGATAATGGAACAGCAGAAGTCAGCAATGTGACATGGATAAGGTATCACGGTCTGGTCAGCATTTAGAGCTTTGAATTGAAGTTTCAATTAAAATGTTTTGGCTAAGGGAGCAGTGTGAGCCTTCTTATCTGGGAGCCTTGATATCTCATGCAACACTTTTTTTTTCCAGCCACACTCAGATGGCACAAACATCAGTTTCATATCGCACTTTTGGCACAATAATGTAAGGAAAGTAACACAGGTAGTTGACTGAAAGGAAGTGCAGGCCTGCCTGTCTGGGAGACCTACTTACACTGTAGGTAACTTACCACATGGAGACCTAACTTTAAGTCTCCACATCTAAAAAAAATAATTTGCACACACCATTAATGTGGCATTAGTTTTCAAGGAGTAGAAACAGTATAATAGGCCTCTGACACACCTTCTACTACAGGCAACACACCAGATGGAGACCTAAATTTGAGTCTCCACAATTCAAAGAATAATTGTAACACACCAGTAATGTTGCATTAGTTTTCAAGGAGTAGAAACAGTATAAGAGGCCTCTAACACACTTTCTACTACAGGCAAGCCATCAGGTGGAAAACCAACTTAGAGTCTCCACATTTAAAAAAATATTGTTATTCACCAGTAAAGTGGCATGAATTTCAACTGAGTTTAAACAATATGTTTGGCTGCAGGCACACCTTCTACTGCAGGTATCCCACCAGATGGAGACCCAACTTGGAGTCTCCACATTTCCAAAAATTGTTTGCAACATCTGCAGCAGTAACAATAGCAGACACCGAAGACACCACAAAGATGGCACAGACCGCAATAACGCAAGATCAATACATGTCACTTAAAATGACACTATAGCCTAGTCTACCTAATCTGCCACTGGGGTGCAAAAGTCATTGGAGATTCATCACTTGTTCATTTTGATGAAAGTTAGGCGAACTACAGTTTTAGGGACAGCCATATGCGCTTATCCATCAGGACAACACCAGCAGCTCTAAAGACACGAGAGAACGCTGGCTGCCGGTCATGACAAAATCTTCAAGGCATGACAGGCAAGCTGAGGCCACTCCTCCATTTTTGAAAACCAAAATAAGAAAGGGTCCAAACCCCCCCAATGGCATTGATATTGAGCTCCAGATACACCTGCACCATCCTCTCCAGTTTTTCACGAGTCAGACTTGTACTCTGTTCTGCTGGTGCACGGGCTGGTTTAAAAAATGTGTTAAACGACTCACAGAAATTGATTATGCCACTTACACTGCTGCTGCTAATGTTTTTGTGATGATGCCTTAACGTTCCCATGGTTGGACGTCTAGAACTGGGAGGCACACTGTATGCCTCACTGCAGTCTTGGGGAAAACCACTCTTAAGTTTGTCTACAAGCGTGCTTCGTTACTCAAGCGTGCGTGCATTCCTTTCCAGGGGGAAGCAGCTGGCTAAATTTACTCTTGTACCATGGATCTAACAGAGCTGCAACCCAGTAGTCAGCACTATTTCTAATCCTAAGAATATGGGCATCGTGTTGAAGGTAGTGCTGCAAGAAGGCACTTATGTGTCAGGCGCTCCCATGAGGTCCAAGTCCATGCTATGTTGGTGGCGGGGTAACACTCAAGGTTGCTTACTCTGTCTCCTCCCTCCAATCACAGACAACAGAGAGCAGATCATTATCCTCTTCATCTCCTGACTGTTGCATGTCCTCCACTTGTTCCTCGGCTCCTGCATCTTCCTTAACAGTTTGTCTGGTACCATGACCCCCCCTTGATCGCTGTAATCAACCGTCCCATGACACCTGCTGTGCAACGACAGTCCGGAAATATGAGATATTGTTATCCCTTCCGCATCCTCCTCTGCTTCCAACGATTCCTCTGGTACCATCACCTCCTCACGCAGACTATTCAAAGTGTGCTCCACCATGTAGATGACCGAAATAGTAATGCTGATAATGGCATTGTCAGCGCTAACCATCTTAGTAGCCATTTCAAAACTGTGCAGAAGGTTGCATATGTCTTTCACCTGTACCTACTCCGCAACTGTCATTTGCACCACGTCCGAAATTCATTGGCCCAGGCTATGCAAAAGGACATACCGCACCAGGGCTCCACGCTGCTGCCTTAGCCGCTGCAACATGTGTAAAATTGAATTCCACCATGTTGGAACATTACTAATCAAACGGTTAACCTGTAGGCCAAAAGAGTTCTGTAGTGATGCAAGTCGATGAAGTGAGCATACAGCAACTAAGATTTCTGCAGCAGCGCATCCAGGCTGGGATAGTGGCTAAGAAATTGCTGTACTACCAAGTTGAGTACGTGAGCAATGCAGTTCATGTGTGTAAGGTTGCCAAGGCGTAGGGCCGCCACCAGGTTTACACCATTATCGCACACGGCCTTCCTTGGCCCCAGTTTAAGAGGAGACAGCCATTGCTCCAATTCGGCTTGGATACCGGTCCACAACTCTTGAACTGTGTGACTGCGATTTTCAAGGCATATTAATTTAAACACTGCCTGATTGCAGTGAGCCACGGCTATGCAGTATGGAGGTGGGGTAGATTCTTTCTGCACTGTTGGAATGCATGTCTGATTAAGGGAGAGGTTGAGGCTCATGTGGTGGCACTAGAGGAGGTGGAGGAGACAGAAGCAGTAGAGGAACTGTTAGATACAGAGGTTTGTCCCACAAGCCTTGGGGTTTCAAAGACTTGTGGAGCAGCCTCTTGATGACCTGCCCCCACAGCCACCATAGTCACCCAGTGTTCATTCAGCGAGATGTAACGCTCCTGCCCATGTTTGCTCTTCCAGGTGTCAGTGGTGAAATGCTCCCTGGCAGACATAGATTTTTTCAGGGAATGGGTGATGTTGTCGGAGACATGCTGGTGTAGAGCAGGCACAGCTTTTTTAGAGAAGTAACAGTGACTGGGCAACTGGTACTGGGGGTCTGCAATAACCAACAGCTTTCTGAAACCGTCTGCATCCACCAGATAGAAAGGTAGCATTTCCGTGGACAACAGATTGGAGATGGTGGAGTTCAAGTTCTTAACTTTGTCATATGTAGGAGGAAACATTCTTTTATGTGACCACAACTGTGGCACTGAGGGCTGGCTGCTGTGCTGAGAGAGGGCAGAGTACAGAGAACAGGATAAACTGCTTGACTGTGAGTGAGGTGCAGGCGGAGATGTTATGGTGGATTGAAAAAGTTGTGTTGTTTTAGCTGACATAAAAGCAGCTGTCATGTCTACTTCTGTAACAGCTGACCAGCTCCCACTGTGGGTAAACAATTGTAGTTTCTGTGGTTGGAGACCTGTGTGAGAAAACAGAAAACATGGAATGGTGATGGAGGAGGAAGAAGCAGCAGATGGGTTTGATGGAATGGCCGGTCATTCCTACACTAAGACATGGTGATCGTGCATGTGCAGGTTCATGCATGTAGTTGTCAAATTATTAAAATTTTTGCCTCTTATGTGTATTTTTTTGGCAAATTTGACAGATAAAGTGTTTTGGGTCATCCTTCGCTGTCTCAAAAAATGCCCAGGCTAGGCAACCTTTGCTGCCCCTGTAAAATGCACACTCGCAACGGGTACTGGCCACAGCCAGAGATGGGGCTGGGGATGCAGTGCTTGTCGCTGTTGCATCACTTTGTGTCTGTATGGAAAGCTGCACCATAATCTCCTCATCATCCTCCTCCTCCAGCTCTTCTGCTGAGCTACTCAGCTGTGTACCTCTGGGTTCACACCAAGTAGGATCTACATTCTCATTGTCTTCCTCTCTGTTCTCACACTTCTCACCCTGAGAGTCACCCACCTCCTCTTCCTGCCCTGACACTACAGCACAGCACATGTGTGCCACTGGTCTCATCAGGAGACTCAGTGAGTCTGAGTCTCATCAGGATCATCTCCACCCTTGGTGGTTAACGTCTGGTGACAAGGGTCTGGATTCTGCCAGGACCCTATGTCGTTTGGTCCTGGATCCAAGATGATGAAAAAATTTTGGCCATCGGGGCAAATTCTTTCCTCCTCTGGATTCTGCGATTCTTCGGAGCAGACCTCTAATGCCCATGGAATAAAATGTGTTAACTGCTTTTCAAAATGGCTCATCTAAGGTTCCCCACAGTCAGTGGAGCATTTGGAATTTTTTAACACGGTGGAAACAAGGGTGATTGTGGTGCCACCTCTGAGGATTGTACTGTGTGTAATGTTAAGGTGGAGGAAGAGGATGAGAGGCCACTTGATGAAGTGCTTGCCATCCACTGTAGCACATGCTTATTCTGAGCCTCATTTACAAGGTGTACCGCTGTGTGGCTGCCAAAGAAAAAGAGTTGAGTAACCCATCCAGTAACAAATGTTGTCAGTGGTCTTTGGATAGAACGAGAAGGTGTTTGTTCTTTTGAGCTTTTATTCACATTAACACCTAACCCATGTACACGTCAAACACCAAGCCTATTCCCTCTTGCACCACGACCTCGCTTTTTCCCACTTATGTTGTAAGTAGCCTTCCACCATTGTAACCTGGTGTTTCACAACCTTAGGCCCACAGCTGTCAGTCACCTGTCACTAAATGAACAATCACTATTTATTTTCTTAGATAGTGTGCCTGAACAACACTGTTATACCTAACAATTTTTAAGTGGAAATCTGACCTCCTGATTTGCCACTGAAACACAATTTTTATCACAAACGATTTTGAGTAGATAATTGGGTCTCATAGTTGCACCACTATATTAGTGTCACGCACAGTGTGGGAAGACTGCAACATGAAAGGATGAGGTGAAGGGAGCCCAACACTAGGGAAAGGGGAGTGGAGACCCCATAAGCAGATCTAACATCTCCCTGTCTGCCCTAAACATCTCTATATAGGTTCTGCACCTGTCGCTGAGCAGGAACCGAATCCCTGCCTGACCCTGGCTATAAGCCCTGTTTAGGGAAGGATGGTGTAGCCACTAGCCAATCCCCACTACAACTAAAGACAGCTGGGAAAACAAACAAGGGAAACACTTATATTTAGTAGACTCAGAGAGGTAACATAGACTTCCTCCAAACACCAAAGAGGAACATAGCCGACTGCTATAGCTCCAAGCCTCAACAGGGGAAAATGGAAATATCACTGGTGACTCCCAGAAGCAAGCAGGAAGTCTATAAACACCAAGTCCAGGTGTGTCAATTAGAGCCAGGGGAAAGTTGCCACTGGGTCCAAGAGTCAGAAGGATTAGTAAGGCGTCTGCAAAGCCAACCGTAGAGACCTTCTGCATGCAGCCAGATGCAGTGCGACTGTTGGCAGCCTCTGACATGCCCGTGACAATTAGGCCTAACGATTTTTAAGTGCAAATCTGGCTTTCTGATTTGCCACTGAAACAGTTTTATTACAAATGATTTGGAGTAGATAATTAGGCCTCATGGCTGCACCACTGTATTAGGCTTAACGATTTTTAAATGGAAATCTGGCCTTCTGATTTACCACTGAAACACAGTTTTAGCACAAACAATTTGGAGTAGCAAATGGGGCTTCCAGAGGCTACCACACAGTTTTTGCACAATCTACTTCGATGCTGTAAGATTGATTTCACACAGCATAAGTTCACCTTCAGTACCAGCGCTAGCGCAGAAGCGACCTCTCTGTACTGTGACACTGATCAAATAGCACCAGCAATACAAGATGTCTGATTTTTATATGGCCAAAGACGTGATTTCGGAAACCAAACACAGAAGACCTTGTGTCATGACGTTGTGGAAGGTTTCTGCGCCCTGATTGGTTGCCGCAATCACCACACATAAAGTTAAGGGAAAAAAAAAATGAAGCGCACACCACTGCAGTAACCTCTCCACACACCCTTTCCTCATCAAACATGTCCCCCCTTCCCTCCCGCTCATCATACAGCACCACTATCCTAGCCAAAGTAAAAACAAAAGCATTAGTGGAAACGCAATGATTTACCGAACTGTGACCGATTGTTGCTGAATCTCGAATACGAATGTGCTACACGCATGCCAAATTTTAGATTGACGAACGTTTTCCGAATATGATCACTCACCTCTACTAATTATCCATCCTTTGTTAATTATGCTCTATAGTTCAACATTTACACAAAATAACAACTTCAGCATATAATGACCTCTTCAAACGGAAATGATTTCCACAACATACAGATCTGGGAGGCACTGGTTCTCATTAAAGAGCTGTAGTATGAAGACTTACAGACAGTGATCTATAGGAAAACAATATGCAAGTTACATCTCCAGAAAGAATTTTCTAAAGCTGACAAACCTATAAGCCATTATTAAGCCGCCAAAGAAACCATCATTTATTGACCACAGCATCCAAGGTAGCATCCAAGGTGCAAAATAATCACAACTGCTGATGGCACCATTCCAGCCATTGCTTCAATGTACGAGCTACTGAACCTACACCATCACTATGCCATATTAGTTCAGGATTCTGTGTTAAGTCCTACCCATTTATGACATAACACTGTATCTTGTATCTATAGGATGGGAGGGTGAGAGCGGAGCCATGTATATAGGATGGGAGGGTGGGAGCGGAGCCATGTATATAGGATGGGAGGGTGGGAGCGGAGCCATGTATATAGGATGGGAGGGTGAGAGCGGAGCCATGTATATAGGATGGGAGGGTGGGAGCGGAGCCATGTATATAGGATGGGAGGGTGGGAGCGGAGCCATGTATATAGGATGGGAGGGTGGGAGCGGAGCCATGTATACAGGATGGGAGGGTGGGAGCGGAGCCATGTATATAGGATGGGAGGGTGGGAGCGGAGCCATGTATATAGGATGGGAGGGTGGGAGCGGAGCCATGTATATAGCATGGGAGGGTGGGAGCTGAGCCATGTATATAGCATGGGAGGGTGGGAGCGGAGCCATGCATAAATAAACTACATACATATTCTAGAATACCCGATGCGTTAGAATCGGGCCACCATCTAATCTATTATATATGTGTAATATATAATAATATAATATAAAATAATTTTAAGACCCTCTCTATATCGATGAATATGTTGTATCGGCCTATTATACGAGAGTGATACCAGCGCACCACAATTTCATTATGTAATTTGATAAGTGTGGAACTAGGAAGGATCCAGAGATTAGGAGGTAATAGCACAAGTCAGTGGTTAAACATTAATACCATCTTCATCAAACTTTCACACTTAATAAAGTTTGTAGAACGTGAAAAGGATAACCAGACATTTAGATGTGCCATAATCGGCAGAGCTGACACCGTTCTGTGCAGTGCATGGGCAGGTGGTCTTCATTAGAGATGAGCGAAATTGTTTCGAAATGGTACCCTATTCGTGTCGAATTTATGTTTCAAGATCGGGTCCGAACATATTCAGTCATTTCTACTCCCATTGACTCCAATGACGTTCGGCTGTGTTCGACAAATACTGCAAATTCAATATTCGCTGCCGATCGTAATCCAAACGGAATTTTTGAAAGTTCGCTCAACTCTAGTCTTCATATGCTTTGAACACTTTTGGAGTCAAATATAAATGTGTTAGTTTGTGATTCATCTCCTGGTCTTTTTAAAATGTCCATGACACCACTAATGTAAGTTTTGATTTCCTTATTTAAAGTGTTGTGAATCGGCCAATGCCTCAGGGGGCTGGCCTATGTAGTTATAGAGTATACAGCTATCAGATTGGCTCTGAGACTAAATCCTTCATGTATTGTGAGAACACTGTCACAAATCTATTCCTGGCCAGATTTCTCTAGACTAACTTGTTTGGTTATGCCTTTTATCTTGCCTGACAACCTCTATATTCAGTTCAAGGTCAGTCACCACACCTTAGCTGACTTATGACATCACATACTAGATGTCTTGATAGTCATAGTCATTGAAAAACAGCACTTTAAGGATATTTTACATTGATACAGTTACATTTTGTTTAGACTTGTTTCTTTATGTCTCTCATGCAACCCAAAGCTTCAAGGACCAAAGAATTAACACAATGTAATGAATATTTCAGTTTTCGCGTCTTGCTTTTTGGGGCAAACTCTTACTGAAAAATGTAGAAAATATATACAGTAGTAGAGCTGATCAGTCTCTTGTGATATCACAATGTGTTATATATTGTTTTATAAAGGCTGGCATGGAAGCCTAGTGCTTTATTTTAAAGGGGTTGTTAGTTTGCTATCGTTGACCAGTCCTTAGAATAGGTTTACTTATCAATATCAGGATATAATATTAATATAAGAATAGTGGGGGTTCCACGCCCAACAGTCCCACAGTTCAGCTCTCATTGCCTCCACTGTGCATGGAGAAGAACAACGCAGCTCTGCACGCACATTAGTGGCCACTGCTGGGTACTGCAGATCAGCTTGTATTAAAATGTATCGGAGTTGATCTGCAGTACCCAACAGTGACCACTATATGAATATGGAGCTGTGGTGATCTGATTCGTACACAGTTTAAATCCAGCCATTGCGAGAAGTGATGACAGCTGATCAGGGGGGGTGCTGGTTGTCGGACTCCCATTGATCTTATATTGATTAGGATAGGGCATCAGCATAAAATTACTGGATAACTCCTTTAACTCATATTCCAAATAAAGCCTCAGTCACATGTCCCTGCATTTCATTGGACAGCATATGGATGCTATAAGGATGGCATCATGAGCTGTCCATTACATCATGGACCTACTTAGTATGAATTTGGATTGCAAATTGGATCAAACTTGGACATGCTACCATTCCTTTGGGGTCACTACCAATCAGCAAAAAATTAGCAATGTTTGAATGCACCCATAGAATGTAACGGGTATGTGTTCAATTCGTGAAACACAGATATGTGAATGCGGTGTAAGGATTACACTAGGAATTTCGAGGCCCCATACTGGCAAATTTTTCGAATCCCCCTTGAGACTCTGCCCAGGCTTCACCCTAGCTCCGCCTCCACCCCTTGAACTGTCCACAATCTCACTGCTCTCTCCTGGAAAAACTTCACTTCTCACCAATCACACATTAACAGTTCCCATCAGTAGATCACACATATAGCCAGCAGCTTTTGTTTTGGCCAAAACATTTTTTAAGCCACCACCAAGACAAGGTAGACTCTTTTGGCCGGGCTCTACTCAAACCTATTAAACATTTGTTAAAATATCCAATACAATTTAGGTATATTTTTTTATTTTTCAATTTTTAAATGACCAATAATATCACATACAATGGTCAAATTCCACCACACCATTACCAGACCACATATTACCACCACATAGTGACCTAGACTACCACATACAAGGAACAAATACCACCTTACCATGACCAGACCACATATTACCACCAAAGTGACCGAATAATAGCACATACAAGGAACAAATACCACCACACTATGACCAGACCACATATTACCACCACATAGTGACCAAATAATAGCACATACAAGGAACAAATACCGCCACACAATAGCCAGACAACATACTACCACCACATAGTGACTGATTACTACAATACTGATCATTAATAAAAAAAAACACAATAATAATATCACCATAATTGCCATTATATACAGGAGATCTGTACTAAATATGCAGTGTCTGTATACAGGTAATACAGTGAATATCGGTGACATTATGCACACAAGCGCTGTATATATTGTACAGGTTATACAGTGATCAATGACATTATACACAGGAGCTCTGTATATAGTGTCAGTGTAAAGGTAATACAGTGATCACTGGTGACATTGTACACAGGACCTCTGTATATAGTATACAGTGTATAATGTCAGTGTACAGATAAGATACAGGAAAGATGTATATCTTTGTACCGTGTTAGCCAGTAGATAGAAAAATATTTAGAATTGAGAGTCCTCAGTGGTTGATACCTTTTAATGGCTAACTGAAAAGATGGTAACAAATTGCAAGCTTTCGAGACTACTCAGGTCTCTTCATCAGGCATTACTGGTCCAATATTTATGACCACAACTGTTTATCCCTATCCCATATTGATACGTCACTTGTCTTATCTATTGCACTATTCCTGTGTCCTGTTGTGTATAAATATGTGATTCTTCAGATTTTGTATTAGTCTTTGCCTGATGAAGAGACCTGAGGCTTGCAATTTGTTACCATCTTTTCAGTTAGCCATTAAAAGGTATCAACCATTGAGGACTTTCAATTCTAAATTTTTGTTTTAGTGTACAGATAACACACTGACTCACCAGTGATGTCTCTAGGTGAAGTCCTTCAACCTCGCTTTTCATCTTCATCCAGCACAGACCTCCATAACTGCTTCCAGCTTGGACTCGTCTCTGCAGGAAAAATGCAGTTATTTAGAGCACCACTTGCACAAAACATTACTTAATTTTTTTCCCAACTTCTAAACTACATCAGATGAAGAAAAAAAGGCGACATAGTGTTGCTCTGCACAGTAACAGGTCTGCCACCCCCATTTAAAAAAGTATCCTCAAAAATAAAAGAAATACATCAATGCAGTGATAATATCCCTTAATTAGCCCCTATGGTAATAATATCCCCCATCCTGGCCCCCGTGTGTCTCATTCCTGGTTCCAGCCATATGTTCTCCCATCCTGCCATAAAGAGTATCCATTCTGTCTCCATGTGATGTCCCATCCTGCCCCATATGATCTCTCCATCCTGCCCCATCTGTCCCATGATCCTGTCCCATCTGTTCCATGATCCTGCCTCATCTGTTCCATGATCCTGCCCCATCAGTTCCATGATCCCGATAATCTGTCCCATGATCCTGCCCAATCTGTCTCCATTGTATTCATCCTGCCCCATGATCCTGCAGCATGTGTCTCCATCCTGCCCCATGTCTCAATCCTGTCCTATGATCCTGCACCATGTGTCTAAATCCTGCCCCATCTGTCTCCATCCTGCCCCATCTGTCTCCATCCTGCACCATGATCCTGCATCATCTGTCTCCATCCTGCCCCATATTCTTGCCCCATCTGTCTCCATCCTGCACCATGTCTCCATTGTGACCCTTGTGTCTCCATCATGCCCCCTGTGTCTCCATTCTACCCCTTCTCCATCCTGCACCCTGTGTCTCCATCCTGCCCCTTCTCCATCCTGCCCCCTGTTTCTCCATCCTGTCCCCTGTTTCTCCATGCTGCCCGTGTTTCCACTCTGCACTTTGTCTCTATTCTGCCTCATTTCTCTATTCTGCCCCATGTCTCAATTCTGCCCCCTGTGTCTCCATCCTGCTCCCTGTGTCTCCATCCAGCACCCTGGGTCTCCATCCTGCCCCTTCTCCATCCTGCCCCGTTTCCTTCCTTTTCTCCATCCTGCCTCCGTGTTTCCACTCTGCACTTTGTCTCTATTCTGCCTCATGTCTCTATTCTGCCCCATGTCTCAATTCTGCCCCCTGTGTCTCCATCCTGCTCCCTGTGTCTCCATTCTGCCCCTGTGTTTCCACTCTGCATTGTGTCTCTATTCTGCCCCGTGTCTCCATTCTGCCCCTTTTCCAATGTGAGCCCCCTCTGTTCATTGGGCCCCATACGCCAGTCAGGGCAGTAATGCCCTGATGTCAGCCCTGCCTGCTTGATTTATATATAATATTACTTCTGATAAAGTCAATAAAATGATAACCATATAAACGAATAGCAATGCAGGCTGACAATGCTTATGTGGATGCTAACAGAGACACACACAGATGTCAATCTGTGCCCTAGGGGCTGAATTCTGCTTCATATCCTCACTAACATTCCAGCCTGTGTCCATACAGGACACCACACTACAATAGTCTTATTGAGCACGATTCACAAGTCAGTCCATACAACCCAGTTATGTGACAAAATCACCAGGACTCGCACTAAATATAGAAGCACAAAACCCGTATTAGATTGGTTATAGCCACTGAACCTGACAAGTTATAATAGAAAATGTAACTACTACAAATAAAACAATGGACGGTGCCAGCAATCTATCAACATCAATCTGTCAAAGATTGAGCTAATACAATCACTGCACGTAAGTGATGATGATGTCTGGAATATGATGCTGCTATATAAGCAAAGCATAATAATAAATAATAATCATTTCTGTCTATGAATATTTGCAAAGCAATATGACAGGCATAGAAGTTTCTGCAAATCTATGGCATGTGTACAAACCATAATCCAGTGCATGAAACCTTCATATTACATTGCAGGTCCTATACATGTAGATTTGCCATAGCCATAAGTACGAACAATTAATCATTTTATTTAGGTGATGTCACATTCATGATTTGGTCGTACAAAGTGACATAATTGCTAATGTTCAATCATTTTATTTAAGAGGTACAGAAGCAAACGCTTTTATTTAGAGCCTATGAAATAAATATGTGTCAAGTGATTAATCTTATGATCTACCATAACACCACACTTATTCTAGTTCTCAAACAAAACATGTCTGTGAATGCAGTCCAGGATTGATCTCAGGTCTGTTTCAATGATGCTGTCCAGACTACAGGGACAAGAGTGGTCTAGGGATAGGCTGTAGGAGGGAGCAGGCGGGGTCTGTCAGTGACTGATGTACAAGTATTTGACTACTGGTTTTCAGACACACACACACATACCAGGAGTAAGGTCTGAAATATTCATTCCATTCATGTCCACTGAGACAGGTCAGAAGATCCCCAGCCTGATGTAAGTCCCCAGGACATCTAACTGGCTGCAGAAGACTCATTACCTCACCACATCTTCCCTCTGCACTGTGATATAATAAGGTAAATTACCATTATATGATACTTTCACACTTTTAAATTATTAATGTCAGGTTTATTTGCTATATTTGGTATTCTTTAGAAAATAAGATATATTTCACATAATTTTACATACTGCATATAACGTATTCATACATAACTTTTACATATATAACACATATAACATTTACATATATAGTATATAACACATATGATATACCTTTTACATATATTACAAATAGAATTTTACATATACAATATAGCAATAATATTATCATTTCAAAAGTTATCTACTTATTCTATTCTTTGTTAGTTAAAAAGAATATCTATATTAATATAGCTATCTATCTTATATGTAAATATATAAACAGTACTTATACATATATATATATATATATAATATTATAAATAAAAATTTATTTATAATATAATTTTACATAACAATGTTCTATACATTAATGTGCTCCCTGCACCCCACCTTGATTGAAAAAAAACAGAAATGTAGAAATTTTTGCAAATTTATTAAAAAAGAAAAACTGAAATATCACATGGTCATAAGTATTCAGACCCTTTGCTCACTATTGAGTAGAAGCACCATTTTGAGCTAGTACAGTCATGAGTCTTCTTGGGAATGATGCAACAAGTTTTTCACACCTGGATTTGGGGATCCTCTGCCATTCTTCCTTGCAGATCCTCTCCAATTCCGTCAGGTTGGATGGTGAATGTTGGTGGACAGCCATTTTCAGGTCTCTCCAGAGATGCTCAATTGGGTTTAGGTCAGGGCTCTGGCTGGGCCAGTCAAGAATGGTCACAGAGTTGTTCTGAAGCCACTCCTTTGCTATTTTAACTGTGTGCTTAGGGTCATTGTCTTGTTGGAAGGTGAACCTTTGGCCAAGTCTGAGGTCCAGAACACTCTGGAAGAGGTTTTCATCCAGTATATCTCTGTACTTGGCAGAATTCACGTTTCCTTCAATTGCAACCGGTTGTCCTGTCCCTGCAACCAAAAAGCACCCTCATAGCATGATGCTGCCACCACCATGTTTCACTGTTGGGTATTGGGCAGGTAATGAGCAGTGCCTGGTTTTCTCCACATATACCGCTTAGAATTATCACCCAAAAGGTCTATCTTCATCTCATAAGACCAGAGAATCTTATTTCTCATAGTCTGGGAGTCCTTCATGTGTTTTTTAGCAAACAATTTGCGGCTTTCATATGTCTTGCACTGAGGAGAGGCTTCCGTCAGGCCACTCTGCCATAAAGGCCCGACTGGTTTAGGGCTGCAGTGATAGTTGACTTTGTGGAGCTTTCTCCCATCTTCCTACTGCATCTGTGGAGCTCAGCCACAGTGATCTTGGGGTTCTTCTTTATCTCTCTCACCAAGGCTCTTCTCCCACAATTGCTCAATTTGGCTGGACGGTCAGGTCTAGGAAGACTTCTGGTGGTCCCAAACTTCTTCCATTTAAGGATTATGGAGGCCACTGTGCTCTTAGGAACCTTGAGTACTGCAGAAATTCTTTTGTAACCTTGGCCAGATCTGTGCCTTGCCACAATTCTGTCTCTGAGCTCCTTGGCCAGTTCTTTTGACCTCATGATTCTCATTTGGTCTGACATGCACTGTGAGCTGTGAGGTCTTATGTAGACAGGTGTGTGCCTTTACAAATCAAGTCCTATCAGTTTAATTAAACACAGCTGGACTCCAATGAACGAGTAGAACCATGTCAAGGAGGATCACAAGGAAATGTACAGCATGTGTCTTAAATATGAGCGTCTGAGCAAAGGGTCTGAATACTTATGACCATGTGATATTTCAGTTTTTCTTTCTTTAATAAATTTGCAAAAAATTCTACATTTCTGTTTTTTTCAGTCAAGATGGCGTGCAGAGTGTACATTAATGAGAATTTTTTTTTTAAATATACCAAATGGCTGCAATGAAACAAAGAGTGAAAAATTTAAAGGGGTCTGAATACTTTCCATACCCACTGTGTGTATATATATACTACATAATCAACTCAGCTACAAATGAAAAAAAAATGGATATATAAAATATTTACATATTATATATATATATATATATATATATATATATATATTATACAGTACAGACCAAAAGTTTGGACACACGTCATTCAACGATTTTTCTGTATTTTCATGACTGTGAAAATTGTAGAATCTCACTGAAGGCATCAAAACTATGAATTAACACATGTGGAAATATACATTACACTTTACAAAAAAGTGTGAAACAACTGAAAATATGTCTTATATTCTACGTTCTTCAAAGTAGCCACCTTTTGCATTGATTACTGCTTTGCATGCAGAAAAGGTGAACGGATGGACCTACATGCCTGTTTCCCACCGTGAAGCATGGAGGAGGTGGTGTGATGGTGATGTGTGCTTTGCTGGTGACACTGTTGGGGATTTATTCAAAATTGAAGGCATACTGAAGCAGCATGGCTACCACAGCATCTTGCAGCAGCATGCTATTCCATCCGGTTTGCATTTAGTTGGACCATAATTTATTTTTTAACAGGACAATGACCCCAAACACACCTCCAGGCTGTGTAAGGGCTATTTGACGAATAAGGAGAGTGTTGGGGTGCTATGCCAGATGACCTGGCCTCCACAGTCACCAGACCTGAATTCAATCGAGATGGTTTGGGGTGAGCTAGACCGCTCACCGCTTCAATTTTGAATAATCCCCAACAGTGTCACCAGCAAAGCACCCCCACACCATCACACCTCCTCCTCCATGCTTCACGGTGTGAACTAGGCATGTAGAGTCCATCCGTTCACCTTTTCTGCGTGCAAAGCAGTCTTCAAAGCAAAAGGTGGCTACTTTGAAGAACCTAGAATATAAGACATAATTTCAGTTGTTTCACACTTTTTTGTAAAGTGTAATATATAATTCCACATGTGTTAATTCATAGTTTTGATGCCTTCAGTGTGATTCTACAATTTTCATAGTCATGAAAATACAGAAGAATCTTTGAATGAGAAGGTGTGTCCAAACTTTTGGTCTGTACTGTAATATATATATATATATATATATATATATATATATATATATATATGTAAATATTTTATATATGCATTTTTTTTTTATTTGTAGCTGAGTTGATTATGTAATATCTGAAATTAAGATATTTGGGTGTATGTAGGACTACAGCTCTGCTATGTTTTACAAATAATTTACAAAACAATCAGCCCCAAAAAAACTAAAATACAAGATTACCTTAACTATATTTGCAGTATATTTTGAATTAAAAAAGTAATAATACATGTTCTATAAATGTAAATGGACCCTATATTTCTTAGGCTAAAAGAATGCGATGCAAATCATTTGGTAGATATCAGCAATATAGAAGAAGCTTTAATTTTGCAAAACTAAGCACAAGTAGTAACGTTTTTTCCTTTTGCATAGGTCTTACCTGGATATATAAGTTAACTGTTTCACTTAGTGGTGTTGTTACACAAAATTTTGCAATCCATACACATGATGGAGATTTTGTGGCACTATGTAAGACTGGCCGTAGTGTTGTTCTCTACAGTAGTAGTCTTTGGTGAAGAACATATTACTCCCCTTCAAACCTTACCTTATGAAGAGCTACCCTTGCTACAAAGTGTGTCCACAACAATAAAGTCAAATGAAATCAAGACCTCAGATGCTCCTCATCTATCAAACCCCAACATGACTGAGAATAGTTATCACTCGAGAAAGAGTAGGATGTATCCAGTGTGTGGACAAAACCTCGAAATTCGGGACACTTTCAAATACATTACCACAGTGGTGTCATGCCTGATATTTATAGTCGGGATTATTGGAAACTCAACTCTGTTGAGGATAATCTATAAAAACAAGAGCATGAGAAATAACACCAACTTGCTAATTGCCAGCCTAGCCCTAGGAGATCTGCTTCATATCATAATTGATATACCAATCAACACGTATAAGGTAAGAACAAGGTTGCTTTGGCACCATTTCATTAAACTGTTCAAATTAAGACTTGAATTTTTATTTTACATTTTATTCTTCCATTTTTATGTGAATAAATCAGAAAGTAATGTTCATAATTTGTGTTGTTATTGAATGGAAACTTATTTTTTTTATATAAAAGGGCTGAAAATAGGTACAAACCTATCTCTGCTCTCACATAAGAGGTGGATATGATTGTATCCAAGCTGGTCAATGATCAGTGAGTGAAAAATACAACTAGCAGCAAAAATTTCCTTTGCTAGAATATTTATTAAATGTTTAAGCCTAAAGTTGAGGCTGTCTACATCATTCTGTAATGTCGTCATCGTCTGTATAAGGCCTCTTTCACACATCAGTTTTTGACATGTCACAATCCGTCGTTTCGACGGATTGACAGATCCGTAGCAGATTGTGCAAAAACTGATGCGACTGATCAGTTTTTTCGACGGATCCGACGTCGGATATGTCGAAAAAACGGATCCGTCGCATTACTTTTTTCATCCGGTTTTCGACGGATCCGTTTTTTAAAAGCGGGCTATTCAGTGCGCTGTACAGTAAAAAATCACACTGACATGTACATATATACACATAGAATATACATTTATATATATATATGTACTTGAGACATTATATATATATATATATTTATAGTTCATACAGTTCTATATAGCATAATAGCTGCTAAATCAATTTCCGGCTTCTGTAAAATCATTACAGAACCCAACATGAAATGACACATGATTTACATACAGTAAACCATTTCATTTCATTTAGTTTTATATACAGTACAGACCAAAAGTTTGGACACACCTTCTCATTTAAAGATTTTTCTGTATTTTCATGACTATGAAAATTGTACATTCGCACTGAAGGCATCAAAACTATGAATTAACACATGTGGAATTATATACTTAACAAAAAAGTGTGTAACAACTGAAATTATGTCTTATATTCTAGGTTCTTCAAAGTAGCCACCTTTTGCTTTGATGAGTGCTTTGCACACTCTTGGCATTCTCTTGATGAGCTTCAACAGGTAGTCATCGGAAATGGTCTTCCAATAATCTTGAAGGAGTTCCCAGAGATGCTTAGCACTTGTTGGCCCTTTTGCCTTCACTCTGCGGTCCAGCTCACCCCAAACCATCTCGATTGGGTTCAGGTCTGGTGACTGTGGAGGCCAGGTCATCTGGCGTAGCACCCCATCACTCTCCTTCTTTGTCAAATAGCCCTTACACAGCCTGGAGGTGTGTTTGGGGTCATTGTCCTGTTGAAAAATAAATGATGGTTCAACTAAACGCAAACCGGATGGAATAGCATGCCGCTACAAGATGCTGTAGTAGCCATGCTGGTTCAGTATGCCTTCAATTTTGAATAAATCCCTAACAGTGTCATCAGAAAAGCACCCCCACACCATCACACCTCCTCCTCCATGCTTCACGGTGGGAACCAGGCATGTAGAGCCCATCCGTTCACCTTTTCTGCATCGCTCAAAGACACGGTGGTTGGAACCAAAGATCTCAAATTTGGACTCATCAGACCAAAGCACAGATTTCCACTGGTCTAATGTCCATTTCTTGTGTTCTTTAGCCCAAACAAGTCTCTTCTGCTTGTTGCCAGTCCTTAGCAGTGGTTTCCTAGCAGCTATTTATCCATGAAGGCCTGCTGCACAAAGTCTCCTCTTAACAGTTGTTGTAGAGATGTGTCTGCTGCTAGAACTCTGTGTGGCATTGACCTGGTCTCTAATCTGAGCTGCTGTAAACCTGCAATTGACTGGTGACTCAGATAAACTTATCCTCAGAAGCAGAGGTGACTCCTGGTCTTCCTTTCCTGGGGCGGTCCTCATGTGAGCCAGTTTCTTTGTAGCGCTTGATGGTTTTTGAAACTGCACTTGGGGACACTTTCAAAGTTTTCCCAATTTTTCAGACTGACTGACCTTCATTTCTTAAAGTAATGATGGCCACTCGTTTTTCTTTACTTAGCTGCTTTTTTCTTGCCATAATGCAAATTCTAACAGTCTATTCAGTAGGACTATCAGCTGTGTATCCACCAGACTTCTGCACAAAACAACTGATGGTCCCAACCCCATTTATAAGGCCAGAAATCCCACTTATTAAACCTGACATGGCACACCTGTGAAGTGAAAACCATTTCCGGTGACTACCTCTTGAAGCTCATCAAGAGAATGCCAAGAGTGTGCAAAGCAGTCATCAAAGCAAAAGGTGGCTACTTTGAAGAACCTAGAATATGACATAATTTCAGTTGTTACACACTTTTTTGTTAAGTATATAATTCCACATGTGTTAATTCATAGTTTTGATGCCTTTGGTGTGAATTTACAATTTTCATAGTCATGAAAATACAGAAAAATCTTTAAATGAGAAGGTGTGTCCAAACTTTTGGTCTGTACTGTATGTTTTTGACGAATAATTAGATTAGTGTATGTGTGCAAAATTTGGGACATGTAGGTGTTAAATTAACGGGTCAATTCGTTGAAAACAAATGGTGGGCTCCCACGATATTTTCTCCGCCAGAGAGGGAAAGCCAGTGACTGAGTACAGATATTCATAGCCTGACGTCAGCGGTATTCAGTGAGGCTGTGCAAAGTCCCTGGCTGACCTGAAGTGAACTCGATAGTGTGGGAAAAAGTTCAGAAACTTTCCCACGCTCCTGAATTCATCTCTAGTCAGCTGGGGCGCCTGCGCAGACATGATTTAATTCATTCTGCAGTGGTTTACAGCTGGACAGGTAGTATTAGCAACAGTACCTGTTGTAAACTAGTTAAACCCTTGTGATGGATTGCAGCTGAATGGTGGAGAGGTATGGATATTGTTGCTTTTTTATTTTATTTTTATTACAGGAGAACAAGGGATTCAGATGGATTGGTTGAAAAATAAATTTTGTCAAAAACTGTGTAATTATTTCATTAAAATAATTTTTAATAATATGTGTGTCTTTTTTAACCCTTTATTACTATAGGATTAATAATGGATAGATGTCTAATTGACACCTCTCCATTATTAACCCGGATTAATGTCACCTTTCAATAGCAAGGTGACATTAACCCATGATTAACCCATTAGCCACAGCTAAAGGCAATGGGAATAGAGAGGCTAAGTGCCAGAAAGGCGCATTTAATAATAGATGTGCCTTTTCTGGGGTGGCTGGGGCCAGATGTTTGTAGCCCGGGAGGGCCAAAAACAATGGTCCCTCCCTAGGCTATGAATTTCTGTCCTCAGTCACTGGCTTTACCTGTCTGGTGGAGAAAATACCGTGGGAGCTCACACATTTTTTTTTCCGCTATTATATCCTTAAGTTTAACCCTTCCATATTTTTCCTTACACAAACTAATAAATTTATTAAACACTGACATATATAGATTTTTTGATATGACATGGTTTACTATATGTAAACCATGTGTCATATCATGTCGGGTTCTGTAATAATTTTACAGAAGCCGGCAATTGATTTAGCTGCTATTATGCTATAAAACAGAAACACATGAGCCATGCACATAGCGAACAAGCCTGTAGGGACATTGTTCACACCACCAGAAGACTGAAAACACAAAACAAAAGCACAGTAAAACCAAAAAATACTCTGTTTCAAAAGATAACAGTAAATAGCTATTATGCTATGTAGAACTGTATGAACTGTAAATATATATATATGTGTGTCTCAATGACAAGTGTATATATATATATAACGTATATATATATATATAAAATATATATATGTATTCTATGTGTATATATCTATTTTTTTTTAACCTGTCAGGAGCATGCTAAGTTAAAAAAAATGGATCCATCACCGGAATCCGTCATTTGATGGATGACAACGGATCCAGTGCCCATAGACTTCCATTATGAAAAACGACAGACAGCGACGGATCCAGCAGCATCAATCCCCGGATCCAATTTTTTCACAAGACGACGGATTGTGACTGATGGCAAAAAACTGATGTATGAAAGAGGCCTAAGTCCCCTCAAAAATGTGAAGTGCTGCGGAATATGTTAGCATTATAGAACTAGAAATTATTATTACCGTATTTTTTGGATTATAAAATGCTCCGGATTACAAGATGCACCCCAAATTTTGAGGAAAAAAACTTTTTTTACTAAAATGGTGGTGCTTCTTATAATCCATGCGACTTATTGCTTACCAGGGTGGTGACTGCGGTGAAGTGGGGTCCCAGGATCGCTGCTGGAGGAGGCAGGAGTGGGGTGACACTGCAGGCCTCAGGCTCGGATGAGGGGGGGTTCCGTGCTGTGGGGTGCTCCGTGCTGTGGGATGCTCCATGCTGTGGGGCACTCCGTGCTGCAGGTACTGCTGGGTGCTCCATGCTGTGGGGGGCTCCATGCTGTGGGGGGCTCTGCTGACATTTTGTGAAAGGCCAGACCCCCCCGCAGTTCCGTAGTTTCCTGTGCGGTGGACTCCAGGAAAATGGCCACCAGGAGCGGTACAAGCACAGATGGAGATCTCGGCACCAAGATCTTGGGAGATGAGATCTCAGCTCTGAAATCTCATCTCCCTAGATCTTGGTGCCGAGATCTCCATCTGCGCATGCACCACCCCTCGGATGCCACTTTCCCAGAGTCCACCGCACAGGAAATCATGGAACTGCGGGGGGCTCTGGCGTTTCACAACATGTCGGCAAAGGCCCCCACAGCACTGCGGGACACAGCACGGCAGCGCCACCGGAGCACAGCACTGCACAGCCACCGGTACACAGCGCTGCACCGCCACAGGGACACAGTGCAGCACCACCACCGGACACCCCCAGCGGCACACCATTAAGGTATATCCCCATTATAAGATGCACCCCCATTTTCCCCCCAAATTGGGGAAAAAGTGTGTCTTATAATCCGAAAAATACGATATCTTATTACTTCCTAGAGTGAACACAGACTTTTATCCACTTTTTAAGTGACAGTTAGCTAAGTCTGTATGGGATATATGTTTTCCACTGACAGCAAAGATATTAAATATGGTAAGTAATGGAATCAAAGATTATTGCAACTTTGAGATACTTATCAATATACAGCTTCAATTTAAAGCTATTCTGACAATAATAGTAAAGCCCATTCAATCTATGCAAGTGAAGACAAAGATATTAATTTCCAGTTGCTCTGTTGCTGCATGCAATTGACCACTAACACAAGCCTGAGTAGATTTTTCTGCTATTGTACATACTGAAATTTGCCTGGAGTAATACTGTGTTTTAGGTTTATCTTTATACTGTATGAATCTGATTCCCTGAAGTACTTGGTATTTGAGATCGATTTATCAATGCTAATTAAACATTTTAAAGCACCACTTAAAGCATTTTTTTTCCAGTGGAGTGGGGGTTTTAAATTTAAGCCCCTTTCCCCAGGTCACATACTCACCCTCCAGGGTCTTCTCCTTTTTTTTGGCACCATTCCGCTCCTGCGACATCACCTTGTGCAGCTTCTGAGTGGCCAGAAGTCAGAAACTACGTCAAAAACTAGAATGAGGTTCTCTTTGACTTGTATTGAAAAGTGACCTCCAGCTAGCTCCATGAAACACTGGAGCTGTGGTCAGGTCACTTTTCGCTGGAGAACGACAGGAGCGACGCTGGAAAACGATGAAGGCGGTGGCAGGTGAGTATGAGATAGGGGGCAGGGAAATTACATTTAAAGCAGCACTCCAGTGGTGCAATAAAAAATACTACTGGAGTCATGCTTTAAAACTAGACTAGATGTGCCAAATTTATTGCAGGATGATAAATTATGCTATTCTTAAACACTTTTGTCTAATTATATAAAATTTTTGCAACAAACTTTTGGCTCAATTTGGTACAAGCCGCACTTACTTTTCAACTAAACCACACCCCTTACCTGGTGAAAAGCCAAACATGTCCAAAACCTTTGACAAACATTGCGAAACACATATGGCTGCAGTTCTGGCTCATTAAAGCCAGTTTTGATTGTTACCAAAGGTAGAATCTGAGCTGCTGTTTTCATAATTGTTTCTTATCTGTTTATTTCCTAAGTAGACATAATGGGTGGATCGAAAAGGAGTCATTTACTTGCAAGTTTTTGGTTAACTTTTATTGGATGAGATCTATATTAACAAATATTGTGTGTATTTTTGACTATTCATACAAGGCAGAAAACTATAGAGAGTATAATAAAGCAAAAAAATTATACCCAAAAGAGGAAAGCAAACAACCCAGATAACAAATTTAATAAATCTTTATTCAATTGATATTAAAAAGCCAATAAAGTTAAAAATGGGAAATAGATGCAAAGTGATGTCTGGGAAAAATCAGTCATCATAAATACATATCTTATGGATAGTGATCTAATATAGAATATGGAGAAGCTACAAAATGAATGACATGTAATTGTCCCTATAATGTGATAAAGCCATCAAGTGGGCAAATAAATCAATAAAGAGGATAGCAGCCTAAGGCACCATAAAAAGTGCATGTACAAATAATAAAAAGGAACACAAATCAATATCAGGGGCAATTTCACGAAAGTAAGTCCAAAATGTCCAGATATATAATGGATAATAAAATGCAGTGATTATACATAAGATCCAGACACTTGACAGCTAAACAACTAAAGTATGGGAAAAAAAATATGCACGTGCAAGCAAAAGTATATGAGGTAGGTGGTATAGTATATATGTTCAGAAAGGAAAGTGCCAGTGCCTATGAAGCATATGAAAATAATACAGAGCAAATACGCTCTAGGGGTATAAGTGCAAATGCAAGTAAGGTATGTGAAGTAGACAGCAGCCTGACAGTTCTAAGGCATGATTATAGGAACTCCATAACCAAGTAAAGGCACCATACGTCAATGAGACGGTAAATGAGCAGACAATGTACCCAGGTCTCATTCTGCATCTATTTCCCGTTTTTTAACTTTATTGGCTCTTTAATATAAATTGAATAAAGATTTATTAATTTTATTATCTTGATTTGTTTGCTGCCCTCTTTTGGATATTATATCATTATTGGAAGTATTGCCATTTACTTTTTGGTCTTTTATCAGTTCTGTGTTTAATAAACCAGCAGGCTCATGTAATTATAGAATTTTGTGTATTGCTTTTATTTTAACAGATATTTACCTAGAAAGTCAAAGAAAGGTGTTTTTTCATGCAGAGTTAATATTGATTTATCTGCACCAGCCCTGAATCTAAATACCCTTCCTGGTCAGAGTAGAGGGACTTCTTGGTCCTCTTTGCACCACTGGATTATACTCTACTAACCCCTCTACTCTCCCTCTGCTGTGTCAGTCTTTCCTATATGCTATGATGCTATAAAACTGCTAGAATTCCCTTCTGTAATTAATGCATAGATTTACTGACAAATAGTCTTTCTGCTTGTTATGTCATGTGTAAACTCCCTTAAGCCAGCCATTTATTCAGCAAAGCAATTACAAACTTTTGAAGAAATGTTGAGCAATGCGCTATAACATAAGCGGAAGGAGAAGGGCGGCAAGTACTGTAAATATCCCAAGCCTGACACCGAGGTTAAATCAAAGAGGAAGCAATTTGTAATGCTAGACAAGTCCTGTACAGTGAGAACATGGATCAAACATTACATAAGAGCATAACGAGCATTAACTATGCATGAAGCGCTCATGTAAAGTTGTAATCCGTCATGTGTTTCACTAAGAACTTCAATATTTGCATAACTTATTTTTTACAAGCAGATTGTTTGTCTATGCCCTAGCAGTTTATTACAAATGTATCTAGTTAAAATTAAATAATTAAATAGTTAATATATATATATATATATATATATATATATTTTCTGGAGGTAATCATTGTTGTCATAAATGGAATTTAAAGGAAAAAAATGAAATCTGAGGAATTTAATGAGCGTTTTTATAACAGGAGATAATTAGTGATTTTTTTCTTTACTGTTTTCTTAAAATGGATTGAAATCATACTGCTTAAATAAACTAAAAAAAATGACACCATTATTTTGCTCAGATTGTCTTCTATAAATGGTTATCTATAGAGTATAGTATAAGAGTTGTAGTGGGGTCATTACTAATTGGACAGCAGGCCAAAGCTTACCATTTCTAGTGAGCACTCATTGCAAGTGCATAACCTGCTCTACATATCATAAAAATCAATAATTTCTGTGTCAAAGTAGTCGTAATTTTAGTAATTATAATGAACAAATAAAAACTAATATAAAAAACTGAATATTCAGAAAAGCATGCAAAATACTTTGTGGGCATTGTCTTTTCTTCTTGTTTCATTTCAGATAAATACATAAATATAAAATAGCTAAATATAAATAAGACTGACAAATAAAATATTGAAATGAAATATATTGGCAGATGGATGCATAGATATATAGGTAATATCTTACCATCATCATGAATGTGTACAGCATTTAATGCTATTAAAATATAGCAATATAACAAAATAACAAAGTGAGCATTATTGTCCTGCTACCCTTCGTGTACTTTTACCTAAAATATACCTGATTTATTGTATGCACTTATCACTTTTTTTGTCTTGAGATATACGTTCCTGTTATTTGAGACAAATTCTTCAAAATGATACCCGTGATTCACACATTTTGAGTCAAAAGTCAAAATTAAGGTCTTTGTTTTTATCTTTAGGCTAAGTGCACACGTTCAGGAATGTTTGCAGAATATTCCTGAGCAAAACCGGACTTTTTTCGCGGCAAAAACGCGCGTTTTTTTGCGCGGATTTTGCGCGTTTTGGTGTGTTTTTTTTGCGCGGATTTGACGCGTTTTTACCGTGATTTTTCCCTGAACTTTCTATGTCAATAATATAGCGGGAAAAACGCTAGAAATCCGCAAAATTAATGGACATGTTGCTAGATTTTCCGCGATGCGTTTTTTTCGCGGAAAAAAACGCACCATGTGCACAAAAATTGCGGAATTCATTCTAAATGATAGGATGCTTAATTCATGCGTTTTTGAAGCGTTTTTTCCCCGCGAAAAAAACGCAAATAATCCTGAACGTGTGCACTTAGCCTTAACCTTTTTGCAACTTTTTAGTCCAAAAAGTTTTGTTATGCATGATGGCTGATGCATTGCATACATTAAATGACACCAGTGAGGGATTGGAGTGTATTTGCCATCAAATTTTGCGACTTTTCAAAAAGTCACAAATGGTAAATGAGGTGAAAACATCTGGAAACCCTAAACTCCACGCTCAATAGCAAATATAAAAAAACAGTCACATACATAAAAATAGATGTTAAAAATGTCACTAATGAAAGAATTAGGAGCAAATGAAAAACGGATGAAAAACACCAAAAAATAGACAGCAAAAGATGCAAATTCAATAATGAAATTTGGCTCTAAAGTACAGAGGTTATGGAAAGTTTTCACACCCCTTTACATTTTACACTCTTTGTTTCATTGCAGTCATTTGGTAAATTCAAAAAAGTTCATTTTTTTTCTCAATAATGTACTCTCTGCACCCCATCTTGACTGAAAAAAAACAGAAATGTAGAAATTTTTGCAAATTTATTAAACAAGAAAAACTGAAATATCACATGGTCATAAGTATTCAGACCCTTTGCTCAGACACTCATATTTGTCACATGCTGTCCATTTCCTTGTGCACCTCATTGAGGTGGTTCTACTCCTTGATTGGAGTCCAGCTGTGTTTAATTAAACTGATAGGACTTAATTTGTAAAGGCACACACCTGTCTATATAAGACCTCACAGCTCACAATGCATGTCAGACCAAATGAGAATCATGAGGTCAAAGGAACTGGCCTAGGAGCTCAGAGACAGAATTGTGGCAAGGCTCAGATCTGGCCAAAGTTACAAAAGAATTTCTGCAGTACTCAAGGTTCCTAAGAGCACAGTGGCCCCCATAATCCTTAGATGGAAGAAGTTTGGGACCACCAGAAGTCTTCCTAGACCTGGTCGTCCAGCCAAACTGAGCAATTGTAGGAGAATAACCTTGGTGAGAGAGGTAAGAAGAACCCCAAGATCACTGTGGCTGAGCTCCACAGATGCAAAAGGGACTATCACTGCAGCCCTCCACCAGTCAGGCATTTATGGCAGAGTGGCCCAACAGAAGCCTCTCCTCAGTGCCAGACATATAAAAGCCCGCATAGAGTTTGCTAAAAAAAAACACATGAAGGACTCCCAGACTATGAGAAATAAGATTCTCTGGTCTGATGAGATGAAGATAGAACTTTTTGGTGATAATTCTAAGTGGTATGTGCAGAGAAAACCAGGCACTGCTCATGACCTGCCCAATACAATCCCAACAGTGAAACATGGTGGTGGCAGCATCATGCTATGGGGGTGTTTATCAGCTGCAGGAACAGGACAACTGGTTGCAATTGAAGGAAACATGAATGTGGCTAAGTACAGAAATATTCTAGATGAAAACCTCTTCCAGTGTGCTCTGAACCTCAGACTTGGCCAAAGGTTCACCTTCCAACAAGACAATGACCCTAAGCACACAGCTAAAATAACAAAGGAGTTGCTTCAAAACAACTCTGTGACCATTCTTGACTGGCCCAGCCAGAGCCCTGACCTAAACCCAATTGAGCATCTCTGGAGAGACCTGAAAATGGCTGTTCACCATCCAACCTGACGGAACTGGAGAGGATCTGCAAGGAAGAATGGCAGAGGATCCCCAAATCCAGGTGTGAAAATTTGTTGCATCATTCCCAAGAAGACTCATGACTGTACTAGCTTAAAATGGTGCTTCTGCTCAATACTGATCAAAGGCTCTGAATACTTATGACCATGTGATATTTCAGTTTTTCTTTTTTAATAAAGTTGCTAAAATTTCTACATTTCTTGTTTTTTTCAGTCAAGATGGGGTGCACAGTGTACATTAATGAGAAAAAAATGAACTTTTTTGAATTTACCAAATGGCTGAATTGAAACAAAGAGTGAAAAATTTAAAGGGGTCTGAATACTTTCTGTACCCACTGTATATGCAACTATTTTGGTATGTAAAGTAGATATTAGAAATATGAAATACATTTGTGTACAAGCAGTGTTGCTAGATTGCTTCTTTTCTTCATAAAATCTTTAATGCAGAAAAGATGTCTGCATTTTGGGTGCAGGAGAGAGTGAGAACTTCATCAAAAATTTTGAGGCGTGTACAAAGCACAGAAGACAAGTAAATTTGTAAAATAGGTAGTTGGAGTACTTACAAGAGGTATGGTAGGAAATTTGCTTACAGTTTGTGAAATAAGTATTGAACACATCACCAATTTTCTAAGTAAATATATTTCTAAAGGTGCTATTGACATGAAATTATCACCAGATGTCAGCAGCAACCCATCCAGGGGTGAACGTAGCCTCTCTGCTGCCTGAGGCGAACTGCAAAATGGCGCCCCCCTTACTAGCCTAACCTGATGCACATGTAAAATAAATACACTTTTAAATAGGAATATATTTGAAACATCGATCTTTACACTTCTTCAGGGATTCAATGCCACCCGAGGTAAAGTGATCAACTTGCTTCATTTTAGGTGCGCCCCTGGCCGGGGAACAGTTCTTACTGTAGCGCTTCTTCCCTGGTGGCCGTCCGTGTGGTACTGATGCGGCACACAGTTGCCACACGTATTACACACATGGATACGGATATCTCCACTAACGTTTTTTCCGGTACCGGAAATATCAGGATGTGTGAAACCAGCCTAAAGCCACATTCACACATTCAGTATTTGGTCAGTATTTTACCTCAGTATTTGTAAGCCAAATCGATGAGTAATCCAGAAGTGGTGACGTGTTTCTATTATATTTTTCCTCCGATTGTTCCACTCCTGGTTTTGGCCTACAAATACTGAGGTAAAATACTGAACGCGTGAATGTGAACTGCAAGAGGGTTTCTGAGGGTATGTTTCCATGATCAGGAAACACTCCGGATTTGCTGCGTGTTTGGCACTGTGCGTTGGCGCAGCGCCAAACACGTAGCGTCCAGATGTTACAGCATAGTGGAGGGGATTTCAAGAAATCCCGTCTCCACTATGCGTAACAACACGCAGGCGGAAGACCTGCGTTTACGGACATGCGGCGCGTCTTTTCAGACCGCAGCATGTCCTAGCGTATTGCGGCGACGCTACGTCGCCACAACGGAATTTAACACAGGGCTATGTAGCCCTGCGCTCTTTCCGGAGGTGTTCCGGAGGTGTCCTGAACACCTCCGGAAAGAGCGCGCGTCAGAAAGGGGGCGGGGCTTAGGACGGAGCGGAATTTCCGCTCCGTCAAAAGCGCTGTGGTTCCGGACCGTGGAACCACAGCCTGATACTTCTGACTTCCCGCAGACAGAAGTTGCAGTCACAAGATGGCGCAGATAAAAGGTGGAGACGGTGACATTATACACAGGAGCTCTGTATGTAGTGTCAGTGTACAGGTAATACAGTGATCACCAGTGACATTATACACAGGAGCTCTGTATATAGTGTCAGTGTACAGGTAATACAGTGATCACTGGTGACAAAAACTGAACCTGGAAATTATAGGCCAGTAAGCTTAACATCTACTGTGGGTAAAATCCTGGAGGGTTTTTTTAAGGGATACTATATTGGAGTATCTGAGGCTGAATAACCTCATGACACAGTATCAGCATGGGTTTACGAGGGACCGTTCTTGTCAGACTAATCAGATAAGCTTTTATAAAGGGGTAAGTTCCAGACTGGACCAAGGGAACGCAGTGGACGTGGTGTTCATGGACTTCTCAAAAGCTTTTGATACGGTGCCACACAAAAGGTTGATACATAAAATGAGAACAATGGGGATAGAGGAAAATATGTGTAAGTGGGTTAAGAACTGGCTCATGGATAGAAAACAAAGGGTGGTTATTAATGGAGCACACTCGGACTGGGTCACGGTTAGCAGTGGGGTACAACAGGGGTAAGTATTGGAGCCGCTTCTCTTTAACATATTTATTAATGACCTTGTAGGGGGCATACAGAGTAGTATTTCAATATTTGCAGATGACACTAAACTCTGCAGGGTATTAAATACAGAGGAGGACAATTTTATATTCCAGGAGGATTTATGTAAACTAGAAGCTTGGGCTGATAAATGGCAAATGAGCTTTAATGGGGATAAATGTAAGGTCATGCACTTGGGTAGAACAAACAAGATGTATAATTATGTGCTTAATTGTAAAACACTGGGCAAAACTGTCACTGAAAAAGACCTGGGTGCATGGGTGGACGACAAACTCACATTTAGTGGCCAGTGTCAGGCAGCTGCTGCAAAAGCAAATAAAATAATGGGATGCAATAAAAGAGGCATAGATGCTCATGAGGAGAACATAATTTTACCTCTTTACAAGTCACTGGTGCGACCACACTTAGAATACTGTGTACAGTTCTGGTCTTCAGTGTATAAGAAAGACATAGCTGAAGTGGAGCGGGTGCAGAGAAGAGCAACCAAGGTTATTAGAGAACTGGGGGGTCTGCAATACCAGGACAGGTTATTAAACTTGGGGTTATTTAGTTTGGAAAAACAAAGGCTTAGGGGTGATCTATTACAATGTATTAAATATATGAGGGGACAGTGCAAAGACCTTTCTAATGATCTTTTTACTCTTAGACCTGTGACAGGGACAAGGGGGCATCCTCTACTTCTGCAGGAAAGAAGGTTTAGTCATAATCACAGACGCAGATTCTTTACTGTAAGAGCAGTGAGACTATGGAACTCTCTGCCATCTAATGTTGTAATGAGTGATTCCCTACTAAAATTTAGAAGGAACTGGATGCCTTTCTTGAAAAGTATAATATTACAGGCTATATTCACTAGTTTCCTAGATGTTGCGTTGATCCAGGGAGCTAGTCTGATTGCCGTATGTGGAGTCGGGAAGGAATTTTTTTCCCCAATGTGAAGCTTAGTTTGCCACTTGGGTTTTTTTT
The DNA here is from genome assembly GCA_033576555.1 of Oophaga sylvatica. Lineage (NCBI taxonomy): Eukaryota > Metazoa > Chordata > Amphibia > Anura > Dendrobatidae > Oophaga > Oophaga sylvatica. The sequence goes on along the minus strand of JARQOD010000002.1, from coordinate 185,339,397 downwards.
GCCTTCCTCTGGATCAACATGTTAGGGCAGGTTAGGATAGGATATGGACTTAAAGTCTTCCTTCAACCTTAATAACTATGTCACTATGTTACTATGTATTATACACAGCAGCTCTGTATATAGTGTCAGTGTACAGGTAATACAGTGATCACCAGTGACATTATACACAGGAGAAAGAAAGAACAGGGAGAGAGAAAAAAGAAAGAACAGAGAGAAAGAACAGAGAGAAAGAAAGAACAGAGAGAAAGAGCAGAGAGTGAAAGAAAGAATGGAGAGAGAAAGGAGAGAGAAAGAGAACGGAGAGAGAAAGAAAGAACAGAGAGAATAAAAGAACAGAGAGAGAAAGAACAGAGAGAGAAAGAAAGAAAGAGGGGAAAGAAAGAATAGAGAGAAAGAAAGAGGGGAATGAAAGAACAGAGAGAGAAAGAAAGAAAGAAAGAAAGAAAGAAAGAGAAAGAAGAGACAGAAAGAGAAAGAACAGAGAGAAAAAGAAAGAACAGAGAAAGAGAAAGGAAGAACAGAGAGAGAGAAAGAAAGAAAGAAATAAAGAAAGAAGAGAGAAAGAAAACAGAGAGAGAGAAAGGTAGAACAGAGAGAAAGAAAGAGGGGAAAGAAAAAAGAAAAAGAACAGAGAGCAAAAGAAAGAACAGAGAGAGAGAAAGAAAGAGGGGAAAGAAAAAGAACAGAGAGTGAAAGAAAAACAGAGAGAGACAAAGAAAGAGGGGAAAGAAAGAAAGTACAGAGCGAAAGAAAGAGGGGGAAAAAAGAACATAGAAAGAAAGGGGAAAAAAGAAACAGAGAGAAAGAAAGAAAGAAAGAAAGAAAAAGAACAGAGACAGAGAGAAATAAAGAACAGAGAGAGAGAAAGAGGGGAAAGAAAGAAAGAACAGAGAGAGAAAGAAAGAACAGAGAGAGAAAAAAGAGAGAACGGAGAGAGAAAGAAAGAACAGAGAGAAAGACCAGAGAGAGAAAGAATGAACAGAGAGAGAAAGAAAGAGGGGAAAGAAAGAAAGAAAGAAAGAAAGAAAGAACAGAGAGGGAAAGAAAGATTCTATAAAGATACTACAGCAGCCCGGCTCCCATTGTCATGCCCACCTGAGCCTCCCGATGCAGGACATATCATGATCCACTCAAATGGCTGACATCTCTGATTCCAAGGCGATCCCTCTGTCCGCGCTGTCGGAGAGGGACACGGTGATGGATTTGAAGCATTCCCTGAAGTGCCTCCATGGTTCTGTCACAATCTCCCGAAATTACCTCATTTCCGGTCAGCTTCCAGCACATCACTTCCGATGGAACGTCACGTGCGAGTTTTAAAGTGCTCCTCGGGGCTCCGCCGTGTACTCCTGTGTCCAAGTAAGCTCCTTGCCGGGACAGCGGGGCAGACTCTCAAAAACGGGACAGTCCCGCTGGACCTGGGACGGTTGGGAGGTATGAATGCTCCCCACCTTACACCAACCTCGTACATGCACTGCTCTGCACACCTCATACACACACGGTTCCACTTTGTATGCCTCGTGCACATATGGCTCCGCTCCGCACATCTCATACACACACGGCTCCACTCCGTACACCTCGTACACATGTGGCTCTGCCCGCACACCTTGTACACATGCGGCTCCGCTCCACACACCTCGTACACACACGACTCCGCTCCGCACACCTCGTACTCACAGGGCTCCGCACACCTCATATACACGTGGCTCCGTACACTTCATACACACAGGGCTCCATTCCGTACACCTTGTACACACACAGCTCCGCTTCGTACATCTTGCACACATGTGGCTCCACTCCACACACCCCATACACACGTGGCTCCGCTCTGTACACCTCGTACACACACGGCTCCGCTCCGTACACCTCGTACACAAGCAGCTCCGCTCCGTACACTTCATACACACAGGGCTCCGTTCTGTACACCTCGTACACACATGGCTCCGCTCCGTACACCTTGTACACACGCATCTTTGGTCCGCACACTTTGTACACACGTGGCTCCGCTCCGCACACCTTGTACACACACACAGCTCTGCTACATCCACCCTGTAAACCCCACATGACCCCACACATATACTTCCCTCATCCAGCACCATGACAACCAGCACACCAGAGCCCTGCATACACGGAGGGCGGCCCCTGATCATATGACACCTGACTCCTCCCCTCCTGTGACCTCATCACAGGTCATGTGCGCACAGAGCAGCAATACATGAGCAACAGGAGCAGCTGCAGGAGATAAGAATCTGCCGTCCCCTAGCTTCAGGGAGGCAGCGCCGCCTGAGGCAGACAGCTCAACTCGCCTCATGGTAGGTGCGCCCCTGAACCCATTCAATCCATACAGGCAACAAAATCAAGCCATAGATGTCCATAAATTAAGTTTTGTGTAAAATTGAGAAATGACACAGGGAAAAAGTATTGAACACGCTTACTGAAATTTATTTATTACTTCGTACAAAAAGCTTTGTTGGTGATGTCAACTTGAAAATGCCTCTTGTATGGGGATACTATACACATGCATTGGTCAGGTGTTATTTTTCATCCACACAAACACTTTTCAAATCCTGAAGGTTTCGTGGGCTTCTTCTATGAACTCTCAGCTTTAGCTTCTTACATACATTTTATATCGGATTCAGGTCTAGTGATTGGCTGAGTCATTCTAGCAGCTTTATTTTCTTTATCTAAAACAACTGAAAGTTTTCTTATTTGTGTGTATGGGATCATTATCTTGCTGAAATATCCACTCTTGATTCATCTTCATCATACTGATAGCTGGCAGCAGAGTTTTAGCAAGAATGTCTCGGTACATTTGAAAAATATTTAGACTTGAGAGTCCTCAGTGGTTGATACCTTTTAATTGCTAACTGAAAAGATGGTAACAAATTGCAAGCTTTCGAGACTACTCAGGTCTCTTCATCAGGCGAAGACTAATACAAAATCTGAAGAATCACATATTTATACACAACAGGACACAGGAATAATGCAATAGGTAAGACAAGTGACGTGAAGCAGAACTGTCATTATGGCAGAGGGATGAACATAAATATTGGAACAGTTCATAGATAAGGAGTGAAAGTTTTATTGCCCTCTGATTGGAGTCTGCTATTGTGTTTTGATGCCCCTAGAAGGTCAGAGAAGCAGATTCCTTAATTGATGTAGAAAGACATGAATCCACGTGATATGTTCATTACAGCACTAAGAGTGTCAAAGGTCATCATAAGTTTATATTCCCAAACCTTTCTATCTTTCTCAGATTTGAAGTTAGATTTTAATACAAGTAATTCCATATCCATCATGCTATGACCGGGCATACAAAAGTGTTTTGCCACAGGTAAATCCATTCTTTTTTTTTTCTCTTATTGTGTGGCGATGAGAATTCATCCTTGTTCTCAGTTTTTGCCCGGTCTCTCCCACATACAGACCCCCAGTTGGACATTTAGTACATATAATTAGGTACACCACGTTAGATGTGATGCAGCTGAAAGTACCTGGCATCTTGTAGTCCTGATGTGAGTTGGGGATCTTTATCTTGTCCGTGGTCATTATAAATGGGCAGGTTTTGCATTTCTTCTTGTTGCAAGGAAAGGTTCCTGCAGCTGTTGGGGAGGACAGGGAGCTTCTGACAATGATGCTTCTTAGATTTGGGGACTGCCTAAAACACAGTAGTGGGGGGTCTGGAAATATGGATTGTAATCGGGCATCTTTTTGTAGTAAAGGTTGTAGTTTCCATGCAGCTCCCCTTAGCATCTCCAGATTTGGATTGTAGGTGACCACTAGAGGCACCCGGTTATTTTCTTCTTTAGCTTTGTAATGTAGCAGGTGATTCCTTGATATTCTGGTGGCTCTTGTAATTTGGTTTTCAATTGTTCTTGGATGGTAGCCCTGGTTCAAAAAGGTCTTTCTGAGGCGAATAAGGTGTTCATCTCTATCCATAGGGTTGGAACATATACGATTGTATCTGATGGCTTGGCTGTAGATAATAGAGTTTTTTATGTGTTTTGGATGGAAACTGTCCCATTTAAGGTATGTTGGACGGTCGATTGGCTTCTGATACAGGGATGTTTCTATTTCATTGTTCTTTAGCTTAATGGTGGTGTCTAAAAAGTTAATTTCAGTGCTGGAGTAGTTGAGTGTTACATTTGTCCATTCATCCTTCCTTCAGTTATATGAAGTTTCCCATATGCTGAAAAACAGACCCACATCATGATGTTCCCACCTCCAAACTTCACTGTTGGTATGGTGTTTTTGGGCTCATAAACCATGCCTATTGAGCTCTAAGCATGGTGTATATTATGGCATCTAAAGAGTTCAATTTTGGTCTTATCTGACCAGACTATATTCTTTCAGTATTTGAAAGGCTTGTCTAAATGTTGTTGAATAAACTTTAAAAGCACTTGAACATGCTTTTTGTTAAGCAATTGACTCTTGCATGGTGAGCGTGCAAACTGTAAAGCCTCCATGGAGGCTGAGCACATTACATATATTATTATTATTATTATTGTTTATTTGTATAGCACCATTGATTCCATGGTGCTGTACATGAGAAGGGGTTACATACAAATTACAGGTATCACTTACAGTAAACAAACTAACAATGACAGACTGATACAGAGGGGAGAGGACCCTGCCCTTTCGGGCTTACATTCTACAGGATTGTGAGGCAGGAGACAGTAGGTCGGGGGGTTGCAGCAGTTCCGGTGTTGGTTGAGGCAATATCTCCGGTAGTGGTGAGGAGGTAGCAGGGTCATTGCAGGCTGTAGGCTTTCCTGAAGAGGTGGGTTTTCAGGTTCCGTCTGAAGGATCCGAATGTGTTTAATAGTCGGACGTGTTGGGGCAAAGAATTCCAGAGGATGGGGGATATTCGGGAGAAGTCTTGGAGGCGGTTGGGTGAGGAGCGAATAAGTGTGGAGGAGAGAAGGATGTCTTGGGAGGATCGGAGATTACGTGAGGGAAGATATCGGGAGATTAGTTCAGAGATATAAGGAGGAGACCGATTATAGATGGCCTTGTAGGTCAGTATTAGTAATTTGAACTGGATACGCTGAGGGAATGGGAGCCAGTGAAGAGATTTGCAGAGGGGAGAAGCGGAGTAGTAGCGAGGAGAGAGGTGAATTAGTCGTGCAGCAGAGTTAAGGATGGACTGGAGAGGTGCGAGGGTGTTAGCAGGGAGGCCAGAGAAAAGGGTGTTGCAGTAGTCGAGGCGGGAGATGATGAGGGCGTGCACAATCATTTTAGTAGATTGAGGGTTGAGGAAAGGACGGATTCTTGAAATATTTTTGAGCTGAAGGCGACAGGAGGTAGAAAGAGCTTGGATGTGCAGTTTGAAGGACAGGGCAGAGTCAAGGGTTACTCCGAGGCAGCGGACTTCTGGTATGGGGGAAAGCGTGATGTCGTTAATTGTGATAGATAGGTCAGGTAAGGAAGATCTGTGGGATGGGGGAAAGATTATGAGTTCAGATTTGTCCACATTGAGTTTGAGGAAGCGGGAGGAGAAGAAGGAGGATATGGCTGATAGACACTCCGGGATTCTGGATAGCAGAGAAGTGATGTCTGGGCCAGAGAGGTAGATCTGAGTGTCATCAGCGTAAAAGTGGTACTGGAATCCGTGGGACTTTATGAGTTGCCCCAGGCCAAGTGTATAGATTGAGAAGAGTAGGGGTCCTAGAACAGATCCTTGGGGGACTCCAACGGAGAGAGGGTGGGACGAGGAGGTAGTGTGTGAGTGGGAGACGCTGAATGTGCGGTTGGAAAGGTATGAGGAGATCCAGGATAGGGCGAGGTCTTTGACGCCAAAGGAGGAAAGAATCTGTAGTAGAAGGCAGTGGTCAACTGTGTCAAAAGCAGAGGACAGGTCAAGAAGCAGGAGTATAGAGTATTGTCTGTTCGCTTTGGCTGTAAGTAGGTCATTAGTAATTTTGGTCAGGGCTGTCTCAGTGGAGTGATGGGGGCGGAAACCAGATTGTAGAGTGTCAAAGAGCAAGTTAGAAGAGAAGTGGTAGGAAAGCTCAGCGTGGACATGCAGCTCCAGGAGTTTGGAAGCGAATGGGAGCAGCGATATTGGGCGATAGCTGGACATAGCGGTTGGGTCGAGGGTTGGCTTTTTAAGAATAGGCGTGATTGTGGCATGCTTGAAAGCAGAAGGGAAGGTACCGGAAGTTAGTGATAGGTTGAAGAGGTGGGTTAGGGATGGAATAATAGTGGTGGTGAGGTTGGGGAGGAGGTGGGTTGGGATGGGGTCAAGTGCACAGGTTGTGAGGTGCGATTTGGAGAGAAGACAATTAAGCTCCCCTTCAGTTATGTTGGAGAGGGAGGTTATGGGGTTGGGGCATTGGTCTGGTATACAAAGTGGTTGAGGTGGTTGAACAATGAAGACTTGCCTTGTTTGGTCGATCTTATTTTTGAAGTGTGTGGCAAAGTCCTCAGCAGAGATGAGGGAGGTAGGAGGGGGCAGTAGTGGGCGGAGGAGGGAGTTTTGAATAACTGTTTGGGGTTGTAGGATAGGGAAGATATGAGGGTTGTGAAGTAGGCCTGTTTAGCAGAGGTGAGGGCAGATTTGAAAGAGAGTGTTGCTTGTTTGAATGCAGTGAAGTCGTCTTGCGAATTTGTTTTTTTCCAACGCCGCTCTGTAATCCTGGACACTTGCCGGAGCTTTTTAGTGGTGTTATTGTGCCAAGGTTGTCTGTTGGTACGTCGCACTCTGCCATGAACGAGAGGGGCGACCGTGTCAATAGCCGATGTGAGAGTGGCATTGTAGAAAGCAGTGGCACTGTCTGTATCGTGGAGTGAGGATATTGATGCCAGTGAAAGAATAGAGTCAGAGAGTGTGTGGATGTCTAGGTGTGCAAGGTGTCTGCGGGGGTGCACGTGTTGCTGGACATGGGTGACAGGAGAGGAGGACAGGGATGAGAAAGTGAGTAGATGGTGGTCAGATAGAGGGAGAGGGGAGGTGGTGAAGTTAGATAGAGAGCAGAGGCGAGTGAAGACCAAGTCTAATGTATGACCATCCGTGTGGGTGGCTGAGGAGGACCACTGAGTAAGTCCAAAGGATGAAGTAAGGGACAGAAGTTTGGAGGCTGCTGACTGAAGGGTATCAGTGGGGATGTTGAAGTCACCCATGATGATGGTGGGGATGTCAGTGGAGAGAAAGTGAAGAAGCCAGGTAGTGAATTGGTCGATGAAGGCAGTGGTCGGGCCTGGAGGTCGGTATATGACGGCCACTTGGAGATTGGAGGGAGAGTAGATGCGGACAGAGTGGACTTCTAAGGAAGGGAGGATTAGGGAGGGAAGAGGTGGGATTGGGTTAAAGTTGCAGTTAGAGGAAAGGAGAACACCCACTCCTTCACCATGTCTGTTTCCAGGGCGAGGAGTGTGGGTGAATTGGAGGCCACCGTAACACAGCGCAGCAGGGGAGGCGGTGTCAGAGGGTGTCAGCCATGTTTCTGTGAGGGCGAGGAAAGCAAGATTGCGAGAGAGAAAGAGGTCATGAATCACATGAAGCTTATTGCAGATGGAGCTGGCATTCCAGAGTGCTCCAGAGAGAGGGAGCAGGGGGGTGGGTGTCAATGGCACAGGTTTTACGTTGGAAAGATTGCGGTAGTTCCTATTAGATAGGGAGCGGTAGGAAGGAGTACTAATGGTGGGTATGAACTGTGGAGGTCCAGGATTGGGAGATATGTCACCAGCAGTGAGGAGGAGCAGAGAAAGGGAGAGCAGGTGGGAGAAGGAGAGAGGGAAGCTTGTTTTGTGTTTTATTAGGACAGATTTGAGGTTGAGGAGCAGGTCAGCAGAGGAGGACAGGTGGGGAGGAAGGAGGGAAGGGGAGATGATTATTTGATTAGAGGGTGCTGGGGTTTGGGGATAGCGAAGGAGAGAGAGGATTAACGGAGCAAACACTGTGAAGGCATATGTAAACATGGTGAAAGAGTGAGATGGGTAAATAGAAAAGCCAGGTACAAGAAATTAGAAGTGCTTACTCAGCAGACATACCCAAAAAAGACATAGTGTGGGGTCCTGACTCCTGCCGTGACTAACTGCCGTTGAAATAACTGCAGCTTCACTGTACTTTTGCTGCAGTGGTACTTCTGCTGCAGGGAGATGACGCGTGCCAGACCCCACATATAGTTTTCTTTGAAACAATTGTACTTGCTGATTCCAGGTCTTTCTGTAGGTCTCCATAGGTGGTCCTTGGCTCTTGGACAACTGTTCTAATAATTATTTTCACTTCCCTGCCTGAAATCTTGTGGGGAGCAACTGGTTGTTGCTGATTTATGATAAAAATATGTTCTTCCCACTTCTGTATTATGGTCCCAACAGTGCTGACTGGAACCTTCAGTAGTTAAGAAAGTCTTCTGTAACCAATGCCATCATTATGCTGTGCAACAGTAATGTTGCAAAGGTCTTGAGACAGCTCAATGGTTTTACCCATGAAGACATGTTTCTTCTGTAGCAACTTGGTAATGGTACATCTTTTAACCCTTCCCGACCTTTGACACAGCGTATGCGTCATGAAAGTCGGTGCCAATCCGACCTATGACGCATACCCTGCGTCATGAAAGGATCGCGTCCCTGCGGGCCGGGAGACCGGGGTCACTCAAAGGTCACCCGACCCGCAGTTACAGGACCCTTTGTGCTTCACCACAGGGGGGTTGGCTTAACCCCCCCGTGGCCACGATCGCTCTGATTGGCTGTTAAAAGTGAAACAGCCAATCAGAGCAATCTGTAATATTTCACCAATTTAATTGGTGAAATATTACAATCCAGCCATGGCCGATGCTGCAATAGCATCTGCCATGGCTGGACACCGAGACCTGACCCCCCCACACGTAGTCACGGCGGCGATCGGCCGCCGCCACCGAAAGATGGCAGCGATCGGTCACCGCCGTCACTAACAGCTCCCCTCCTCCTTTGCTCCGGTGCCCCCACCTTCCGATCCCCCCCCTAACCTTCCGACCACCCTACTCACCTCTCCCGATCCACCGATGTCCCTGGATCGGTCCCAGCGTCCGCCCGGGCCTCTTCATGGGCGCCGCCATCTTGGAAAATGGCGGGCGCATGCGCAGTGCGCCCGCCGGCCGGCGCATGCGCAGTGCGCCCCCCAGTGTCCAAAAATTTATTTTGATCACTGTGATAAACTGTCACAGTGATCAAAATAAAAAAAAGTAAATGAACCCCCCTTTATCATAGGTAGGGACAAATAAAAAAAAATAAAGATTTTTTTTTTTTTTTCCTATTAGGCCCTGTGCACACGTTGCGGATTTTGCTGCGGATCCGCGGCGTATTTTGCTGCGGATCCGCGGCGGATTTCGCTGCTGATCCGCGGCGGATCAGCAGCGAAATCAGCAGCGGTTGCGCAGCGATATCCGCCGCAGATCAGCAGCGAAATCTGCCGCGGATCCGCAGCAAAATACGCCGCGGATCCGCAGCAAAATCCGCAACGTGTGGCGGTTTCGCTGCGGATCCGCTGCGGATTTCGCTGCAGATCCGCGGCGGATTTCGCTGCTGATCCGCGGCTGATTTCGCTGCTCATCCGTGGCTGATTTCGCTGCTGATCCGCCGCGGATTTCGCTGCGGATCCGCGGCGGATTTCGCTGCTGATCCGCGGCGGATTTCGCTGCTGATCCGCAACTGATTTCGCTGCGGATCCGCAACTGATTTCGCTGCGGATCCGCGACTGATTTCGCTGCTGAACCACGTCTGATTTTGCTGCTGATTCGCTGCGGATCCGCAGCGGATTTCGCTGCTGATCCGCAGCTGATTTCGCTGCTGATCCGCTGCGGATCCGCAGCGGATTTCGCTGCTGATCCGCGGCTGATTTCGCTGCTGATCCGCGGCTGATTTCGCTGCTGATCTGCGGCGGATTTCGCTGCTGATTCGCTGCGGATCCGCGGCTGATTTTGCTGCTGATCCGCGGCGGATTTCGCTGCTGATCCGCGACTGATTTTGCTGCTGATTCGCTGCGGATCCGCAGCGGATTTCGCTGCTGATCCGCGGCTGATTTCGCTGCTGATCCGCGGCTGATTTCGCTACTGATCCACGGCTGATTTCGCTGCTGATCCGCGGCTGATTTCGCTGCTGATCCGCGGCTGATTTCGCTGCTGATCCGCGGCGGATTTCGCTGCTGATCCGCGGCTGATTTCGCTGCTGATCCGCGGCGGATTTCGCTGCTGATCCGCGACTGATTTCGCTGCTGATCCACTACTGATTTTGCTGCTGATTCGCTGCTGATCCGTAGCGGATTTCGCTGCTGATCCGCGGCTGATTTCGCTACTGATCCGCGGCGATTTTGCTGCTGATCCGCGGCTGATTTCGCTGCTGATCCGCGGCGGATTTCGCTGCTGATTCGCTGCAGATCCGCGGCGGATTTTGCTGCGGATCCGCGGCTGATTATCTGCTGATTCATCTGCTAGCGGGTATAGCATAACGCGATCGCGTTATGCTATACCGTTACCAGCCGGTCACCGCTACGTGTTGAACGGGCTGGTAAAACGCAATATGAACCCAGCCTTAGGGTTAGAACTAGGGTTAGGGTTATCATTAGGGTTAAGGTTAGAATTACGGTTAGGGTTGGAATTTGGGTTAGGGTTGGAATTAGGGTTAGGGTTGGAATTAGGGTTAGGCTTGTAGTTAGGTTTATGGTTAGAGTTGGGATTAGGGTTAGGGGTGTGTTGGGGTTAGGGTTATGATTAGGGATTGTATTAGGGTTAGGTGTGTGTAGGGGTTAGGGTTGGGGTTAGGGGTGTGTTGGGGTTAGGGTTGGAGTTAGAATTGAGGGGTTTCCACTATTTAGGCACATCAGGGGGTCTCCATACGCGACATGGCGCCACCATTGATTCCTGCAAATTTTGCGTTCAAAAAGTCAAACAGTGCTCCCTTTATTCCAAGCCCCGACGTATGCCCAAACAGTGGTTTATCCCCACATATGGGGTATCAGCGTACTCGGGAAAAATTGCACAACAACTTTGGGGGTTCTAATTTCTCCTGTTAACATTGGGAAAAAAAATTGGGGACTAAAAATTATTTTTGTGGAAAAAAAATGATTTTATATTTTCACGGCTCTGCGTTATAAACTTCTGTGAAGGACTTGGAGATTCAAAGTGCTTATCACACATCTATAGGAGTTTCTTGGGGATCTAGTTTCCAAAATGGGGTCACTTGTGGGGAGTTTCTACTGTTTAGGCACATCAGGGACTCTGCAAACGTAACATGACGCCCGAAGACCATTCCATCAAGTGGGCATTTCAAAACGTCACTACTTCCCATCCGAGCCCCGACATGTGCCCATACAGTAGTTTTCTCCCACATATGGGATATCAGCATACTCAGGACAAATTGGACAACAACTTTTGGGGTCTAATTTCTCATGTTACCCTTGGGAAAATAATAAAATTGGGGACTAAAAGATCCTGATTGTGGAAAAAATATGATTTTTTTATTTTCATGCCCGGGCGTTATAAACTTCTGTGTAGCCCTTGGGGGTTCAAAGTGCTCACCACACATCTAGATAAGTTCTTTGCCGGGTCTAGTTTCCAAAATGGGGTCACTTGTGGGGAGTTTCTACTGTTTAGGCACATCAGGGGCTCTGCAAACGTAACAAGATGCCCGCAGACCATTCCATCAAGTCGGCATTTCAAAGCGTCACTACATCCCTTCCGAGCCCTGACGTGTGCCCAAACAGTGGTTCCCCCCCACATATGGGGTACTAGCGTACTCAGGAGAAACTGGACAACAACTTTTGGGGTCCAATTTCTCCTGTAACCATTGTGAAAATAAAAAACAGTGGGCTAAAAAATCATTTTTTGAGAAAAAAAAAATATTTTTTATTTTCGCGGCTCTGCGTTATAAACTTCTGTGAAGCACCTGGGGGTTCAAAGTGCTCACTATGCATCTAGATAAGTTCCTTAGGGCGTCTAGTTTCCAAAATGGGGTCACTTGTGGGGGAGCTCCAATGTTTAGGCACACAGGAACTCTCCAAATGCGACATCGCAACCGCTAAATATTCCAGCATATTTTCCATTCAAAAAGTCAAATGGCGCTTCTTCCCTTCTGAGCCCTACAGTGCGCCCAAACAGTGGTTTATGACCACATATGAGGTATCTGTGTACTCAGGAGAAATTGCCCAACAAATTTTAGGATCCAATTTATACTGTTGCCCATGTGAAAATGAAAATAACTGAGGCTAAAAGAAAATTTTTGTGAAAAAAAAGTACTTTCTTTTATTTACGGATCAATTTGTGAAGCACCTGGGGGTTCAAAGTGCTCACTATGCATCTAGATAAGTTCCTTAGGGGGTCTAGTTTCCAAAATGGGGTCACTTGTGGGGGAGCTCCAATGTTTAGGCACACAGGGACTCTCCAAATGCGACATAGCAACCGCTAAATATTCCAGCATATTTTCCATTCAAAAAGTCAAATGGCGCTCCTTCCCTTCTGAGCCCTGCCGTGCGCCCAAACAGTGGTTTATGACCACATATGAGGTATCTGTGTACTCAGGAGAAATTGCCCAACAAATTTTAGGATCCAATTTATACTGTTGCCCATGTGAAATGAAAATAACTGAGGCTAAAAGAAAATTTTTGTGAAAAAAAAGTACTTTCTTTTATTTACGGATCAATTTGTGAAGCACCTGGGAGTTCAAAGTGCTCACTATGCATCTAGATAAGTTCCTTAGGGGGTCTAGTTTCCAAAATTGGGTCACTTGTGGGGGAGCTCCAATGTTTAGGCACACAGGGACTCTCCAAATGCGACATGGCAACCGCTAAATATTCTAGCATATTTTCTATTCAAAAAGTCAAATGGCGCTCCTTCCCTTCTGAGCCCTGCCGTGCGCCCAAACAGTGGTTTATGACCACATATGAGGTATCTGTGTACTCAGGAGAAATTGCGCAACAAATTTTAGGATCCAATTTATACTGTTGCCCAAGTGAAAATGAAAAAAACTGAGGCTAAAAGAAAATTTTTGTGAAAAAAAAGTACTTTCTTTTTTTTACGGATCAATTTGTGAAGCACCTTAAATTTTTGGGTGAACCCCGGGGGGTTAAAAGTGTTTCCACTTGCATCTAGATAAGTCCGGGGGGGTTTTTTTTTCCAAAAGGGGGGGGTCACTTGTGGGGGACCAATGTTTAAAAAAAAGGGGGGATTTTTCCAAAGGGACAAAAAAAAACCGCAAAATTTTTTCCCAGCTTTTTTCAAAAAAAAAGCCCTAAGGGGTTTTTCCCTTTTCCCTTCTGACCCCCCCCCGGGGTGCCCCCCAAACAGGGTTTATGACCCCAAAAAAGGGGTTTTTTGGGGGTTCCCAAAAAAACCCCCCAAAAAAATTTGGGGGGGAATCCAATTTATACTGTTCCCCCATGTAAAAAAAAAAATTTTAACTGAGGCTAAAAAAATTTTTTGTGAAAAAAAGTACTTTCTTTTTTTTCGGATCAATTTGGAAGCATCTGGGGTTCAAACCCCCAAAAAAAGAAATCAGATAAGTTCCGGGGGGGGTCATTTTTCCCAAAAAAGGGGCACTTGTACCCCAAATTTTTGGGGAAAAAAGGGGACTCCCCAAAGCAAAGGGGGCAACCCCCTAAATACCAGCAAAAATTTTCTATTCAAAAAGCCCAATGGCCTTTTCCCTTCTACCCCCTCCCCCCCCCAAAGGGGGGTTTATAAACCACAATGAGGTACCCTGTGTACTCGGAGAAACCCCCCAAAAAAATTTTTTTGGACCCAATTTATACTGTTCCCAGGGAAAAAAAAAAAAAAACGGGGGCTAAAAAAAAATTTTTTTTAAAAAAAAAAAAGTACTTTTTTTTTTTTTACAGATCAATTTAAAAAAGCCCGGGGGGGTTAAATGATCACTATGCATCTAGATAAGTTCCGGGGGGGTTATTTTTCCCAAAAGGGGGGTCATTTGGGGGGAGCTCCAATGTTTAGGGCACGGGGGAACTCTCCAAAGCGCCTGGCAACCAAAAAATTTTTCCCCAAGCTTTTTTTCCATTAAAAAAAAAAAGGGGCCCCCCCTTCCCTTCTGACCCCTCCCGTCCCTTTTTACAGTGGTTTATGACCACATATGGGTATTTGTGAATCGGGAAAATTGCCCCCCCAAAATTTTGATCCATTTTATCCTGTTGCCAATGTAAAAATGAAAAAATTTTTTTTTAAAAAAAAAATTTTTTTTGGAAAAAAAAAGCCCTTTTTTCCCTTTCCCCACGTTGCTTTATTTCCCTTTTTGAAGCCCCAAAAAGGGGGTTTAATAATTTTTTTTGAATGTATTTTGGGGGGGAAAAAGGGGGGAAAAATTTTAAAAAAGGTGTCATTTTTGGGGTTTTTTTTCCCCCCAAAATTTTCCCCCCCAAAAGTGACTTCAAAATAAAAAGGTGGTCCCAAAAAAAAATGGTTTTGTAAATTTGAAAAAAAATTTGAAAAAGGGGGCTGGTAAACTTTTAACCCTTAAAATTCCTAAAAAAAAAAAATTTGTTCCCAAATGTGCTGATTAAAGTAACATGGGGGAAAAAGAATTTATTAACTATTTGTGCAAAAAAAACTTTCGGGGTTTAAACCCCGAAAAAAAATTTTAAAAAATTTTAAAATTAAAAAATTTTCCCAAAAATTTTTCCCCCAAATTTTTTTTTTTTTTACAAAAAACCGAAAAAAAAACGATTTTAAAAATTTTTTCCACAAAATAACCCCCAAAATGTCAGGGGAAAAAAAAAAACTCAGAACCCTTTGGGGGAAACCCTTTGAAGTTTCCCCGGTTTTTTACCCCAAAAAAGGGGGCTGGCCCCCAAATTTAAAAAAATTTGGAAAAGGTTTTTTGGGGCAAAATGGGGGGGGTTTTAAAGGGGGGTTAAAAATTTTTAACCATCTGTTATTATTTTCACAAAAAGGGAAAAAATTTGTTTCAAAATTTCTGGTAGTTTTTACTGGTGTCATAAAAATTTCCCAAAAGGTTTTTTTCATCTCTCTTTCTTCATGGGGTTCAATATTTTTTCCCCCGTGATTTTCATTATTACACAAAAATTAATTTAGGGGACATCTATGGTTTGTTTTTAAACCTGTGGGGGTTTAAAGGGGTTTTTAAAAATATTGGTAAAAATTTTTACGTCAATAAGCCCCTTTAGAAATATATTTATTAAAAAAATTGGGGCTTTTTTTAAAACTTAATTACCGGCGGGGATGAAAAAAATTTTTCCCTTAAAAAGAAGGGTTTTAAAAAGGTGGAAAGTTTTCCCTTTGGGGGATTACTAGTACTGTGTTTTAACGTTTTTTTTTTCCAAAAATTTTAAAAAAAATTTATAATCGTTTTTTTTATATCCACTTTTCTTATTCAGCCCAAAATAACCCCGGGCCCATATTTTTAAAACCATAGTTTTTATCCCAAAGGGCTACCTTTTCATCTGAAAAAAGGTCTTATTCCCCCTCTCAAAAACTTGCCTGGTTTTCCCCTAACCCCCGCATTCCTTTATTTTCCCCAAGGGGCGTAAAACCCTCGGGGCAGGGTCCCTCTCCTTCTGTATTGGGGTTTTTTCCCTTTTCTCGCACGGGGGTTTTTTTGGGGACTTGTCTATTTTTCCCCCTTTTTTACTTTTTAAAGTCCCCGAAATAAAGGGGGCTATAAAAAAGGGATAATAAAAAATAAAAAAAATGTTCTTTCCCCCTTTAAATTTTGAAGGAAAATTTGGGTTTCCCCTTTTAAAAAAGTCATGTTTGCACCCCCCCAAGATCTCGCTTTTGGGAACACTTTTCACAGCTATTGCTGTTTTTTCTTGTTTTTTGGGAGTTAGGGATTTTAATTTTCCGGGTTTGGGCTTTCGGGGGCGGGGTTTTCATTTCCCCCCCCCGGGCAATTAATTATTTGTTGTTTTTGGGTTTTCCCTTTTAAAACTCTGGTGGTCTTTTTGGGGGGTTTTCCCGTAAAAAATTTTTAAAAGCAGACCACAGTTGGGGAATTGTATCTGTATAGATTTTAAATTAAAGAGCCCCTTTTTTTTTTAAAGCCCCCTTTTGGTTTTAAATTTAAAATCCCAGTCTTTTTTGTTCCTTCTTTTTTTTAGTGGTATAAAACCCCTTTTTTTTTCCCCATCTTTTTTTAATTCAAAAATTTTGATTTACAGAGATCACCCATATCCCTTTGGGGGGAATCAAATCCTTCTTAGGACTGATTACAGGGTTCGGGGGCTAAAAGGGCGGGGTTTTTTCGGGGGACTTTGGGCCCCAAAACCCTTTTTCAGTACCCCCAAAGGGGGAGGGTTTTTTTAACCCCTTTTTTGGGCGGGGTTTTTAAAAAACCCCCGGGCCCCTTTTTCCGGGGGACAGTGTATCAATCCTAAAAATTAAACCCCCGGTTAAAAGGGGAAACGTGTCGGGGAAAATTTAAAATTAAAATTTTACATGCTATGTTGCAAATCTATATGTTGATAGAGTTTTTTTTTTTAAAAATATTTTTCTGCCCCTGTACAATTCAAAGCCCGGGGGGCCCCTTTTCACGGGGCCCCTAAAATTTTTTTCCCGGGTTTCCCTGGACCCCAAAAACCCACGGGGCCCGCATTTTCAGGGATTACCCCCGGAGCTGAAAAGGACTCAGGGAAGCATTTAAATTGTTTTTCGGTTTTGGGCCTGATCATGGGGAGTGAAAGCAGAGGGGGGGAATTGTTATCCGCTCCTAAAGGGGACCCTCAATCCGGGCCCCATTCTCCCCCCCGGGGGTCCCCCACAGCGTAGACTTTTTTTTACTCCCCGGGGTTTTGGTTTTTTATGCCCCAAATGGGGCCCTTTTTTGAGAAAAATTTTACGTAAGATGGGGAGATCGTCCGCGGGGGAATTTGCTTCTGGTTCCGTAGATGGGCCAAGTACTCAGGGAATGCCCCTTTTGGGAGCCAGTTTTTTTGGGGCTTTCGAAAATTAAAGATTTTTGGGCTCAGTATGTTCCCTTTTCCACCCTGGGGGCTTGGGGCCCTAGCAATCCACAAAAGAGGCCCGGGGAGGGTGCGGGGTAATTTCCCCCTGTTTTTACTCCCCCTACTCCAAAGTCCCTTTTGGGTTCCCTTTTTTTGGGGAGGGGCCTTGCATTTGGGGGGACTTTTTTGTGGGGGGGGTTGGCGGTACCCGCGGAAAAAAAAGGGGTGTTTCTTTGGGGGAAAGGGGGGACATTTTTGGGGGTGCCCCCCCCTCCTTTTTGAAAAAAAAGTCCCGGGGAAAATTTTAATCCCATTGTTGGGGACGAAACCGGGAGTATGTATTTCGTCCGCTAGTTCTTCTCATTCCCCTTTGTCCATGGTGGTGGTTGGTACGAGGGAGAGATTTTTGTTTTCCCCATAGGGGGCCGGGGGTAATCTGGTTGCCTCGGGTTTTTCTCGGCTAAAGGGGACATTGAGTGTATTGGTCAAACCGATCCCCATATTCTCCTTTTTCGCCGGGGCCCCCCCAAGGTAGTTTTTTTTCATGGGTTCAAAAAACCTTGGGGAGGGCAAAAATGGGAAAAATTATTTGTTATGTGTTGGGGGCTACCACTCCTTTGTTTGGGGGTTCCTTGGGGTTTTTTTAAAAAAAAACCCCTTTTAATTGGGGGTCCCGAGAGAAACCCCAAAGGGGGTTTTTCCCAAAATTTTAAAGCAAACACGGGGCTCAGTGGGGGCTGCCCATACTTTGCCCCCCTTTTTTTGGGGATTTTTGGGGGTGTGTTTTTTGAGGGGGGGTTCGAGTTGCCCCCTCATCGCGTGTTGAAGCTCTATTAATTTATTCCTGATGCTAAAATTCCTAAAATTTTGGTTTTTTAACCTTTCTGGTCCTAAGGGGACTAGGGAAAAAATTATATTTGGAAAGTTGGAAAAAGGGATATTGCCTTCATCTTCCCCTGGCCGGGTTTTTTTGGAAGAAAAAAATAGGGGAACGCCCTTGCTTGGATTTCCCAACCCCTTTAAACGGTTTTTTGTTTGAGATCCTACCACCCCCTTATTCCCGAATCTTCAATAAAAATTTTTTGGGGCCAAAAGGTTTTTTAAATTGGGGTCTCGGGGGGTATAAAGTTTGGAAAAAGGGGGATAGGGAAAAGGGTTTTTTAAAACGCCGGGGGAAAATTTGAAAACCTTGTCATCCCCCTTTTGGGCTGACTCCCCCCACCCTTTTCCCAAAATTTTTTAATGACATTTTTCGTCATCTTGGGGCGTTTGTTGTCGTATATTTGGATGACATTTTAATTTACTCCCAATCTTGTGTCCACCGGAGCTTGAACAGGTGTTGCGATCTTGCGAGACAATAAACTATACGCCAAACTGGAAAAGTGTGTATTTCCCCGTACCGGAACTTCAGTTTTTGGGTTTCTTGGGGGTCAGCCTCCGTTTCCGTATGGACCCAAAAAGGGTTTTGGGGAGCAGTGCTTGAATGGGATCACCAAGGATCTTAAGGCTCTGCAGCGTTTTTTGGGGGGGCTAACTACTACCGGAAATTTATTGTAATTTTCTCATTGTTTAAAAACCTTCACTGACATACAGAAAATGGACGGATTTTTCTAAAAGTCGGACAAAGCTTGCCAAGCTTTTTCCTCTTTGAAAAAATTTTTTTGGCTTCGGCACCCGTTCTCAACCCAAACCAATCATCACACCGGTTCGTTGTGGAGGGGGGACCGTCTGACGTAGGGGTGGGTGAATATTTCCCGGGTCCGCCCCTGGTAAATTGGAAACCGTGCGCTTTCTTTTCAAAAAAATTTTTTCGTCCGCCGAAAGAATTATAACGGCAATAGGGAACTTTTGGCCATTAAGTGGGCTTTTGAAGAAGGGCGTCATTTTTTTGGAGGGGGCATCCACCCGGTCACCGCAACACAAAAACCTCCCTTATTTGGAATCTGCTAAGGTCTGAATTCCAGACAAGCTCGATGGTCGTTGTTTTTTTACCAGGTTTTTAATTTGTTGTCACTTATCGCCTGGATCTAAGAATGTTAAGGCGGATGCCTTGTCTCGCAGTTTCCCAGGGGGCCGGGAAAACGGATGACCCGAGTCCTATCCTTCAGGAGGGGGGTGGTAGTGTCGGCTGTATTTTCTGAGCTTGAGGAGGAGGTGTTAGAGGCTCAGGGGGATGCCCCTTGCAGGACCTCCAGGGAGAGTTTGTCCAAATCAGTTGAGACAAAAGGTTTATTGAGGCACATCATTAATTCTGCTTTAGCAGGACATCCAGGGAGTAAGGCTACTTTAGATTCCTTTCTCGCCGGTTTTGGTGGCCTAACGTTAATAAAGATGTTTTAACTTTTGTCGCGCCTGTGGGGTTTGTGCTCGCTCTAAGACCCTCATACCCGTCCGTCTGGGACCTCTTACCCTTTGAAACTTCCGGAACGTCCATGGACTCATTTGTCTATGGACTTCATCACGGACCTTCTCAGTCGTCAGGGAAGACTGTCATACTGGTGGTTGTTGACAGGTTCAGTAAGATGGCACATTTCATTGCTCTTCCTGCCTCCCATAATGCTAAACTCTGGCGCAGGTGTTCATTGGGAGATTGTGAGATTTCATGGGTTGCTTCTGATGTGGTGTCAGATAGGGGGTCTCAGTTTGTATCCAAGTTTTGGAGGGCATTTTGTTTACGTCGGGGGATGCAATTGTCATTTTCCTCGGCTTTTCATCCGCAGACCAATGGTCAGACAGAGCGTCTGAATCAAAGCCTAGAGACTTATCTTCGGTTTTTGTCTCAGAGAACCAGGAGACTGGTCTTCTTTCTTGCCTCTGGCAGAGTTCGCTCTTAACAACAGGCGGAGCGAGTCCACTGGTAAGTCCCCGTTTTTTGGGGCATATTGGTTTTCATCCCCAGTTTTGTACTTTCAATGGGGGGGGCCCTTCGGGGTTCCTGAGGAGGAGCGTTTTCTCGTCTCACTTGCTTCAGTGGGAGAGGTTTATTGAATAATCTGAGGGGCTATGGGGAACCGTTATAAACGTATGGTTGATAGGAGGAAGTTTCTGGTCCAGATCTTAATGTGAACGATCTGGTATGGTTTGTCTACCAGGAATATAAAACTTAAAGTTCCCTCCTGGAAGCTGGGCCCCAGATTCATCGGGCCGTACAGGATCAGTTCCATAATTAATCCTGTGGCATTTCGTCTGGACCTCCCTCCTACGTTTAAAATCCACAATGTGTTCCACAAGTCATTACTTAAGAGGTACGTGGCACCAGTCATACCATCACCTCTACCTCCTCCTTCATGGTGGTCAATGGTAACTTGGAGTTTCAAGTGTCAAAAATCATTGACTCACGTCTGAATCGCCGGTCCCTTCAGTACTTGGTGCATTGGAAGGGGTATGGTCCAGAGGAAGGACGTGGGTTCCTGCGTCTGACATTAACGCAGATCGTTTGGTGCGGACCTTCCACAGAACTACCGGGCAAACCTGGCCCTGAGGGTCCGGAGGCCCTCGTAGAAGGGGGGGTACTGTCATGTGTGCATCGCCACGAAGATCGTCGCTTGCACATTCTGACTTCTCACAGCTGAGTTGCTGTTTCTTTTTTGTTTGGCAGTTAGGGAGTTAATTCTGTCTGTGCTCAGTTCTGGGACTGGTGCAGTTTCTCCCGGCTGCAATTAATTATTTGTTGATTGGTTTCCTTTAAATCTCTGGTGGTCTGTTTTTGGGAGTTTGCCAGTGAAATTCTTCATGCAGACCACAGATAGGATTGTATCTGTATAGACTTAAGTTAAAGAGCTCCTTAGTTGTTTTAAGCTCACCTTGCTTAGAGTTTAATATCCCAGATCATTTATGTTCTTCTTTTGTTTGAGTGTGTATGCAAGTCTGTGTTTTTCCAGTCTGTCTTAATGTCTAATCTGTGGTATTTAGCAGAGATCAGCCCCTATCCCTTTTTTTGGTGGTAATCAAATCCTTCTTAGGACTGATTACAGGGTTCAGGGACTGATAGGAGACAGGGTTAGGCTGGAGACTTGGACCTCTGAACCATTATCAGTACCTCCAAGGTGAGGGATTAGTTAGGACCCCAGTTTAGGGTCAGGTTAGACCCCCGGTCCTCCTCTTTCCTGTGACAGTGTATCAAGTCCTCAAGATTAACCCTGAGTTCAACGGATATCGTGTCAGGTAAATCTATTCTATATTTACATGCTGATGTTGCAAATCTATATGTTGTATAGAGTGTTGTTCTTTTAAGAATAGTTTACTGACATCGTACACATATCATAAGACCGCGTGACATAAACGCCTTTAATACTTCAAGTTGCCTTTTGCCTTTTATTGCTAGAATTTATTCCCATGAGACAGCAGTCTGTCAGTTCCTCTTTAAAGGTCAACTATGTGTCTTATCATATAAGGTCTAAATAGTCTGCCACAACATGTTCTGGGTATATGGTAAATAAAGTATGACCCTGAGGTGACTGGTGGGGGCTGTATGAGCTGCATAGAATCATATTTTCTGTAAATGGTATAAATTACTGCCTTGTGTTTCATTATATCAGATAAAGTGACATGTACACAGAATATGTGTGAAGTCTGCTTTGTCTCCAAGCGCTTGTCAGAAAAGGGTGTAAACTCCTAATTTGGCCTCACTGGTGATCTGGCATATCTGACATTGGGTCAGAACGCAAACTGCTACGACACCTTTATCATTCAAAGTTCAACTTAAACTGTTTCCATTTTCCCTTCATGTGTCTTTTTGTCTGATGCTCTCAACCACCTGCGCTCTTCTTTCTTTTGCCACTTTCCTTTACATTGCAGTAAGTAGGATGCAATTACTTTTGAATTGCTCATTGTCTCTTCCCGGCTACACTATGTGGTCTCATATCTGCGTCTCTGAATATTTTGCAATGTTTCATCACTTTGGCCCCATGTCTTGTAAATTGCGTTCTTGTGTGCTACCACAACCTTTGTGCCCTGCATACAATGCAACTAATTCTTAACGGACAATACTTTCTGAGTACCAATCAATCTCTCCCTGACACTAATTGTTTCTTCAAGCATCAGACAACAGAGTTTGTCTACAGTCATACCAGCTTTTGTTGCACATTTGTCATTTTGAGTGATTTGGGCACAACTGAAGCAAATTTGTTAAATCACTATTGCATGCAATGTGGGTTTGTATTAAAGTTTCTCCCACGTCACATGCTGGGATCTTGCAACAAATGATTCCTGACGGACCTGATGCAAAATGATGTAAGCTGACACATTTTAAATTTATTTGCTTTCCATAGAAGGGCAAGATACCTACTTTTCCATTTTTACGTAAAAAAATATAAAAATAAATATTAGAATGAACTAAACTGAAAAATTAATAAAAGTAGAAAATGTGTTTCTTTATATTAAAAAAAAATTGCACTACATAGCAAAAGTTTAAATTGCTCTCAGGTTGCTTGTATGGCATGTAACTTTGGATACTGCAGTCATCATGCATGATGTCTTCATTGCAGAAGTGGCAGGGACACCAAAGCAGGGGCGTTTTAATGTTTATTTTTTTATGTTATAAAATTATTTTATCATTTCATTTATACAAACTTGACTATAATAATATTTGTATGTAATATAAGTCATTATATCCTTTCTACCAAAAAAAACAGCTGTAGCAATATGCTACATTTTTTGGCGCACCGTGATAAATATATTAAACACCTATATAAAAAAAATTAAGTTTATGTGCTAAGCATAAATACATGTTATTGTTCTGGCGCAGTAAACTTCAGTCATGCCAAACTGTACTAACATTACATGTCAATTCTACGCCAATTTCATGCTTAATTCAATTAAAATAGAATTTGTAGTCTGGTTCACATCATCCCCTATTCATTTAAATGCAAGCAAAATACTACATTTCCCCATCAGTAACTGCACTATGTTTAATTCAATAGCCCATGACCAGTGATCCATGAAGATGCGTTCATTTTACAAAGTTCTATCCAATAAAAGTTAATTGATCACTTGTTGGGACTTTTAGTAATAATACATATATTAATGTGAAACACGTTTCTACGTTGGTCAACTTCAATGCATGCAATAAGATCAGGATTTTTTGGTTGTTTCCTAAAAATCAAGAAACTATGGAGGAAGGTTCCAAGTTTATCCTTTTATTATACAAACCATCTCTTTACTCCTACTATCTGCACTTGTTTAAAGCATAATATTTACTGCCCTTTCAGAATATTCATATTACTGTTTCTTCACTTTCATTTTCACTCTCACCATTCAAACGCTCTCATATTTGGTCTTGAATTTGAATAAGGTCCAATGATATCATTATTAATTATTATTATTATATTATTATTATTATTATTATTTATTGGCGTACCACTGATTCCATGGTGTTGTACATGTGAAAATGGGTTTACACACAAAATACAAAAATTACAATGAGCAAAATAACAATGACAAACTGGTACAATGGGGAAAAGAAGCCTACCTTCACAGGATTACAATCTACAGGGGAATTGGGAAGGGGACAATAGTTTGGGGGGTTCAGCAGCTTTGGAGGTGGTGGTGATTTGACAGCAAAGTCATTGCAGGTTATAAGCTTTCTTTAAGAGATGGGTTGTCAAGTTCTGGCCGAAGGGTCGGTATGTTGGAGACAATTGGCATGTTGGGGCACAGAATTCCAGCGGATGGAGGATGCTTGGAAGATGTCGTGAAGGCAATTGGATGAAGAATATAGAAGAGGTGAAGATACTGAAGAGAGAAGGTGGTCATGTGATTACATGCGGGAACATATCGATTAGTTCAGAGATATATGGAGGAGCAGATTATAGACAACTTCGTACGTTAGTGATAGATGTTTAAACTTTATCTGTTGGAAAATTGGGAGCTGCTGAAGAGATTTACAGAGCAGAGAGGCAGAGTAGTAACAAGGGGAAAAGTGGATTAATTAGGCCGCAGAGTTAAGGATTGACTGAAGAAGTGCAAGAGCGTTAGTAGGTGACAGTGGAGGATATTGCAGTAGTCGAGGCATGCACTAACATTTTATCAGATTCAGGGTTGAGGAAGGGATGAGCTCTGAATATTTTTTGTGTTATAGGTCACAGAATGTGGTAAGAGCTTGGATGGTTTGGACAGAGCAGAATCGAGGGTTACTCCTAGGCATTGACTTTGAGCACAGGGGAAAGCGTGATGTCATTTATCATAAGATGGCGAAAAGATGATTAGTTCAATTTTATCCACATTAAGATTTAGGAAGTGTGATGAGAAGAAGTTGGATAATTCTGATAGACCCTCTGGGATTCTGGACAACAGGGAGGTGATGTCTGGGCCAGAGAGGTAGATTTGAATGTCATCAGCATATAGTTGATACTGGAAGCTTTGGGTCTTTGAGTTGTCCCAGGCCAAAGGGATAGATGGAGAAGTGTTAAATTCCCAGGACAGGGCCTTAAGGGACACTGAAAGAAGAGAAGTAGAATGAGGCAATATTATGGGAATGAGAGATGTTAAATGTGTGGTTATTGAGGTGTGAGGAGATCCAGGAGAGGGCAAGGTCTTTGACACCAAGGCAAGAGAGAATCTGTAGTAGGAGGGAAAGTCAGCTGTATCAATGGCAGAGGACAGGTCTAAAAATTAGCTTTGGTGGAAAGTAAGTCTGAAGCCTGATTGTAGGTTGTTGAAAAGTTCAATGTGGATGAACTGTTCAAGGAGAATGGAGGCAAAGGGGTGTAGCGATATGGGTTGATGAATTGTGTAGCGGTTGGTTCAAGGGATGGTTTCTTCAGGATAGATATGATTGTTGCATGCTTGAAAGTAGAAGAGAAGACACCACAGGTTAATAATAGTTTGAATAAATAGGTTAGGACTGCAATAAGCAGGATGGTGTGGTTGGGGAGGAGAATGCATTGGGTCAAGAGAACAACTAGTGAGTTATGATTTAGGTGTGATTTAGAAAAAATATGAGTAAGCTTTCCTTCAGTGATGGTGGGAATGATAATTATGGGGGAAGGTGTACAATGGTGGACAGAAGAGGGAGTTAAATGTGTTGAATCATTGTTTGGGGTTATGGGATAAAGAAGATATAAAGGTCGGGTTACGAATAGTATTCTTGTTTATCAAAATTGAGGACCAAATTGTGAGAATTGTTTGTCTGGATTTGGTAAAGTATTTCTGTGAGTACGTTTTCTTACAGTGCCGCTCCGCAATGTCATCCTAGTAACTTACATGGTTTCTCATCGCCATTCTAGTCACTGCACTTACTGCTCTGCCCCTCTCAGTCTCCGGCATTCATGCTGAACGGTCTCTTGCAGCAATTCCAACACTTATCTGCATCCTCCTCTTGCTGAGTCTCGCCATTTGGTTATAGGGAGGTGCCCACAGTCTCTGAAGGAATTTAACTCCTGTGTGTCTTACAAAGTTTAACTCTTTTGTCTATCCTCTGCCAGCAGAGAATATATTAGGCAACTCCACCCTCCACATTGTGCCTGAACTAAAGGGGCCTTTACACATAGCGATATCGCTAAAGCATCACCGATTTGGTGACGCAACAGCGATATTGCTAGCGATATCGCTATGTGTGATACTTACGTCCGACCGGCTCCCCTCTGTCTGTCGCTGATCGTGCGAGATCGTGCAGCTCCATTTCTCGTCGGGCACTTCCTGCTGGCGCAGACGAGCGACGCGTGGAAGCGGGCGGGAGGAACTCAGGATCGCCGCGTCTGAAAGGTAAGTAATGACCGCTGCTGCGTCGCTAAGTCGCTCTGAGATCTGCCTGTGTGGCAGCTCACTAGCAACCATTTAGCGATGCACCAGCGATCCTGACCGAGTCATATCATGGTCGGGTGTGCTGGTGCATCGCTAAATGTAAAAAGCCCATTAGACTCCTAGAGGCAGTCTTTATCTAGTGTTCCATCTAAGCTCGTGCTTGTATTGACTCTCCTGTTGTAAACCCAACTTATATACCCATTCTGTCTGACTTCTCTGCTTCTGACCTTAGCTCCATATTCTGATAATATGCCCTGACCTTGTACTGTCTGACTATGTCTCTGCCTGTGCCGCATGTACCTCATATCCCTGCCTTGACCCATGGGTCAGCTGCCGCAGGTGGGGTTACTGCCCTGGAACATCACCTGGTGGCTACCCTGCGGCCCAAAACTTTCCTCACAATCAGAGGCTCTAGTGAGGAGTAAGCTATGTCTGTGTCATGAAGTGAGGAAATGGTTGACAGAGATAGAATTGTGTGGGTGTAGAGGTGTGAGAGGTTCCTGTGGGGGTGTGCTAACTGCTGGTATTGGGGGCAATGAAAATGTCATGGATGCATAAGTGAGTAGAAAATGGTCAGATTGGGGGAGAGGTGAGGTTGTGAGGTTAGATAGGGAACAGATACAAGTGAAGATAAGGTCTAGTGTATGTCAATCTGTGTGGGTGGATGAGGAGGACTATTGTGTAAGACCAAAGTATGAAGCAAGTGACAGGAGTTTGGAGGCTGCCAACTGGTGGGTGTCAATGGCGATGTTGAAGTCATCTATGATGATGATAAAAATATAGTTGTGTCTATCATAAAAATAGCACTATTTATACTGAATCTTGTCATAGCCTTAAGGATGTTATTGTTACAAAGTAACTATCTGAAGTTTGCCAAACACATCGAGCGATAACTTGTTAAGATTAGAAAATGATTAGACCAGTACATTGTACACTTTTACCAAAAAAGGCAAAAACCTTTTGAAATGATTTTTAAAATCCTGGTTTTAACCTACAAATGCCCCCTTACATGGCATTCAATTTTTTCCTCCTTTTAGGAAATCTCTTTATTTATAAAAGAGAAAACAGATATTTTTTGTATTAAAACAAAAATTCTAGTGAATACAACGAGTTGGCACCCATGGCAAAAGGTATGAATAAGGTCATCAGGATACAATGCAAATAATAAAACGTTGTACAATGTTCCTATGTATGAACGGCAAGGAAAGCGGATTTGTGTCTGATAGTGTTTAGGACTTGCATTGCTATTTCATATAGATAGATATGAGGAAAGAAGATGGATATTGGTTAGATTGGGAGCTGGAGGAGTGTGAAAAGCTTAGATTACATTATATATTTTTTTATATGAAGAAGATTTTGATATACTGGTTAAAAGTCACTTCATCAACACAAACTCAGTCTTCGAGTACTTTTAAAATCATGTATTGTACTTATAGACTAAAAGATTTTATTGAGTGTTACTCAACAGGAAAAGATCTGTAAACTATGAAATGAAATTCAAGTACTCAACAATAACACTAAGCAGTGTCACAGCACTTTCTACAAGCCTTAGCTTACCATACTTTATAAGCCATGCAGGTTATTGTGTCTGTCAGCTGGTAAATATGATGAAAATAAGTAGCTGACCTACGATGATCATCTCCAGAAGGTCATAGGTGACATATATATGGTTGATGTTTTGAATGACAATGCTATGTATCACAGCATTGACAAGTTACAACACTTACCCTGGGTCCATGTAATTTTCATCGACTATTTATGCTAATAATTGCACCCAACAATAAGTTAAAAGTAATTTAAAAAAGGCATTGGAGTACCTGTGTATGGGAAAGTCACTTGGCTGTCGGGCAAAGCATCGTTAGTTCGACAGTCATCTAATGAGTATGGCCAGCTTAAAAGTGTTGTCCAAGTTTGGCAAGAAATTCTACAGTCACTTTATCTGAATACAGACTTATGAATCATCACATCACACCAGTGTGCACTGTCAGTATTCTCTGATGCAGCAAGGTCCAGAGGTCATATGAGTGCATGTATGCAATATGCATACTTCCAGGCACATTTCGACTAAACGTGCACAGCCTCGCTCAATTCACTTATATTGAGTTTCCATATAGAAATATATAGTGAATTCAGTAGCGTAGCTACTGGGGGGGCAGAGGGGGCTGTTGCCCCGGGCCAAGTCACATGCAGGGGCCCACTGGGAGACATGGCCAGTATGTGAGGTGTCAGGGAGAGAGCAGCGCAATGCCGACTCCCTCTGCCTGTCTGTGTGTGTGCAGTGCACGGAGCTGCTGCCTCGGAGCTCCTTCTTGGCCGGCAGCAGCTGTAGTTTCACTTTCTGCCCTGCAGGCTCTGGTTGTCTCAGCCACACTGGGTCCTAGTGTCCTCTGTGTGCATACACTGGACACTTCCTGGTCCTGCCTCAGTCACTGCCTACAAGCTTCATTGGTAAGTGGGGATGGAATTTATTAAATTCATTCAGCTTAGGCATGTCATGGTCACTGTGGGGTGAATGTGAGAGGATGGGGGTATTGTGGGGGAGGGGGTACAGGGCACTGGGGGTGAATGTGAGAGGATTGGGATATTGTGGGGGCTGGTGCACAGGGGTTAATGTGAGAGGATGGGGTATTGTGAGGGAGGGTGGACTAGGCACTAGGGTTGAATGTAAGAGGATGGGGGTATTGTGGGGGCTGGGGCACTGGGGGTTTACTGTGAGAGGATGGGGGTATTGTGGGGGCTAGGGCACTGGGGGTTTACTGTGAGAGGATGGGGGTATTGTGGGGGCTGAAGTGGGGGAGGGGCAACAGGGCACGGAGGGTGAATGTGAGAGGATGGGGGTATTGTGGGGTCAGGGGGACAGAGCACTGAGGGGTGCATGTGAGAGGATGGGCACTGCAATCCTCGGACTGGCCGGTACAGCTCCTGACATGAGCGTGATGGATTACTATGCAGCTGTCACACTCAGGTGTGGAGAGCCGACTTTCAGTCTGAGGATTGCGATGTGATCCTCGCACGAGAAATACGTCCGTCTGCCCCCTAACAAGTGTAACCATACAATAACCACGAACTGCATTCTATTTAATAATTTAATAATAAGCAATTTATTATTATGAAGTTATTAAAGGCTCGGGATAAATGTCTGCAGTCACTTTGAGACTACAGACTGCAAAATCATGATGGGGTGTGCATGCCATCATGAGATCCCAAGACCACTGGTGCGATCAGGTGGTCATGCGACCACATTTGCTATTTGCACGTGTCGACTAGATAAGTTTGACTTCACTCAATAGAAGATAATAGGGAGAAGCCGAAAGAGTCATCACACGACCCCCTGCTCACATCAGTGATGCTAGGGCCATTACTACTGTGCATAGGGGGACTCAGTTAATTATTATGTGGGCACTTAAGAAGCATTATTATTTATAGGGGCACCTGTAGGGTAACTACTGGGTGGCAGACGGTGCTGAGGCGGCTGTCAGTCAGTGCCGTGGTGCTGTTACAGCTGCCACTCTCTATACACAGAGCGGTGACTGAAACTGTGCCAGCGCAACCCCTATGACTGGAAGAGCAAGGCTGCCGGGAGGAATGAAGTTAATTTCCTCCCTGCAGAGGAGCACTCAGTGCAGGCGCCGCACGGTGTCAGAACACTATTAACTATTATACTGTGTATTGAAGGAGCAGTGGGGACATCATCAAATGTATAGGGGAACTCTGGGGAACATCAGACTGTGTATAAGGGAGCTGGGGCCCATCATACTGTGTATAGGGGAGATGTGGCATCATCATACTGTGTATAGGAGAGCTGTGGGATCATCATACGGTGTATAGGGGGAGCTGTGGGCCCATCATACAGTGTATAAGGGAAGCTGTGGGCCCATCATACGTTGTATAGGGGGAGCTGTTGGCCTACCATACCTTGTAGAGGGGAGCTTTGGGATCATCATACGGTGTATAGGAGAGCTGTGGGATCATCATGCGGTGTAAAGGGGGAGCTGTGGGCCCATCATACGGTGTATAGGGGAGCTGTGGGATCATCATACGGTGTATAGAGGGAGCTGTGGGCCCATCATACGGTGTATAGGGGGAGCTGTGGGATCATCATACAGTGTATAGGGGGAGCTGTGGGCCCATCATACGGTGTATAGGAGGAGCTGTGGGATCATCATACGGTGTATAGGGGGAGCTGTGGGCCCATCATACGGTGTATAGGGGAGCTGTCGGATCATCATACTGTGTATAGGGGAGCTGTGGCATCATCATACTGTGTATTGGGGGGCTGTGGGATCATCATATGGTGTAGAGGGGATCTGTGGGCCCAGCATACTGTATATAGAGGAATTATACATGGGGAACTCAGTGGACATTATTAAATGTTAAGTGGGCACTTAAACATTATTGTTATAGGGGCTCTCAGTATTGTGACCATCAAAGTTGCACATGGAGTATTATTACTTTCTAGGGACAAAATGTGGAGGGCACATGTACAGGAAATTAATATTTTCTAGGGGGCAATTTTACCATCTAGAGAGCACACAGGAGACATTATTACGACGTAAGGGGCAGTGGTGGCATTACTATGTGAGCCAGGAAGAGGAGCTCTGTTTTTGCACCACACAGCAGGTGCAGTAATACGGACACATATGGCAGCAGTGGCTCAGAATTGGGGTATCGGCAGGATGGGGAGTTTGTGCAGTTTGTGCAGGTTGGGAATACATTTGCACATGAAAACAGGAGACGCAATGGGATGAAACTGAAGGGGAGAAGATACAGATTAGATATTAGAAAACACTTTTTGACATTGAGGGTGAGCAATGAGTGGAACAGGCTGCCACGAGAGGTGGTGAGTTCTTCTTCAATGGAAGTCTTCACACAGAGGCTGGACAGACATCAGTCTGAGATGGTTTAGTGAATCCTGCATTGAGCAGAGGATTGGACCAGATGACCCTGGAGGTCCCTTCCAACTCTATCATTCTAGGATTTCATGATTCTACATGTGAACGGTGCTGGAAATGTGAGAAGACAGATGTGTCTTTGTTGTAATCTTTGCAGATGAGTCCTGGCTGGAGAAGTTGACATGTCGGTCTGGGCCAGATAGAAAAGTGAATGACTCCACCAGAAAGAACGTCCTCTGTAAGTCACTATCTATAACTGTGCAGTAATCTCTATATGTCCTGCAGGACTGGTATCTACCACTATATGTCACCATAAGGCGGTAATATCAATGCTGGTCTTTGTATAGACTTTTATTTTCAATAACAGTGGGGTCATCTTCTGAGGTTCCACTATACCCCCATAGCTATAATCATGATTACCTCGTTAGGGGCCACAGGCAGAAAGGGCCCTGTGCAAGAACAATATATTATCCCTTTGCAGCCCAAGAGCCCCTAAAAATGCAAGTTTGTACCTTTTTTGTAGGTAGAAATGGACCCCCTTACTTCTTGTGCCCATGTGCGGCCATGCAGGTTGCACCAATGATATGTCCGCATGTTAGGGGCCCACTCAGATGTTTCGCCCCCCCCCCTGAGCTGAACTCCTAGCTACGCCTCTGATAGTGATAAAAAAAACTGCTAATCTGTACTGGGGGCATGGTTGGACTAGGATGCACAAGGTAGCTTATCCTGTAGTGATAATCTCCTGCTGATAAAACACTGATTGCATCAAAACAGCAAAACACAGCCTAAAGGTACTGCCACACTAAACAATCCCGCTAGCGATCACGATAACGACGCATACTAATGCGATCGCTAGCGGGATTGTTTCTATATCGCTAAATGCTGCCACATTTAGCGATATAGTTAACGACGCTATCGCCGTTAGCGATTTCTTAACGACTTTAGCGGTACAAAAGTACCGCTAAATCGCTAAAGAAAAGGTGCCACACAGCGATTAGATACTTACCCAGCGGGAGGCCCGACGAGAAAATAGGGTCCGGAGCGATTCCAGCGACGAGCGAGATCACAGCAGGAAGCTCGTCGCTGGAAGCTGCCGCACTGAACAAATCGCTAACGGGATCGCTAAATAGTGACGTTTTTTAGCGATCCCGTTAGCGATATTGTTTAGTGTGGCATACCCTAAGAATTAAGAAGTAATACGTCAATGTAATCAGAGTCTCTTCCACTACATCAGGGTGCACTCAGATTACAAAGCAAAAATATGCTCACAGATAAAATTTAAAAGACAAATATTGCCTAGAATAAAAACAATACATGAAAATACTGCAGTAAGTAAATAAACAATACGTGTAAAATTTTTAAACATAGGGTAATTAGTTGACTTTTTTGCTTAACCCCTTAGCCCCCAAGGGTGGTTTGCATGTTAATGACTGGGCCAATTTTTACAATTCTGACCACTGTCCCTTTACAAGGTAAGGGTATGTTTCCACGGTCAGGAAACAGTCCGGATTAGCTGCGTGTTTGACGCTGTGCGCTGGCGCAGCGTCAAACACGCAGCGTCCAGATGTTACAGCATAGTGGAGGGGATTTCAAGAAATCCCGTCTCCACTATGCTTCAAAACACGCAGGCGAAAGACCTGCGTTTCCGGACATGCGGCGCTTCTTTTTAGACGCAGCATGTCCTATTCCCTTGCGGTGACGCTGCGTCGCCGCAAGGGAAATAACACAGGGCTATGTAGCCCTGCGATCATTCCGGATGTGTTCCGGATGTGTTCCATGAACACATCCGGATTGACCGCGCGTTCAAAAGGGGGCGGGGCTTTGGGCGGAGCGGACTTTCCGCTCCGTCCAAAGCGCTGTGTTTCCTGAGCGTGGAAACACAGCCTAATACCTCTGGAATGCTTCCATGGATCCCAGTGATTCTGACAGTTTTCTCAACACATATTGTACTTCATGACAGTGGTAAAATTTCTTGTGTTTATTTGTGAAAAAAACAGAAATTTGGTGAAAATTTTGAAAATTTCGCAGTTTTCCAAATTTGAATTTTCATGCCCTGAAATCACAGAGATCTGTCACACAAAATTCTTAATAAGTAACATTTCCCACATGTCTACTTTACATCAGCACAGTTTTGGAATCAAATTTTTTTTTTGTTAGGAAGTTATAATGGTTAAAATTTAAATAGCGATTTCTCATTTTTACAATACCATTTTTTTTAGGGACCACATCACATTTGAAGACACTTTGAGGGATCTATATCATAGAAAATACCCAAAAGTGACACCATTCTAAAAACTGCACCCCTCAAGGTACTCAAAACCACATTCAAGAAGTTTATTAACCCTTCAGGTGCTTCACAGGAATTTTTGGAATGTTTTAAAAAAATGAACATTTAACTTTTTTTCACAAAAAACTTACTTCAGATCGAAATTTTTTTATTTTACCAAGGGTATCAGGAGAAATTGGACCCCAAGAGTTATTGTGCAATTTGTCCTGAGTATGCTGATACCCCATATGTGTAGGTAAACCATTGTTTGGGCGCATGGCAGAGCTCGGAAGGGAAGGAACGCCGTTTGACTTTTTCAATGCAAAATTGGATGGAATTGAGAACAGATGCCATGTCGCGTTTGGAGAGCCCCTGACCTGTAGACTGTGAGCCCTCGCGTGCAGGGTCCTCTCTCCTTCTGTACTTGTGTGTCCCTTGTCTTACACATGTTTATTGTACTTGTCTATATTTCCCCTTTTCACATGTAAAGCGCCATGGAATAAATGGTACTATATAAATGTATAATAATAATAATAATGTGCCTAAACAGTGGAAACCCCCCACAAGTGACCACATTTTGGAAACTAGACCCCCCAAGGAACGTACTAGTATTAGGTGAGCACTTTGAACCCCCAAGTGTTTAACTAAAGTATATAACGCCCGGCCATGAAAATAAAAAATCATATTTTTTTTCCCAAAAAAATCAACTTTTAGTCCCCAATTTTTAATTTTCCCAAGGGTAACAGGAGAAATTGGACCCCAAAAGTTGTTGTCCAATTTGTCCTGAGTACGCTGATACCCCATATGTTGGAGAAAACTACTGTATGGCAACACGTTGGGGTTCCGAAGGGAAGTAGTGACGTTTTAGAATGCAGACTTTGATGGAATGGTCTGCGGGCGTCATGTCGCGCTTAGAGAGCTCCTGATGTGCCAAAACTGTGGAAACCCACCATTTTGGAAATTAGATCCCCCAAGGAACTTATCTAGATGTGCCTTGACAGTGGCAATGCCCAACAAGTGCCCCCTTTTTGGAACTAATCTACTGTGGTATGTGAATTTTATAAGTGACCCGGCTCTCACCGCAGCTCAGCCCAGCTAGGAACAGAGCCCAGTGACTGGAGGTAACCTCTGTGACGTCACCCCCGGTTACTGATGCTGTGTTCCCAGCAGCTCATTCACCAGTGCTTCTTAGCATGGACGGTCGCATCTTGGCACCATCCAGGTTGAAAACTAATTATCCCCCAGACATGGATTACGGCGTGGAACAGAACGACGGACAGGTATGGTATATTGTTGGTTTTTTATTTTACTTTTATTACAGGAGATCGAGGGCTTCAGTTGAATAGGCGAGGTTGTAAGTATAGTTTAATTGAGAATATTAAAGGAGTCTGTGTCATTTTTTCAATTAAAGGACTTTATTCTGGCTGTGTGTTTATTTACAATGCAACAATAGGATTAGTAGTGGATAGATGTCTTATAGACGTTTCTCCATTGCTAAGCTGTAGGCTCAACCCCACAAATATTACCCCACTTGCCACCGCTACAGGGCAGGTGGGAAGAGGCATGCAAAGCTCCAAAATTGGCAAATCTAATACATGCACCTTTTCTGGCCATCTGCGGGCTGCTATTTTTAGGCTGGGGGGCCTATATCAATGGCCCCTTACCAGCCTGAGAATACCAGCCCCCAGCTGTGAGCTTTAGCAAAGCAAAAACCAAAGAGGAAAAGCAGTCAATAAGGTCTAATAAAATATAAATTTTATTCAAAATTGTCTTAAAATATTCAGATAGGATAGCATAAGTGGGGGCAATACAATCTCATGATTCGCAAGCACAGCAGGAACACCGCATATATAATGTAGTATAATCAGCCACCTAGGGGCACAAATAGCTAAAGCCACAGAAACATCATGTGGTGCCAACTATACACAAATAAATAGCATGTGCTTGGATAAGATAAATACAAACGGTAGAGAGGCATCCACAAACGAATCAATATACTTGGTGGCAGAAGTGGAAATACAATGGATATTTACCAAAAGAATGCTAGAGTCCGCTGGCAAGCAGCCCTCCCCGACGCGCGTTTCGGAGTGTAACAACACTCCTTCCTCACTGGGCGTGTGGATGCCTCTCTACCATTTGTATTTATCTTATCCAAGCACATGCTATTTATTTGTGTAAAGTTGGCACCACATGATGTTTCTGTGGCTTTATCTATTTGTGCCCCTAGGTGGCTGATTATACTACATTATATATGCGGTGTTCCTGCTGTGCTTGCGGCCCGTGTTTATGTATTATGTGCATCATGAGATTGTATTGCCCCCACTTATGCTATCCTATCTGAATATTTTAAGACAATTTTGAATAAAATTTATATTTTATTAGACCTTATTGACTGCTTTTCCTCTTTGGTTTTTGGCTATGTCTGTAGCAGTTGGTCATTTTTGTCCATAGGCATCCATGCTTTTGGTATTATTCTTTGGTTGATTACTGAGATATTATTATAGACTATACCATTCATGTATTTTGCCAATTTCACTATCTTTTTATTGAGCTTTACAAGGGTGGTTGTCAAAATTAGGGGGACGCCACGCCGTTTTTTTAAAGCTATTTATTTAAATAATTTAAAAAAACTGTGTGGGGACCCCTCTATTCCTGATAACCAACCTTGCTGAAGCTGACAGCTGAGGATTGCAGGCCCCAGCTGTGAGTTTTGTCTGGCTGGTTATAGAAAATACAGAGGAACTCACGCCGTTTTTTTTCATTTATTTATTTATTTATAGCGCAGGCGGCGGCTGATGAATACACCCATCAGCCGCTCCTGCTGTCACTGTTATTAGCAGCAGCAAGGGTAGGCTGATGGAAGTAATCGTCCCAACAGCTGCCGCCTGCTGTCACTTTTATCATTGAAATGTAACTCTCATCATTCTCCCCTGCTCGTGCCGATCACTGGCAGAGCAGGGGAGAATGATGAGAGCCGTGTTCAGCACCCGGCGCCGGGGAACAGCGTTTACTGCAACGCTTCTTCCCTGGCGCCCGTCTGTGTGGTACTGATGCAGCACACGCATGCCACACGTATTACAAACACGGACACTGACATCTACGGTATCGGAAATATCAGGACGTGTGAAAGAGGCCTTATAGCGGGATTTTATGATTGGCTGCTGTCACGCTAAAAGACGCTTTTTATTGCAAAAAATAGTTTTTGCATCACCACATTTTGAGAGCTATAATTTTTCCATATTTTGGCCCACAGAGTCATGTCAGGTCTTGTTTTTTGCGGGACGAGCTGACGTTTTTATTGGTACAGTTTTTGGGCACATGACATTTTTTGATCACTTTCTATTCTGATTTTTGGGAGACAGAATGAGCAAAAACCAGCAATTCATGAATTTCTTTTTTGGGGGGTTCTATACCGTTCCATGTGTGGTAAAATTGATAAGGCAGTTTTATTCTTCGGATCAGTACGATTACAGCGATATCTCATTTAATTTTGTTATGTTTTGGTGCTTTCATATAATAAAAACTATTTTATAGAAAAAATAGTTGCTTTTACATCACTTGCTTTACATCCGCTGATGGAGCTGTATGGTGGCTCGCATTTTGCGGGACAAATGACGTTTTCAGCGGTAACACGTCTATTTATATTCGTCTTTTTTATTGCGTGTTATTCCACTTTTTGTTCGGCGGTATGATGATAAAGCATTGTTTTCTGCCTTGTTTTTTGTTTTTTATGGTGTTCACTAAAAGGGTTAACTAGTGGGACAGTTTTATAGGTCGGGTCATTGCGGACACGGCGATACCAAATATGTGTACTTTTATTCTTTATATTTTTTTCATTAAAATATTTATTTAGAGATAGAATATATATTGATTTTTCTATTATTTTTTTTTTTTAAATATTTTTACAATTATTAAAAAAATGTTTTTTACTTTTTCCTAACTTTTTTACCTAGTCCCATTATGTGATAATCATTTTTTGCAGGCTGATCGCTTCTATAGCATGCAGATGAAGCAGCATCTGCATGCCATAGAAGATGTCAGCTCTGCACTGACAGGGCGACTTGCTGATCATGCACTGCGCATAATCAGCAACTTTACTAGCTCTGGTGAGCCGGATGTCATCATGACGACATCCGCTCACCATGGCAACAATCGGGACGCCGAGTAACTCCGCGGGGTCTCCGATCCAAAGGCAGAGAGGCTGTTAGCCCTGTTCCGCTTCCAGAAAGCTGTGATCTTGTTTGATCAAGGTATTCCAGGGGTTAGAGTGCCAGGAGCAGTCTGTGACTGCTCCTGGCACCTAGTACTGGGTGTCCGCTGTTAGAATCAGCTGACACCCGTCCGCGATCGGCCACGCTACCCCTGTGAGTGTGGCCGATCGTTAGAAGTAATATTCCGTCCATGGCCAAATTGGCCCATGGCACATGGACGGAATATTATGTCTGGTAACAAGGTAAACCCAATCAGAATGGTCATTCTAGCCTATGTTGCATGTGTAGCTTATGCCTGTGGAATTAAAAGAGTTATCCCAAGTTCTCAATAAGGAGGTCCCTGGCTTCCTGCTTTCTACTTGCTCTGGGAGCAGTGTGCTCTTGATTGATGTACTGTTCAAAGGATAGGGATTTCTAATAAAAAGTAATTTGCATGGTTGCTTGATTTTACAAGCACTTTGCAATGGAATTCATTTACTGTATAATCATGAGAAAATCTCTTTAATGGTATGAAAATAAATGGAAACAACTTAAAGGAAACCTGTAATTTGAAAAAATGCTATTAACTTGCGTATAGCTGTTTAATCCACAGGTTAATAGGGTTCTGAAGCCGTGTGGCTGCAATACAGAAAGCCCGGCTGCTGGGAGAAAATTTAATTTTATTCCTACTGCAAGCCAGGGGATTAAAGTCAGAGGTACGGCTTCAGTCAATGTTTAGTACTTTGAGTGGTGTCTGTAACTAACTGACTAAGCAGTGCATCAGTACAGAGCGGGTGTCAGTCAGTGCTCTGACATGGTTACAGCTACCATTCACTATGTACTGAGGGGTTGTAATGCTGGTAGGTGTGAACCCACTGCACCATGGGTTGAGCTTATTCAGAAGGGGCATGACTAAGTGAGTGCAGAAGTGTTGTAAATGCAGTTCAGCAAGACAGACCGCGACTGGGAAGAGCAGAGCAGTGTCCACAGTGAATAGTGCGTCGCTTACCTGCCATGTGAGTGGCCAGTGTGACAGGGGTAACTTAGGCACCTCTAGGGCCTGGGTCACACTAGGGTATTGCATCCGATGCGAGAGCATCGGATGTGATATGCTATTGACCCTCGGCTCCTGCTCTGCTGCGAGCGGGAGCCAAGTGTCATGCGAGTGAGCTCCGAGCCTCTTGCA
Source organism: Oophaga sylvatica (assembly GCA_033576555.1). Classification (NCBI taxonomy): domain Eukaryota; kingdom Metazoa; phylum Chordata; class Amphibia; order Anura; family Dendrobatidae; genus Oophaga; species Oophaga sylvatica. Next base: position 185,301,245 of record JARQOD010000002.1, on the reverse strand, counting down.
CAGAGAGGATCAGAGCACAGCTGAGGAGGAGGTGGAGAAATGAATTTCTCCATCTCCTCCATTGCCAGGGTCAGCATAAAAATTGCACAGCACTTGCATGGTACAATTGCTGTGCGAGTGATGTGCGATTTTTTATCGCACCCATTGAATTATATTGTGGGATGCGATCCGATTTTTTCTGACAATCGCAGCATGCTGCGATTCTTTTCCAGTCCGATCGTGATCCGATCAGGGCTGGAAAAAAAAAAATCGCAGATGAAGACACCATCATAGATTAACATTGGTACGAATTCAATCCGATTTTTTATCGGATTGAATTTGTCCGATTTAAGCGCAAGTGGGCATAAGCCCTATAACCGAAAGGCGGAGGCTACCGGGAGGAATAAAATTCATCCCCTCATGTGCAGCATCCACATTGCTTCAGCACACAATTAACCTGCAGATTATTCCCATATATGCAGATTAAAGGGGGTGTCCAAATCAATAAGTCTGCAGTCAATCTGTGTGAATGAAGACTTACGAATAACCCCAGCGCACGCACTATGTGCTGCTGGGATTTGCTGGTTTCTGACCCAGTGTAACAAGCCAAATTAACCCCTATCCAGATTAAACCGAGGTATAGCTTGGCCCAGGCCAGAGTATAACCCGGGGATAAACTGTCCTAGGCCAAACTATACCTGGTGGTGTTAAATAGCCTAAGCCAAGCTATATCACTCCAGCCTGCAATATGCCCCTCTATTTTATGAGCCCTTGTAAATTAGATAGATTTTAGATTCCATTTTTTAATAACTTAACGTAGTGGGACGTTATTTGTGTTTTTGATCACATGATGAAGACTGATCTTACAATACTATGTGACTGGTAACGGACAACGGTCATTACATCTGAGATTACACTGTTGTCCATTAACATAAGTGCTTTCACCTTAGAATGCAATTGTAACTTGATTTTATCATTTCATTGATTTTTTTAACCCTGTCCGAGTGTGAGGATATGAGGTTGTGGGTTATAAAAATCACCTAGGCTGGTTAACGATGCAACTATTTTTATTTCATACATCCATGGTTGTACAAAAAATCCAGGTAGATGGCAGACATACAATGTCCTCAGTCCGCAAGTTCCCAATCTGAGATAGGTAGTTCCACTGGCCCCGTACCGGGCGAAATCCACTGTCTCCCAACTTTTGGCTGGCCCACAGCTTTTGGCATCTCCAGCCAGTATAGTGTGCAGTCACAACCTATGTTCCTCCAGACAATATATATCCGGACCATAGCTCATGGATACCTCTCCAGCAGGCAATCGATCTCCAAAACTGTATAGATCATCCATCCATCCCAGCTTGAATCCTCTCCCTTCGACGTCACTGTAACCACTGCCTGATTCAACTCATGTGAGTTTTTCTTTCCCCCTTAAACATTTTTCTTTAGCTCACAGAATGAAGCATATTCCATCACTGGGGACTGCATATGAGACCCCTGTGTCTACTATCTCCATTCTCACAGTGGGCCTGATTTACATTAACCTTTAGCAATTCCTGAGGATGAACTGACGAGCAAGCAAATCACTAATAAAACACAGCAAGAAAATCTCTAATAAAACACAATATCGACGCAACCAGTGCTCCGTGCTGGAAAAAGTCTCTATCTCTTAGAGCTGTGGACTCCGCTCTACGTCCATTTGTCCTATAGTCTTTAATAAGTGGCCATATCATCACTCCGAGATTGGATGAAAAGTGTGCAGATCTCTTTCTATCATACTCAGACATACAGCTGCTTTTACTGTGTAACGGGGACAAGGGGGCATCCTCTACGTCTGGAGGAAAGAAGGTTTAGCCATAATCACAGACGCAGATTCTTTCCTGTAAGAGCAGTGAGACTATGGAACTCTCTGCCGTCTAATGTTGTAATGAGTGATTCCTTACTAAAATTTAAGAAGGGACTGGATGCCTTTCTTGAAAAGTATAATATTACAGGCTATATTCACTAGTTTCCTAGATGCTGCGTTGATCCAGGGAGCTAGTCTGATTGCCGTATGTGGAGTCAGGAAGGAATTTTTTTCCCCAATGTGAAGCTTACTGTTTGTCACTTGGGGTTTTTTTTGCCTTCCTCTGGATCAACATGTTAGGGCAGGTTAGGATAGGATATGGGTTGAACTAGATGGACTTAAAGTCTTCCTTCAACCTTAATAACTATGTTACTATGTTACTATGTAACTTGTTATGTTTCGGTAGCTGAGGAGGACAGGAACAACAGCAGGGCAGCCGAACACCTGAGATGTTGATAACTGATGGGTTGCAGATTCCTAAACTAACGACACAACTAGAGGTAGCCGTGGAGCGTTCCTACGTTGATCCTAGACGCCTCGTCACAGTCTGAGAGATAACTACACCTAAGAAAGATGAAAGCTATCTGCCCCAGAGCAGATCCCCAAAGAAACTAGGAAGCCCCCAAACAAATAATGGCAGTTAGACAAGATGAAAATACAAACATAGGCAGAAAATAGACTGAGCAAATGCTGGGGCCACAAGCTGACTAAATAGGATAAGACAGGAGAGATTACTTTCTGCAACCCAGAAAACTCTACAAAAATCCAACAATTCTGATTACAAAAATACTGAGATCACACAATCTCGCCACCCACTAAATCAGATCTCAGTGTGAACAAAAACCAAGCCGCAGCCGCTGAAAAAAACAGGAAAAAGCAAATGAGCAAATAACAGTGGCTGCAGAAAAACTGTGAGGAGCTCAGGCCCCAGGAGGGGACCTGGCTGAACTCCACAAAAGTGCAGAAAACAATGCAAAAAGCAAGCACAAAAAGAAAAGCAAAAAATATCTTATCTGAAAGCAGGAGATGCAGGCAAGACTCCAGCAAACTTCCAAACGAACAAGGAACCACAATTGAGACAAGAACAATTGATCACCGGCAACCATCATGGGACGGAACCTCCCTTATATCAGACCAGTCCGTGATTCCAGATTGCCACTCCTCGCTGAAAGGTTCAGCACCGTCTGCAACCACCAGAGTGAGCCTCTGCTCAGAAACCATCTCTAGCACATTCATAACAGTACCCCCCCCTTGAGGAGGGGTCATCGAACCCTCAGTTGTGCAACCAGGCCGATCAGGATGAGCTCGGTGTTAGGCACGGATCAGTCTCCTAGCATGGATGTCCGAAGCAAACACCCAAGAATTGTCCTCCTGACCATAACCTCTCCACTTAACCAAATACTGGAGTTTCTGTCTAGAAAAACGAGAATCCAATATTTTCTCAACCACATACTCCAGATTGCCCTCAACCAAAACAGGGTCAGGAGGCGCAGCCATAGGAACCACTGGCTCGACAAACCTCTTCAATAAGGACTTGTGGAACACGTTATGGATCTTACATGTCCCTGGAAGAAGCAAACGGAAGGAAACAGGATTAAGAATCTCCATGATCTCATAAGGTCCAATGAACCTGGGCTTAAACTTTGGAGATGCAACCCTCATAGGGATATTTCTTGAGGACAACCAAACCAAGTCCCCCACTTTAAACCGAGACCATCAGTCCTATGCCGGTTGGCAAACCGTTGGGCCTTCTCCTGAGAGAGAGACAACCTCTCCACTACCTGGTCCCAAATCTGCTGGATTCGCTCCACAACAGAGTCAACACCCGGACAGAAAGAAGCCTCCACCTGTCCCGAAGAAAATTGAGGGTGAACCCCAAAATTGCAGAAAAATGGAGACATCAAGGTGGCAGAGCTAGCCCTATTATTAAGAGCAAACTCAGCCAAAGGCAAAAAAGAGACCCAGTCATCTTGATCAGCAGACACAAAACATCTCAAATAAGACTCCAAGGTCTGGTTTGTTCTCTCGGTTTGTCCATTGGTCTGAGGATGAAAAGCAGAGGAGAAAGATAATTGAACACCAAGTTTAGAACAAAATGTCCTCCAAAATCTGGAAACAAACTGGACTCCTCTGTCAGACACAATGTTCTCCGGAATGCCATGTAACCGACCCACGTGCTGAAGGAACAAAGGCACCAATTCGGAGGAGGAAGGTAACTTAGGTAATGGCACAAGATGTATCATCTTGGAAAACCTATCACAGATTACCCAATAATGGTCATTCTCTGAGAAACAGTGAGGTCGGAAATAAAATCCATAGAGATATGGGTCCATGGTCTCTTGGGCACAGGTAATGGCATTAACAAACCACTAGAACGAGAGCAAGGCTTGGAGCGAGAGCAAGTCCCACAGGACTGCACAAATTCCCTGACGTCACAAGACAAAGTAGGCCACCAAAAGGACTGACTCACCAAGTCTCTGGTACCAAAAATACTGGGATGACCAGCCAACGCGGAACAATGAATCTCAGACATCACACTCTTCTTCCACTGGTCTGGGACAAACAATTTCCCAATAGGGCAGCGCTCAGGTTTATCCTCCTGACACCCTTCCAAGGCCAGTCTCAAATTGGGCGAGATGGCGGAAAGAACTACACCCTCTTTCAAAATAACAGTAGGATCAGATAACTCAGGAGAGTCTGCAAAGAAACTCCTCGAGAGGGCATCCGCCTTAACATTCTTAGTGCCAGGAAGAAAAGAAACCACAAAATTAAAACGTGTGAAAAACAAGGCCCACCTGACCTGTCTAGGATTAAGTCGCTTGGCTGATTCGAGATAAACCAGATTCTTATGGTCCGTGAGGACCACCACCTGATGTTTGGCTCCTTCCAGCCAATGTCTCCACTCTTCAAAGGCCCACTTCATGGCCAATAACTCCCGATTACCCACGTCATAACTACGTTCAGTTGGACAAAATTTTCGAGAGAAAAAGGCACAAGGGTTACTCTTAGAGGTCTCTGGATCTCTTTGGGACAAAACGGCACCTGCCTCAATTTCAGAGGCATCAACCTCCACCTGAAATGGTAGAGAAACATCAGGCTGCCGTAGAACAGGAGCAGAAGTGAATCTCTGCTTAAGTTCCTGAAATGCAGAGACTGCCTCAGGAGGCCAATTCACCACATCAGAACCCTTTTTGGTCAAATCAGTCAATGGTTTAACAATACCGGAGAAATTACCAATAAAGTTACGATAAAAATTGGCAAAACCCAAAAATCTCTGAAGAGCCTTTAATGAAGTAGGTTGGACCCAATCACAGATGGCTTGAACCTTGACCGGGTCCATTTCAATAACAGATTGAGACAAAATGAATCCCAGAAATGAGACCTTCTGTACGCCAAAAAGACATTTTGATCCCTTCACATACAGTATATTCTCTCTCAAAATCTGGAACACAGTCCAAACATGTTTCACATGAGAGTCCCAGTCATTGGAAAAAACCAAGAAATCATCCAAATAAACAATCAGAAATTTATCCACAAAATCCCTGAAAATATCATTCATGAAGGATTGGAAGACGGAAGGAGCATTAGTGAGCCCAAAGGGCATCACTAGGTACTCAAAATGACCCTCTGGGTTATTAAACGCCATCTTCCATTCATCCCCGTGCTTAATGCGAATAAGGTTATACGCCCCCCTGAGGTCAAGCTGGGTAAACCAACTAGCACTTTTCACCCTGGAAAACAGGTCCGAAATCAAGGGTAACGGATATTGATTCTTCACAGTGATCTTATTCAAGAGACGATAATCAATACACGGCCTCAATGAACCATCCTTTTTGGCCATAAAGAAAAAACCGGCACCCAAGGGTGAAAAGGATGGTCTGATATGACCTGTCTCCAATGACTCCTTGATATAAGATCGCATAGCATCATGTTCAGGTACAGACAAGTTAAAAAGGCGACCTTTAGGAAATTTACCACCAGGCACTAATTCAATAGCGCAATCGTAGCTCCTGTGAGGGGGCAAAGATGCAGATTTACTTTCACTAAATACATCCGAAAAATCAGTCAAAAAGTCAGGAACATCCTGAGACTTGGGAGAGGTAGAAAAAAACAGGAGTGTCGGCATTAACACATTGGCAGCCCCAACTGGTCACAGACACATATTTCCAATCCAAAACAGGATTATGAGACTGTAACCAAGGGAAACCTAGTACAATAATGTCATGCAGATTATACAGCACCAGAAATTTGCAACTCTCCTGATGATCTGGTTCAACTCTCATTATCACCTGAGTAGAGAACTGGGGTTTATTCTCCGCCAAAGGGGTAGAATCAATGCCCAGTAGGGGAATAGACTTCCGCAGGGGTATCATGGGAAACCCACAACGTTTGGCAAAGTCAAAATCCATCAGGTTAATAGCTGTTCCTGAATCAACAAAAGCCTGAGCAGAAAATGTGGACAGGGAGCAAATCAGGGTAACAGTCAACAGAAATTTAGTCTGAACACTACCCAAGACAACTGAGCGTGCAAAACGTCTTCCCCGCTTAGGCAGACTGAAATAGCATGAGAGGCATCACCACAGTAGAAACATAACCCATTGCGCTTTCGAAACTCATGACGCTGAGCCCCAGAAGTCACTCTATCACACTGCATGGGCTCAGAAGCTGGCTCACAAGGCAACACTATCTCACACATACCTCTGCGCTCACGCAAACGTCTGTCAATTTGAATAGCCAATGACATAGAATCATAGAGACCAGAGGGAGCAGGTAATCCCACCATAACATCCTTTACATTCTCTGACAGCCCCTTCTGAAAAAGGGCTGCCAAAGCATCATCACTCCATTTGGTCAGGACTGCCCACCTTCGGAATTTCTGACAGTACAACTCAGCATCTTCAAGACCCTGATTTAATGCCAACAAGGTTTTTTCAGCTTGATCAGTGACATTAGGTTCATCGTACAATAACTCCAGAGCCAGAAAAAATGCATCAATATCATTCAAAACAGGATCCCCAGGTGTCAGGGAAAAAGCCCAATCCTGAGGATCGCCACGCAGGAGAGAGATGACAATTTGAACCTGCTTTGCTGCGTTACCTGAAGACTTAGGCTTTAAGGCAAAAAACAACTTACAGTTATTTTTGAAATTCAGAAATTTAGCCCGATCCCCCAAAAACAAATCTGGCATGGGAATCCTAGGTTCCACAACCGGCAACCCAGCAAGATATGTAGCAATACTCCGAACCTCAGTGGCAAGCTGATCCACACGGCCAGACAACTGTGCAAACTCCATTGAGAGAAAAAAAAATCCTCCTCAGCACCCAGAGAAAAAGAGGGAAAAAATGCAACAGACAGAAAAAAAAAAATCTCTGACAACTCTGACAACTTTTTTCTTTCTACACTATTTTTCCCTTTTGAGAGTACCATATAATTTTCAGTTATGGCCGGTGATACTGTTATGTTTTGGTAGCTGAGGAGGACAGGAACAACAGCAGGGCAGCCGAACACCTGAGATGTTGGTAACTGATGGGTTGCAGATTCCTAAAGTAACGACACAACTAGAGGTAGCCGTGGAGCGTTCCTACGTTGATCCTAGACGCCTCGTCACAGCCTGAGAGATAACTACACCTAAAGGCAGAAAGATGAAAGCTATCTGCCCCGGAGCAGATCCCCAAAGAAAATAGGAAGCCCCCAAACATATAATGGCGGTTAGACAAGATGAAAATACTGTACAAACATAGGCAGAAAATAGACTGAGCAAATGCTGGGGCCACAAGCTGACTAAATAGGATAGGACAGGAGAGATTACTTTCTGCAACCCAGAAAACTCTACAAAAATCCAACAATTTTGATTACAAAAATACTGAGATCACACAATCTCGCCACCCACTAAATCAGATCTCAGTGTGAACAAAAACCAAGCCGCAGCCGCTGAAAAAACAGGAAAAAGCAAATGAGCAAATAACAGTGGCTGCAGATAAACTGTGAGGAGCTCAGGCCCCAGGAGGGGACCTGGCTGACCTCCACAAAAGTGCAGAAAACAATGCAAAAAGCAAGCACAAAAAGAAAAGCCATAAATATCTTATCTGAAAGCAGGAGATGCAGGCAAGACTCCAGCAAACTTCCAAATGAACCAGGAACCACAATTGAGACAAGAACAATTGATCACCGGCAACCATCATGGGAGGGAACCTTCCTTATATCAGACCAGTCCATGATTCCAGATTGCCACTCCTCGCTGAAAGGTTCAGCACCGTCTGCAACCACCAGAGGGAGCCTCTGCTCAGAAACCATCTCTAGCACATTCATAACAGTAACTACTGAGAAGTGCGGTAGGATTCTTTACCTCATTATATCTTTGTAGAAGTCTAATATTTTGGCTCCTTGAAGTTTTTCTAGCTCAAGTAATAAAAGTCTGTATTTAGAACTTTAAGATTTAAGTCATTTATCTTCTCACACACAGTAACTCGCCTGACAATCCTGAATCCCCAATAAAATGTTGAAAAATTAAGAAATTCTTGTGTATATTACTCAATGCTGCTGATATCAAGGGGGTTAGTCTGGCATGAGGGGGTTTAAAATGACCTTGGCCAATTTTTTCCCAGGAATATAAATTGGCCTAGACCATAATATACCCAAGATATAATCATGTGTAGGCCGCTTTAACCCCGGGTATATTCTGGACCCAGAGTATACTATGGCCTCTTACACCGGAATCGGCAGAGGGTATGTATAAGCTATATAAGTTATACATGCTCCCGGCCAGGGCCTGTCTAGTGGGTGTGGCCTTGCTTTATACACTTGTATTGAAAGTGCAGCGCGCGGTCTAGTGACACGGCTACACAGTGGGTGTGCCCAACTAGAGGGTGCAGCCTTGCTCCATACAAGTGTATGGAAAGAAAGGCTGCACCCACTGCCTAGGAGTGTGTACAAACTTATACATTCGCTCCGGTCCAGGGTCAGAAACTGGCGAATCACTGCAGCACACAGACTTGTGGATTTGGACCAGACAACCACTTCCATAGCATTTTCCACATAACAGGTTCCCTTTAAAGTGACAAATGCAGGCCTTACTTCATAGCAAACACTTATCCTACTACTGTTTTATAATGCAGCAAAATCTAACACCCACATATAGCCAGCCATATGACAGTAGATTTATTAACTAAATGCTAAATTGACTAATAATTAAAAACAGGATCAGTAAAGTCCAAAATCCAAGACATCACAGAAAAAAAAGATAAACTGTGCAAATAGAAAACATGTTTCTGGAGATATTTTCATTCATTCTCTAATGACATGTTGGAGATTATCTCTGCAGCATTTTACAAACTATCATATTTAATCATTAGCACATTGGTTGGTTATAGCCAGTAAATGGAAATAGAGGAATTCAAATATCCTACAGCAAAGTCTGGCCACACATCTGCCGAAGATGTCCAACCAGTGATCGAAGGGCCATGTGCAGCCATTATTTTGCAATCGCGGTTTCCAAAAAAAACATGAATTTGTATTTATCTTGCTGCGGGCTATTCTAAGAAAGTATTATAACAACTACAGCTCCAATTGGACATCCAAGACTAGCGTGAGGGGCTCTGGCTTGTCTATTGCCCTTTAATTATAAACTGGTCACAAAGCAGTGCCATTTTAATCAACAATTCAGTAGGGAGAATGGTTATATGGAGACACTGTAAACCTTTTACGGCTTTTAAAATTTAGATGTCCTGTATCAGATAAATGCTACTGTAATATGCATCAAAGGATGCTGCTTTGATCTTCATAGTGTCCATGTATGTTAAACATTAACATAACAGTCTGCACATTGAGGTTTTTACATTAACTGTCCGGGCACATATCACGCTGAAAAGCCGTCCTGAGCCAGAGGTAATGCAAGAAGAAAACACATGACATTGTCATATAGCAACGGTATACAGGTGTGCTGCGCTCAGACTTGGAGGAGAAGGAAGGCATGCGCTGGCTGAGTACATGCAGCTGCAGTTGGTAAATAGGGAGGCTCAGATTTATAACAAAGTAAGCCTAATGTAATTCAAGGTCTATTTCTATTAATACAAACTAATGGAATGACTTTGAGCACCATTCTGCTGGTCTCAGCAATGGTTGGGTCTCAGGACTTATACTTAGCTAATCAGATTTGATGACATGTTTTGTCAATACATATGACATAAATGACTTTGGTGGGAACGGTGTATTCAGAACTTAGTTATGTGGATATACTGTATACACATAATGTCTATAAGCCACATACCAGCTGAGTTTTCCATACAAAAGACACTTCCCATGGGCAGTTTGTATCTAAAGCATTGTTTCTTATCTTCTGATATAGTTTACTGGTGCTTGAGTTGTGTATTAAATTAAATCTATAATTTGAAACAACACTATTAAGCAGCAGATATGGGGTTAATTTGCATTTTATGAGTGTTCTGTACCTGCCCGACGCTGTGAAAATGAAAGCAGCCAGAAATATGGTCAAGTCACTGATTTGCCTATGTTCATTCTTCTTGCATTTTATTTAGTGAATATATAATTGGAACATACAGTAATATGGCTAATAACCAAGGATGAGCAAACGTGCTTGGTGATACTTTGATATCACTCGAGTATCTGGGTGCTCGAATGTGCTCTGTTCATCACTCAACAAGCATTAGCTGGTGCTCTGATTTGACGCTCGAAGCCCCACATGTTTGGCACCTGTTACAACTCAAGAAAAGTTCAAAATATCTTTCTGGACAGAATTAGTCATGCATAGGGTTTAACGTGGTATATAAACCTCCCAAAAAACATTAAAAAAAATGTTTTGGATTCAGTTAGTCATTCTTAGAGTTTAAAGTGGTTAGTGTTACATTACGGTGGTATATAAAACTTCAAAAAAAAAGTTCAAATTTTTTTTCTGGATTCAATTAGTCATCCATACAGTGTGACACAGTTAGTTTTACATTACAGTGGTATATTAACCTCCCAAAAAACATTAAAAAAGTGTTTTGGATTAATTTAGTCATCTATAGAGTTTAACGTAGTTAGTGTTTCATTACGGTGATATATAAAACTAAAAAAAAAAGTTCCAGATTTTTTTCTTGATTTAATTAGTCATCCATAGAGTTTAACATGATTACTGTTACATTATGGTGGTATATATGTTAGGTGCCAGGTTTTTCCTGCTACAAGAGTTGGATCCCAGGGATCGCCTGGTGCAGTGGTCTCCCATTCATGTCCGGCCACTGTGGCTGTTGCTCAGCGTAGACCTCGGTCCCAGCACCTTGCTCAGGCTTGCAATGTACCTTTGATTACTGCTGGCTCTCCAGCTAAGTCTATGGTAACCAGTGATATACAGGTGCAGCCTCACGTCCTGGAGTTTAAGTCCAGAGATCACCGTACTGAGCATGTCCGTGATGTGGCGTCTTCCTATTGGTGCCCGGACGTCATCTGCTCAGGTGATGTGGCAGCTCCAGATTGGCCCTCGGGCGATGTCTGCATGAGTGTTTCGGGTGGAGCTTTGGGTTTAAAAGGCTCCCAGCGATGACCGCTAGTGCGCTAGTATCATTTATGGTTGGTGTGTGTGAGTGGATACGCTAACACTCTGTATGCAAGTGTATGTGTTAGCAGGGTTTTTTGGCCCCGCTTGGATTAGCACCTTTTTCGGCCAAGTGTGCAGTTAGCATGGGTCAGTCTCAGAGCAAGATCCAACCATTAGAGCTTTGTTCCCCTGTGTGTTCTACAGGGTTTTCCTCTTGTGCCTTTTGTGCTTTTTCTCTTGTTTCAGGATCTGCTTCTTCTCTGTGTGCGGTTAGCACAGTTTACTGGCAGAGCTGGGGCAACTCACGTGTTAATTCACTGTGACGCTAACAGGGTAGTGCACTCATTATTTGTTCAGTATCCTCTCTGTGAAGATAACAGAGCGAAGTACCCTGCGCTCCGTTCACACTGTGTGGCGTTAGAACACTCGCTACTCTGTACCGTCATTATTCACATTAGCAGCAGTTTTACATCTCTGCACGGTGGATCCCAGGTTGAGATTGCACTTTAAGTTATATTTTATTTCAGTGCAATCAGCCAACCCTAATAGTATACTAGTGCCAGGGTCTGGCTAGCAATGGCGGACGAGCAGCGACTCCAGCGGTACATCCAACAGCTGGAGAGCAGGTTGTCCTCCCTTGAGCGGGCGGCTTCAGCTCTTGATTTCGCTGCCGTGGCAGATCAGGTAGCTAGCAAGGCAGCCTCTATGGTTTCTGCTGTGGTATCTGTTCCACCTATACCATATTTTTCGCTGCCCGAAAAATTTTCGGGGATAGCGAGGCCTGCAGAGGTTTTGTGTATCAGTGCTCAATCCACCTGGAGTTATTGGCTTCACGATTCCCAACTGAGGGAACCAAGGAGAGATTTGTGATTTCCCTTTTGTCAGGCAGGACATTAGAGTGGGCTACACCATTATGGGAGCAAGATGACCAACTGATTCTCAATGCCTCTCGTTTTTTGGGTGCTCTAAGAGAAGTCTTTTTGGGGCCACAAGTAACCCATGATACCGCACTCCAACTCCTGGCATTAACTCAGGGTTCGTCCATGACCAGTCAATTCGCCATCCAATTTCGTACTCTGACTTCCAAGTTGGATTGGCCAGATAAGGTCCTGTTACCTATCTTTTAGAGGGGTTTAGCAGATCATGTCAGGGATGCTTTGGCCAATAGGGAGATTCCCACTACTCTGGAGGAGTTGATATCCATGTCCACCCGCATAGATCTTCGGCATGCCGAGCGGGTTTGGAGCAAGCTCAGAGTAGGCAAAGGATTCAGTTAGCCCAAACTTTGCTAATCCTTTAGAATCTCTGGCTCTGACGAGCGATCCTGTAGAGCCCATGGATGTCTCTCAAACGGAGTCATGCACCCACTTTGTACCTCCACAACTGACTTGTTTTGCCTGCAGGCAAGTCGGCCATTTTGCCAATGAGAGTCCCAAGTGTCCAGTGGCTTTAGGGAGAGGCTCACTAGTTCCAGTTGCTGTGTCTTCCAAGTTGGCCTTAGGGGTTTCTTTGATGTTTGGGTCGACTACTCTCAATGCTGAGGCATGCATGGACTCCAAGGCTGAGGGCAATGTCATGTCTGCCACCTTCACCCAACGGCACACAATTTCTATAGTAATATTTCCTAAACCATGTCCATTCGGGTAGCTAACGGGTACATTTTACCGACCCCGATTTCCCTTCAGACTATACCTCTTACTCTCACCATGTCTCCCAAACATCAGGAGATAGTCTCTTTTCTTGTAATCTCTGAGGGTATGGATGAGGTACTTCTAGGGATGCCTTGGCTATGCCTCTATTCCCCCCAGATCAATTGAGCAATAGGGAGCATACAAAAATGGGGAAGCTTCTGTAAGAGTTTGTGTCCCCGGACGAGATCTATATGCCATCTAATCTTCAGCCAGTGGGTCATTCTGGGCACATATCTTTAAATGGGGTGGACTCTCTAGTATTAAAAGGACCATTAAATGCTTGGAGCAAAGAACAGCTTCAGCCGACGAGCAAAAGCACATCCATGCTCCCCAGCTTATTATTCAGCTTATTATTATTAAGCATGTCCGTGATGTGGCGTATTCTTATTGGTGCCCGGATGTCATCTGCCTAGGTGATGTGGCAGCTCCTGATTGGCCCTCGGGTGATACCTGCCTGAGTGTTTGGGGTGGAGCTTTGGGTTTAAAAGGCTCCCAGAGAAGCCCGCGGAAGCACTAGTATCATTTATGGTTTGGGTGTGTGAGTGGATACGCTACCACTCTGTATGCACATGTGTAGTTAGCTTGGCACATATGGCCAACTTTATGTACTGCTGCCTTTCCCTTGACCCTCATGTTGTTTTCATCTTGGCCAAAAAAGAGTACTGGTTGTCATCCTGATAGACCCACGCTACAAAGAGAACCTTGGATATCTTCTTCCTGGGGCGGAGAAGTCTACTAAAATGGTGTTGTATCAGAAGGCCATTGTGGAAAATATGTTAAAAAAATGTCCCATCTGATAACGTTAGTGATATGGTGCAAGCTTCCTTGTTCAACTAAGGAGAAGAAGCAAGGGAGACACATACCAGGTACAGCACAGGCAGGGGTACACTGTCAAAGACCCTAGGCCAATTTCATGACACCCCCCAGCATCCATGCCCTGATGACTGGGTATTTTTGACAAGGAGGGAAAAGTTTATAAAGATGGTCAAACAATACCTGGCTGACAAAACCAGCGTACTCCCAAATTCCTTTTGACCTTCAACTATTGGGTCTCAAAGCTGGACAACTAGCATGAGCTGTCTCCCTATGCCTTAGAGGTGTTGCGCTGCATTGCCACTGGCGTCTTGTTTGAGCGGGCTTTTAGTGCTGCCGGAGGGGTAATAACAGACAGGTGCTTTTGGCTGTTAACAGAAAATGCTGACAGTCTCACTAATAAAAATGAACAAAGCCTGGATTAGGCCCGACTTTTCTACACCACCTGATGACATCAGCACATAAAGTATTTTTAATCTTCAATATTTGAATCAGGCCCACTAGTTGTTGCCTTCGATGGTCTGTGGATGACTGGATGATCCTAATTATAATTTTTTTCCTGGCTTGCACTTTTGCAAATCCTTTATGAGTGTAGAAGTACATCAACTATACTTTCAAAATATTTGAATGAGGCCCGACAGTTGTTGCCTTCTAAGACCTATGGATGACTGGATGACCTGCATCATAATTTTTTCCTAGCTTTGCACTATGTGAAAAGCCTTTTTATGAATGTATAAGTGCCACAATTACACTTTTTTAATTTCTTATGAGGCACACAAGTTGTTGCCTTCAAGGGTCTATGGATGACTGAATTACCCTCTTTATCATTTTATCCTTTTATCATTATCCCTATCATTTTTTCTTCGCTTTGTACTTTGTGCAAATCCTTTATGTGTAGGAACACATCAACTACACTTTCAAAATATTTGAATGCAGCTCGCCAGTTGTTGCCTTCAAGGGTCTATGGATGATTGGATGACCCTCCTTATAATTTTTCCCTGACTTTGCACTGTGTGCAAAGCCTTTATGAGTGTACAAGTACCACAACTACACTTTCTTACATTTTTTATGAAGCACTCTAGCTGGTGCCTTGAAGGGTGTATGAATGACCCTGTTTGTAATTTTTGACAGGCTTTAATTTTTTTGGCAGGCTTTAATTTTTGCAGACTTTTTATGAGTGCGGGAGTACCACAATTACACATTGTCCACAATATTTGATTGAGGTACTCAGGTTGATGCATTAAAGGGTGTATGGATGATCATGTTTCTAATCTTTGGTAGCCTTTGCATAGCCTTTAAGAGTACCATTAATTGACAATTTGAACAGACCTCCTTTATTTCTAATATAGGGTGTATCTGAGTCACTCTTTCATCAAATATTTGGCAGTTCTTGCTTCCTTCATAAATTACACTGAAATTTAAATTTTTTTAATAAAGATTTAAATTTTTGCTTACTTAACCCCTTTCTGCCATCCGACGTACTATCCCTTCCATGGTACGTGGGCTGCTATGACCATGGACGGGATAGGACGTCCCATGCGATTGGACTCGATCACAGCTATGTGCCAGGAGCAGTCATGGACCGCTCTCGGCACATTAACCCCTAGCACACCGCGATCAAAGATGATCGCGGTGTACCGGGGGCACAGGGAAGCATCACGCAGGGAGGGGGCTCCTTGCATGCTTCCTGAGACCCTCAGAACAGCGCGATGTGATCGCCCTGTTCTGAGGCCATCCTTCCTGCATGACCCTGGATCCAAGATGGCCGCAGGGTCCTGCAGGGAGGCTGCTTCCTCAGTGCCTCTCGAGAGCAGGTGCTGAGGAAGATTGCAGCAGTGCCTGTGAGATCGCTGGTCTCACAGAGTGCTGTGCACACTGTTAGACCAGCGATTTGACATTCTACAGTGATGTCCCACCCTGGGACAAAGTAAAAAAGTTAAAAATATGAAAATTACATGTGTAAAAAAAAATTCCAAAATAAAGGAAAAAAAAAATATTCCCCAATAAATTCATTTCTTCATGTAAATAAAAGAAACAAACAATAAAAGTACACATATTTGGTATCGCCGCGTCCATATCGACCCGCCCTACAGAACTGTCCCACTAGTTAACCCCTTTAGTGAACCCCTTAAAAAAAAAAAAACTTTATCATCATACTGCCAATTAAAAAGTGGAATAACACGCGATCAAAAAAATAAACATGGTACCGATGAAAACGTATCTTGTCTTGCAAAAAACAAGCCATGACACAGCATCATCAGCGAAAAAATAAAAAAGTTATGGCTTGCAGAATAAAGCGATGTAAAAATAATTATTTTTTATATAAAATTATTTTTATTGTATAAAAGCGCCAAAACATAAAAAAAGATACAAATGAGGTATCGCCGTAATCGTACTAACCCGAAGAATAAAACTGCTTTATCAATTTTACCACATGCAGAACGGTATAAACGTCCCCCCCAAAAGAAATTCATGAATTGCTGATTTTTGTCAATTCTAACCTCCCAAAAATCAAAATAAAAAGTGATCAAAAAATGTCACGTGCTCAAAAATAGTACCAATAAAAACGTCAACTCGTACCGCAAAAAATAAGACCTCACATGACTCTGGGCCAAAATATGCAAAAATTATAGCTCTCAGAATGTGTTGATGCAAAAACTATTTTTTGCAATAAAAAGCGTCTTTTAGCGTGACAGCTGCCAATCATAAAAACCCGCTATAAATAGTAAATCAAACCCCCCTTTATCACCCCCTTAGTTGGGGAAAAATAATAAAATTAAAAAAATGTATTTATTTCCATTTTCCCATTAGGGTTAGTGTTCTGCCCGTCTTATGTGTATGTGTACATAATCCTTGCAGACAGCATAACCTTGATCCCAACAGTGATTTGATAGACACGTGATGTCTGTTACCAAGTTTATTGCAGGAATCGAATATGGTAAAAAACTGTGGAACAAATAACAGTATTTTACTATGTGCTCACAAACATGTGGCAAGCATACAATATATACACAATATACAGTGGTGAGGGAACACACTATATGCATAACATGTAGTTACATATAACATGCGGTATATCCCATGCTTACTGACCAGTCGGAAAAGCATGGACTACAACTCTCACATTTTCATAACAGCATGATGTAAACATCCCAATATTTATACGGCTGTCAAGTTCATGGTGAATGTGTTTAGGCACCTACCGATTGTGCGGCTACAGATCTGGATGTAAGAGATCACTATTGGATTCTGATGTCAGGAGGTACTCAGGAATGAACTGTCTTAGCTGTATACTGAGCAAAAAAACATGGCTGCTGGGGCTGGCTGATGAGTCATCGAAGCTATGACTCATGAACTACGGTGTGGTAGATATGTCAAAAAACCTCAATATCAACAACCAAAGACATTCTATAAAACGACCACTAGATGGTGCTGTTATACCACATAACAAATCTGAATATTTACACAGGAAATTCTAGTGGAACATCACACTCCTCGCCTGGTATCTTAAAGATACCACTTTAAGGTACCTCTGGAAAAAGCAACAAAATCAGTTCAGTGACTGGTCTGAGGAAAAGTTTAGGTTCGTGTTGCCTGCAGATCTTGACCTCCACTTTCCTAACTTTTCCATCTTCACTTGGAAACACTTTGGTTATCAGTCCCAAAAGCCAGTCATTTCTTTTTGACTGAGTGTCTTTGACAAGAACAACATTACCAACCTCCATGTTGGGTTTACTGGCTTGCCATTTATTCCGGGTCTGTAAGGTGGAAACATATTGCTTTTTCCATTTATCCCAGAAGGCGTCTGCTAAAGTTTGAACCCGTTTCCACTGACACTTGTACAAGTCTTTATTATCAAACTCACCAAGAGATGCTGATGCTGTACCAACCTTTTGGGTAAGAAGTGTGGAAGGGGTAAGCAAGAGAGGATCCTCTGGATCATTCGGTATTGGTGTCAAGGGTCTGGCGTTTATTAAATTAGCTATGGCTCTGTTCAGTGACCTCCAGGCAGAAAACTTGTTGAACCGTTTAGAGTCAAGCTCTCTGCTAGAAACTCTTGTAGTGAGTACAGAAACATGAGGACGAATCTCTGCATCAGAATCTGGTTCTAACATTTCAAATGTGTCTTTCTCAAAAGTGTCTTGTACTGATTTGTAGAGGAATGCTGGTCCTGTGAGCCATGTAGTGTCTTTAAGATGGGCTGCAGGAACAGCTCTTGTTGCGTGGTCTGCTGGGTTGTGATCAGTTGATACATAACGCCACTGGGTAGGTCGTGTTGACCTCCTGATTCTTTGAACTCTGTTATGTACGTAGACATAGAATCTTCTAGTCTCATTGTGAATGTAACCCAGCACTACTTTACTGTCTGTATGGTACACCGTATCTTCAAGCTTTAAATCTATCTCTGTCACAATGAGCTCAGCTAGCTCTGTTGCTAGAACAGCAGCACAAAGTTCCAGTCTTGGTATGGTAAGCTCAGGACATGGTGCCAATTTTGCCTTTCCCATCACGAAGCCAATCTGGACTTGACCTTTGATATATGTTGTTTTAAGGTAAGCGACTGCAGCTATCGCCTTTACTGAAGCGTCACAAAATATACACAACTGCTTAGTCTGAACCTCTGCAGCAGAGATGTGAGCATATGGTCTGTGAATGTGTAGATTAGACAATGTCTTTAGAGAGTCTCTCCAGGTTACCCATAGAGCTTCTTTCTCTGGGGGAAGTGGAGAGTCCCAATCACATGTGTCTGCAGTTAAATCTCTGAGGAGAGTCTTACCTTGGATGGTGACTGGTGCTGCAAATCCAAGTGGATCAAATAGGCTGTTGACGGTGGATAAGACACCACGTCGTGTGAAGGGCTTTTGCTCTTGGTCAACCTGGAAGGTAAAGGTGTCAGACTTGAGATCCACGCTGAGCCCTAAGCTGCGTTGCATGGGTATGGTGTCCGTTGCAAAGTCCAGGTCTTTCAGATCGCTGGCATGATCTTGAACTGGGAAGGCTGCCATAACATCTTCGCTGTTTGAAGCTATTTTATGCAGTCTGAGGTTTGAACAGGAAAGCATACGTTGAGTCCTCTTTAGTAGGCTGATTGCAGCCTCTGGTGAGGGAAGTGACTTTAGGCCATCATCCACATAGAAGTCTCTTTCAACAAACTTCTTAACGTCTTGCCCGTAGTTTTCTTTTAAAGGCGGGGCTACTTCTGCATGGTCATTTTCAAATATCTTGCTCATGAATGAGAAGAAGTGCTCCTTCATTTCTGGTCTTTTCTCAAAGTTGCGCCTGAGAGAACTGAAGCGTTTTGTGGCTTGAACTCTGTTGTTAGGAAGGCGGGTTCTCTGTGTTTTGAAAGGCAGTGGTGCTACCCAGGTATTTGTTTCATCTTTAAAGAATCCTTGTTCCATTATACTTAAGAAGGTCTCATCTTCAATAGAGCAAGCGGTCTTGTTGTCTTCCTTTGTCCTCTGGAACACTGTACACCGCAGATGATCTTCATCTTCTGCACAGTCCGGGTATAACACACTTGTAGGCTTCTCTCTTACAAGGAATCTGTTAGGACAAGGCTGAAAGAGGGATGGACGTCCATTTTCCAATGTATTTGTGAAGAGAGAATTCACAGTGGTTGGCTTGTGAACGCTTCCTAGGCAGACATCGCCTATAATGACCCACCCTAGGTCGAGCTTCTGAGCATAAGCAGAACTGTGAGGACCGTTTATCTGTTTCCTCACCTTGTGGACTCTTATGATGTCTCTTCCAAGCAGAAGTACTATTGGAGCGTCTGGGTCGACTTCAGGAATTAGGTGCGCTATATTTTTCAGATGTCCATGATGTGATGCTGCTGCAGGTGTAGGAATCTCTTCTCTGTTGTTTGGGATCTGATTGCATTCTATCAGCGTAGGCAGAGGCAGGGATGTTTCACCATTTAAGGATTCAATTTGGTAACCAGTAGCTCTTCTCCTTTTTCTTCACTCACACCTGTGCAAGTCTTAAGTGAATATGCCGAGCTGTTTCCTTTAATGTCGAAGATATCAAAGAAAGTTGAATTAGCGAGAGACCTGTTGCTCTGATCATCAAGGATGGCATACAACTTTACAGCTTTCTCTTTGTGACCAATGGGGTAAACTGTGGCAAGACAGATCTTGGAGCAAGATTTGTTGCTAAGTCCTTCTCCACAGACTTGGGTGCACTGAGGTGTCAGTTCAGGAGGTGTAGGGTCTCTCTGCTCCTCGCCGTGCTCTACCACTTGGTCTGAGGGTGTGAGAGTCCATGGAGCTGGTCCTGGGTGTAAAGCTGTGTTATGCTCTTCACTGTCACATTCTGAGCATTTAATGTTTGTTGTACAGTCTTTTGCAAGATGTGAAGTTGCTGCGCAGCACCTGTAGCAAATGTGGTTTTCTTTGAGGAAAGTTTTGCGATCTTTGAGCTGTTTTTCTCTGACTCCTCTGCATTTCAACAACGAATGTGGTTTCTTATGCAGAGGGCATTCTTTGCACGGGTCTTTAGATGAGGTCTTATCAGTCTCTGCAGTACGATAAGTTTTGCGTGAAGTGTCTTGAAGAGATACACTGGTTTTGTGTACTGCCACTGGTGTATCTCTCAGGTTACGCATTGAGACAGGTTCTCCTGATTTGGGGTACGTGGTGTCAAACATTGAGAAGTCAAAGCTGGGGTCATTTCTAATCTTTGCTTGTTGGTGTACAAAGTCCACAAAGAATGAGAATGGAGGAAATGGGACGTTGTATCGTTCTTTGTATTTGGAGCCTTGACCGATCCACTTATCTATCAGGCCTTGCGGAAGTTTGCGTACTATGGGATTTACACCGCGTGCTGTGTCCAAGAATGCTAGGCCTTGTAAGTCTCCTTGAGCTTTGGCAACTTGAAGTTCTGTCAACAGATCGCTCAATTCTCTAGTTTTTGGAAACCTTTGCCTTGCATCTTGGGGAAATCCTCAATTCTTTTGAAGAGTGCGTTTTCTATCACTTCTGGTGAGCCGTAACACTCCTCCAGTCTCTCCCATATCAGGTTTAGTCCTCTGTCGGGATAGTCTAAATTGATGTCCCTAATCCGTTTTGCATGCTCTGTGGATTCATTTCCTAGCCACTTGACTAAAAGGTCAACCTCCTCGTTTGCAGACAGATCCAGATCTTTGATTGTATTTCTGAATGAGGATCGCCATGCTCTATAGCCTTCAGGCTTGTCGTTAAACTTGGAGAGTCCTTGGGTTATCAACTCACGTCGAGCAAGGAATTTGAGAACATCTGACATACCTTGATTTCTGTTTGATGAATCTGGAAACGAGCTGAGGTGCAGCGGTCCATGTGGGTTAGAGTAGTCTTTAAACTTGTCTTTGTTGTAATAACTACCATCTACTTGTTCCTTTTTGAAGGCTGGAGCTGCTCTGCAGTTGTCTGTCGGTTGGAATGCAGGTTGCATTGGGGACCGATGATATATAAAGTTACTGTCTTGCTTGATGTATGGCATTTGGAAGGCTGATGCTGCTTGTTGTGTGACAGGATTAGGCTGGAGTTTGTAAGCAGGGGTTGACTCAGCTCCTGGACCGTAATACAGACCGTCATCTGACTTAGCATACTGCAATACGTATTTTGAAGTGTGTCGTGCTTTGTCCTGTTGACTGAGCTCTGATCCAAGAATACTGCTGCGTCTACTACTTGCGGTACTTGCTGCCTCCTCCAAAACTTCAGCCTCTGCCAGTGCAACTGCGGCTTCCCTCTCAATGCTAGTTTTTTCAAGTGTGCTTGTTGTTCGGCCAGAGCTGCTTTCATGCGTGCTTCCTCTGCTTCCATGTGTGCCTGTTGTTCGGCCATAGCTGCTTTCATGCGTGCTTCCTCTGCTTCCATGTGTGCCTGTTGTTCGGCCAGAGCTGCTTTCATGCGTGCTTCCTCTGCTTCCATGTGTGCCTTCATTTGTGCTTCCTCTGCTTCTAATTGCCTTTCTTGTTCAGCAAACGATGCTCGCACTTTGGCAGCTTCTGCTTTTGCGCGGGCAATGGCGATGGTAGAGCTGCTCACTGACTTCTTTGAGCTTTTGCAGCTGGCTGAGATTGCAGATCTTGTGGTGAATGATCTACCTTCTGCGGCTGACATGGTGACGCTCTGACAGGATTCGTGCCCTTTTTTCAGGCTTGACAGAAGCTTGGTTTCACTACGATCACTATGTGCGAGCTGCGGTATCTTCTATCCAGCTTGTAGTGGGCAGTTTTACTGCGATCAGTATGTGAGAATCCGCAGTTCTTCTATCCAGCCTGCGAGGGTTAATCGTTTTTTACTGTTCTGCCCGTCTTATGTGTATGTGTACATAATCCTTGCAGACAGCATAACCTTGATCCCAACAGTGATTTGATAGACACGTGATGTCTGTTACCAAGTTTATTGCAGGAATCGAATATGGTAAAAAACTGTGGAACAAATAACAGTATTTTACTATGTGCTCACAAACATGTGGCAAGCATACAATATATACACAATATACAGTGGTGAGGGAACACACTATATGCATAACATGTAGTTACAGTGCCTACAAGTAGTATTCAACCCCCTGCAGATTTAGCTGGTTTGATAAGATGCAAATAAGTTAGAGCCTTCAAACTGCAAACGAGAGTAGGATTTATTAACAGAAGCATAAATCTTACAAACCAAAAAGTTATGTTGCTCAGTTGAATTTTAATAAATTTTAAACATAAAAGTGTGGGTCAATTATTATACAACCCCTATGTTTAATATTTCGTGGAATAACCCTTGTTTGCAATTACAGCTAATAATCGTCTTTTATAAGACCTGATCAGGCCGGCACAGGTCTGTGGAGTTATCTTGGCCCACTCCTCCATGCAGATCTTCTCCAAGTTATTTAGGTTCTTTGGGTGTCTCATGTGGACTTTAATCTTGAGCTCCTTCCACAAGTTTTCAATTGGGTTAAGGTCAGGAGACTGACTAAGCCACTCCAACACCTTGACTTTTTCCCTCTTGAACCAGGCCTTGGTTTTCTTGGCTGTGTGCTTTGGGTCGTTGTCTTGTTGGAAGATGAAATTATGACCCATCGTAAGATCCTTGATGGAGGAGCGGAGGTTCTTGGCCAAAATCTCCAGGTAGGCCGTGCTATCCATCCTCCCATGGATGCGGACCAGATGGCCAGGCCCCTTGGCTGAGAAACAGCCCCACAGCATGATGCTGCCACCACCATGCTTGACTGTAGGGATGGTATTCTTGGGGTCGTATGCAGTGCCATCCAGTCTCCAAACGTCACGTGTGTGGTTGGCACCAAAGATCTAGATCTTGGTCTCATCAGACCATAGAACCTTGAACCAGTCTGTCTCAGAGTCCTCCAAGTGATCATGAGCAAACTGTAGACGAGCCTTGACATGACGCTTTGAAAGTAAAGGTACCTTACGGGCTCGTCTGGAACGGAGACCATTGCGGTGGAGTACGTTACTTATGGTATTGACTGAAACCAATGTCCCCACTGCCATGAGATCTTCCTGAGCTCCTTCCTTGTTGTCCTTGGGTTAGCCTTGACTCTTCGGACAAGCCTGGCCTCGGCACGGGAGGAAACTTTCAAAGGCTGCCCAGGCCGTGGAAGGCTAACAGTAGTTCCATAAGCCTTGCACTTATGGATGATGCTCCCAACAGTGGAGACAGGTAGGCCCAACTCCTTGGAAAGGGTTTTTTACCCCTTGCCAGCCTTGTGACCCTCCACGATCTTGTCTCTGATGGCCTTGGAATGCTCCTTTGTCTTTCCCATGTTGACCATGTATGAGTGCTGTTCACAAGTTTGGGGAGGGTCTTAAATAGTCAGAAAAGGCTGGCAAAAGAGATCATTAATCCACACATGTGAAGCTCATTATTCTTGGTGCCTGAACTACTTCTTAATACTTTAGGGGGACCAAACAGAATTCTTGTGGTTTGAGGGGTTGAATAATAAATGACACTCTGAATTAACTTTTAACGTTTTTTTTAAAAAAAAAAAAAAAAATTAAAACAAAAATTTTTGCTGCAGTGCATTTCCCACTTCCAGGCTGATCTACAGTACAAATGTCACAATGCCAAGTTAATTCCGCATGTGTCAACCAGCTAAATCTGCAGGGGGTTGAATACTACTTGTAGGCACTGTACATATAACATGCGGTATATCCCATGCTTACTGACCAGTCGGAAAAGCATGGACTACAACTCTCACATTTTCATAACAGCATGATGTAAACATCCCAATATTTATACGGCTGTCAAGTTCATGGTGAATGTGTTTAGGCACCTACCGATTGTGCGGCTACAGATCTGGATGTAAGAGATCACTATTGGATTCTGATGTCAGGAGGTACTCAGGAATGAACTGTCTTAGCTGTATACTGAGCAAAAAAACATGGCTGCTGGGGCTGGCTGATGAGTCATCGAAGCTATGACTCATGAACTACGGTGTGGTAGATATGTCAAAAAACCTCAATATCAACAACCAAAGACATTCTATAAAACGACCACTAGATGGTGCTGTTATACCACATAACAAATCTGAATATTTACACAGGAAATTCTAGTGGAACATCACAGTTAGGGTTGCAGCTAAAATTAGGGTTAGGGTTGGGGCTAAAGTTAGGATTAGGGTTAGGGTTGCGTTTAGGGTTAGGGGTGTGTTAGGGTTGGAGGTAGAATTGGGGGTTTCCACTGTTTAGGAACATCAGGAGCTCTCCAAATGTGACATGGCGTCTGATCTCAATTCCAGCCAATTCTGCATTGAAAAAGTACAGTAGTTTACCCCCACATATGGGGTATCAGCGTTCTCAGGACAAATTGCACAATAACTCTTGGGTCCAATTTTTTCTGTTACTCTTGGGAAAAAAAATTGGGGGCGAAAATATCATTTTTGTAAAAAAAATGATTTTTTGTTTTTTACGGCTGTACGTTACCCGTTATAAACTTCTGTGAAGCACTTGGGGCTTCATAGGGCTCACCACACATCTAGATAAGTTCCTTGTGGGTCTATTTTCCAAATGGGGTCACTTGTGGGGAATTTCCACTGTTTAGGCACATCAGGGCCTCTCCAAATGCGACATGACGCCCGCAGACCATTCCATCAAAGTCTGCAATCCAAAATGTCACTACTTCCCTTCTGAGCCCCAACATGTGCCCATACAGTAGTTTTCTCCCACATATGGGGTATCAGTGTACTCAGGACAAATTTAACAACTTTTTGGGTCCAATTTCTCCTGGTACACTTATGAAAATGAAAGATTTTTTATTTTTACGGCTGTACATTATAAACTTCTGTGAAGCACTTTGGGGTTAAAAGTGCTCACCACACATCTAGATAAGTTCCTTGGGGGTCTATTTTCCAAAATGGGGTCACTTGTGGGGTTTTTTCACTGTTTAGGCACATCAGGGGCTCTCCAAATGCGACATGACGCCCGCAGACCATTCCATCAAAGTCTGCAATCCAAAACGTCACTACTTCCCTTCTGAGCCCCGACATGTGCCCATACAGTAGTTTTCTACCATATATGGGGTATCAGCGTACTCAGAACAAATTGGACAACAACTTTTGGGGTCCAATTTCTCCTGTTACCCTTGGGAAAATAAAAAGTTGGGGACTAAAAGATCATGTTTGTGGAAAAAATATGATTTTTTTATTTTCATGCTCGGGCGTTATAAACTTTAGTGAAACACCTGGGGGTTCAAAGTTCTCACCACACATCCAGACAATTCAGCTTTGAAAAAGTCAAACGGTGCTCCTTCCCTTCCGAGTGCCGCCATGCAACCAAACAGTGGTTTACCCCCACATATGGGGTATCAGCGTACTTAGGACAAATTGGACAACAACTTTTGTGGTCCAATTTCTCCTGTTACCCTTGGGAAAATAAAAAATTAATGACTAAAAAATAATTTTTGTGGGAAAAAAATAGGATTTTTTATTTTCATGCCCAGGCATTATAAACTTGTGTGAAGCACTTTGGGTCTCAAAGTGCTCACCACAGATCTAGGTAAGTTCCTTAGGGGGTCTAGTTTTCAAAATGGGGTCACTTGTGGGGGTTTCCACTGTTTAGGCACATCTGGGGCACTGCAAACGAACATGACCCGCCTCAATGTCTGCATTCCAAAACTTTATTACTTCCTTTCCAAGCCCTGCCATGCGCCCAAACAATTTCCCCCCACATATGGGGTATCAGTGTACTCAGGACAAATTGGACAACAACTTTTGGGGTCCAATTTCCTAGGGAAAAATCAAAAATTTGGGACTAAAAAATCATTTTTGTGGAATTTTTTTTTTTTTCACACCCAGGCATTATAAACTTTTCTGAAACACTTGGGGGTTCAAAGCGTTCACAACAGATCTAGATAAGTTCCTTGGGGGTCTATTTTCCAAAATGGGGTCACTTGTGGGGTTTTTTCACTGTTTAGGCACATCAGGGGCTCTCCAAATGCGACATGACGCCCGCAGACCATTCCATCAAAGTCTGCAATCCAAAACGTCACTACTTCCCTTCCGAGCCCCGACATGTGCCCATACAGTAGTTTTCTACCATATATGGGGTATCAGCGTACTCAGAACAAATTGGACAACAACTTTTGGGGTCCAATTTCTCCTGTTACCCTTGGGAAAATAAAAAGTTGGGGACTAAAAGATCATGTTTGTGGAAAAAATATGATTTTTTTATTTTCATGCTCGGGCGTTATAAACTTTAGTGAAACACCTGGGGTTCAAAGTTCTCACCACACATCCAGACAATTCAGCTTTGAAAAAGTCAAACGGCGCTCCTTCACTTACGAGCTCTGCCGTGTGCCCAAACAGTGGTTTTTTCCCCACATATTGGGTATTGGCGCACTCAGGAGAAATTGCACAACAACTTTATCTGTCCATTTTCTCCTTTTACCCTTGTGAAAATAAAAAAAGTTTGTAAAAGATCATTTTTGTGACTAAAAAGTTAAATGTTCATTTTTTCCTTCCACGTTGCTTCAGCTCCTGTGAAGCACCTGAAGGGTTAATAAACTTCTTGAATGTGGTTTTGAGTACCTTTGAGGGGTGCAGTTTTTAGAATGGTGTCACTTTTGGGTATTTTCTGCCATATGGACCCCTCAAAGTGACTTCAAATGTGAGATGGTCCCCAAAAAAAATGGCTTTGTATATTTTGTTGTAAAAATGAGCAATCGCTGGTCAACTTTTAACCCTTATAATTTCCTAACAAAAAAAAATTTTGTTCCAAAATTTTGCTGATGTAAAGTAGACATGTGGGAAATGTTATTTATTAACTATTTTGTGTGACATATTTCTCTGTTTTAAGAGAATAAAAATTAAAAATTTGAAAATTGCAAAATTTTCAAAATTTTCGCCATATTTGCATTTTTTTCAAAAATAAACGCAAGTTATATCGAAGAAATTTACCACTAACATGAAGTACAATATGTCACGAGAAAACAGTCTTAGAATCGCTAAGATCCGTTGAAGCGTTCCAGAGTTATAACCTCATAAATAGACAGTGGTCAGAATTGTAAAAATTGGCCCGGTCATTAACATGCAAACCACCCTTGGGGTTAAATTATATTTTTAACCCCTTAGTGACAGAGCCAATTTGCTACTTAATGACCAGGCCAATTTATACAATTCTGACCATTGTCACTTTATGAGGTTATAACTCTGGAACGCTTTAACGGATCTCGCTAATTCTGAGAATGTTTTTTCGTCGTAACATATTGTACTTCATGTAAGTGGTAAAATTTCTTCGATATGACTTTTGCTTATTTATGAAAAATATGGAAATATGGCAAAAAAAATTAAAATTTTGCAATTTTAATTTTTATGCCCTTAAATCTGAGAGATATGTCACACAAAATACTTAATAAATAACTTTTCTCCCATGTCTACTTTACATCAGCACAATTTTGGAAACACATTTTTTTTGTTAGGAAGTTATAAGGGTTAAAAGTTGACCAACTAGTTCTGATTTTTACAACAAAATTTACAAAACTATTTTTGTAGGTACCACCTCACATTTAAAGTCACTTTGAGTGGTGTACTTGACAGAAAATACCCAAAAGTGACACCATTCTAAAAACTGCACCCCTCAAGGTGTTCAAAAACACATTCAAGAAGTTAATTAACCATTTACGTGCTTCACAGGAACTGAAGCAATGAGGAAAGAAAAAATTAACATTTAACTTTTTTCACGAACATTTTACTTCAGAACCAATTTTTTTATTTTCACAAATTTAAACAGAAAATTAACCACAAAATTTGTTGTGCAATTTCTCCTGAATACGCTGATACCCCATATGTGCACGTAAACCACTGTTCGGGCTCACGGCAGAGCTCAGAAGTGAAGGAGCATTGACTTTTTCAATGCAGAATTGGCTGGAATTGAAATCGGACGCCATGTCGCGTTTGGAGAGCCCCTGATGTACCTAAACAGGAGAAATCCCCCACAAGTGTACCCATTTTGGAAACTAGACCTCCAAAGAAATAATCTAGATGTGTTTGATGTAGCAACTTCGAACCCATCCAAGTGTTTACACTAAAGATTTATAATAGCAGCAGAGGTACGATGCAAATTAAACTAACATCAAGTTTTTATTTAACACTAAAAAAAATTTTTTTAGCCGCCCCAATTTTTTATTTTCACAAGGGTCACAGGAGAAATTGGACCCCAAAAGTTGTTGTGAAATTTGTCCTGAGTATACATATACCCCATATGTTGAGGGAGCCACTGTTTGGGCGCATGGCAGAGCTCGGAAGGGAAGGAGCATGTTTTGGAATATAGACTTTAATAGAATGGTCTGCCGGTGTCATATTGCGTTTGCAGAGCCACAGATGTGCTTAAACAGTAAAACCCCCACAAGTGACCCCATTTTGGAACGTAGACCCCCAAAGGAACCATATGTGGGGGTTAACCACTGTTTGGGTGCATAGCAGAGCTCAGAAGGGAAGGAGCACCGTTTCACTTTTACATTGCAGAATTGGCTGTAATTGAGATTGGACGCCATGTCGTGTTTGGAGAGCCCCTGATGTGCCTAAAAAGTGGAAACCCCCCAATTCTAACTCCAACCCTAACACCAACACACCCCTAACCCTAATCCCAACCCTAACCACAACCCCAACACACCCCTAACCCTAATCCCAACCCTAACCACAATCCTAACCACAACACACCCCTAACCCTAATCCCAACCCTAACCATAACCCTAACCACAAATCTAACCCCAACACATGCCTTATCCTAATCCAAACCCTATCCCTAATCCTACCCCTACCCCTAATCCCAACCCTAACTTTAGGCCCAACCCTAACCCTAACTTTACCCCCAACCCTAACCCTAACTTTAGCCCCAACCCTAACTCTAACTTTAGCCCCAGCCCTAACTTTAGCCCCAGCCCTAACCCTAACTTTAGCCCCAACCCTATCCCTAACTTTAGCCCTAACCCTAACTTTAGCCCAAACCTTAACCCTAACTTTAGCCCAACTGTAACCATATTGGGAAAATGGAAATACATTTTTTCTTATTTTATTATTTTTCCCTAACTAAGGGGGTGATAAAGGTGGGTTTGATTTACTAATTTTTTATTTTGATCACTGTGATAGGGTCTATCACAGTGACCAAAATGAACCAATAGGAAAAATCTCCTATTGCTGCCGGGTGCCGGCCGGCAGATCTCGGCGGGCGCACTGCGCATGCACCCACCATTTTCTTCCCAGAAGAGGACGCTGGAGGCGGTGGGGGGAATCAGGATGGCCCAGGGACACTGGGAAGGTACCGGGGGGAGTTGGAGACCCTATTTCTCTCTCCTTTGATGTGCGATCACATCAGAGGAGAGAGCAATTAAATGGCAAATCGGATTTTTTTTCCGATCGCCGTTATACCGTTAATAACGGCGATCGCAACACTGGGGTCAGTAAAAATCATCCCGAATCATGTTCTCTGGGGTCTCGGCTACCCCCAGCAGCCAAGACCCCAGAGAAATTCTGACTCTGGGGGGTGGTATACACATTTTCCTCAGCGCTGTTAACGGTGCTATGGTTTAAGTACCCTTTACTGCCGCTGTTAAAAGGCGTATCGGCAGTCGTTAAGGGGTTGAAATCCTTTTTAAATTTTGCCCTATATACCAGTCATTATACAGGAAAGGATGTTTTTTAAAAAAATTTTCCTGTAAACTCCAATTTATTGTCAATTTTAAATGTTTTATTGTCAATCCTTAACTGGAGTAAAAATGTGACACCATTGTTCTCAGCAGCGATCTGGGAGTCAGAAATGCTTCCAGGGATCTTCCCCACGCTGTTCTCTTTCCACTCAGCACTTTTTCCATCCATTTAAACATTTTCACTGCCCCCAAACCTTCTTGTAGGGTCTGCCGGAAAAATTCTCGATTTCCCATTGACTCTCATTATGCTCACTACTCGAAACATGCATCCAAGTGCTAGGAATTGCTTGGTTTCGATTAATGAGCATTCAGGCATTTTAGTGCTCACTCATCCCTACTAATAACAATAAATGCACTTCAAGGGTAATAGGGTTTATGTGCACTTCCAGACGAATTCTAGTAGAAGCATACTTTACAGTAGGTATGATGTCTACTTTTATAATGGGCACTAAGTACATGCCATATGTATTATCAGATAAAATATAAATAGGGGTTCTAAAAGCACTGCTGAGTGTGACAGACAGGCAGGTAATATCTTCATGAGATTTTAACAAAAGAGTAGGGGCTACGCGTTTCAACATCGGACAGACGTCTTCCTTGGGCCATTCATGTATGATTATGTATGATTACAAGCCTGGCATAAGGAAGACATCTGTCTGATGCTGAAACGCGTAGCCAAAACATTTTAAATTTCTATAATATTTATATAAACAAAGTTAGGTGCAGATCCATTCGTCAGTAAATAGACTATGAGTAATTAGCAGGGTGCAACACCTTGTAAGGAGAAAAGCTATGAAATAAGGAGAAAAAGACCAAACAAAAAATGGTGTGCATACGTGTTGCAAACTAAACATTAAATACACATGTAACTTTTATTGGAAACCTTGGACATGCAAAAATTGTGCGTTAAAACCATCTAAAAACACTGATAGCACATGATATACAAACAGCACCCACGGACAATAACCATATGGGACGATTAATATGTGGAGCTCCACTAATACATACTGTATATATGAGCCTGACATCAGAAACATACGTCATGAAGTCATATGCATAGAATTATAAATATAACATGCAAATACATGGTAAACCACCTTAAAATATAGTACACCTGTACAGAAATGACAAAAGGCTAGAGAAAGTCCCCTAACCAGAAAATAGTGGTGCGACATATATGCAAAGGTATAAATGGCCTATGTATAAAGCAATCAGCATAGCTGAAATGGTTTAGAGGGGAAGAGGGCTCCAGCCATGTATAAGGTCATTAGAGATGTAGGTTGCATGGTATGGAATGCACAACCTTGGAAGGCAAGCTGAAAATGCAGGAAGTTGTGTAGAGGTAGCTAGGTGGAGGGGCATTGAACTCTGCTGAAAGATAAAGTGCAGGAGTTTAGGAAGAAATGTCCATAAGCATGTCTACCTGACCGACTCAAAGGGAACTCAAGTAGCAAGCCAAAATGGCCAATAAGTCCTCAATAAACAGGGGTATGGGAGAACCCCAAGCATATCACTGCTCAGGGCAGCTTCATCAGGGGAAGTATGCCCACGGATCCAAGGGGCAAGGAATATATACAAGGGAATCAGATACTTAAAACATTTACCGGTGTAGGGCGCAAGCCTCATTGGTCGGCGTCAAAAGGCGGGCTGAGCAAATGACACTCAGGAAGCTGTCAGAAACGATGGATGATGCCATGTACCGAACTGTCAGTTTTTTGTTTGGTCTTTTTTACTCCTTATTCTGTACTATTTATCTGCTACATGATGGTTCCTACACTGGACCATCACCAGTGGCAGATACAGATGATCCATTCCATCTTTGGATTTGAAACAGGGTAGTGCTTGGTATTTGCCCTTCCCTCCAATTTGTGTAAGCTACCATATGCCTTTTCTGTCAGCCTTGACCATTTCAGCTTTATTAACAATTTCTGCACTATGGAGCGCCCTGCCTTTATATTCTCATTATAGGTTCAATACATATAATCAGAAAGTTCTGTCTCTATCTCACCTGACCGAAAAACATTATCCCATGTCACATCTGGTTTTATTTTATGCTTTCTACTACTGCTTTGGGGGTAATGTTTTATAGAATTTCGATTTTTTACTTTGGAAGCGTGCCCTAAAAATAGTGAACATGAAGTACTATGAGCATGTAAATATGTTGTCTATGCCAAGCCATTTCCAAAAGGACAGAACCCTGGATACAGTTAATGGGGACTCCAAAATTTGCCACCTAATATATTGGCAGGTGATATATGCTAGATTGGTATTGGTACCACCACCACTGGGTCATCCACCAATTGCCAGAATAGGGGTCATAAACCTTTTCCACTACGTCTCCCCAGGCAGCATGACTCCAAATGGGAGTCAAATGAGGCAGCTGGTCATGTAAGAGACCTGCCATTCAATTGACGTCTTATGTGGCTGATGATAAAGTCAAGTGCAGCACTTTGCTAGCTTTGTTATTCCATAGACTTTGAACGTATCATTATGGCACATGAGCAATCAGCTGGTCTGGAAGCCAGGGGAGAAGGGGTTAGCAATACCCACACCGATTATCATCTATCCAGTGAATAAGTGACACTTTTTTATTCCCTTATGATGTTTTTTTTTTCTCTTTATGATTATTGAATAAAATTCTGCCTTCAGGGACATCCAAATAAGAGCAGGATTGCTGCTTTATCAATCATAAGAAAACTGTGGTTTCATTAGACAATTTTTCTTCCTGGGAATTAGGAATTGTTTAATAAATCAAATCAGCTTATTAGTATACTGTTACATGAGATATTCTATAGTCAATACAATAGCAACTAGTAAATATTTTTTAACATCTGATCTATAAAATAGTATCTAAATCTGGTCCAACTATGATGACAAAAATTACATCTTAAAATAAAATCTTTATTTCCTTTTTATTTAAAGCTTTTATCTCAAAAATGGCCCTTTGGAGTTGAAATCTGCAAACTGATGCCATTCCTGCAAAAATCTTCTGTTGGAATTACAGTTCTCAGCCTGTGTGCTCTTAGTATTGACAGGTACTTATAATGAATAATATAATAATAATCACAGTGCATATTAACAAACTGATTATATCTTTACATTTCTTAAAAATTACCTATACTGCACAGAAAACAGATGTGAATATTAACATTGTACTAAAATTGATCTACAGTATATATTATATCAGTCAAAAATTTCAACACACCTGTTTATGTATTGAGCTTCCTTGTTCTTATTGGATTGTGCAAATTGCAAATTCAGACTGAAGGCAGCAAAAATGACAAAGTTACATAAATGGAAACACATAGTAAAGAAATATAAAAAACAAGAAACAAATATCCTAAAATAAATAAAAAAATATATTGCAAAAAATGCATGAAGGTAGTAATAATAGTAATGGTATTTGGTAAACATAATTTTGATCAAAAGAATGTACAAGACATTTTTCATTTAGTTCTTAGTGCATCTTGTGCATATAAGGGTGTGACCGCCCTGCTTCTGAGCTGAGAAATCCATCCTGTCTGGCCTATGCTTTTACTGGTGGGTTCAGTCTCTCTGTCCTTGTTCACATTTGTCACTTGACAAGTGGAAAGGTTTTTAACACAAGAGTTAGGACTGTCCCACAAAGTGTTGCGTTGACGTGGCGGGATGGCTTGTACATTCTTTTGATCAAAATTATGTTTACCAAATACCCTTATTATTATTACTACCTTCATGCATTTTTTGCAATATATTTTTTATTTTATGTTAGGATATTTGTTTCTTGTTTTCTCTGTGTAATGGTCATGTGTTAATATGCATTTACATTTTGCATACACATCAACTTACTTTTTCAGCTCAGACCTAGTTTTTCATATAGTAATGAAATATGTGTGAAACAAACCAGAATACAGTATATATTAAACTAATCACAAGATGAGTGACCCATAAATGGAAGCAATGATCACTCAAGGTACTTTAGGAATAAAAATTAATATTTTATTGATATAACAACATTAAAATCATAAATGAGAAAAAGGTGCATTGTCATAAAAAAGAGGGACAAACATGCCATGGGGTGCCCTAGTGCAACAAGCTATAAATATAGCAAAGCTCAATGTGGTAATTATACAACCCAATCCTGAAGGAATTATCAGACAATGAAGTGCAACACATATGAATATGAAGCAGAAACAACTCAAATTAATGTTGCCAAAACCAGGCAAACTAGGAAGATGAGAGCAACAATCCCAAAAGACACTATAACTGCATTGAAGTAGACTGCAATGAATGCATGTCATGTCTCAGTACACTGTTATGTTTCGGTAACTGAGGAGTGCAGGTAAAAAAGGCAATACACCAGAGCAGTTGGAATCTATGAGATTGCAGTACCCTGACTAACCACCACAACTAGAGGCAGCCGTGGAGCGTTCCTACGTTGGTCCTAGACGCCTCGTCACAGCCTGAGAAACTAACTACACCTAAAGATAGAAACAGGAAAGCTATCTGCCCCGGAGCAGATCACCAAAGAACATAGAAAGCCCCCAAACATGTAATGGCTGTTAGACAAGAAGAAATACTGACACAGACAGAAAATAGTATGAGCAAACGTTGGGGCCCAAACTAACTAAATAGAAAAGGATAGGAAGGGTACTTACTGCAATCCCAAAAAACCCTGCAAAGCACCAACTCTACTAATTTCAAAAACACCTGAGATCACACGACCTCTACCACCTAAATTAGTTCTCTGGTGTAACAAAATCAAAACAGCAGCCACTGAAGAAACTGGAAAAAGCAAAAGTACAAACATCAGTGGCTGAACTAAACTGAGAGGGCAACAGCCCCCGGAGGGGACCCTGAAGGCCCCCACAGAAGTGCAGGACAAAATGCAAAAAAAAAGCACAAAAACAAAAAGAAGAAAATGTCTTATCTGTTAGCAGGAGATGCAGACATGACACAGCAGGCTACAAGGGAAACAGGAATCATGGAGTGAGACCAGAACAATTGATCACCGGCAACCCTGATGGGAAGGCGACTCCCTTATATAAGACCAGTCAGTAACATCTGATTCCCACTCCTCACAATCTTCACTGGACATTCCAGTACCGCTTGTAACCACCAGAGGGAGCCTCTGCTCAGAACTCATTTCAAGTCCATTCACAACAGTACACAAGAGTCATGAGTCATGGATAATTGTAAACTCACTGTTGCTGCTATGTGATAAATAAGAGCTGTACTGATGGCCATTCAGGTACGCACACATGAAAGATAACTGGGCATACTTTACCAGGTGGTGTGCACGTGGGAGATCCCCGGGCGTCCCTCTGCCCTGACGCATGTTTCGCACTGCTTCTTCAGGAGGCGTGTCAGGGAAGGGGGCGTACCGGTTTAAATAGGAATGGTTGCGGTTATAATTGGATGGAAGGAGGCTGTAGGAAATGTTGAAGTATTAGGGCGCATGCGCCTAAATGATGAGCCAGTAACGCTGGTAGAAGCTTCCTAGTTTGCCTGGTTTTTGCAACACTAACTTGAGTTGTTTCTGCCTCATATTCATATGTGTTGCACTTCATTGTCTGATAATTCCTTTAGGACTTGGATTGTACAGTAGGGAAAGAAAGTATTTAGTCAACCACCAATTGTGCAAGTTCGTAAGAAGCATATGAAGGTCCTGGAGTGGCCTAGCCAGCCTCCAAATCTCAACCCCATAGAAAACCTTTGGAGGGATTTGAAAGTCCATGCTGCCCAGTGACAGGCCCAAAACATCACTGCTCTAGAGGAGATCTGCATGGAGGAATGGGCCAACATTCCACCAACAGTGTGTGCCAACTTTGTGAAGACTTACAGAAAACGTTTGACCTCTGTCATTGCCAACAAAGGATATATAACAAAATATTGAGCTGAACTTTTGTTAATGACCAAATACTTATTTTCCACCATAATTTGCAAAATAAATCCTGCCAAATCAGACAAGGTGATTATCTGGATTTTTCTCATTTTGACTCTCATAGTTGTGGTCTACCTATGATGTCAATTACAGGCCTCTCATCTTTTTAAGTGGGAGAACGTGCACAATTGGTGGCTGACTATATACTTTTTTTCCCCACTATATATTTACCACATTGGGCTTTGCTATATTTATAGCTTGTTGCACTAGGGCACCCATGGAATGTTTATCCCTCTTTTTTATGACCATGCACCTTTTCTCGTTTATGACTTTAATGTTGTTATATTTAATAAAATAATAATTTTTTATTCCTAAAGAACCTTGGGTGACCATTGCTTCCATTTATGGGTCACTTATCTTGTGATTAATTCAGTCTTTTTGAGGTACATTATCCCAAATATTTTATGGGTTCAATGATTTTGGGCATCATTGTGTGATAGTATGTATTAAACGTTAGATTAGTCAAAGTTACCCACCTTTTACTCTGATAACAGAGTTACACCCTCTTGGCATTCTCTCAATCAGTGACACATGATACACATTTCTTTACTTATATATAGTACATTCAGTCCATACACAAACACATATGTTAACTTATCTCTTCAAAAAGGTACCATCTGGTAAGTGACATCCATTCAGGAGATTTGTTTCTATGAGATATCTGGGGTTTGATACATTGCTGTTTGAAACCAAAAATACCATACTGACTTATAGAACATACTTTTAAAAATATACAACTGTACAAACTAAGTGAATTATATTTATTTTGCCTATTTTACCTGCTTGCGTCTGTAAATGCTTAAAATTCTCCCAATATTGCTAATGTTACTTATCTGGAATCTCATATCTGCCGGCTACACAGATTGTTATAGAATATGTACAGTATGCTGTATAAAACATCATTTCATATAAAATGTAACATCACAAGGTGCTCTGATGCTTACAGTCATGGCCAAAAGTTTTGAGAATGACACAAATATTATATTTTCACATGATCTGCTGCCCTCTGGTTTTTATGTGTTTGACAGATGTTTTTATCACAGACAGAAATAAAATAATTGCAAACATATGAGTAACAAAAGCTTATATTGACAGTTAGAATGAGTTAATGCAGCAAGTCAATATTTGCAGTGTTGACCCTTCTTCTTCAGGACCTCTGCAATTCTCCCTGGCATGCTCTCAATCAACTTCTGGACCAAATCCTGACTGATAGCAGTCCATTCTTGCACAATCAATGCTTTTATTTTGTCAGAATTTTTAGGTTTTTGTTTGTCCACCCGTATCTTGATGATTGACCACAAGTTCTCAATGGATTAAGATCTGGGGAGTTTCCAGGCCATGGACCCAAAATCTCTATGTTTTGTTCCCTGAGCCATTTAGTTATCACCTTTGCTTTATGGCAAGTTGCTCCATCATGCTGGAAAAGGCATTGTTGATCGCCAAACTGCTCTTGGAGGGTTGGGAGAAGTTGCTCTTGGAAGACATTCTGGTACCATTCTTTATTCATGGCTGTGTTTTTAGGCAAGACTGTGAGAGAGCCGATTCCCTTGGCTGAGAAGCAACCCCACACATGAATGGTTTCAGGATGCTTAACAGTTGGCATGAGACAAGACTGGTGGTAGTGCTCACCTTGTCTTCTCCGAATGAGGCGTTTTCCTGATGTCCCAAACAATCGAAAAGGGGATTCATCAGAGAAAATAACTTTACCCCAGTCCTCAGCAGTCCACTGCCTGTACCTTTTGCAGAATATCAGTCTGTCCATGATGTTTTTTTCTGGAGAGAAGTGGCTTCTTTGCTGCCCTCCTTGAGACCAGGCCTTGCTCCAAGAGTCTCCGCCTCACAGTGCGTGCAGATGCACTCACACCTGCCTGCTGCCATTCCTGAGCAAGCTCTGCACTGCTGGTAGCCCGATCCCGCAGCTGAAACACTTTTAAGAGACGGTCCTGGTGTTTGCTGGTCTTTCTTGGGCACCCTGAAGCCTTTTTAGCAACAATGGAACCTCTCTCCTTGAAGTTCTTGATGATGCAATAGATTGTTGACTGAGGTGCAATCTTTCTAACTGCGATACTCTTCCCTGTTAGGCCATTTTTGTGCATTGCAATGATGACGCACGTGTTTCTTTAGAGACATCCATGGTTAACAGAAGAGAAACAATGATGCCAAGCACCAGCCTCCTTTTAAAGTGTCCATGGTGTCATTCTTACAGCTCACTGTCTACAACAATGTATATAAAAGGGCATGGTGTGGGCGGGGATAGCTTTCTCAGCTTACTGCATTGCTAAATCTAAGAACTCTGATTGTGTTAGAACTAGTGATAGTGAGTATGCTTGTTGCTCGATGATCTCCGAGTATTTGCAATGCTCGTAGATTTAGTTTCTTTGCCACAGTACATTGATTTGTGGCTACTTGACAGCCTGAATACATGTGGGAATTGCCTGTTGTTAGGGAATCCCCGCTGTATTAGGCTGTCAAATAGCCACAAATCATGCAGCTACGGCAACAGAAACTAAATCTCCGAGCACTTCCAAATACTCGGAGACCACCCGAGCTGCTTAGGAAAACCCGAGCAACGAGTATACTTGCTCATCAATAGTTAGAACCGCTGCACCAGTAAACTAAGTGATACATCACTGGATTCAGGGTCTCTTTGCCTACATCAGTTGCTCTCAGATAAGTTAGCAAAAGCTTGGTGACAGATTCCCTTTAATTAGGCACTCAGTGATGACATACCTATTGGTTGGAATGCCTAGGTGTCATGGGAACACAAAACCATGTTCAGGGAGACTAGTTCAAGTACATTAATCAATGTTAATAGTAGCAGCCATTAACTGAAGGTCAAACTCTCAGAAAATAATATAATAACCACAAAGAGGGTGCACATTGCATATGAATCCCAATTACATGGCTAACAGAAAGCTATTTGTATAGTGGGAAGGTGGGGAACCACCTATCATATGAAAAGTCAATGGGGGAAGATTGACATAAATTGATTGAGAGCTAGGTATATAGAGGGATGGGTGCACCACCTATGATACCAAGACCCAGAGGCGCATGACATGAATTAGTAGAAAGCTACAGCATTTGCATGAGAGGGAGCAGAGAAAATGGGAAGGAAACTCTACATAATGTAAGCAAAGGGTTTTAAAAACCATATTTTAAAAAAACATTTGGTTTATAAAATATATGAACATATTAGAAATAAATGTTCCAAAAAATAAAAAATGTATACTTTTTTGCAATTCAGATACAGAGCAGTTGCATCTGGAATCACATTGGTGGCAGCAGTGCTACTAAGTGGACTGTATTGGAAATTCTCTGTCTATGGACTAATCAGTCACACTGGCAATCCCAGAAGCCATAGGCTTTAATGTTATACAATATGACTAAATGGCCAAGAAATGAAAACCTGCATGTTTCAGCCAAGGCAAATTACATCATTCTTAGAAGTAAGCTGGAATTTACGAACCTAAAATCTATGTACGGTATGTAGAATTGAAATAAGCACAGATAATGTACGAAAACAGGACAAAAGCTCTCCAAATCCTGGATTACACTTTGGAATGAACTGTTTTATCCGTAAATATAAAGAACATGTAAAATTTGACGTAAAGCTCTCAGTTTATATAATAGACTAAAATATTGCAATCAAATTTTTGTAATACACAGTAATATGTTTTTAATTAGAATTTGGGAGGACACAGGGTCTATTTCCAGCAATTTCCAAAAAAAGCACCTGCAACACGCAGCAGAAAACTAATATTGTGCACATGTTACATTGTGTCACTTCTTTTAAAACTGCTTCAGAGTTCAGAAACCTTGAATTTTTTTCCTTGAAGCCGCTATGCTAGGAAACCCTTGGTGGGTTGATAAGGTCTTAAAAACCCACCCTTAGGGATCGCAGAGACACCATTGTTTAGAACTGCCACTAGAGGGAACCCTGCATACATTTAGTGTAGAGTTCAATGACTGCAGTAAAACATGACTCCTGTCACTGGTGGTCACAGACATGAAACAAAAGGACAGTAGACTTTTGTAAAAGAAAAACTTCTTTCCCACTAAAACAAATCAAAACTGAATTTTTGACCTAATCCCTAATCATACTAGAGCTTCACAGATGATATATTGCTAACACCTTATCCAGCCTATATAATGTATAGATGCAACAACTAGCCTGTTGTTGATGATTTCCAAAGAAAGAGCAGCTTTTTTATTCTAAAGGATATAAATAAAAAACATAGAAGATTTTACTTTTGTTGAATATAGCACGTGAATATAAAAAATGAATGCAAAAAATGTCATATTTATTAGGGGATTTGATAATTATTTGTACTGTATATATTAAATTTTTCTTTCAGTTTTACAAGACTTATAAAGACCCATGGCTTTTCAGCTTCATTTTTGCCTTCCCTTGCTTGTCACTGCAGTTTTTTATACTCTGATGACATATGAGTTGCTACGAAAAAAAATGGAATTACAATCTCATTGAATGACCAATAAAAACAGGTACAATACTAGGGCATCTGTCTCATAAGTGACTGCAAGACTGATTTGTTGTGTAAGGACTGCAGTGGTTTATTGATCGATCAATGGAATTTCCGCAATTTACGGATGGGATATTGTATGCACGCTTTTCATATTTTTTACAGGAGGAACAGTATAGAGTATACATTCCTACCACCTCTCTCTAATTCCTGGTTCATGATCCTTTAAAGTGAATTTGTTATCTAGAGCAACATAATGTAGGGGCAGAGATCCTGATTCCAGTGATGGTCACTTGCAGAGAGAGCAGCTTGCTGCAGGTTTAGTTAATCACCGTTTTCTCTGCTGCAGCTCTAGCGGCTCTCTAAATGCTGAGCCCTGTATAAACCCTGCCCACACCACTGATTGGCAGTTTTCTGTTTACACTGTACATTGGAAGGAAGCTGCCAATCAGTGGTGGGGTTATTCAGAGCTCATGAATATGGAGGACTTCATGGAAGCAGGTTTAGTAGTCATCTTTCTGCTAAAAAGCTGTGATTTTATCTAAACTACAGCCAGCAACCCAGTATAAGTGCTGGATCAGGGTTTTTGTCTCCACATTATGCCTTAGATTTGTGACAGATATTTTATAGGAGTAGTCACACTAAGAAAAACCGATATAC
Organism: Oophaga sylvatica; assembly: GCA_033576555.1. Lineage (NCBI taxonomy): Eukaryota > Metazoa > Chordata > Amphibia > Anura > Dendrobatidae > Oophaga > Oophaga sylvatica. Next base: position 185,260,191 of record JARQOD010000002.1, on the reverse strand, counting down.
TATAGAAAAGTGACACTGGTTTCTGGAACTTGGCAATTGGCTGATATTGTCAGGTCTCAGGTCACACAATATCCTGAAGAAGAATCTTCAGCCAAAGGTAAAGAATTGCATGGTGCTCATTTCAATAAATTAATCTTTATTGAAATATAGGCCAGACAAATTCATATAGCAAGAGTCATCATTTACTGTCAGCACTTTGTGAAATAGAGATGCCACTTCCTCTTTGACCTACAATGGCATATGGCCAAGATTGTCATGAATTGGTGAATTGCTCAATGGTGGTTGATCATAGTCAATTTAATTACAAATCTCTATCATGGACTATTAGTTGAATGTCAGTGTGCATCATAGATACATGAATGAAATATTGAGCTCACAATCTGTCTTAAGACCACTGTGTGCAGCATTCATCTAAAGTAATGTGTCATTTGTTTTAAAGGGGTTTTCCACGAATCAAAGTTGAATTTTTAATCGATAGATCTTGGAATAATAATAATTTCCACAATGGATGTGTTTAAATAAAATGTTCCTGTGCTGAGTAATCTTATAAATGTGCCCTGCTGTGTGCTGTGTAATGGCTGTGTCTGACTGGCAGGAACATGGTCTGATCATACCACAGCTCCTGGGCAGGGGAGGGCAAAAGAGTATACAGACAGGACAGCACAGGATCACAGCTGATTCTTTCTTTGAAGTAAAACATGTTTAAAAGCAGGCAATGAAATGTTTAACCTCACAAAAGAATCACTGTGACTCATGCTGTCCTGTCTTTATACTCTTTTCCTTCCTCCCTGCCCAGGAGCTGTGGTATGATCGACCATTTCCCTATACTGTCAGACACAGACATTACACAGTACACAGCAGGGGCAATTTATAAGGTTATCTCAGCACATTTTATTAAACACATCTAATTGTGGAAGTTATTATTATTCCAAGATCTATTGATTAAAATCAACTTTTGTTCATGGGAAAATCCCATTAAGTTACAAATAATGATAGAAATTATCATTGCATTCTACCAGAACAAAAGGGTTATAGA